>BCNH02000009.1:11644229-11688099 GCA_001662345.2 Metrosideros polymorpha var. glaberrima
ATCAAGTCATGAAACTTGTCACGAAAGGCAATCAAGTCTTAAAACTTGTCACGAAAGGGCAATTGAGTCTTAAAACTTTCAAAAAGTGTAATGGAAGGACTTGATTGAATCAATTTGACAATTTTTAGAACTTGATTACACTTTTTGAAAGTTTTAGAACTCAATTGGTCTTTCGTAATAAGTTTTATGACTAAATTATACTTTTTGAAAGTTTTAGGACTCAATTATATTTTCGTGACAAATTTTAGGAATTTCAATACTCTTATGCCAACATATTAAGAATAAACTTGACTAAAAAAAAGGAAAGAACCTCGAAATACGGATATATGATGACTAATCTTTTAGCCAATCGTCCGTTGTCGTCTCCATTCCCTTGCATACACTCTGACTGTCTCGATAATCACAAACTTGTGCTAATTTCGAATTGGACGGGAAACTTCGAGTCATGATCATCACCGAATTTTCATTTTCCTGATTTATATTATGGCTTTTCTAGGTTTTAATTATGTGCCTATCGTTGATCTCCTTATTTCTTTAATGAAGGATAATTACCACGAAAAATCTCAAATTGGTACACATATGACAGATTTACTCTAAATTAATTTTTTGACTACCAAAAACTTCAAACTGATACACCTATGACAAATTTATCCCAAATTCTAGGGTTTGCTAAAGAAGATGAACTGAGCCACATCACTAAAAAAATGAGCTAATTAAAAAAGCGTCAACTAAGTTATTATAATTTTTTAAAAAAATAAGTTTGGGGTAAATTTATATAAAGGTACCCATTTTTTTCCTGATCAAAAAATTAGTTTGGGGTAAATTTGTCACAAGTATACCAGTATAGAGTTTTTTGTTGTCAAAAAATTAGTTTGGGGGTAAATAGGTGTACTAGTTTAAAGTTTTTCATGGTATTAATCCTTTAATTAATCTGTCGTACCATTCACGCCCATCATGCGCCTCTTGTTCACTTAATTAATTAGTGGGTCTTGCCACCCATGCCCTTGGTTCTAGAGGAACTAATTTATCTTTAATTTTCAAGTGTAATTTCATGACTTTAATGTAGTACAGATCATGATGACTTAAAATAAAATAAATGGAGAGCACACAAAAGGTATTTAAATTTTGGCCGGCATCGGCGTAATTGAAGGTAAAAACAAGGCTCTGAGACTACGAGGACTTTTTTTTTTTTTCTCTTTTTTTGGCTCCTGGGCTCTCTCTGTCTATCTCATTCTCTGAAAACTCATTTAAGGGTATGCACCACGTTCGGTGCAAAATTGAAAGCATACAAATTCATATAGTAAGCTACTCAAGGAAATTAAAAATGACTTGTTTAGGGAAACGGACATGAAGACTCAGTTACTTGGAAATTCATATGATACCTCGTAAGTCTTTCGAACTGATTAAGTCCAGACATTTGACCTGTACAAATGACCCTCATCTAAAACGGTTTATACGTAATTGATGGGATTCGAACATGTGAACTCCAATCCCGAAAATTGCGCCAACCGTTGGGGTTGGTTGTGTCATGTTACTATATTAATAAAGTTTCAATGAGAATCTCAATCATCACAAAGCTTGCTCATTATATCGCCATTAAGGTTAAATAGACAACAAAATGTATTATTTTTAGTAAGTTTTTATAACTTCAAACATTTTCTTCAATTCACGTAATTTTGTTGGAAAAGCTAAAAAGAAACTCTTTTTTTTTTAAAGCTCATACAAGAGAGCTAGCTAAGTGCTGGGTAAATGGAAAACCCCTAATCCTAATAGCAAAGCCTCCCAGTTGAAAAAATAAGACTAACCATACTAAGTTACATCTCTGTTTCCAAAAAAATTTACTTTAGATGCTTCCACATAAACGAATATAAAATACAGTATCTTTCTCTATAAATACCATTCCAAACTCCCATGCAAAAGCAGACCTCGGTCCCTTCCCTCTCTTCCGATTACACAAGCTCTGTCGCCCTTCCCATTTCTGTAGCCATGGAAGTTGTCCCTACCAAAACCCACATAGCCCTCCTAGCCAGCCCCGGCATGGGGCACCTCATCCCGGTCCTCGAACTCGGCCAGCGCTTTGCTGTCCACCACCGCTTCCTCGTCACCGTCTTCGTTGTGACCACTGATGCCTCCGCCGCCCAGTCCCAGCTCCCCCACTACTCCTCCTACCTAGACCTCCTCGATCTCATCTTCCTCCCGCCGGTAGACATTTCTCACCTAATCCACGACTCGCTGGCGATCATCTCACAACTTTTCCTTATAATGCGCCACGCCATGCCAGCCCTCCACGCGGAGATCGCGGCATTGAAGCCCCGCCCCTCGGCCGTCATGGTCGATCTCTTCGGTACCGAGGCTTTCGAGATAGCCGACGACTTCGGCATGTTGAAGTACATGTTCAACACCAGTAATGCACGGTTCCTTGCCCTATCATTGTACTACCCACATCAAGATGAAGCCGACAAACACGACCATGTCTATCTCCATAAGCCGCTGAACATCCCAGGATGTGCGCCGCTCGAGTACGAAGACTCGGTTGACGTGTACTTGCAACCGGATGACCTGGTCCTTCACAACGATTATGTGAAGATGGGGCTAGATATGGCAAAGGCTGATGGGATACTGGTGAACTCATGGGAGTATTTGGAGCCCAAGACGTTGACAGCACTCAGAGATCCGAACTTGCTGGGCCGGTTCAGCTCCGTCCCGGTCCACCCAGTCGGTCCGCTGATTCGGCCGGTCAAACCGGTTGAAAATTCGGTCTCCAGGAGCACGGCACTTGATTGGCTGGACTTGCAACCCGCCGGGTCAGTGCTTTACGTGTCGTTTGGCAGTGGTGGGACCCTATCGGCTGATCAGCTCACCGAGCTGGCTTGGGGCTTGGAGCTCAGCCAGCAGAGATTCGTTTGGGTGGTGCGGCCACCCATCGAGAGCGGCACGTTCGGGTCGTACTTCCGTCAGGATAGGAGGACTGAGGACGGGACGCCGGATTACCTCCCCGGTGGTTTCGTGAGTAGGACCCACGAGGTGGGCCTCGTGGTGGAGATGTGGGCCCCGCAGACCGAGATCCTAGCCCACGAGTCGGTCGGGGGATTCCTGTCGCACTGCGGATGGAACTCGACGCTGGAGAGCGTGACCAACGGGGTGCCCATGATATGCTGGCCGCTCTACGCGGAGCAGGGCATGAACGCGTCCATGCTCTCCGACCAACTTGGCATGGCCACTCGCTCGAGGGAGGTGGGGCCCGGCGGGGTGGTCGGGAGGGCGGTGATCGAG
The DNA here is from genome assembly GCA_001662345.2 of Metrosideros polymorpha var. glaberrima. Taxonomy (NCBI): domain Eukaryota; kingdom Viridiplantae; phylum Streptophyta; class Magnoliopsida; order Myrtales; family Myrtaceae; genus Metrosideros; species Metrosideros polymorpha. The sequence continues at coordinate 11,647,503 of BCNH02000009.1, forward strand.
AAGATGATAAGGAGGGTGATGGAGAAGGATGAGAAGCAAGGGAAGTTGGCGAGGGCCAAAGTGCTGGATCTCAAGCGCAGCGCGGAAGCGGCTCTGGCTAAGGGCGGCTCGTCCCACGGCTCGCTCCAGCTGGTGGCTAAGGAGTGTGAGACGGGCCTTACGGGCCTGAGAGAAAGGGCCCGTGGGGCTTAGATCCGGTTCAAAAGCCCGTAAAGTATGATGTTAGTATTACTCGTGTATTTATTAAGGTCTGTTCTTCCAGAGTTTCTCTTTGTTTTTGCTTTGAAAGTATGAAATTGGAGCAAAATCCTTGAGGCTTGTGTGTAAAAATCTCGACACGAAATAGCATAAATGGGTAGATATGGGCAATGTCTAGCTGAAATAAGGTTGACTTTGCATGGTTCCTTTTGCTTAATTAAACTAACCTTAGCGGCCAAAACAACAAATAATTGAATTCGGTTCTCGATATCATATACTTTTAAACATACCTTATGCATCTCCACAATGGAAGAACACCCATGTGCCCTCATGCACACTCAAGTCCTCTTCCACTCCCTTGCTATGCCCCTTCTCTCTCTTCTCATGCGGCGGCACAAAACAACAATAATTGAGAGCCACCCCCTTGAACTACCGCTCGCCGGGAAAATTGTCCAAAAAGTCCTGAACCTATCGTACGGAGGCCAATTCAGTTTTAAACCTTTCGATTGTGTCAATTTAGTCTTGAACCTTTTGAAGATTTGCCAATTTAGTCTTAAATCTTCCAATTGTGTCAATTTAGTCCTAAAACTTTTGACGATTTTTCAATATGGCCCTTCCGGCCAAATATCCAAATAACAGGATTATAACTAAAATGAAAAATCTTTCTACCGTTGAAGTATGCAAATTTGCAGTTCATGTACTTTGTTTTTACAACACTACTAATCCTTATACTATCGATTGATGAGATTTTAAGTAAGATTTTAGACATTCCCGTTCCAAATAACACTTAAATGACATTGGCTATAATTTGACATTTCCCTAAGTTTTTGGATGGAATTCTAATCCAAGTAATTAAGTTTGCGTTGAAAGATAATAAGGCAACAGTTTTGTCACTAGAAGGAATTAAATCGCGTGGACTAAAATTGATCATTCCTAAAAGCACGGTGACCAAAATGCAATTCAATCTGGGAGCTTCTATGCGCGGGCGTCAGGTGTCAATCAATCGCTGCCGGCTCTGCAATTTCCGGCAAACTTTGAGCAGAACTTCGACGGGAGGACTTAAAATAGTCAGCCGGAAGATAGTATAAGGGCTAGAGTTGTAACCAAGCAAAGTACAAGAACCAAAAGTGGAATCCTGCAAAACCATAGGGACCAAAAATGTGGTTTTCCCTTGTATTTCTCCCAGGTGGTCTTAACGTTGTGCATGTTGGTTGGCAGGAGATTCGAGGACCTCGATCTGAAGGTAATTAACAAAGCAGTGAACCCTGGAATCTGACAAGAACTATATTAAACCACTTTGGTTTCAGCAACAGACAAGAATCATTTAGGTAAACGACTGGGTTTTACGACATCAATCAAAAAAGAAAGGAGAGGAAAGAATGAAGGTGTTCATTACATTATGATAAAGATAAGAGATCGTGCTCATTGCAGCCCCCATATAATAGGAAGCAACGAGCGACGCCTCAACCTCCACATCTATATATGTCTGAGCGTTGCGAACTTCTTCTCACATGCAGGGGACTCGCGTATCCCGCAACTCGTGCTGTCCGAATCTTCAGAAAAAAGGAGGAAAAAACAGAAGGGAAATGGATAGTTTGACCAGCTTATTTTCTATACGGAACTGCACATGCATTCTGGTCGACAGAGGAGATTGAATATCTCTTGAACCTGCCTTCTCTGATCAGCCCGAACCATTCATGGCTCGCGCATGCACCACGTGGAAACGATTCCATTCAAGGCTTAGCCACCCAAAAGGAAGGGGGGGTCCCTGGGAAAGATGGCCAAGTAGAAATCGAAATGGGGTGTGGCCAAGTGGTAAGGCAACGGGTTGCTCCCATTGGACCATTTGTATCTATGCATTAGGATCCCATTCCCTTTTTGGCCCCCATATCGCCACGCGGGAGGGGCAAAATGGATCTTGTTCTATCGTTGATTAGAGAGGATACTTCAAATTCAGGGATCTAAGAGTTTTATAAAATGAAAAAGCAAAGGCACCTTGCGTCCTTGAACCAGACAGAGTTCGAAAAGGTCAAATCTTGGATGGGGTCTTCTGGTTTTGTTGGTGATTGAAACAATTTTGTCGAATCCCACTCGGCAGAATATGGAGTTACTTATGGCAGAACTAAGATTTCAATTCTTCCGTGTTTCGGCAGTAGCATATTGTTCAGTGAACAATGAAAATAGATGGCGAATGCCTAATCGAATTTATTTGTATCTCTTTTCACATCCAAATGGAGAGATGATATAACTAGTAAATATGTTCCTCCCCATCCATTCTTCACCATCCCATTCCATTGTCGAAGCCCCCCGAAAGCTTGATGCAAATAAACAAATCCTCGTTCAATTCTTTTGAAGTCATTGGATCCTCGGCCTCCTCCAACCCACAACAAGCATTTCACCAACAAATCGAAGAAACCTACGGCAAAACTTACAAATCGGAGGCAAGGCGAGCAAGTAGAGCAGGTGGGAGAGAGGCGAAGGCTTGGGGGTGGCCGAAGATCCTCTTGATTCGATGACGGACAGGCGAGCAAGGCAACTATCAGAGAGAGGGAGCTGTTGCGGCAAATGAAGAAAGAAGGTGAGAACGACAATTTTGCCCTAAAGAAGAATGATTTTTTACTCTCCTTTTTTGTGGCTCAAAACTCATTTTGGAGCAGAAAATAACTGTTGGAGTAAAAAAAAAGAAGAAATTTTAGTAAGCGCATTTTTGTTCCATAAATGAAAAAGTGCTCTAGAAGTGGAAAATTGAAATTGCATTAACAAATGCATTTCTGCTCCAAAAGCACTTTTAGAGCAAAAATTCTGCTCCAGAATTGTTCTCGTTCACCCATTAGGTTCTTGGTTTCTATCTTTCCTTCTCCTAGACCAAGCTGAGATAACTACCATTCAACCAAACCGACTCTCTTACCGACCAAAAAATAAAAGATAAAACAAGTCTTTATCAAACACGACGATAGCACAAGCAACAATAACTAGAAGATCTCAAAGATGCCGAGCCCACTACTCTTTCGCTAACTGATGAAGTGCAACAACACAAACAAAACCCGGGACTCATCCATTACCAACCACCACCCAGTTGTTGGTGTAACGCCAATATACTTAAGGACTTCAGTATGTCGATGTACAAGTTGGTTGATAAAGTCTAAATGTCACCGATTGTTCGATAATGCAGAAAACAGGTAAGCAGGAACGAAATCATTACGATGAACTATTATGCAGAAAATGAAGCCAATGTATTTACATGGTAACAGCGAAATAGCAATCATTTATGCAACCACTAAAGCGTCAAGTTCGTTTATCTGTTATCAGAAAGTCAAGGATGTGAGGCAGGAATTCATAAAAGGATGGAGAAGGAAATATAGAGATAACAAATGGAGTTTTCCGCGGTCTTTTGCTCATGCACGTACAGGTTCAGTAGCTTTCTTCAGCCATGCCATTTCAGCATCATCCAAGTATGGCGCCAATATATCTCTGCACTTTGAATGGTATGTGTCAAGCCAATTGATCTCTTCAGGCGTCAATAAACTCAAGTTGATCAGCTTGCTCTGATACGGTGCCTAGATAGGAAACGAATTATAAGCACGGAAGAGAGCTTGATGATCTAGAATAACATTAAATTAGTTACCACATCCCAAAAAATTATTTATCCCACAAGACGTTAAACTCCAATGATGCCTATGACAGAGAATGAGGTGGTGATAATTCTCCATTAAATTGACCGGGTTGACAATAATTTAGTTTCTCCAACAAGTGAATGTTCAAGTCAAGTCTTTTGCACTAAACAGGGTATAACATTTTACTTAAAACATCATGCCTCTAGGAAACAAGGGCATTGAATGGGAAAAATTTCTGCTCATAATTCAAATGTTGTTGATCCGTCCATGTCTTCATTTGTTACACTCTTCGAAAAACGAATAAAAGCAAGTTTGTATCTTTTCCCCCTTATTCTCTCTACATTCTATCCACCCAAATAATCCAACTACTAATTGCCAGTCAAAAATGTAATTCAACCAGTAACCAAGCAAAGAAAACATCAAATATGAAGGAAATGTCAAATTTGTCAACAAGATTGAAATATCACCAACTACAGGGAAGAATTGCGCAGTCAATAAAAAATAAGAAGAAAAAAAACCCCAAAGTGGAAAAGCAAGGAAACACCTTCACCAACTGGTAGGCAATACCCTTCTATGGAATAACAACTTACCCATGTTATATGTTCAAATGATAAGTACCCCTTATCACCAAAGTTAAACTTTGTATCTGCTTCATTGACCACCAAGACATTCTCCAGCCGTATACCAAAGTTCCCATCTTCATAGTAACCAGGTTCTGAAAAAGGTGTCCATTTTAGGAAATTAATGCAAGCTTGATGTAACAGGATTTTGAAATTTTGGTTCATGAAATGCCTCATGAATAAGAGATGAACAATAGCAGTAGGACAATAATACAGAACGCCAATTACAAAAATAGGGCTGCTTCTTTTAAGAAAGACACAACTGAATAAACGTCAAATATAGAGGCACAAACAGTTGTGAGTAGCATTCCAAGTAATAGCTTTGAGTAATTTCAGAGTACTCTAAAGCAGCAAGTCATAAACTTAAACTACTCCAGAAACAATTGAATCAAATCCTACCAGCTGCTCTCAAATCTACTAAATTCAATAGAACTCTTTTCTTCCAAGAAGGTAATCATATTTCACTTTCCACAAAATAACCAACAAAAATGGTACGGAGTAATTATTACGTATTCCACAAGCATTACTCCAGTGCACATTGACCACTAGACCACAGTGAAAAGACCACATCACCTCAGCCTTATACATCGAATGGCTGAGATAACAATGCCCTGGGAATAAAAAAAAAATTCCCAAATTACATGCCGGTATTCTACAAATACTAACCATCTGTAATTGTCATTGAAGCTTGCATTGGCACATTACAAGCATGTGGTCTGAAACTGATCAACTGCGGACCTGATCATTGAAAGGTCAAGTTTAACATCATTAGCTAGTTTATGTATCAAAAGTTAGCTAAGCATGCCTATAATAAGCTGGGATGGCAGATATCATGGCCAAATATGGCAATAAACGTGCTTTATCCCTGTTCATCCACATACCTTCATGAACATTCAGGTAAGATCCGATTCCATGCCCAGTGCCATGTCGATAATCGAGACCATCCTTCCACAAAGGTATTCGAGCAAGAATGTCCAAAGCATAACCTTAAAGATTTAATTAATAGAAACTTTACATAAGATGAAGTAAAAAATTCTCAGCTTATGTTGATGAGACCAACCCCTGAATACACTGACAACTTGGTTTGGAAGCAAAATTTATTTAAGTGCAAGGGTGAAGGATTGTGATACCATTTGTTCCATTCGGAAATCTGGCATTTCCCAGAGCGATGTGCCCTTTTAGTACCTGGATAGAGCCGAGAACCAAAAGCTCTCAGAGCCTTGTAAGACTTAGTATGAATTGGAAATCAAAGGCCTTGCTGTTTTACAGGGGGAGAAGGAATTAACTGGATTGAAATAAGTAGACAAAGCACAATAAAAAGAAAAATCAAGGTAATTTTTCCTGTACTTCCTTAATTAGACCTTCAATCTGTCCTCAGGAATATGAGGTCTTCACACTACTAACGCCAGAGAATATAGGGACAACAATTTATACATATGGAAGACATATCTTGAGAAGAGGCAGATGCAAGAATGTGAGGCATATTTACGAGTCACGGTCCTTTGCACCACTTGCGCTAGTAGAAGCCATCAATAGTTAAAGGGAGTCGTCATGACCATTGTCAGCTGAGACATCAATGTTCACTGATGGAAACGCAGAAGATGACATGGACCAACAAGGTTTTCAGCTGCACCTAGAGGTTAAATATCATAGGTAGACAACATTTTACTCTGGTATTAGGCAAAAGTAACGGCTATTGAGGGGTGAAGGGGGTATCACCCTGTGAAGTTAATGGCATTTTAGAGACTGGTCTAGATATGACCTAAAATACTCAAGTTCTACAACTATTAGAGAAATTAAGGACAAACCGCTGCAATAGGACCAGGTAGATTCACATTATGGCAGCAGCCAATGAAATGACTCGCAAGAAAATAGCAAAGGAAGCCAGACGATGTTGGAAATATTGAAAGAGATACAAAAGTAAGTTATAGCACACCGCTGATGAATCTCTCAAGGAGTATCAAAACTAAGGTGTTTCATTGACAGTCCTATGGCCAATTTCAAGGTTAAAAAACTGCATGCGGGACCATCTTTTATCTTAGAACTAGTCGAAAGAACTTCATCTATTAGTGAAATATTCAAGAAAACACTAGGTGCACTGCTATGGGGTACACCCAATGCACTTCTTACCCTAAGATTACATGAGTTTCAATTGGGGCACACCAAATCAAAGGGCTAAGGATGCATTAGGTGCACTTGATGCACCTCAAAACCCCGCTTACTCTTCAGTTCCCATCAAAGAATAAGATCACATTAGTTGCCTATCCAGAAATAAGTAGTATATTGGCATCTATAACAACAGTTTTGCTATATTCTTGCATACAACTTACTGAACCAAATGTTTCCAGGAATGAGATCTATAATCTTACCTAGATTCTACCAATATATATAATTGCCACATAACTATATAAACATAGCTGAACTGAAACAACGCACCGCTGTATAGCATGCTTTCTCATGTGCTGAAGGTCTCCCAAAATGAACAGTTCGAGTTATATCTGTTGTTCCATCCAGATACTTTGGATACAGCATCCACATAACCAAGAAAGGAAACTATAAGTCTCCGGAAAAAGATTGCAAAATAAGATACAAATTCACAGGTTCCCTTGTTGTTAAAGCAGCCATTTCCAAATAACAAACCCTAAACAGAAGCACAGCTCACATACCTGTGCTCCGGAATCAAATAGATAAATGCAATCACCATCTAACTCTGCACAAGCATCCGGCTGTGGTGCATAATGGATGATTGCCGCATTTGGACCGACTGAAGAGATGGTAGGAAAACTTAAACTTTTGAAATGCTGCAAATGTTAAAGAAAACGATATTGGTTATTCCATAAAGATGTCACACAAACATGTGGTAGCCTGTGCGAATCAAAACAGTTTTGAGTATCTTATCCGTTACATCACTGGAGATACATGAACTGTTACAAGCATTCACATACTGCAAAATTACAAAAAGCAAATGCAAGAGTAACTCCTCTACTGACCGCACCTTGCAGACTGTTAGGTTTACAAACATCTTACGCATGTATAATGTTTGTCTAGGCATACATTTGTAAGACATCCAAAAAAACGTCCAATATCAATAAAAGAAAAAGAAAAAAGACTCCACACAGTTCTGTCAAAATCCATGAGTAGGAGATTACCTCTTTTGAAGCTCGAAATGACTCCAGCTTATCACTCGCAGTCACCTCCGTTAGTTTCTTTCCTTCCCTGCTATACATTATTTTAATCAGACGTGTTAAGCACGTGTGCCTTGAACCTAAATTTTGGAAGATCTCAAAAAGACATCAACTGATGCTTTAAAGCAACTGGCATGAGAGATTATAAATTCGCCTAGTACATTCGTCAATAAGCTACATTTAGAAACTTACATTAAGCACACAAAATTAGTTTGCTTCACCCCACATGCCCTAAAAGAAAATGCAGGAAACATTTCCTTCACAGGCTTATGAGTTATGATGAGCCTTTGAAAAAGAAATGGTATGCACAAAAAGAAGAGGTCCACAGTCCTTAGATGTCAGAGTTCACAGTCAAAGTACTAACCTCTTAATTATTAGCTTCATGTTAATTAGAAAGCAAATTTAAAAGGCTAAAATGATTAGAGAGGTAGATGGCATCAAGCCATAAAGATACCAGAGTACTTCAAGCCCCTCTTATTTGGAGGTGCATCAGCTCAAATTCTGTCACCTCAACTGACAGAAGACAGCCAATGAGGAGCTCACAGGATGGTCAAAAGTAATAAGAATTATCCTGATGGAACTAGCATTTGACCCATCATGTTTCCCAACAGAGTTTCCTTCTGAGAGCAGAAGATTTTCATACAGACATAGCCAACGCCAGAACTGCCACCATGTCCCCAATATTATAATAAACTATTTCTCTAGGGAACGCAGAGCCAATACACATATTAAAGAACAGTGAAACCAGGGGCTCAGTTAATGTCTCTCATAAGGTTTTACGTAACAATTGTCAATTCAAACAGAAGTGTTTCACCCCGGATGTTTCTTTCATCTAACATCTTGCTCAGTCACATGCTTTATTGGCATGAAGGATGACCAAACAAGGGATTGTTCTTTTGCTGTTTGAGAATCAACAGATTGATATTATAGACCAGCTGCAAGCCTTCCTATCCTCATGGCTGATTCAAGTGATGACTTCAAAATGAACATGATTCTGCAAAGTCGAAGATTGTGGTACTGCTAAGTTGAGCTGAGATGGCCCCTCCCGCTCATTGATTAGAGCAGGCACATCTCTCAAAAACTACCAGGAAACTAATCAACTAAGTTATCAAATGTTTTTGCTTTGCTATTCCTATAATATCAAAAATCTTTCACTATCTATTCTTGAATAAGTAGTCTAACTTTCCCCTTGATTCTGCATTTGCATCCAAACCAAAATAACTTGCAACAAAATTATGACCAGCGAAATGAACTTACAATTGCTTTTTCTGGGCCAAAGTCTCTCCCTCCACAAAGTAACCAGAAGCACCATAGTTTTCTTGCATCTGAGCAGTTAGACAAATAAGAACATGCATCACTCACTCAAGAAACTTTCAGGTATGATTGACATACGAAAGATCTCCATGTGTAGCATGATAAGGAAAAGGCAAATAGTTCTCAAGGCTAATGCAAGAAGATTCCATGGTATACCTGCTTATCCAACCAGACAAGATATTGTACAACAGCTGCACCATCTCTGATGTGTGCCTTCCTTAACCCATCCAACTCAATTGGATTCTGAAATTTACAGAGTTAGGCTTTATTAAAGCAAATAGGCATGCTTTCATAATAAAGAGTAGCTGACCAATATATTGCCAACAAGGATCACAAACAACAATTTCCTAGTCTTATCAAAATAGTAGGACAGTAAAGTCCTAACTGAGATTTCTATACTAAAAAATGCCAATGATGAGGTATCACTGCTCATAGTCTTCCAGATGATGGCATCAGTTACAAGTTAATGGCCTGATGACCAGGAAGAAAATGATCAATTCTTTGCTGCAGAGTCTATGGTCTTATGCTTTACAAATCAGAACCCAGTGATTGCACATGCATTCAATTTAAATTGGCTTATTCTGCTCATAACCATTAGACCCTCTTACAGGTCAATTCCTAAAAATTATGATCCTCAGAATACTGAATGCTTTTCATTCCAATATTATTTCAGCTAAAACCATATGATTTCCAGACACCATTCTTAAGTTATCAACAAATAAAAGCAAAGGCCTCCATAAAAAGAAGCACCTGCAAAAAGGGGTTGGACAGAATGTTCAGGAAGTATGAGGTAGTAGCAGCACAAAAGCTATCATATCTGTTCATATCAGTAATGGGCCAAAACACATAAGAGGAAATCATGGAAGATCCACAATTGAGAATCATAATCATTCTTTTCATATCAACGTCCATATAAAGAGGACCTGTTGATTTCAACAACACACTAAGTATGCACATCTCAATGCCAATTTCCACCAGAAGTGATGCTTTGGAATTATTAAATGGCATCCAGTCCACCAATTCGACACTAGTCAATCATGAGATTTAACCTTCCGCCAACATAGAACAACTCAAAGACAGTGCCAGCTCAGATTTTTGAGCTAACATCAGCTAATATCGATGATCACTACCTTATGTATGACTACATCACTACATACATTCAAAGATCATTGGGCAACATTATCTGTGACAATTACAACCTCATAGACAGGGCATGCATGTATTACCTTCAAAGCTTTTGCAAGGGCCAAAGGAGATTGCTTCAGGAGAACTCTATCGGAATCTAGTTTAGAATACAAAGCATAGCAGCAGGATCCAGGATCAGCCCATATCAAGGCAATGCTATTACCATCTTCTGCTTCCCTCTTAATGCTTTCAGCTGCATCCTCCCCAGAGCTAATGTCTATTCCCCCAGAAACGTCACTTTGAGTTTCTTTGAATGCACATGGGACAAGCTGGTTGGATGCAAGTAAGCTCACATCTGCGCTTACCGCACCATACTCCCGTGCTTCAATTCCATTCTCCTTCAAATAGCCAGTTACCTGCATATGACTCACACTGTTTAGCACAACAGTATCACTAACAAAACATAATAGGAGAGAATAAGAAACATCTAATTACAATAAGATGGTGACTGAACATGTCAGGAAGAACCGACCACGACTTGATGTTGACAATATCAAAAGGAAAAGGGGTGATAACCAAACCTCAGAAGATAGCTTCCTCTGGTCCACATAAAAAAAAGCTGAAGTGGGCGTGACTATAGCAAATGCATGAACTACGGGGCAGTAAGACACATCACTTCCTCGAATATTATACAGCCAAGCAACCTGCAAAGTAACAGCTAAGTTCTAATGCTGCCAATAAAAAGAATCTATGAAATATATGATTGGTAGATGAGCCATCTAAAAAATCTTGCCTCATCAAGGGCCGTAATTACTATGCCACAAGCTTTCTCCTGTGTAAGCCTTTCTCTCAAATCGTTCAGTTTATCTGTGGCCGATCGACCAGCAAATTCCACGGGATGTACATTTACAGGATTTATCTGAGGAGGTGGCCTATTTTTCCAAACTTCATCAACCAAGTTGGTGGAAGTCTGGACCAGCTTCTGCTTTTTTTTGGCAAAAGCATGTTCCCATCTCTGCGCAGTGTCTATGGACACACACCAAGGATCAATGCCAATTGACACATCATTTGGCAAGTTCTGATGAAGGATAGACATGAAATCCACACAGAGTGAAAATGGTTACATAAAATTTTTCAGGAGTAATCTAAGTAAGCGGCTCGATTTCAGGAGAAATCCACACAGTAACCTACTCTTCAGTTGGACCAAGTACTCTGAACTACATAAGCAGGAGCATAAGCATTAGCACTTTAAAATTGTCTTAAAGCAAAGGTTACGCCATATTTAGCTGAAGGGAAAAACATGTGACAAGATCGACAAAGCCAGTCAGAGCAGTTTTCAGTATACCAGAACTTAAGTAAAAGAAAATCATCTTTTTGATTGGTAATCATCATAAACATTAAAATGAAGAGCTTAAATCCAACTCTTGTTTGGCCCACAAGAGATTATATAACCCACTTCATAGAGGTCAAGAAATCACGGAATGAATAATTGAGGAACTGTCAAAGAACATGTCTCAACTTCTGATCTTGCACAGAACAAATTAGAATTAGCATGGCCTTTATGCTTAAAAAGTGGTCCAAAATTCACCCAGAAGATAAAGACTCACGTCTGCCATCCAAACATCCACAGCAGGGTCTTCTCCTATGCGCATGAGTTTCCACTGATCACTAAGCTGTTGAGCAGCCTGCAAGAAATAACGGCCATCGGTCCATAGCAGTGCTTCGTTCATTGTTATAAGAGCCAGACCTGCACGATTCAAATTAAAAGAGTTTAAGACATACTCCAGATATTTTATAATTCACATAGAAATTCTAACCATCTTAATTTTCGGCAGATTTCTCTAAACAGAAAGAAAACAGATCAATGAGTTGATGCTGGTGAAACATGAGTAATGACTTTCGTCAGTCACTCAAAGTATGAAATTTTTCTGCATTAAGGTGCAAACACTCTTCCTTTTCCTCATTTATCTCCGAACCAAACACATATGCAAATCTTAAACATGTGAAATTACACTAAAGGAAGCAGGTTATTGAGCCTGCACTTCAAAGAGATTCTTAAAATCAACCTAATGTAAACCTCATTTGTAATGCCATAAAAACAAAATACAACCGATACATTGCTAAGGCACCTCATCAGATGCATAAACTACACATGTACTATTATGTAGCACAAAAGCGGCATCAATTAAAATAAATCCTCACCCATTTGAGGATGAAACCCCCTACTGGAACAATATCGTCAATTTATCCCACAGCATTTTAAACAATTTAGAACGACAGCTCATGAGAAATGATTTTTTTTTTGGCCGTCGTATTGAGCAATGAAATGAATTTAAGTGATGTTCAAAGAATAATTTTCTATTTTTCCACCATAACTTTTGAATAACTTTTGAAATCCAAGTATACGGAGAAATACTCTTTCAACTTCTAAGGTTGCAGTTATTCAATAATCAAAAGTTTTGTCAAGCACAATGCCATGAAAATGAGGATACAAATGTTCATCACATCTCTAGTCAGTAGGAATCATTTATTGATCCGAAACAGATAATGCCGATGTCTACCATTTCTCCAGGCATATTAACTCGGATGCTCAATCACGAAAAGCTGAAAGAAAGCACGACAGTGCTAGTACATCAATTCGCCTGGCAGAAATTAAAGTGTTCGATCACGAACTCGGTAAATACTAACATTGCTGTCAAAGTTTGTCTACGAAGAGGCGCGATAATGCGCAGGCGACGAACCAACTCCAATACAAAAATGAGAATTGCCAAGCAAGATAACAGCACTTCCGGACCACAGGAAAAGTCAGCAATTCTTTAATCGTCCTCACAAGCTCAGACCGATCAACACTAAATTCCGACGACTCATGGCAGGCGATCAGACCGATTCGTGAAGCGCAAACAAAACCACAGGAGGGCTGAAACAAAACTCACCGGCACTTCCGGTGAATCCAGAAACGAACTCGCGCCTCTTGTCCCTCGAAGATACATACTCGCTCTGCAAACCGATTCAGCCATCCCCCGGCATCAGCGAAACTCCACAAGAAACGAGACGACGCTAAAGAAAGCAGAGTACGGATTCGACGACCGGAAAGGTAGAAACCTGGTGATAATCTTCGGAAGGAACGACCAGGGCGTCGAGAGGAGGGGAGTGAGAGGACATCAGGGACCTGAGAGCGGCGAGCGTGTCCGCCATTTTCACCGCCGGGTCACGTCGCAGCACGGCGTCTCTCTCGTCGGAGCTGAAAGATTGGATTTTTTTCTTTTGGTAGAAGCGCTTCGATGGAAGTCTCTCTGTCGCCTGGAGGAGATGAGATAGACAGATTATAATAGGCCAGAGCTTCCTTAAAAGGAAGGCGTGTCTTATTATTGACAAAAAAAAATTAAATAAATAAAAAAAGACATAAACATACGGAGATGCCCCGAAATCACTACTTTACTTCGATTCCTTCGTTAGAGTCCGATCTCTTTCGACTTTTAAGGCAATGCCTGAGACAGCAAGGAATCCATGCAATTCTTGCTTAGGATGTTTTGGAAATGGAGTGATGACGAGAGAAAATACTGGGTACCCAAGAGGTATTGATGATGACAAGGGCACCCGGGTCTCAGGGCCGGTGGATCGAATCCCGGGCATTGGATCCTAGGTTTAATAGGGTGGACTCGGGCTCGAGCTCTAAACTAGGTTAGGGAGCCAGGTCTAGGACCTGGAATCCAGAAACCCAAGTTTGCACTCCAAGGACTTGGGTCCGGGCAGCTATGATCAGGGTCTAGGTGTTGCCAACCCGGGTGCGGAGCCTTGAACTCGACTCAACAAATCGGGGCCTAAGTCCAAACAACAAGAACGGTCAACGTAGAGATGAAAATTTGAGCGAATTTGTAGATTATATTTATGTTCTTTTTCATGGACTAAATTTTATTATACTAATCATGAAAATGTTCTAACTTATTTTTTTAGACGGTACTAAATATGAAAAGATAGGGAAATTTCGGTGTAAGGTTTCATTTTATTGTTCTTCGTCAACTAATTGGAAAGAACTCCCGTGTTAAATTTTGGTGTAAGGTTTCATTGGTGTAAGGGAAATTTTGGTGACTTTTAGGGCAAAAACCATTCAAAAATCCTAAATTATCCCAAACATAACACATTGACCCTAAACCTTTTTTCTGTGTCCCTAAAAATTACAAACTTGTATCTTTATGACACATTTACCCTTTATCAAAATAGTGTTAACATAGCACCTATGTATCTTAAGTAAGATAAAAATGACGTTATTTTGGCTAAACATCATTTAACATAACATTGATAAAAAGTTTATGATAAATGTGTCATAGTGGACATAGTTTAGGGTTTTTGATATCACAAAAAATAACATGGTAAATGTGTCACATTGAGCATAATTTGAAATTTTTTGTAGCTTTTTTTCCTGTTAAATACAACATACTACTTTTTACTTAGCCAAGAATAAAAAGGATGGCTTTTAATTGAAGCATTCTTTTTCTCCACTTGAGATTGAACTTTTGTAGGAATCCACAGGTAAAAGCTAGTGATCCAATTACCAAAGCGTTTGTCGAAGCAAAAGATAGAAACACTACTTTTAAGAGAATTTGTAAACTTTCTCTTCTTAAAGTAAAAAGTCATCTTAGATTAAAAAAAAAAGTAAAAGCCACAAAAAATCCTAAACTATCCCCATTGTGACACATTTACCCTAAAAAAAATTTGTGACATAAAAAATCTCAAACTTGTACATATGTGACACATTTACTCCAAACTTGTACAGTGTGATATATTTACCTCAAGCTTTTTCTTGTGACACCAAAAATCTCAAACTTTTATCCATATGACACATTTACCCCAAAAAATTAGTGTTACAGAAAAAAGTTTGAGAATTTTAGTGTCACAAAAAAAAAGTTAATATAAGTATGGGGTTTTTAGTGTTATAGAAAAAAATTTATGGTAAATATATCACACGAGTATAAGTTTGGAATTTTTGGAGTTACAAAAACAGTTTAGAGTAAATATGTCACAGTGAGCAAAGTTTGAGATTTTTTGTGACTTTTTTTTAAAAAGAAAAGGAAAAAGTCATCAATAATGTAAAGATGATAAGGTACTAAAACAACTATTATGCGTGCTTCGCTAATAAGTTTATGATTTTGTTAACGAGTATCTGGAATACTTATTAACAACATATAAAGATATATTTTGATATCCAATGCACTAATTATACACAATACGAGGGAGACACAAGATTGGAAATAATCACTTTTTTTTCATTTGGATGTTTAATAAGTGTGTCGAGACCCTTGTTAACGAAATTCATAAATTTAAGGGCGTAACTATTTTAAATTATTAAAGGTAGAAAACTGATTTTTGTCTGTCCCACAAAGATAAAGAGATTACTTTAATATTTTGAAAAGAAAAATTGTTAAAGGCGGAAGAAAGGTTGATCTTTCAAGAAGCCTTGGAAGTTTTCTTTTTTGCTGGAGCTGAAGAGAGAGACTGATCCAAATAGGCCAAAGCTTAAGAGGAACGGGTCCGGGTCTAATAGGGTGGACTTAGGTTTAAGCTCGAAACTAGGTTTGGGAGCTAGTTCCAGGATTTGGAAGCCAAGGACCCAAGTTTGCACACCAAAGACTCGAGGTGAGCAAAAGAACCGAACCGAGCCGGTCGGTTTCAAGCGCTTTCTGTTTGGTCTGATTTCCGATTCCTAAAATTTGAAATCGGTGAATACTTATCCAAATCCTAGTTCCACGTATGGACTTACTCACCCGGATTGGACCAACTCTTTTAATTCCTATTATTCTAAATTTCCAAAACCCTAATTCCCATTCTTTTCTTGCTCAGAGTCTTAGACTCAGTCATGTGTGATATTTAATGTAGACTATGGATGCATTTGTGAAGCTTGTGAATTTTGTGACAAATTCTTGTAATGATTATTCTGATTGGCAAACAAAGCTCTCAGACTTGGTTCTTGATTATCTTCTAGCATTGTTCATGAAGATGATGATCGTGTTTAGCTTATATTGATTGTTAAATAAAAAGTACGGTTTTTTACTTAGCAAAAAAGTAGGAGGGCTTGTAATCGAAGTATTCTTATTCTACAATCAGAGATTGAACTTTCTTAGGAGTCCATAGCTAAGGTACTGATCCCATTTCCTACGCGTTTCTCCAACGCAAAGAGAGAATCTAGTAGGCAAAGAGAGAAAGTCATACTTTTCAAAAGAGAATTTGCATATCTTTCTTTAAATTAATCTATCAAATAAAGATGATAAGATACCGAAATTTTTATCCTCTGCGAATCTCTGATTAGTTTGTGATCTCGTTCACGAGTGTTCGAGGTACTCATGAACAATTTCTTATTTGGATATTTAGGGTGCGAATGACCATATTTATGTTCCAGGAATCAATTTTTGAAAAAAAAAAATAGATTTTTCTATTTCTAAGTGGAGAAACGCGTTTGATAATAGGATGAAATTTATATTTTCAGAACAAAAATTCATTTGATAACACCATAAAAATTTTATTTCCCTAATGGCGGTAGTGGCGACACTAGCACAGTGGCGATCGGCAATGACAAAGGGGAGGGAGGAGGCAGAAAGCTAGAAGAGAGAGGAGAGTTTTTATTTCTGTTTCTGTTTCAGAAATAAAAAAATATAAAATTTTAACTTCTGATTTTTGTTTCAACCCTATTTTTGAAACGTAAATTTGTTCTAGAAATAGAAAAATAAAATTGTATTACCAAACAGATTTCTGTTCTAAACCTGTTAATAACCTATTTTTGGAATAGAAATTCTATTCCAAAAATTTTGTCATGCAAGCCCTTAGTAAGTGGCCCAAGACACATGTTGACAAAATCCATGTGTTTAAGATATGTCCGTTTCAAATTATTAAAGGTGAAAAACTAATTTTTATCAATCCCACACATATGAAGAGATTATTTTAATTTTTTTAAAAAAAATTACGAAAACACTTGCCCGATATTCAAATGATATAAAAATGTTGATGTTCATATGCTTTTAAAGATGGGAGAATAGCTCAAGGCTAAAACAGAAGTTGAACAAATAGCAATAAAAACCCAACCTTTCAAATGAAAAAACCCAAAAACATATCAAATTACTAAAAGATTTTGATGTCCACTTTTAAATTAAAGAACTGAAAAATAAATATCAAAAGGACAAAGAAGATAAGAAAGAATTAAAATCACTTATGAGCCACTCAAACCATTCAAATATAAGCTTCATTCACTTCCATTTTTCCACCACAACATACAGTTGTTCCCAATCTCTCAAGAGTTAATGGACTTCTAATATTCAATCTTGATAATCAAATTGAGAGAGAAGGACAGAGCATAGTCCAAACCATAAACTTCCGAGGACTCTTCAAATTGCCGGAAAGAATAATTGATATTATTATATGAATGAATTAACAGAAACGAGGAACCAAGTTGACATCATTCAGAAGATGAATCGTCAATCAAGCCAGGGCAAGCCTCTTAACGACTGCAGCCATATACTTGCCCTGGTGCTCCGCAAGCGCCAACTCCACATCCGTCGCCTCTCTCGAGCCATCGCCCGCAAAAACTCCAGCACCATAAGGCGAGCCCCCGCGAACTTCATCCATTTTAAACATACCGGCACCAAACGTGTATCCGATTGGAACAAACAGCATCCCATGGTGAGCCAACTGGGTGATTGCGGTCCAACTGCATCGAATCATGTACAGAGCACCGTCAAGCAAGACAACGGGTAAACTATTGTTAAATCCCATGCTCGTTAATCAAATGAAAGATCCATTTTTTTTTTTTTTAACTTGAGTGGAAATTTCAACATCGCACATGCAGCAGCTCTATTGCCAGGACATATATCTTCTGCAATTGGAGCCTCCATGACAATTTCAAACAATTGCAGCACCAAACGTGGAAGAGGTTTAGAGCTATCACGAGCAGAAGGACAACTAAAATGACAGGCAAGTTCTAACAGCAAGTGACTAGACAGAGTGCATACTCTTCTCCAGCAAGCTGAATCCACCACATTCAATGCACCCAAAACTGTATCCATTACTTATGGAGGTAAGATTTGAATTAAATATTGGAAATATGCATTGGAAAATGACAAGTATTGATAAAATGAGCTCCAAAGCTGCATCATTAGTGATGATTAGATGCCCAGAAAAATGATTGACCAAGTCCCAATCACCTTAACAAAGACAAAATTACAGAACCAGTCACTTTCAACAACCAGACTACTTTTCTTTTTTATTACCGCGAGGGGATCCTACACAGTCCTGGTTTATGCCGGTTGCGGCTGCGGGCCACCCATCCCTAGCTCTGAGTAAGTTTGAGGAGCAACGCAAGCTGGATGATTTGAACTCGCACCGCATGAGTGAGAGCGAAGCAGCACCACCAACTGCGCTGCACCCCGTGGGGCAACAACCAGACAACTTAATTTCAATCAACCTGTGCTATATGTTTGTCCTTTTCTTTCCACGAAGTGTTCAACTTCTCCTCAAAATTTATAAAATATAAACCACAAATGAATGACCTTGCACCGAAGCAAGCGGATTACTGTAATAATAGAATCAATCGATAGTAGTATAAGTTGATGTATCTCTGTTGCTTAAGACTGCCATAGAATGCATGGGGACAAAATTTTCGCTAATTTAGTATTGTTGGCCATGATGTCCATTTCTCTAGGAGTTAAAAGTGTGATTAGAATCAAATAACCTCGTAAATTTCAAGAGACAGAACCTTAAACATTAAGACTTGATATAAGACCATAAGATGTCTCAGATGGAAAATTGCATCTGCAAAGTCAAGTATCCTCAAAGTTGAGCTGAAATCTAATGTGCCAAGCAAGGAGAAGCATAAAACCCAGGGGGGGAAAAATTCATTCATGATAATCAAGGGAAAGTACGTCGTAGAAGATAAAACTGTGCTGGAGAAAAGGAAAAAGTGCTAGTCGCAGGCTCAGAAATAGAATACTAAAACCAAGTTGAACACAAAATCAAGCTCGTCCTTACCACTTCTAATAAGGAACCAACACTTTCCATTCTATTTATAGGGTTAGGCCACAAGCTATGTCACTGCCATGGGGAAAGTCTCCAAGAATCCACGTGTTTTCACAAGCATCTTGCAGTAATCAACCGAATTTAGCAATTAGCACCAATGTGGATTCCATACCAATGTCCATATGTTTGACTACCACAGCATAGTAATAGCCAATAATCTTGAACTTAAAACTGATGTAACCAAACAAGTGTTGATCTGCAGAACTGATATAACCAAACAAAGCAGAACGGGAATTTCTTTGCAATGCAACCCCATTGCACCTAGACTACAGAATGACATCAACACCACTGCCTATATAATCCAATATACTTGAAATTAGACTGCCACATCCCTAATTTTCAGCTAAAGGCAAGGAAATTGTCGCCCTCGCCTCTGATCATAACAAAGCATTCTAATTGCCATATCTAACTTTCTGCACAAAATTCCAGTAGGGCAAACATTCAACCACAAACATGTTCCACAAAAGATTTGCATCATCTCAAAGGCATTGCACATTCAAAATCAACCACAGAAATCCTCTAATGGGAGCAAGAAACATAACAAGAATTGGGAATTCACACTCACGCAGTTGTCTCCTGCCCGCCTCCCTGAGTCCCGGTGCTCACGAAGAACCCGGCCGGCTTGCCTGCGAGCCTCTGCTCCTGCCACAGCTGCCCAGTAGCGTCGAAGAAGGCCTTCATCTGCGCTGCCATGCACCCGTACCGCGTCGGGAACCCAAACAGCACCGCATGTGCCTCCACCAGCTCCGCCGCCCCGATCACGGGGACCGACTCGTCCTTCGGCGGCGCCTTCATCTTCTCCAGCACCTCCGGCGACAGCGTCTCCGGCACCCGGTACAGGAACCCCTCCACTCCATCCACGCCGTCGACCCCCTTCTTCATCCTCTTCGCCAGCGCCACCACGTGGCCGTACATGGAGTAGAACACGATGAAAATCCTCAGCCTCGTCACCCCAGGAGCGGCCTTCGGCTCCGCCTCCAGGGCCTGGTCCTCGACCGGGATCGGAGCCGCGTCCTGTTCACCGTCGGCGGCGGTGGCGGGGGCGGGGGCGCTGGAGAGCCTCTTCTTGCTGGGAACACAACCGCCTCCTTTACCCATCGTCCCAAAACCACTGAAATCCGCTCAAACGCAGAGACAATTCAAGAACTGGAATTCTGGGTCGATGTAACAAGTGACAAAGGCAACCAAGATCGAATTTTTCTCTCCTTCCTCGCCTGCCACTTGCGGATTTTGACTAGAAGCGAGCTCAACGATACTGGGTCTCTCTTTCCCCTTCAAATTTTCAGCTAGAGATTGGTGGCCCAAGAGAGGGAGAGAGAGAGAGAGAGAGAGAGAGAGAACGAAACGAGCCGCAAAGAAAGAAGCGACGACGTGCTGGTCACAGTTGCGACGACGTCGTTCGCAGCGCCATCTCGTGTCTTATTAATTATTCGCTAATTCCTAGATAAATTAGTATTGGATTTTGTCCCTCGGGTGAGTACACAATTCATTGCCTCGGATTCAAATTACCTGAAAATCGAGTGTGATTTTTGTTGCCCTATAAATTGTCTAGAAATAATGTGGCCAAGTTGGTGTAATGTACAACAACATTTTTAATACCCTCCGTAGAGTTATTTCCACAATTAGGAGACATCTTTAATTTCTAAAATTTAACCGATATCTTTTATTATCAAAAGGGTAATTGGTTAATTTACATTTTTATTATTAGCATCCTTAATTTGGATAGCCATTTCCCTAACACGTTTTCCTAATCTATTGTCTTTTCCTTAATTTGACAATTGTGGGAGGATTTCTGACCATGTTTAACTTCTTTCTAATTTTTCATGATTTAATTCAATTAGCTGTTCCAGCATTTATGGCAATTTCAGCATTTTTAATTCTTTAGCAAACTCTTTCCTAGGAGAAAATATTGATGGTTTGGAATCACCACGTCATCAGCCCACGTAGTGTACATAAGCTCACGTGGATTAAAAAATTTGAATCGAAAGCCACATTTTTCTCTCTCCACTGGTTATGGAATGAACTAGAATGAAGAAGCACAAGCAACATTTATTGTTGTCATTAACTGCTCTCTCTCTCTCTCTCTCTCATCTTGGTAACACGATGTTCTTTTCTCTTTTGCGTTTTGGCCTCTCGAAACCTTTGCAATAACCTTCCATCTCTCTTCTTCTCTCGCGGCCATCTCTCACTCACCTCAAGCCCTCACCTCTTCCTCCTTGACCTTCATCCTCCTCACTGTCATCGACTTTCCGGTTTCAAAAACCACCAGTTGGCCTCTCAAGCTCTTTTTCGTCTTTTACTCCTAATTCAGTCCAAATTTGGGGCTCAACTACCTCGCCAACAATTTTGAAGCAAAAGAGACCTGTGAGGCTAGATATACCGTTGGGGTGGCTGAGTTTTGGAGTTTCGACGACGCCCGTGACTGTTGCGAGAAAAGTGTATGGGTATGTGAGACCCCTCTTGCTCCTATTGTTTTTTCTTTTCTTTTGGCTCTGTTCTTCGTCATTCATTGACGCCCACAACTATTACTGAGTTTTTTTCTTTTCTTTTGCCGCAAGGGTTCCACCTTATGGCATCCGGTCACTTTCTTTTGTTCGACTTTGTAATGTAAGGGAGAAGAGAGAGGTGTAAAAGCTATGTAGCATCGACACGCTTCAATGCCCTTCGAATTGTGTCTGACACGCATTTGATACACTTGGACACGCGGTCATCACATTTCGCCAATCCGACATGCGAGTCTAGCCGTGAAGAAGAGCAGAGTCAAAGAAGGTTTTAGAGAGAGAAGAGAGATGTAGAAGGAGGGATGAGCAATGAAATGGCGATGGTTGAAGCAACGATGAGGCAGAGGCGGAGCAGCGGAGCGGTTTGTCAAACAAGAGAGAGCAAGCTCGATTGCGTGTTGGGAACGAAAGAGAGGGTAGGGGAGGAGAGTAATCGTGGGAGGGAGAGAGAGGGGGAAGAGTTATTTTAGAAGGGAGAGAGAGGGGGAGTGCAAGGGGCCCGAGGGAGAGTGAGGGGGGGTGGAGTGGGAGGGGCCTAAAAGGGCAGGCCAAGGTATCTGCCAATCCTAGGAATTCTACGGATTTTACCGCTAATTTGAAAGATTTTGTTTTCTCTATTTTTTCACATGATAATCGTGAGTAAGCAAGATGAATATGAAGGATAATGAAGTCATTTTCCTTTTTTTTTCTCTTTTTTCTTTTGCAATTTTCACCATAACAAATTGCTAATCCGAAATTCTTTAATGATGCTGATACGGCGCTTATTGTAAATCCATTATTGGCTTTTTATTGTTATTTATTTGTGGGTTTGAATCAAATTAATTTGATTGAAATAATCATAAAAACGATAATTTATCATGTATATATAAAAATATATATTTAATATACAACATATCCTAACATGTTGGATTCTCTATGTTTTTATAAATGATGTGTCAGCATGTCGTGTCATCATGTGTCGATGCTACGTAATGTATGGGTACTCTGTTTATTGCAAGAAAAGGAGAACCTTTTGCTTCAATATCCATGGAGATAATAAGCAGGTGACGTGACATCTAAATATTTTCATGTCTAGTTTATGGAATAAATCACTCTCTAGCTAGGTGTAGAGATTTCTCTCTTTAATTTATAGAAAAAGCTACCCATAACTTGGTGTTGAAGTTTTTCTCTTCAACTTATGAAAGAAGTTATCCATAACTTGGTGTGGAAGTTTCTCTTTTTAGTTTATGGAAGAAACTACTCATAGCTTACTTTAGAAGCCTGCTTATTTACATCATCCTCTACATCGTCTAATTTTACTTTAGTTATTTAATGAAGGGTCACTCTAATCATTCTAATTGGATTGCTTTAAGTTTAAATTTAATTATCACAATCTTAGGCTAATATTTATCAAATCTTAGGTTTCATCATAACCAAATTTGAGACATAATTATGACTATGCCATTTGGAGACATCATAGTTAAGTAGAGAATGTCATGATAATCTTAGAGGACATCTTATCTACTAAGTTATTAAAAAGCTATATTAACTAGAGACACCCCAAAGAAGTCGATTGGGCCACTTGCTCCTTAAAGTTAATTATGGTAATCCAAGGCTAATAATTAGCAAATCTTGAGATGTCATCACTAGTAGGCCATTTGGAACCTTGATTACTAGAACACATAATTAAAGTTAGAATGCCACATCTCCTATTAGCCTAGGTAATAAGGGAGATTGTGATTGGTCCACTTATTTCCTTCATGATGAGGGCCATTTATGATTGGCTAAGGGAGAGGAGTATAAATAGGCCTCACCCCATTCATAACAATTGCGCGCGCGCGCGCACACACACTATTACTCCATAAATTCTCAAGCAAAAAAAGGTCCCTCTTCTATTTTGCTCAAGTCTTTGGTAGACAAGTTTTCAAGATAAGTGAAAACTCTAAACGTTAAATTAGATTTATCTATTTAATACTCTTGACTTAGTTATTTGATGATTGTTAATTTTAGTTTGAGTTTTGATTAATACTGTAAGAAAATTTTGATGATTGAGTGGTTAAAAAATTATGTAATGATAAGTTTTGTTTGCAAGTAAAATGGGTAAGTAAAAAATCTAAGCGCTAAATTAGATTGAGCTACGTAGTACTCTTAACTTGATTGTTAATTTTACTTTGAGTTTTGATGACAAGTGTAAGAAAGTTTCAATGATTGGGTGATTAAAAAGTTATGAAGTTATGAGTTTTGTTTGTAAGTGAGATTAATAAATGAAAAACTTAAGCGCTAAGTTAGATTAATCTATTTAGTGCTCTTGATTTGGTTATTTAATGGTTGTTAATTTTACTTAGAGTTTTGATGAATAGTAGTGGTTAAAAAGTTATGAAGTGATGAGTTTTATTTGTAAGTGAGATGGGTAAGTGAAAACTCTAAGCGCAAAGTTAGATTGATCTATTTAGTGCTCTTGACTTGGTTATTTGATGGTTATTCTTTTGACTTGGTTGTTTGATGGTTGTTATTTTAATTCAAACTTGATATTAAGTGTGAGAAAATTATAATGATTGCATAATGAATCGTTGTGTTATGATAATTTTCATATGTTAAAGATAAGATTATTTGCATGAGAAGTGAATGAAGATAAGTGTATTATTATCATTGGGCAAATCGTAAAGCTCGGTATGAGACGAGTTAAGCGGAACACCTACAACGTGAGACTCCTTATGGGACGAGTCAAATAGAACACTCTTCGTTAGTGTGTAATTTGGGAATGAACCAGGCAAAGGCTGATGGGCCTGTAATGACTCGGTCTAATGAAAGCGGGGAGTAATTGTAGGGCAAGAGGGCTCGAACAAGGAGCGGCTTCTGGCAAGCTTCTAGAATGAAGAAAGGGGCAGGAATGAATCAAATCGCACACCAAAAAAGGATGGTAACAAGTGTTGAAATAAGGTGGATATGCAAATATATCATTTGCTTGCAAAATATAATAAACATGTTAATATGTAAAAAGATACTGCTATATGGGATGTTTTTTCTTGTCCCCATATTGGGAGAAAATATTTGGTGGTTTGGAACCACCACATCATCCGCCCACGTGTCATATATAATAGAATGTTGTGAGAGCCTCAATGCATTTGTTTTCATCTTCCCTTGCCAGTTCTACAAAGAGGTTGCCCCTTCTAATCATCGCAGTTATATAGAATGAACCACCCCGTGATTCCTCATTCAAAATATCCAAATCGGTCTTCAGATAACCATGCTTCACACCGTCTCCATTTCATTCTCGTCTCTTCTCACCACTTTATCTGTGATATTTTTATTGTGGCAAACTCAACGGCCATTACATCTCCATGCCCATTGAATATAAACAAATAACAGCTGCATATTGAAAGTAGCAAAATCATGTTACCATCCTATTGCATGTTGAAGAGAGTTATAATGAACTCTTTCAAAATTTCTTTTCTCAAGTTCATTACCGTTTCTTTGACTCTAGCTTTGACAACCTAAGTCAGTAACTTAAGCTTCCAACCAAATTCTTGTGATAAAAAATACGAAGCACATTGCATCCTAAACCGTTATAGAACAGTAGCATAATAAATAATTTTGGTATTTTCGTCAAACCCCTAAACTCTTCCACTAGAGCTAAGGAACATAAATAAATCCCAGGAAACAATATCACATAATAGTCACTTGGGTTTATTTCAAAATCGGTAGGTTCACAATTTATCTAGAGCTAAATTGTTAAGGTACAATGATTGTGATCCAATGTGAACGCAAGCTATTCACAAACCATCCCTCTCGAACGTAAACCCTAACTGAAAAATAGAATCACTTTCATGCTTGCTATTTTCATGGATACTAAAGTAAAAGGTTCTCCCTCTCTTGCAATAAACAGAGTATCCATACACCTCTGTCTTCTCCCTTACTGTGCAAAGTTGAACAAAAGAAAGCGAATGAATGCTATAAGGTGGAATTCTCACGGCAAAAGAAAAGAAAAAAACTCAACGACAGTCGCAGGCTTCAATCAATGACGAAGAACAGAGCCAAAAGAAAAGAAAAGAAAAAAAAACAGGAGAAAGAGAGGTCTCACAATACTCATACACTTCTCTCGCGGGAGTCGTCAAAACCCCAAAACTCAGCCACCCAACGGTATATCTAGCCTCGCAGGCCTTTTTCGCTTCAAAATCGTTGGCGAGGTAGTTGAGGCCAAAATCAGGATCGAATTAGGAGTAAAATACGAAGAAGAGCTCGAGAGGAAAGTTGACAACGATGAGAAGGATGAAGGCAAAGAAGGAGGAGGGGGGGCTTGAGGTGAGTGAGGGCACCATGGGAGAGAAAGAGAGATGGAAGGTTGTTACAGAGGTTTCGATCACTATGGAGGCCAAAACATGAAATAAAAAAGAACATCGTGTTGCCAAGATGAGAGAGAGAGAAGGCAATTAATGACAACAATAAATGTTATTTGTATTCAGTCAATCCTGTCCATTTCGCATGCATCGGAGAGAGAAAAAAGTGATTTTCGATTCAATTTTTTTAATCCACGTGTCGCATCTTGAATGGATCCACGTGAGCTTAAATACATCATGTGGGCTAATGACGTGGTGGTTCCAAACCAGCGAATATTTTCTCCTATATTGGTCACATGCTTGTCGACTCTTTTTCTCTGGCTAATCAGACCCAATGGACACAAAACTAGTAACAAAGACCATGTAGTTGACCGACAATATATTCAATAAAATAACATCTCAAGCAAGCTCACCCACTTAGCCCAGAGAAAATGCAAAGGATAAAAAGAAGTATCACATTACAGCTTTGTGACAATGGACCCACTCATGGTTGTTTTGGACCACAATCAGTAACAAAAAACAATAGATAACTAGTAACAAAAATTATGTAGTCTAAGTTAACAAAAAAATGTTTTCTTATAAAAAGCAAATCCTCTTATGCATCAATTACTACCACATTGAACCTGCTTGATGAAGGAAGATCAAACTATAATGACCGCTGTAGGTCAATTATGCACAAGAGTGAGAGTATCATAATAACTTCATGCCTTTCGTTGATTATCTCATTTGTATTAGAATAACTTCATGCTTTTCGTTGATGTAATCATCCTATCAAATTAAACAAGCATTATACCTTGTGTGAGATACCTCCTAGGCATGAAGACGCTTTTGCTTTCGCTTTTCACTAGAGACCTTCAATCGAATATTTGGTACACCTTTTGGTCGTTCTCCGAAAGGGATCAAGTACTTGAATTTCACAGTTTTTTATATTTTCAGATTCAATACTTTCCACCAAAAAATTAGTATGATCATTACCTGTCAAAGATTGCAGTTTGTTTGTGATATGGGAGCGAAGACGCAACAAGGTTGTGGTTGCAAGCTCCTCCGTAACATCATGATTTGCACTAATGTTCATAACACTGAAAGCCAATTATATCAACCTCTTCAAGTGCAATGTTTTTTACATTACTGTAGCATGAGAGCTTTGTCCAACATCACAATGAGTCCCTTGTTTCATAGCTTTTGTCCACCTCTTCAGAATGTATTGTGAAGGAATGCTTGTAATATTTACAATGTATGTCAAGATGTATAAAGCATGCCTATACAACCATCCTCGCAATTCAAATAACTTGCAACTTCATGTAATGGTTAAATCACTTGGACTAAAATAAACAATATGCCTCATTTCACTACTTTCAATTGCCATGATATAAGTGTGCGATGGCCCATCAATTTCAGATCTACAAACAAACACAACAAAGCATGCAAGAACTCATCTTGGAAATTCCTGTAAATGACCCGAGTGTATACATTTGCAGCACGTTTCAAAATTCCACTATTTTCAATCATAATCTGCGGCTTTCCTCAAGTACACTCAAAATCATCAACAACTTTAGAGTTGCACATTTTTTCTACTTGCTTCTCATAATGATTGACAATTTAGACAAAGTCATGGTCTTACATGCCATATCTTGAAAGACATTATTTGTGCACACACTTCTTTGTGTGGATCTAATTCCTGTAGAAAAAATATCTCGACCAAATGTAGGACACCATTTATGACGCAACCGATACATGTTATCCAACCACTTGTGGTCCCCCAAGCCCCATTCTTGACACATAGTTTTCTAAACATTCTTCATTTCCAATTTAGATTTACAATGATATAAAAGCTTATGTCAACATTTATTGCGAAAACCCGATTTTTCAAGAAGATGGCCAATATGATGTGTAGCATTTTTCCCAATGTGCCATACACATAAACGATGATTTGTATTAAGAAGAACAATCTTAATGGCATTCGCCATGGCATGATCTTGATTGGTGAAAATAGTTTTAGGTGCTTTATTACCCATTACCTCTAAAAAGGATTGAAATGCCCAAACAAAAGAACCAATAGTTTCATCCAACAAAAATGCACAACCAAAAAGAACATTTTTCTAATGATGATTCAAGCCAACAAAAGGTGCATATATCATATTGTACTTATTTGTACAGAAAGTTGTGTCAAATATCATAACATCTCCAAAACTTTCGTAATCAAGCTTGGATACACCATCACACCAAAAAAAGTTGGTCAGTCTCTATTCCTCATCAGGTTGAAATGTATAAAAAAAATTGCTTCCATTTGATTGTAAACAATTAAAATGGTTAATGAGACTTTGACAATTAATCACACCAATCAAGTCCCTTCTCTTTGATTATAAGAAATTATTATAATCACGTAAAGTAAAGCCAATATTCTCATGTTCCCCTGCTTCACCACTAAGATAGGAATACGCTTTCGTAGCTCCTATATCAACTCCAGCCATAGAACTCAAAATACTTCTATCGGTATATATCATATGCCGGTATGATCGTATCAAGTGTTTTTTATTGTCATCGATAAAAGGATAATTATGAACATCCTTAAACTTGTCAACTATCCAAACTCCATTTTCAATTTTGAATTTTATGCAAGCTTGACATCCAGTTTTTTTCACTATGCTATAAACATCTCTTTGTTCATGAGGTGGAATTGGTAGAGAGTGTCCTTTACAATAACAAAAACATGTGCACGTTCGTAATATTCCTTTACTATTATTTGCCTTTTGTCCTCTTCTCACTCCAAACCCTTGAAAATTGAATATGCATTGCATGTCTTATATGCTTCATCCTTGTAAGCAAATGTCATGCCAATTCTAAATTCAATTTTTTTTTATCAATATTATGCACATGATATTATCATTTGCAGTCTCTACAATTTCTAAATGAAAAAATCTAATCATTTAAGGAAGGTAGATAAAGTGAAAACAAACTTTAATTCTAATAAAATGAGCCATACCCATTTATCCTGAGAACGAATCGAGCTAACAGCGGAGTACTCGAAATAATTTGTCGAAAATTTGTACAAATGTAAGTTAGGGACTTCAAAAGACGGTGTAGTGTGCATATTTCAATCATAATAGAAAACGCCATACCCACTAATATGCAGGCCACTCCTGATTTTGTTTCTCGCTCTTGGTTTTGCAGCCAACATGAACTTTGCTTCCTCCAACTGCAAGCTCCGTATACCACCATAAACAAGTTTGCCATTACATAATGTATTGAGCAGAAGAAATTTTTAGACATACAACCCACAATAAAAAGTCGGATTTAGTTTCACACAATTGAAGTAGCTTTCACATGAATGGTCAATAGCTCCAAAAGCAAACAAATCAAGCCCCTCATCGAACAATTCAACATAAACAAGACACCTAGACAAACGGCCCAACTTTGTCAAAATCCATCGAAATAAGAAAATGACATTAGGTTTCTCAGTTTGCATTTGGCATGTATAGTTTCGTAACCATCTACTAAAATTGCACGAACACGGATCACAATGAAAACAAGATTATTAATCTGGCAATCATCCTTGGAATACACTGAAAGATCAATGTCCAATCTTCACATGCAAGTTGTTCGGTAACAAAGTTCTTCTCCCTTACCGTGCAAAGTCGAGATTCTAAAATAATGGTATCCCACTACTCAGTAGTAATAGTTAACAAAAGAAAGTGAACAGATGCTATAAGGTGGACTCCCTCGCGGCAACCAAAAAAAAACTCAACGACAGTCATAGGCATCGATCAATGACGAAGAATAGAGCCAAAAGATGTCACATCCGAAAAATTTCAACATTTATAATCCACAGGAATTCATAATCGATAATGTAACGAGTGGAAAGTTCTAGTTGGATGAATTATATGGTAATAGCGGAGACCGAATCGTATTTTTTTCGTGTCCGTAGTTTTATGTAATTGATTTCATTTGGATCAAATTATTGAATAATTGTTCTCGATTTGATTTTCTAGAGTCACGATGAAACACATAAAGTTACGTTGGTTGCTAACGAAGGCCGATGCTCTACGAGTTTACGTATAAGATAAATGTTACGTTAGAATTTACTAAGTTAAGTACTACCTTACGTTCAGTAAGTTTTACTAGATGTATTGATGTGTTCGTAATATTTTTTGAATTTATCATTATTTAGAATAGACATTGGTTTTCTTGTTTACACACTAATTTCCTTATTTATGTATTGATTCACAAAATATCATGACAAATTATCAAAATATCTACTTTGAAACTATAAAGTTTAGCCAAATGTCATCTTTAACCTATAGTAATCATTACTTTTAACCATGAGTTAATTGATCTTATCATATTTTAATAAAACTCTTAACAGAAACTTTTCCTCTTAGTTGTATACTCCCTTCTAAATGTGCTCCAAGTTCATCACTTTACTTCCACTCAAACTTCTTCTTTCCCAAATTCTTCCAAATGAAAGAAAAGGCTCACTTTGTGTCATTGAAGCTTTTAACTCAAATTTTCAAGAGGGTTCAAGATGATTTTGTTAGCTTATCCTTGAAAATTGTTAATCTTTGTTCTTTTATTTTGCTTTAAAGGTAATCAATGTTTTGATTTTGTAGAAGTTATCATTTGAGATAAGTGAAAACTCTAAGTAGTGAGCTAGAATAATCTACTTAGTACTATTGATTAGATTGGTTGATGCTTGATGTTTGTAGATTTTACTTAAAATTGATGTTATGTGAAGTTAAGCTTCAATAATGGCATGTTGGATTATTATGCTTCCTTGTCTTGAAGTTGTTGAGTTCTTACGAGCCTCTAAAGTATGTGAAATGAGTAAAGTTGTTGACTGAATGGTGCTGAAAATGGGTTAAAGGAAAGCCTTTTCGAAGGCTTTGTATTTTGTAAAATTGGGTTGTTGAGGTTGCCAAGAATTGGAGTTGCCAGAGTAAATAGGTTGACTTTCAGTTAACATAGTTGAAAAAAAGGGTTGCCGAATGAAGTGATCACCGAAGGAAAGTTGCCGAAGGTCAACGGTCAACATGGTTTATCCAACAAAAAAAAACTTTTGTTTCATTCTATTGAATCCTTTTTCTTTGAAACTTAATGAGTTTGAGGGGTTCATTATAGTATTATTATTGACATGAGAATGGAAGAAAATGATTTATGAGTTATTGTCGCAAAAGTAAGTGATGCACGAATTACATGATATGGATTATTTGAGTATTGAGGTTAGGTCATTTGAATTGTCAATGTTCACGTAACCTTATGAAAATGTATAATTTACTTGCAAAATGTATTAAGCATGATTACCACGTGTATTGTTCCTACGTGATTATATGTGAAAAGAATTATGAAATAATGTTGTCATCCACACGATGGTTGCGACGATACCTCGCGAATCGGGATGCCTATGAATTGGATAGCTCGGGGAGTGTTTCGAGATGTCTTGAAAGTTTCAAAATACCCATTTGAGAGATGGGATGTCCTGTGGTCGGATATTGCGGGATGCCTCGGAGTTGAGATGCTCTGCGAATCAAGAAGTAAAGAAGAAATCAATATGATAATTGATCATATGATGTATGATTATGATGAATGTCTAATGATGAATAAGTAGTATTATGTGTTCATCATAACATAATTTGTCATCCACATGTAATAATAAATAATAGCATGCATTCTTGCCATTGATTTGCCATCGACATAAAGAGATAAGGCTTTTTCATGTGCTTGTTATGTATGGAATTTTATGATGTTTGATCTCATGTTGTATACTGCCAAGTTGTTTGGTGAGCTGATTTCCTATTTTAAAATTAGATATTTCATTTATTAGGTTTTAACTCATTCCTTAGACCCATCGCTGCCACCATTTTTCGGAGCTCCCATGTACTTCAACTATGCTTATGATGATGTGTTTGTCTTTGAAATAGCCACGACTTACATTAAGTGCACCACTTATATATGGGTCGATGTTGGGTTTGCCAAATATACTATCTTCATGTTCGTCGCTTGGTACGCGAATCTTGGAGGCAAGTTAATTGGACCCCCTAGAGGCTTCGACGGTCCCCCAAGCTTCAATGGCGATGGCTTGTCGACGACGGCAAGGAGAAGGAAGGCGAAGGAGGAGGAGGGGAGGGCTTGAGGTTGGTGAGGGATGGCCGCGGGAGAAGAAGAAAAATTGAAAGTTGTTGTAGAGATTTTGATTGTTGCACAGGCCAAAATGCGAAAGAAAAAACAACATCGTGTTACCAAAATGAGTGAGAGAGAGAGAGAAAGAGAGAAGAGGAGAGAAGGCAATTAATGACAGCAATAAATGTTGCTTGTGCTCAATCATTTCAATCCATTCTGCAAACAATGGAGAGAGAAAAAAGTGACTTCCGGTTCAAAATTTTTAATCCATGTGTTGCCTCTTGAATTGTTCATATGGATTTATATATGTCATGTGGACTGATGACGTGGTGGTTCCAAACCACCAAATATTTTCTTTTTTCGTAGATTCCACTAATCACGTTTTTCACTACCCCTAATAATTTATTAGGGTGTATTGCGTGGACTCCCCTTGCACTTTAACTAGTCTACGAAGTGGCCCCATAACTTTGAATTTTTGCAAAGTTAACCTCCTACAATTCAAAATTACGTAAAGATAGGGATTATTATCACGAAAAAAAATTAAATTGGTACATTTGTGATAAATTCACCAAAAACTAATTTTTTTTTACCACAAAAACTCTCCAAATTAGTACATCTGTGATAAATTTACGTAAAATTCTAGGATTTGTCGGAGAAGATGAACTGAGCTCTATTGCTAAAAAATGTGCTAATTGAAGAAACGTTAACTAAGTTATTATAATTTTAGAAAAAAACCTAGATTTGTGATAAATTTGTCATAAGTATACAAGTTTAGAGTTTTTCGTGGTTAAAAAATCAGTTTGAAGTAAATTTGTCACATATATACCGGTTTGGGATTTTTTGTGATAAAAAAATTAGTTTAGAGTAAATTTATTATATGTGTACCAGTTTAAAATTTTTCATGATATTAACCCTAAAAATAACCACTTTAGTGAAATCCATTGCCTTGCGATCGCCTGACTGTGTGATGCTGTCCACCCGACCACCTAATCTAAAGCTTGTGCATGGGATGAGCTTCGTTAACCCTGTGAACTGTAAGAGATTCTCCTAAGACCTTCATCGTGGAACTTGGGTGGTCCTCTGCCGCGAACTCGCGGGCCTCGTGGTCGGTTTTCCTTTGTGATGAGCATCGTTGCGGCAAAACCATGTCGTGCTTTCTCCCCATGCGAGCACGTTGCTCCTCTCTTTGGAGAGCCTCGTGGGATGCGTGGGATGCCGTCGCTGATGAAGCTCGACGGGTCGTTGCAGATGGACGCGCTACAAAGTTCTGGATCGGTAATTGGGTAGATGAGATCGGTCCTTGAACTTACTGGGGGTGGACACCGCCTCTTTCGATCTGGAACTTCGAAACTCAGTAGCTGATTATGCCAGGATTGATTAATAGGATCTCCATTCACTGGAAAATGGCTTGCCTTGTGACTTTGTTGGGAAGATTTCTGCGCATGTTACCTGCTGTGGAGAATTCTGATTAATGATAGCTTTTATAATTTTATTGAAACGCCAAAACATGTACTTGGGGGTCGAATATGAAATGTGGGCCGGCCTATAATTCTTGTATCGACTCAGTCTTCCTTAGTAAGCTCGAGCACCATCTCTTGTAAAGATGTCACCATTCAATGTCAAGAGTTTAGGGGTACCAATTCTACGACATAGGTCGGAACGATAGTGGTTAACTTCATTTTTCGTCCTTACCGCAACATTTCTTTGATTAAATTAAAATTATTCGACGTTGTGACAATAGTAACCCATGGACAATCTCATGTGCAATTCACGTATTTTAGTTCGACTGAAGATTTGCTTTCTTCCAATGAAAGATAAAAGCCGGAAGGCGCACTTGGTTAGGCAAAATCCATTTCGTACTCGGCCCAAGTCGTCCATCAGGATTGAAACATGCAGCTACAGAGCTACCGATGGGCCTGGCCCTGACAAGAACGGATTAAGCTAAGCTCGAGATCATTGTGGTTTATTCTTATTGTTCATAAAACGAGATTACAATCGGATTAACTGCTGCGCCCGCTGCCAGGACAAAATCTCTCTTTTATGCGTTCCCCGTCGGTCGGTCGGTCGGAAGAGGCAACATCTGGATGAACTCAGTCACACAACTACACCTAAATACCTACGACGAATCCATAAAAAAGTTCTTTACGTCAGCAGTTGATCAAATAAAAGCCCTTGAAAACGAGATTTTCTCACGGTTTCCTTGGTTTTCTTGCGAGATTTGTACTTGAGAGTCATTGTTACTTACGAAACCTAGGCATGTACGAATATAGGACTTCAAATCTGCATTATGCGAATTGCGAAAGGTTTTATCCGATGATTAATCAAAGAGTGGTGCTAGCATAATGACACCTTTAAATAGAACTTTTAACAGTGCCATTGACACCACACACTTATTTCCAAAGAAGTTTTGTTAATTGAGAGTGGAAACTTTTTTCCTTCCAAACATGTTTTCTTCCAATCGATTGAAGAAATTTGTGTCAAGAAGAAGGCTGTTACTCTCGCTACAAGACACAGACCGTCATTCCATCATTTCCCTTAATTAAACTTCGTATTGCCAACCTAATCCCTTCACGAGAAAATATTCCTTCTTGGACCACCATTAAACACCCCCCCCCCCCCAAACAATTAAACAAAGAAAGAAAACAGAAGTAGAAGAAGAAAAAAGGAGAAAGGAAAAGCTTGGCCTGCAAACAGCCACCGCCTTCGGATCCGGAGCGCACCTGAAGGCTGAGAAATCTATCTGGAGACTCCACAGGACGAGAATCCACATCTACTTTCGACACGTGCACGACGCGTGTCCCTTAAGATCATCTTAAGTTCACCCAAAATCACGACAGCCTTAGCTTAATCTAGGACCCCTTAACAGTGGTTACCATGTGCTGCTACAAGGCTGTCTCATGCGGTTTTGCAAGGCAAAAATCAAAAGGACAGCTAGCTAAAGCCTAGCCCCCCCTCCCCACCCCACCAACCAAAAATTTTAAAATTAGGGAAATTTTTAGTTAATTTAATAGAATAAAAGAAGACCCTTTAAACGAAGGGACTGTGGAAAGCCACATTGCCACTCGCCTGACCCGGGCACTCAGCCAGGGTCCGTACGATCTGAGGGCTTTGATTAGTTAATCTTGATTAGGGTTTCTGATCAAGGGGAGAATCTTTCTGTTTAATTGTTAATTAGGGGGGCCTACTAAATGGTGCTGACCTAGCTGGTTTGGAGAGATTTTTGTTTGCTTTTGGGCGCTCGGGAATGATCCCTGCTTTTGTGGCTTCTTTTCTTGCGTCGCGTTGTTATAATAATTAGCAACTCCGATCGATCAAAGAAGAAAGTGACAAAGCTATGGGGGTTGCCTTCCAATGGGAAAGATGGGAGGCTCTTTCCTCTTCTTTCCACCTTTTGGACTTTGACTCTCTCCCACTTCACGAATAGGATTGGGGTGTGGCTCGATTTGGTGGGGTTAACTTCCACAAGAGTTTTGTCGTGGAAAGTTACTACCGGGTCGATCTTGTGATGTATGGATTAAAATTTTCCGAGTAAAATCATGTTCCGGGTGAGCGTTATCTTTGTCGCGAGACGATGACGCGGGGTATTGTCATTTGGAAACTTAGACTCTTTAGAAAGGAGCCGACAAGAAACATGAAATGATGCTAGGTGTGGTAAAATGTTGCAAAATTGATATTAGATACGGTGTGATAGATTTGTATTGCGTGTTGATTAAGATGATCCACTAATTTAAACATCCACTCGCGATTTGATAACTTGATAGACCAATTTTAGTGCGCATATTAGCAAACTAAAGGAAGGTAGACGGTGGTCGTCACCCTCCGGTCCCAATATGTGCGTTAGAATTTCCTAGCAACAATTGGTAAAATCCAGAGAAAATTTTAAGTAAGTTTATTATTTTGCTCCCCTTTGGACTTATTTCACCGCCTCCACTTGAATCTTGTGGTATGTACTCTTAAAAAATAATTTTGAAGATACTTGACTGATATACTAAATCGATTTATGAAAATGGACGTGTCGAATTCTTAAGAAATACTCAAAAGCTCACCAACTCAATTAAGTACGTACAATTTGCATATTAGTTTATAAACCAATTTAATATACGCCAACCTCAATATATTCAACATTACTCATTATTTAACCTATCCTTTTGAGCTTATCAATCTCTCCCCTCATCTGCCAGATTTACTGGCGACACGCACTCTAGGTATTGCCTTTGACGGATGCACTAAGTCTCTGCCATCTTCTGTACACGGATTGGCTACTTGTTCGTGCTAGGGGAGGTTTAGTTTAATCAATTTGTCCTTAAGCCTTGAAAAACTAGATAATAAAATAATAAACAGCCCTTGGACTTAGAGCTTATGGGGCACTTAAAGTCATAAGCCGACTACATAATGGCCTGAATTAAGGCGTAATTTAAGGGGCTTTTGAAACCCTAGTTAGAATAAAAGAAAGGGTCATGGTCAGACGTAACAAAAACAAGGGATAAATTAATCAAAAACAGGTAGGGATTGATGGGCGAAGAGGAGAACACGCATCTGTGAAGCTTTATTTGTGCTTTGTGCACTCTTTTTGAGAGAGATTGGGTAGGATGGGAGGAGGGAAACATGGAGTGTCACTTGACAATGATGATGATGATCATCATCATCTCTCTCAATTACCATTAGAGACACACACAATCCTTTTCTATATAGCTCTTTTGTTGCATATATAGGACCTAATCTAACTACATTTATAGTCCCCCAAAACCCTAAATATAATGCTGATGGATGAGCGGACTAGAGAAAAAAGAGAGAGAGAACATTAGTTTATTGATTTTGCATGGCGCTCTAGGTCATTCTCTTTGCTCTCAGCACAAACCCATTGACTTTAGTAGCGTATTAACTAGTGCAAAACCAACTTAGTTGACTAGCTAAGCCTAAATACTCGGAAGAGCGAAGAAATTAATTTAACCCCGCAAGCATGACATGTTTATGTAAAACATACGAAATTTCGCCAAAGTTGAAAGAGATGTTTTGCTTAGATTAAGAAAGGGAAATTTATACAAATGGTCCATGAACTTTGTTGAAATGTGCAATGTCGTCCTTGAACTTTTTATTTGTTCAATGTGGCCCTTGAACTTTAGCTTAACGTGCAATGTTGTCCATGAACTTTTAATCCGTTCAATATGATCCCTAAACTTTTAGTACATATTCAATCTAGTCCTTTGAGTATATGAAAATGTTTAATGTTGTCATTTCATTAATTGTGGCTAATAACATCGAACATTTTCATATGGTCCAAAGATTGGATAAAACATGTGCCAAAAATTTAAGGACTACATTAAACGAATTAAAAATTTAAGGACCACGTTACACATTGGAATAAAATTCAGGGAACATATTGAATAAATTAAAAGTTCATAGACGACATTGCACATTGCGCCAAAGTTCAAGAACCATTTGTGTAATTATCCCAATAAGAAAAGTGTATATGTGTATGACCGAAGGTTCAATGATCGGAATTAATTAAGCCGATTGTTTATGGAGGGTGATGATCTTAGAACATCTAGAATCTGAGGCAGCAATGATGCTCACAAGAAGCCTCTTTCTCACATTGCATATAGCATAGCATTAGGACCACTCTACATGAGAATTTTCTTACTATTGAGAAACCCAAAAGCGGCTTTAGTTTGTCGTGTGGATTCGGTTGACGCTTGTTTTGTAAGAAGGTGATTCCAAACGGGCATAGTCACCAGGCTTTTGGGGATTTGCTAAACCGCGCTTAATTAAGGGGGGAAAGGGATCGGATTAGGGCAGTTTTATAAGGCAGCTAATCACCAATAGCTGTTAATTATCATCATCGAGAATGGGAGTTGGAAGATGGGAAACAAAGCTTGGCATTGTCGGGATAAAGATGACAGCCATTACTTTATTCCATATAGTTTACCAATGAAGCTCAAAAGAAAAATGAAAAGGACTTTGCAAGAGCTCATAAACAACTCAAAAGCAAACAAAGGAATCACCCCCCACACCATGCGCGTCATATGCTTCGACCTCACATCTTTTCTGGTTCAATTCCTTCACTGCTTTATCTTAAACAAAGATTGATTAGGGATGCAATTTGCTTAAGCTGCCAGCTTAGGAGAATCTCTCTCTCTCTCTCTCTCTCTCTCTCTCTCTCTCACACGCATTTCATCCTTATCCTTTTCCACCTTTGTCTTTACTTTGATCTTGGGTTAAACCATGGTGAACTAAAAGAGAAGGGTCACTAGTATAGACTCTCTAGAACACGATCTTATCTTCTCTTGCTTTTATTATAAGCCAACTTGAATTAGAGAAAACTCGACTTTCGAGGGAACCCTCCTTTACTTAGCCAACGAAGAAAGATTGAGAGAGAGCAGCCCAAAAACATAAAAGAAAGGTTGAGAGAGAGAGAGACAGACGTGACACTTTTGCACAAAGGTCCACTTCATCCGGAGGAGTTATCTGTTTGAAGAGGGCGATACAAAATAATGACAAAAAAAGGCTTGCATGCTTGCTAAAATGGAAACAAAAACAAGCATCAAAGATCAAATCAATAGGTTTCATCTTATAGCAATTCTGACATCCTAACCAGTCATCACCCACCCTGCAAACCTATGGCCATCAACACCTCAGTGCTTGTCAATCTGCTCTCTCAAGCGGGTCCAATTTGGCTACTCCCAAGGTAACACGTGTCGAGAAGGGTAGTGCCCGTGAATGAGAAGGGGTACAATCTTCTTCCTGTCCTTTCACTTTTTCTTTTCTATCCTCTTTCCTCTGTCAAAATGGAGGAATCTTTGTGTTGCCCCCATGGCATGCTGCACTTGGGCTATCGTACTTTTATGCATGCTCCTGGGTTGTTGTCCTGATAAAGAAGTGGTCGACAACCATTTTGTAACTATGGTGGCAATGATTCCACATAGGAAAAATGATAACCACATCGATTCATCGCGACTTGTGTCATCCTCTCTCTTTCTCACGTCCGAACACTGACATCAAATCGATTCGACTCTTGAATGGAAGTGGAATAGTCTCCAATGCGTTTAATCATCTTCGCTGCATTTTCTCACATGTAAGAGCTCATCGCGCCGATTATATAGGCTTTACGTCTTTTTAACCCATATGCAAAAAGCGACTATCCTAGTCGTGTCTATCGATCTAGAACTGTCATTGATCGAAAGGAAAAATCTTTATGGTGTCTACATGATTTATCACTAGAAAACTTCACGACG
The DNA here is from genome assembly GCA_001662345.2 of Metrosideros polymorpha var. glaberrima. Lineage (NCBI taxonomy): Eukaryota > Viridiplantae > Streptophyta > Magnoliopsida > Myrtales > Myrtaceae > Metrosideros > Metrosideros polymorpha. The sequence continues at coordinate 11,686,782 of BCNH02000009.1, forward strand.
ATTTCAAGCGGCGAGTTTGTATGCTCTATGACAATTCGAAGTCTAATCCAAAAAGGACCACTTATTAAATTTTTGTTGTGCGTTCTTTTATCGGCATATTTCTCTTTATATATATGCAGTTAGGACTATGAGAAATAAGAAAACTGTATCAGTTTTCTAGTCCTTGAAAAAACATGTTTTCGATTAAGTTTATTATCCGACCAAAAAAAAAATTAAGATTATTAGATCTATTTAAGTTTCTCATTCCACTTCTTTGATGAGCATACCTGTCAGTTCCATCCAACATTATTCATGAAGGACCTTTATTTCTACCGGAAGTTGGCCAAACAAGACTTCCAAAGAGGAGGAAACGTCTCAAAAGAAGACTTTCACCCCTCTTTTGGTGCCAGAAGAAGTATAGCTTGCAAATAATTACTACCATCCATTCGATATCTTGGGTTGGGGGGCATGCACTTGAAAGTACAAGAAAACAAAAGGGTCAGGATGTAGTCAGTTGCTCTTAGACGCATCTCGTCTTAACGTTCTAAATTGATATGAATATTATACCCTAACAAGCGGCAACTATGGCGAATTTCAAATGCCCTCGTATCTCATGGAACTAGCTAAAAATGTAAAATAGCATGATAAAGTGAATGGAGAAGATTCAGCATCTATGTTTAGCATGGAAATGGGGTGAGATTACCCATCTAATTTAAGTATCCTTATTTATTTTGTGATCTTCGGACACGGATATTGGGAATGGCGAGACTTGATTGAGCGAGTGATGTGTATCGATGTCTTAGGTTATTGATGCTACGCGACAGAGGACAATTGCCCTTTTAACAAAGATTGTCAAGTGGCAGTTCAGAGCCGAGCTCATTAGCAAATCAAATTAAACTTGGGTTTGTTGGAAAAACTCAAGTTGTTCGATCATAAGCCTATACGTTGGTGATGTGGCGATCAATGCGTGAAATTACTAGAGTCGTTCAAGCTTTTATCAAATCTTCCAACGAGCATCCTTATATCATTGACATACTCGAGCCTTCTGCACGTGGCTTGCTGATCTCCTTAATTAGTCTAGATACCTTTTCGTGCCAAAACATCTTATTATCTTTTTATATTACGCAGACGCTTATATGTATGCTACATAAGTAACATAAACTTCGTAGAATTTGCTTAGTGATGAAGAATCTAACTTTAATGTATGAATTAAGTGCATCATGTGCGGTCCAATTCTCGCATAATCAAATGCAAATAATTTCATATTTGGCCCATCACGTCTTTACCCAATTCATGATACTGATGAAATATTTCGTGAACTCGAGATATATCTCGCCAA
>BCNH02000009.1:11688379-11702402 GCA_001662345.2 Metrosideros polymorpha var. glaberrima
GCCTCGAAAGGGAAAACGACCCTTCTTCCAATCTCTTTCTCTCTCTTTCTGAGCTCGCCAATTGGCTTGAGGATGAGTTCTTTCTCGAAAAACAGCTACACATTTATTTTTTATCAAAATTTTATTAATAAAAACTGTTAAAAATATACTTATACGAATAAAAAAAACAAATAAAATTGACATTGTGGTCACGTGAAGTTGTTTCGACTGAAAAATTACTTAACAGAACCTTGACGAGGGATAAATATATCGCATATGTATAAATTTAAATTTTTTTTATGTCATCAAAAAAGATTTAGAGTAAATACCTTCCAATAAATATAATTTGAAGTTTTTGATTTCAAAGAAAAATTTATACTATATATATTACGTTAAATATAATTTGAAGTTTTTTTTTTATAGCTTTTTCCCTTCTTACTTTCTTTCTTTCTTTCTTTTGTCCTGGGGATGTGTGTGGGGGATAGTTACCTCGGTTCTCTATCTTTGTGTGGGTGTCCGACGTGATGTTTGGGCACACCCCTATGATGACTTATGTTGTCTTGTCTGCCGGATCATTCTACTCGTATCACTTCGAAATATCCGTATCTTATGTGTATTTGTATGAACATTGATAATCCTTACTCAATACTTTAAGTCGCCCCAAGATCTTCTTTGATAAGGAGAGGGGGTAACATGTCCAACCTAGTCCTTGCAAACGCTAGGGGAAATAAACGAGTCTTGGTCATGGGGAAAAAAATTGAAGATTTCACGATATAAATGGAAATACTCGCAGCCGAGAGCAACTTCGCTTACTCAATCAGAAAGTCCCCACGTTTATATTCAATTATGTAAGGACATGTTATTTCAATTCCCTAAAGCCAAAGTGCTATATTGTCCTAGAGAGCAAAATATGGTGGTGGACTGGGTAGCCAAGATGTGTAGAAAAAACGAGTTATCTTGTAATTGGGTATCCTCTCTACCTCGAGCTCTTTGGGACCTTCTTTGTACTGAAGCCCATCTCTCGAGTCTTCCTCCTTAATTGAGTAATGGAAATTTTATTCCGACCAAAAAAAAAAATCAAAAAGTCCTTACAAGAACTTGGATGTGCTAGTGGTGTGTGTCAATAGCGACTCGTTGTATTTCTTGGATCTTTGATATATGGTTACGGGGCAACCTCACTGAAGAAGAGGAGCCTTTCGACTTCTACATGAGTCTCGACGATATGTCTGTTGGTATTGTAGTGATAGTGGGTTCAACCGATATGTTCCTTATTTTAATGCGACGATGCTCGTATACCATGTTTTACTATGTTTTCGGTAATACTCTCTAATCATTTTACATCCAGTCGATTTCGAGATTCGGATGAGGATCAGATATAGCATTTTAAGGACTTGCTAAGGTCCCATAGCGACTCTCTGTATGCGAGATTCTATCTCGAACGTTTTGGTTATCAGTTAATTTCAAAAGAAATTGATCATTGACCATGCGATTCGCGACTTGCCCGGAGACCAGTCTTCTCACAGGAAAAATTGAAGATACTCGAAATATAAAAGGAAATACTCACAGTTAGTTGAGAGAAATTCGGTAATTTGATCCAAATGTCGTTATAGGGACTCGATTTGAGACAGACCTGTTATGATATTACGTCATCAGTATTTTCGATGATTCTTGATTTTTGTATAGCTATGCCATTTTTCTTTATGTGATTAAACTTTTCTTACTTCATGGATCTACAACTTCGGGCAAGACCGATAAAACCTATAAATGGCTCGCTCGCTTGCTTTGCATATTGGAGAATCTGACAATGGGCAGGTGGGTGTACATGTGTGATTAACTGCTAAATTTCATTAAGGTCTGACAACATGAGCATAATGGGAAAGAGGATAATGTCCTCCAGATTCTGATGAAAGTCAGGTCCACTCAAGAATTTTGTACCTACAAGTTTTAAGTAAGGTTAAAAAAACCTCCAAGAATTTCCACACTTAATTGGGATATGTCATAAATCTTACTTTCGAATTAATCGTATTGTCTCTCACTCTTATTAATCCAAGGGGTTGCGCACTCTCAAACACATAGAATGAGCGGATCGCCCGTGCATGAGGGAATGAGTCCAAACGAAAGGTTCGAATACCCCGCGTTACGTAAAAAAAATTCCAAAATTGATAGTAATTAGTTATTAACCAATTTCGTTCAAAAGAGGACAATTAGTTTCGATTAGCGTTGCAGGGGGAACATGTGGCTTAATGATAGTTGATAAAATGATCTATTCAAACTTTAGGTAGAGATTTCAATTTTTTGATCTATCCCCCTTTATTTGATTAAGTTTTCCTTAAAACTAACATAATTGCATTTTGTGATTTACATAGGCAAAAGAGTAAATCACCATTCTTTTTCATCCAGAGGACATGGAAAATGGTTTTATCAAAATTCGAGTTTTCACACTAATGTTGAACTATTTTACTCTATAGAGTGATAATATCTAATCCATATGTATCGACCATTTGCATAACAAATAGTACAATTTTCTTGTTATGATTCATTGTTTACATAATTGAATGGACTCGCAACCCACCACTGAGACCTGGGTCCGACCAAAGCTCAGAAATGCCATGAGGCTTAGGAAATCCATGGTGCGCGATAAGCACTGTTCACGGACAACATGGACCACCCCGCGAGGTGTTTGCGGCTAGATGTTTGGTTTAAATAAACTGTAATTCAGTTTGATCGAGCATGGCCCTCCGCCACCTCCTCCGTCATCATCGTTGTTGTCTCCGCCGATCTTCACCAGGATTATTGCAAAAACACGAGTAGATACAAGGCAAAAACACTTTCGATAGTCCAAACATATCTCTAATCCCCAACATTTGCCTACGAGTTAAGCATGCACAATTGACAAAACTCGATCAAATGCAATGGGACAAATTCGTGCTCTTGTTAAAGTGGGGTGAGGTTAGGGGTGAGCGTGGTCCGATATGGTCAAGTTTCCATACGATCCAATCATTGGACTGGTCGCATTTTTTTTTATGATTTGTCGTTAAATTTTTTTAGTTAACGACATATTCACCGAACCACCCCTCGTTAATTGCATTACGTTGTCGCTAAAACGTCACTAAAAAAACATAAAGTAAAAATTTATGTTTAAATTTACATTTTGAAAATAAATAAAAACACACACACACATATATATACCATTCAATTGGTCCTGTTTCTCTCGAAATCGGGAACCGGATCAATTTTGATTTTATGAAATTGGGAATCGGATCAGAGCCTTCAGGAACCCGATCCAACCGGCCGATTTGATCATGTCCAAGCGATTCTTCGGCCAATTTGATCCTCACCGAGCAAATCTCGATTTAGGCAGTCCATTTTGCTCAGTCTTAGGCTAGCCCCAGGTGTGGTTAATTTTCTGTTGAGCTCCAACGGGTCTATTTCGGGCAATAGCTTCTGCAAAGGACAGACAAGAGCGAGAAATGACCGGTGCATGGCATTGCCTTTTTCTGGTCTAGAGAACTGAGAGCTCACCCTTGAAGCTGGTCAAGCCCTAGCCACGTACTCCCAAATTCCATGTTGTCCCACTTCGATTGGATGGTCTCCGTGCCGAGGGGGGCCAGAAAATTGGGTTGGTGGATTGCGCGGAAAACAAGGGGGGAGAGACACTGGCACGCTCTTTAATTGGTAGCACGAATTTAGGAGAATATCGATTGGAGTAATAGAATATCCCGAGTTCGAAAAAAGAAATTAATTGGGCATTGTGCCTTCACCTGCTTCAACCAATCTTAGCTCAACACCTTTTTGTATCAGATAATTCTTGCGATTGGAAGAGAAACGGTACCTACGGGACAGTATCAAACCGGCCGGTTGGGGATTTTTTTTTTCTTACTTCCATGTTGAGTGGTAAAATAGTTTTAAAAAATAATTAAATGATTTTTTTTTAATTTTATCGTGAAAATAACAGCCTATTTTGAATCATAAAAAATAAATAACAAATAATTATAAATTATTGTGAAGTCCACTCTTTCAAGAATTTGTGAATCACAACATGTTGTTTCTCTCACAGTGGCCTAAAGACCGTGTTATTCTAATAAAACACAAATGATTATGCATTTGATTAGTGGAAAATCTGACTCACAAACATCCGCCGGCGATGACTCCTTCCCTCCCTGCAACTCGAGGTCATGACTCCCGTGCAACCTCTGGCGAGGTGACCTCAAGTGACCTAGCTAAAGGTTGCGATCAATGGGCGGGACCATTGTGCAACCCGCCCTGGACTAGAAGGATGACTGTCGTTGGTGGTGACAGCCAGGAGTCGATGGTGGGGGCCAATATCATTAGGAGAGAAAGTGAGAAGTTTGTATGGGAATTATGAAAAAGTGTGTCCACTATCAAAACTTTTGTTGAAGGAAACATTCTCTAGCCAAGAAATGGAGAAATACACATCTCTGTGAGTTCTATAAGGGTTGTTCCAATCCTCTTAAGTCATCCCCTAGAAAAGATCTAAGGCAGTTTCCGAAGCGATTTCGGGGTTCAAGAGAATCATTTGGTTACGTCCAAGATAACCCGCGTAAATAAAATTTTCGAGCTTACCCAGCAAAACGCGCACTCCCATTCTAATACTAGATTGGCATGCATTACATGTAGTGTTTGATGTGAACAAGAATGCCTCGAATCAATACATAACATTGCAACTGTATTTCTCTATTGAAGCACTTATCTAGAGAAATAGTTAATAATCGGGAGTAAAACTAGGGGACCACGAAGTGGCTAGTACGTTCAGCAAGAAACGTTCGCTACTAAATACAAACAAATATAGATTAGAGTCTCATTGAACCCAAGGATTAAAAAATTTATTGAAGAGGAGCCCGTGATTAACAAATCGAGGCCCAGAAAGTACTTCTGCCATGAGGAAAGGGTCCCAAGTGCTAAGCAACTGACGCAAAGAATGACGCTATCTCTTAGTTTTCCTCAGTTTGCTCCAATGCCCTCTAATATATTCTCTCTTGAATAGGAGGCCCGTGATTAACAAACCGAGGCTCAGAAAGTACTTCTGCCATGAGGAAAGGGTCCCAAGTGCTAAGCAACTGACGCAAAGAATGACGCTATCTCTTAGTTTTCCTCAGTTTGCTCCAATGCCCCTCTCTCTTTTCTCTCTCTCTCTCTCTCTCTCTCTCTCTCTCTCTCTCTACTGCGCAAACCCTTAATATCGCAGATCGACTAGGGGTCCTCATTCGTTATTACAACATATCAATATCATTTGATTAGATGTACGATATCGAGTTACGTGATATGGTCGGTACAAGAAAAGCTTTCTCGCCTCTCGTTAAAGCATCCTTTATCACTTGCCGACTAGGTAAGGTTTATGCACTCACTTATAAGTTAGACTTTTCAACATGGTATCAGAGCCAGCTCGGTCTTTTTCGCACTTGCAGCTCCTCGTTCGCCAGATCCACATGCCGTTCCTAATTCAGCTTGCACAAGAGAGGGGTACACGTGCCATTCCTAATCCGGCTTGCACGCAAAATGGGTACTAGAAAAATCTCGCATCACTTATTTATGAGGTTCATATGCGCTCAATACACACGTCTTTTCCTTCTCCTTCAATCTATAAACTAAAGCCTTTCAGTTGGATCTTCTAACACATCTATCGGTCCATAAAGTTACGTAAAAGACTATGGTTCTTATGGGCTAAGTGGATCTTTTCTTGTTTCCCCACATTAACCCTATAAACTATCTTGGCCGATATAATGGGGTCAATATTCCAAGTTCTTTTAACTACTGTTCTTTTACTCTTCTCGAGCCACGCATATGAGATATTTTCTATTAAAGACAAAACGAGTGCGGCTTGGTCATGGTAGATAGCGGAAGCGAGAGAACACCCCCCGATTGGACAACAAAAGTTTTTTTTTTTTTTTCATCACGGCTAAAGTGTTCAAATCCAGAGGCCACGACCACCCATTTTTTTTGTTTATTCAAATTCGAGGTGGCCAGGTTTGGGATCATCAACCTAGTCCCCATCCAAATTACTTAATATAGGGTGAGTTTCCTCTGCTCACGCCACACCAATTTTGACACCCCTCCCCCCCTGAATTTCTTCAGAACTTATCTTATTCGCGAGCTAAGCAGAAACATACAAAAAAGAAAAAAGAAAAAGTGGTGGGTATTTCTAATTATTTTGGCACGATACTATTGTTGGGGTGTGGTTTATACTCTCCATCGACAGGAAAGCATTGGAGTCCCGCTCGAGCCATCATGAAATGGTTACGCCGGTTGTATTGTATTGTATGTAGCATAGCACTGTCTCTTTGTCCCCTTTGGGCAAAAGTGGCACAAGTCTGCACACATCTATACGAGCCGTAGTCTCCTCCATGGCTAGTTGGAAGAAGCTCCAATGAGTCTTACTTGCGAATTATGAATATATCGAGCGTCACCCGCGGTTTGCATGTGAGCGACGGCCGTATTCATAACCCGCACCAATCAAGAGACCCGACCGGAGGACGCACGGCCACACCTTGACAAACCAGGGACTTCTGGATGTAGGGGAAATTCCATTCAGAGCAGCGCAAGCCGCAAGATTTGGAAGCAAGGCAATCGGTTGAAAAACCTTAATTCTTAACATAGTTATCCGATTTTCGCTATTCATATCGACGAGTTTAATGTACATTATCTACATAGTGACCGAGCTATCTTATCCAGATTGTTTTGACTAGATCACCTAAATGCAAATGAGTCGGACGTAAGTTTGTTCAATTGTAGTAACTTGCACACATGCCAGAGGTCCCGACTGCGGATCCAAAGAGAGGAATTGGAAGAGAACTAATGGAAAAAAAAAAGACCCAACATGAGCAGTGCATGAATCTGGTCCATGATCATCGATTACCGCGATGACCATCTTTGCACAGTTTGCCGAAGACACGGCTGATGGATTCACACAAGGACTTTGGCTCGAAATAAATGGAGGAGAGGCTACGTGGTCGGGGCGTTTCTATGTGCAACTTTCCCTTTACGTGCTCCCTTTTGTTAAAGTACCAGCAATATGTAAAAACGATGTGTTTTGCCGAAATTGTATCGTCGACCAAATATTTCTCACCGAAATTCGTCCATTGATTTTTATTAAGATGAGACGGATTTTGTGGCTATTCCGAACAGGAGTCGTACCAATGGAATAGAGGAATTTAATCCACAATGAAGCTCCCGGAATTTAAACGACGACAAAAATACAACGTTGGAATTTAATCGACGACAAGATATCTAAAACTACGACTAAAGTATGAGGATTGAAATATATTTAAATTGCTGAAAAGATAATTTACGGAAAAATAAAAATAAAGATAAATTTGTGAGAACATTGAGTTTTTATTGATTGATAGGGGCCTATAAAAAGTATGATGTGGCTATTTATAGCCCACAATCGACGGCTATATATAGCGGTTACAATTTCGAAATTCAAATAAACAAATAATTTCCTAATGGAGGTTACAAGAAGTTGCATTACCCACTAACTTTTATAAATATAGAACACTTATCCACAAAGTTATAAAATCCCTAAATTAGCGACAACAAAACATAGCTACCCAACAGTTGTGTCTTCGATTGCCCATTATCGATGACTTTGTCGATCAAATTCTCAAGTCTTGACAAGGCTCTCCTCGATAACTGATGTTGTCGATGACTTTCTTAGCGAATTGTCAATTCCCTTTTAAGTCGTCAATTATTCTGTTCATTATCGATCAAACTCCGCTTTTATTATCTAAATCTGATACTTGTTGACGACAAAAAAAAAAAATTCATCATCTTTTTGTGTCTACACGAAGATAATGTCACAATAAACCAGACATGAATATAAGTAAGGTGACATCACCCTCGTCGTCAAAATCCCACACAAGTCTCTCAATGGCAATCCAGATAATTTAGGCCGAATTCGGAGCCCCATTTAGCAGCCCCTCCCTTTATAAAAAGTCTTCCGCTCTGTCAAATGCTTGAGTTCCACTCAAAACCGGAGAGAACAACACCCCCACACACCTCCCTGCGGAAAGAAGCTGCAGCAAAGCTCCCTTTACGCAGGCACAGAAAGAGAGAGGGTATGAGAATCACCATGGACAACGACCACCAATTAGAAGATCATATGGCTATAATCTCTGAGTTGTACCCGGGGGTTTACGCGCAGATCGTACCGCCCGTCAAAGGTTAGTCCCTTTCTAATGCATCTCCATATTGGGTACGTCCTATGCACGCTCCTCGACGGCGCCAGAAACGGGCCTCGATCCCGGAGGGTCGAACGTTGGCCGTCGGACTTTTGGGGCGGCGTGGGAATGGAGCCGGCTGACTAATTTAGTGGTGCTGTTCTTCTTTGTGGGTGGCGTGTAGAATCGAAGCCGCGGCGCAGGAGGAAGAAGAACAAAGGCGAGGGCGGCGCGGCAGGGCCGAGGAAGAGGAAGCTGAGCGAGGAGCAGGTGAACCTCCTGGAGCAGAATTTCGGGAGCGAGCACAAGCTCGAGTCGGAGAGGAAGGACCGGCTAGCCTCGGAGCTCGGGCTCGACCCGAGGCAGGTGGCCGTCTGGTTCCAAAACCGGCGGGCCCGGTGGAAGAACAAGAAGCTCGAGGAGGAGTACGCGAAGCTGAAGTCGGCGCACGAGGGCACCGTCGTCGAGAAGTGCCGCCTCGAGACGGAGGTCCTCTTCTTTCTCTCTATCGCTTAGAGTCTTATGTTAACAGTACAATTCGGTCGATGACATTTAATTTTCTAGAAGAGGATTTGATCCTCACTAGAGCCGTCGCGCACGTGTCTTTAACCGGTCCAGCGCATCACGAAAGGCCACACACATCAAGAAGAGAGTCAGTGCAAAGAGAGAAATCTCCATGGAAAGTTGCTTGTTCTGTCATGCATGAGGGTTTCTAACTCGAGCCCTAGTCTGTCTTTCTTGTTTTCAGTTCTTGCATTATTTCCATTTCAGCAGCGAGAAAAGAATTGAGATAAACTCAGATTCTTCTTGGTGACGAAGCTGAGTTGATGATGGTGGTCTTATCCTGAAGTAGAGGACGGGTATGACCCACCAGCATCTGAACGTGCATGAGCTCGAGGCTCGAAGAAAGCCAGTGCCACCTCGCTCTTTCTTTTTCCTTTTTTTATTAGGCTTCCTCGATCTAAAGAATAAAAATGAAAAGAAAAACCGACAGACCCGAAAGAAAACATGGTCCAAAGAACATCAATGTGACTGTGACACCTCGTTAGAATGCAAGAAGTACCCAAGGGTGTCCGTACGATGTTGTCTGAGGTAGCTTGGGCCGTGGGAAGGCCCACGTAGTGTATCTGTCCACCCTCTTTCCAAAAGCTGATCTACGGATAATATTTACGTCTTTTTATCGTTCTTGTCTCGAATTGTACTCGACATAAATTTCGCCTTACGCTGATATGATAATTCTTCTTCCGCGCAGGTGTTGAAGCTGAAGGAGCGACTGCTCGAATCGGAGAAGGAGATCCAACGGTTGCTGGAGCGGGCCGACGGGCCCGCGTCGAGCAACAGCCCGAGCTCGTCAATTTCGATGGACGCGAGCATGGACCGGGGGTTCCCCGGAGAGTTTGCGTACGAGGATGTTTTCTACATGCCGGAGAACGTGTACAATGTCTACGGCATGGACTGGATGAACCTTTTTGACACGCGCCAATGATGGATTTATGTGTTGAGCTTGTTGGTAGGGGTATATGTAGCTAGTGCAAAGCAATATTAATTAGGGTTATGTAGATAGTGATAAATATTAGTGTAAATTATTTTTTAATTTCTTTGTCTGAGTGTCTCAGTGTGTGTTTAACGTGGTGCTGGTTAGGATGTGAAAAATATGTAATCATCAACTAATTTGTAGCTAGTGTTGCATTTATCTTTGTGTGTTTCTTGCTTTAATAAACATTTCATTTCTAAACCCAGTATTGTGAATATATATATATATATCTTAAATTGTGGGCCATAATCCCTTCCCTAATAACTTTTAAAGTGATAGTCCACTCATAAAATTTGTACCTAAAAATTTAACCAACATAGTGTAGCTTCAATCGATGTACATATGGGGCGGTTTGCACGTATTTGCGGGTGTCAATCAAGTCAAGAGTTAGGGAACGACATAAATCAGAAACAACATTAAAATTGATAAGAACTTATGACTAACAAATATGGTTATGACATATGTTGGTACCCATTTTGGCACATGCTTTTAATTAGCATTGTGTGTATTTACTTTAACCATGGGAAGTGTATATTCGAGAAGCTAGATATAAATGCACGCGAAGAAGGATGAAAGTGATTCAATTTGGTTGGCTGCGAAGAGAGGAATTCGACCAAGAACACATGCTTTCCACTAGAGACAAATACTTGAATTATGAAACTGAACCGGTCTTAATTGACCTTTATGCTCATGCTAATCAGGAGCCTTGTCACTTGATTTTATCTTCAAATCATTCGACTTCTGCACTCGTGCCAGTCAGGAGTCTTAATAAACCTGGAGAAACATGGAGGGTTGCTCCACATGCATGCCATGAATGCAGATTTCAATGGCCAAGGAGGTGGAGAGATGATCTTTGCGAGGAGGCATGAAGGTTTCTCCTTCGATCAATGGAGTCGGCTCAAAGGACATCAAGTACTGTAAAATCATCTAAGGGTGCGTTTGATAACCTGCCAAAATTTTTAATTCTCTGCCATAAGTGATTCTGGAGGAGAAATGCGTTTGATAAAAAATTACTTCTGAAACAGTTTTCTACTTCTGAATGAGATTTGTGTTTAATAAAGAATTGATTCTCCATGCCGGAATCAATTCTTGTCAGAAGTGATTCTTTTACTTTTTTATTAAATAAAATATTTAAAATGTTAAAAAAATTAAAAAAAAATTAAAAAAAAATTAAAAAAAATTAAAAAAAATTAAAAAAATTAAAAAAATTAAAAAAATTAAAAAAATTAAAAAAATTAAAAAAATTAAAAAAATTAAAAAAAAAAACATGAAAGAGGGGGGAGAGGAGGGCAAGGGCGGCATGCCCTTGCCACCGCCGACCCGTCCCTGGAGAGGGCCGGCGAGCCTCGCCCAGCCGCGGGCGAGGGTTGCGCGCGGCCCTTTGCCCAGCGCTGGCGAGGGTCGCTGGCCCTCAGCGAGCCTGGCCGGGGCAACCCTCGCCTAGATCTGGGTGAGGATCACCGAGCCCTTGACCACCACTGGGCGAGGCTCGCCGGGCCCTCTCCGGCGATGGGGCTAGCAGCGCCAAGGGCCTCCGCCCAGGCCTCGATTTTTCTGTTGTTTTTTTCTTTTTCTTTTAAATATTTTTAAATATTTTGAATATTTTATTTAATAAGAAAAGTGAAAATAAAAAAAAATTGGGGGTAAATGCATTTTTTTACTTCAAATGGGGTAAATACGTCACATAGTCATAAATTTGAGGTTTTTTTTATGGTTTTTTCCCTTTTTATTTTCACTTCTCATTTTCCTTCTCACGCTCGTAGGCCGTCGGACGTCGGCCGCCGATCCCCGAGCGCCGTTTGGTAAACTTGCCAAAATTAGAATGAGAATGAAGGTGCATTTGGTAAATATAAATTTTAATTTTCTGCTAGAATTGATTTTCGAAAGAATAAATTCTTGCTAGAATAAAAAATTCTAGCAAGAATAGTTTTCATGCAGGCCCTAAACATCCTTCCTTGAGTTGATCCCAACTATCAATTGAACATTAGGCTAAAGTTGATGGATCACATTGAGGGACCACATTGTACATTGAACCAAAGTTCATGAACCATTTGTGTCATTTTTCCATCAATGTAGTCGGCTCACGGTACATTGAGAACTGTGAAATCATCTAAACATCCTTGCTCGAGTTGATCCCGACTATCGATTGACTCTGGCTTGAGAAGAGGTTCGGATGCTCTCGTCTTTGGTCCCTTCGTGAGTAGAGATGTTCCAACAGCATCTTTTGGTGTAACTTGGGACATCGCAGCTTGATCTATATACACATCTCAGGCATCTTTTTGAGTTCGGGGAGGATCATATCGACTTTCATGCCATAGTCTTCATTCCATTTTGCCAGCCTTTCGATTTGTTTTCCCGATTTGGCGATTTGCTCTCACGAAGGAAATTTTCTGGGCCATGGTATGTGAAGGAAAAGATATGGTAGATGTCCCACAGGAAAGTTATCCAAAAAGTCATAGACTTATTGCACTTTTATCAATTCAGTCTTAAACATTTTAATTATGCTAATTGAGTCATAAACATTTACACGTTTTGTCAATTGAGTCCATCCAATCAATTTTGATCGGAAATCGCTAATGGAGACATAAGCCATTCTATGCGGCGCGGCCGGCGGTAATGTGGACAATTTTTGATAATATTTTAATAGTTTTTCTATTTTTATTCTTTTCTTTCCTTTCTCCTTTTTCTTTTTCCCTTTTTCCCTCCACCCAGGCTCATCGATGGCTGACAGAGGTCACCAGCCTCAGGTGTGGGATGCTTGAGCCTGGCCTGGTGAGAGCCGCCCTCGCCCGAGGACCTCTACAGGCCATCGACGAGGCCCGACGATAGCCGACAGAGAGGACGTGTAAGTGAGGGGGCAGGTGGTCGATCCCTGTGGAAGGAAAAAGTGGGACGGAATAGTGCTGACAACTAACAAGATAAAAAGAAAACATCTGGTTTTAAATTTTGTGTGAGGATCAATTTTAACTACTAGCATGAAAGGTCAAGGGTACAATTAAAAGCAACAATTTATCATATGGATGATTTATACAAGCCAACATATGCAAATGTCATGAGCACATTTAGGTTCAACTTTCTCAACACTATCACTATACGGAGACACCAAAAACAGGTTGAACAAACTCCCAAATCTAAATCTAGATTGGGAGAGATTGAACAAGTATAGAAACGCCTCCACAGAACTCCCAGATCTAGAGTTAGATCGGGAGAAAAGAGCTCTCAAATCTAGATCGGGAGATGAGAGCTTCCAAAACTCGAAAAGTCATATAATCGCTTCTAGTGTAGCACGAACTCATTGTATTCCCCCTCAATCCTAACAAATTTCTTAGTTTGGAGGATATGGAGCAGCAGATTGGTTCCTAACGATGGAAGCAAAAGATACGTCCAGTGAGCAGAGAAGAGAATCAACATCGAGCAAAAAAAAAAAACTAGATAAAAATAATAAAGTACTTCCAGATCAGATCGGGAAAGGAAATCTCAATTTGAGTTGATAAGATTCAACCTCCCTCGACTGAGCTTGGATTGGAAGAGAAAAAAGGAAGCTGAGAGATGTGGGTAAAAATTCATACTTCAAATCTCATGAATTTATGTTCAATGTGCAAGAAATGAATATTTAAGTTCCTTAAAAATTTGGTTACAACAAATAAATGACTTATTAGAGTTCCTTAAGTTTCCAATTTTATCAATCTTCACATCCAATCTATCTTTAAGCAAGATCTCCTCAATCTCTAGTGAAAAAGAAAAATAAAAGATCTCATTAGTCTATGGATAGATTAATCAAACGTTTGGAGGATACAACATTAGATCTAGGGAAGAAGCCTCAAAAAAAATTTATCCACTGTGACACATTTATCACAAATATTTTTTGTGACACCAAAAACTCTGTACTTGTATTCGTGTGACACATTTGCTCCAAACTTTTTTCTATGACACCAAAAACTTCAAACTTATACTTGTGTAACACATTTACCCAAAATTTATTATTATTATTTTTCACTTTTTTAAAATATTAAAAAATGCAAAATAGAAAAATCAACGGCAAGGGTGAGGCTCCACCACCCCTGTTACCAAAGAGGGTCGCAGCCCTCCACCTAGAGCTAGGCAAGGGTCGCCGGCCCTCGCCCAGCGGTGGTGGCCCTCGGTGAGGCTGGCCAAGGGCCACCACTGCTAAGCAAGGGCCAGCGACCCTCGCTTGCTGTCGGTGAGGCCCCAATGACCCCCACCAGCCCTCTCTAGTGACGGGGGCGGTGGCGGCAAGGGCTTCCCTTGATTTTTTTTTTATTGTGTTTTTAAATATTTTTAGTATTTTTTTAATGTTTTATTTAATAAAAAG
>BCNH02000009.1:11702457-11725653 GCA_001662345.2 Metrosideros polymorpha var. glaberrima
GGGGCGGTGGCGGCAAGGGCTTCCCTTGATTTTTTTTTATTGTGTTTTTAAATATTTTTAGTATTTTTTTAATGTTTTATTTAATAAAAAGGTAAAATGACAAAAATGCCCTTGAGGTCAGGAAATTTTTTAGGGTAAATGTGCACACGGAGATAAGTTTGGAATTTTTTATATCGCAAAAAAAGTTTAGGGTAAATATGTCACAATGAGCAAAGCTTGGAATCTTTGGTGTCACCAAAAAACAAGTTTTGAGTAAATGTGTTATAATAAGCAAAGTTTAGGATTTTTTATGGCATTTACCCTTAGATCTATGATCGGTTTATCTTTGGCATATAATGAAAAACACCCGTTGAACAAAGGATGTAAAACATGTGGGCACATCTTAGGATGACATTCTCGTTTACATCTTGTCATTTTATATTGTAAAAATTCACTTCATATGTTGTATCAAACTCTTTATGCAGTACACGATTTAGTCTTTAGTCTGCGTTCTAAAATGCTACTCAAGAGCTTCTTCAAGCTAGGACATTCATGCCGGGTCTGCAAGTGAATATTTTGCATGTTAAAAAAAGAACCACACACGCACACGACGAGATCTATGACGGAAGTCTTCCTAAATGATATGTGCATAACTTTTTCGTGCATAGAATTAGAGTATGGGTGATCGAATCTAAGATTAGCTGGTTCCCGATCTAGAATCGGTTAATGCGAGGTAGGGGCTACTCCGACACTCCCTCTCAAGATTGTTGTAGATATCATGGAGAGAGTTTGCTGCTCGCTCTCTCACTTTTGGGAGGCGAAGAACAGACCCTGTGACCATCAGTTCTAGAAGATTTGAATCGGAAATTGAATCGGTCCGGTTCCGATTTTACCTGGAAAGCAATCCAATTTTATGTCTCTGGTAAAAAACCAAATTCCTAGAAAAAAACATTTAAAAGGTGCAAATTCCACTACAAAAATACTTTTGGTCCGATGGTTATGTTGTTATTTCTTTATGTGAAGACCACCGTCCAATTCTCGATCAATGTAAAAGTTTTTTTTTTTTTAATGAGGCTTCTATCGGGTATGGAACTGGTTCAACCCCAAAACATGACCAGTACTGAACAGAACCGACGATTCCGACCTTGGGACCAGTAACCTACGAGGCCGGTTATGGATTCACGGAAAGGGAACCGAATCGGTTCTCCCTAGAACCGGCCTTAAACCGGTCGGTTCAGTCCAATTTTTAGGTTGAACCGGACCCATGCTCACCTCTAGATTTGAGCATGAGTCCCCTTTTCCATATTTTCCATTTTTTATGAAAAAAAGAAAAAGAAAAATTCTCCTGTGAAACTGAAAGAGAGACCGTCTAGAAAATTTTCCCAAGTCGCACTTTTGAATTGTCTGCGGACATTTCTTAACTCCAACTTTATGACAAGTGCAACAAGTTTGACCAAGAAATATTTTTTATGTCCGTCCAAAAAACGGACCTAAAATTCACTGATTTGTCCTTAAAGTGTTAGACATGGACTGGCGATTCTGATCATGCATTGAAGAATAAAATTCGCACATCAATCAGAATTGTGGGCGGAAAATAGGACATAAAAAAAACTAACCTCCAGCCATTGTTTGAGTTTGCGATGGCAATTTCAGGCGCACTCTACTAAACCAATCCCCTCGCGTATTGATGGCATATTTTCGAATGAGAGGGTTTGATTTAGATCTTGTGATGCCCCAAACTAAAAAGAACGTGTTTATAAACTGCCTTCCATCAAGGCAATTTTCAACGGGCAATTGTCAACAAAAAAGTACGACGTGAAAAATCGTATGGTAAAATATTGGGAAAAAAGGAACGATATCAGCGTAGAAGTCCCAGATGATTTTCCCACTACTATTTCTGTGAAAATTAAATGGGATTAAAATATTAAAACAAAAACGGTGAAGATGAATAGTAAATAACACCATAATTTTTAATGTGAAAAACCCTCCAAAGTGAAGAGAAAAATCACGAGACCGTAGTCCACTTTAAACTTCCACTATGATGAATAATGGGATACAACTTTACCCTATGGTGGATCTTTTTCATTGGATACACTAATGCAGTGTCTTTAATCTGTGGATCTAAACCTCTCACAAATTGGATAACTCTCTGAATGAAAAACTCTCATGAAAGAAGAAGAACTGTTTCTTCCACTGCGCTCTAAACTTCTTGTGCTTTTCTTTTGTGTGTCTCATCTCCATAGAGAATGACTCCTATTTGTATGAGCAAAAGCAATCCCAAGTGATCTTGTTCGATATGAGAAGATCACTTTGATTTGTTTCTCGATCTCTCTCAATCTTGTACGTTATATGAAGATTTCTTATCTCTCTATCTCTCTCGATCTCTTTTGATTTTCTTTCTTTCTTTTTTTTCTTTTACATTACACACCTACTACATATATTCTACTACAAATATAGCATTGGCCTCTCCAATTGGGAGGGACCTACTCAACAAATCTCCCCCTTACGAGCAATTTGGAGAGGACATCAAACCTACGAAAATTCGACAAGCTTGCATCTTCACAATAGATAGAGATTTTGTCATCATGTCTGAGCTGTTGTTGTCAGTGTGTACTTTCTTTAGCTGTAAGGCTTTTCCTTCCAACACATCACGTATCTAATGATATCTAATGTCGATGTGTCTGGACTTAGAGTGGAAAGTTGCATTTTTGCTGAGATAAATTGGATCCGAGTACAAAATGTACTTCTCTTGATTGTGACCCACTTCTTGTAGAAATTTCTTCATCCACAAGAGTTCTTTACATGCTTCAATTATAGTAATATATTCTGCTTCAGCAGTAGATAGGGCAACACATTTTTGTAGTCGAGATTGCCATGAAACTGCTCCCCCTGCAAAAGTCATAAAATATCCTAATGTAGACTTTCTCAAGTCCATGTCTCCGGCTATGTCTACATCTGCAAAAACCTTCTAACACGGTTTTACTATCACCAAAACATATATAGTTATTGGAAATACCTCTAAGATACCTGAGTATCCATTTAACTGCTGCTTAATGTTCCTTGCCGAGATTGGATAAGAACCTACTTACTACACTAATTGCATAAGCGATATCAAGCTTCGTGTATACCATCGCGTACATTAGATTGCCAAGGAAACATATCTTGCTCCTATTGACCTTCGGGTATATACATTGATTCATAACATTCTCTGCAAAGCCGAATGAAAAGATAACATCATGGAACCTTAAGTACCATTGTCAGGATGCTTGTTTCAAGCCATATATAGATTTCTTAAGCTTGCACACCAAATGCTCACCTTTACTAGAGGAGAATCGTTCTATTTGTTTCCTGTAAACCTCCCCTTCTAGTTCTCCATTGAGGAACGCAGTTTTCACATCCATTTGATGCAATTCCATATCAAAATGGGCAATCAATGCTAAAACTATACGAAGAGAATCTTTCTTGGATACAGAAGAGAAAGTCTCCATGTAATCGATTCCTTCTTTTTGAGTGAATCCCTTGGCAACGAGTCTAACTTTATATCTCTCAATGTTGCATAATGAGTCCTTCTTGGTTTTGAAGACCCATTTACAATCAATGGCCCTCGCACCATTGGGCAACTCAACCAAATCTCAAACTTCGTTAGATGCCACAGAACTCATCTCTTCCTCCATGGCATTGTACCACAAATCGGATTTATCACAATTCATGGCATATGAAAACGTTACAAGATCATTCTCAACTTCAACATTACAATCAAATTCTTGCATATACACTATATAATCACTAGGGATTGTTGATTTTTTAATTCTAGTAAATCTTCTTAATGTTGCATCAACATTCTCCTGAGGAGTGTGTCGTTCAACAGTATTTACCGGAGCAATATCAGCAGGTTGTGGAGCTACAATGATTGGTTGTTCAACAATTAGTTGAACTGCAAAGGCGTTGTGAACAACAACCAATCTAACACTTGAAGTGGAAGGTTAAGAATCTCTATGATCTTTCTCAAGAACAAAGTCCCTAGATTGATCGCTCCCACTAATCAAGTCATTCTTAAGAAACTTAACATTTCTTGATTCCATAATCCTCGTAGTGTGAGATGGACAATAAAACATGTACCCCTTGGACTTTTCAACATATCCAATGAAATACCCACTTATAGTCCTTGGGTCTAACTTCTTTTCTTGTGGATTGTAAACTCTCACTTTAAAAGGGCATCCTTAAATGCGTACATGTTGCAAACTCAGTTTCCAACCTTTAAATAACTCAAAAGGCGTCTTTGAGACAACATTAGTCGGAACTCAATTCAATATGTACACTACCATCTTAAAAGTTTCGGTCCACAAGGACTCAGGAAGTTTTGAGCTATTAAGCATACTCCGCACCATGTCCAATAAAGTATGATTTCTTCTTTTTACTACACCGTTCTAATCTAGAGAACCAGGCATGGTGTATTGGACAACTATCCCATGCTCTTGAAGAAACTTTGCAAATGGACTAGGTGCTTATCCATCTTCGGTGTTTCTACCATAGTATTCTCCACCTCTATCTGATCTCACGATCTTAATTTGCTTACCACATTGTTTCTCTACTTCAGCCTTAAAAACTTTAAAGGCGTCCAATGCTCCGTGTTTATTATAAAGCAAATTGAGATACATATATCGTGAGTAATCATCAATAAAAGAGATGAAGTACTTCTGACCATACGAGTCCATATCCAAACTACAGATGTTTGTAAGAATAATTTCCAGTATGTCTATACTCTTCTTGGCACCTTTCTTTAACTTATTAATCTGTTTTCCCTTTATGCAATCCACACAGGTGTCATTATTAATAAAATCTAAGGTACCGAGTATTCCATCATTTACCAATCGCTTAATTCTATCTATGGAGATATGTCCCAATCTCCGATGCCACAACAGAGGAATCTTCATTCACAACACATCATTTTATACCAACATTATCATGAACATGCAACATATTATGAAATGCATTGTCTTGCAAATTAATTCAAAAAAGAACATTAGATAAAATACCACTCCCAACAACTTTAAATTTAAACGATAAACTGAATGTTGAATTTGAAAAACTAATGGAGTATCCCAATGGAATAAGTCTAGAAACAAAGGTCAAGTTTCTTGAAAAAACTGAAACATAAAAGTTCATTTCCAAATACAAAACAAAATTACTATCGAGAACAAAACTGCATGTCCCAATAGCTTCCACATGCGAACGCATCTTGTTTGCAAAATAGATGCATTGCTCACTTCCCACTGGTTTTCAATGATTTTGAAACCCTATAAGGAATTTGAAATGTGGATTGTAGACCCAGAATCAATCCACCAAGTGTTGTGACTCACATCAATCATATTAGAATCATAGCAGACACAAGAAGTTGGATTACCTTTTTTCTCGGACCATGCCTTATATCTGACACAATCTTTCTTTATATACCCATTCTTTTTACAAAAGAAACATTTGAATTCCTTCTTGATGTCAGCTTGGGGAGGTATTTTACCTTTTCCCTTATGCTTGCCATGCCCCATATATTTTCATTGTGTTGCCAAATGAGCACTCTTTTCCATATCCATAAGCAACTTTTCTTCCTCTTAAACACACATGGTCATGAGTTTATTAATGGACTATTTATCCTTATGTGTGTTATAGGAGATCTTGAAAGATGCATACTGTTGTGGGAGAGTGTTCAGGATGTAGTACATAAGAAATGATTCAGATATATCAACCTCAAGGTTCTTCAATTAAGCCACAATGTCCCTTATCTTCATGATGTGCTCATGCACACTTCTAACACTAATGAGCTTCGGCAATGAAAACTTCATAATCAGGGTCATGGCATGTGCTTTTTCTGAAATCGCAAACTGCACATCAATGGCTTCCAACAAAGCCTTAGCATTGCTATGCTAAGCGATCGAACCACAGATATTATGAGATATCTTAGTCCTTATGAACATCATACTTAGGCTGTTGGATCACTCCCATTGTTCATAAAGGGTTTCTCAACTATAGTGCTCATATCAGTAAGAGCAGGTGGTTCGTCTTTCCTCATAGCATGGTCAATGTCCATGCACCCCAATTGAAGAAGGATTAACTCCTTCCAAACTTTATAATTTTTACTATTCAACATGAGAATTTCATTCTTAAATTCAGAGAAATTCACATGTTGTAAAACTGCATATCAAACACATACGTTTATGTCATAAAATTTGAGACAAATTAAATACATCATATTTTACCAATGTAAAACATATCAAAATATGAATCTCATAACATAAAAACTGCATGTGGGCTAAGTTTCTAATTTAAATAGATTCATAATTGCTTTATGATGAAACTCGCAAATTACATTCTTTTTCTCAATCCTTGTGAGTAAATTAAGAAAAATAATATGCCATCTCAACCTGATTAATCATATTAATTTAATGAAAATTCTTGTGGGATAAAATTTATCATATTAATGCGATTAATTACAATCAATGTCCAATTCCAAATGTGATCTAGAGGCTCTTGATATATAATTTAATTAATTAAAGATGTTGTGGCTACTCTATAATTAATTAAAATATATGGATCACCTGATATTTAATTGCATGCATAAACATTCACCAAATTGCATGCAAGGGCAAAACTGTAAATTCATGTGGCAAGGGCAAAATTGTAATTTAAACTAAATGGGGCAGAACGGTAATTTACTTAAGGGGCAAAACCGTAAATAAACACACAAGGAGGGCAGAAATGTAAAATAATGCAGCAGGGGCAGATCCGTAATTTACTTGATGAGACAAGGGTAGAAACGTAATATAAGTGGGGGTCCGTATGGGCACGTTCCCAGCACATGCCTATTCCCCACACGAGTACGTGTTCGCACGCCCTGTAACCGCACCCGGGTGCGTGTAGTGCACGCTCCTAGTAATTGCATGCAGACGCATGGAAGCCATGCACCCAGAACCACACACGGGCGTGTGAATCCCACGCGTCTGCAGTTTTCCTCTCGCAGTTGCATTTCGTGTCCCTTTTCCATCTTTGCCGATTTCCGCCGAGACTTCTTCCGCCCAAGTCTTCTACAATAGCCCATCTCCGACCAAAATAAATAGTGGGTTTTGAAGACCACTTCAGCACAACCACACAAGTCCAAAAAACGTCGAATACGGCCAAGAAATAAGCCACAATTTAAGCCAAAAATCTGATCAACGTGAAACTTAACCCCCCGAACTTCCGCCGCTCAAAACGCCTCCGATGATAATCCAAATGTTGAATTACCTTAGGGCTTTTGTTGCCCATGGCGGTGCAACCGTACTGGTTTGAGCCCAAGTGGTGGTTCGCCGAAATTTGGCCGGAGTTGGCAATTTCTCCCTCCGGCCATTAAAACTCGGAATTTAATTTAATCCAAAAAAAGCCCCAATTCATAATTAGTCAAAAAAAAAAAACCTCCACGAAATTCAACAAGACAAAGGTATAAACTTGCTCCGATATCAAATGTTAGACATGAACTGGCGATTCTGATCATGCACTAAAGAACAAAATTCACGCATCGATCAGAATCGTGTGCGAAAAACAGGACGTAAAGAAAACTTACCTCTAACCATTGTTTGAGTTTGCGTGCGACGACTTCTGCGGCGATTCAACGGCAATTACAAGCGCACTTTACTAACCCAATCCTCTCGCGTACTGATGACATATTTCCAAATGAGAGGATTTGGTTTAGACCTTGTGATGCCCAAAACTTTTATAAAAAAAAAAAACGTGTTTATAACCTGCCTTCCATCATGGCAGTTTCCAACAGGCAATTGTCAACGAAAAGGTACGACGTGAAAAATTATATAGTGAAATAACCGTCACTTAAGAGATACAATGTGAGTGTAGGTGGTTTTTATTTTAAAAAACCACATATCTGTAAAGTGTGGGATCACATTATAGATAATATAAAGCTCTTTGTCCTTTACATGCCCTTTATTATTGTACAAAAAATGTGACGTCTCTTGAGCGAATCGCAACTAATAAAATCTAATTTGAATGTTTGACTTCATCCATTCATTAAGCCGCCAAGTTTCCGACTCTTCTTAGGAATTCTAATAATTTATAGGCTCTTTATGTTAATACTTCTAACATAAAAAAAAGGATAGGATTCAAAATCAGTATGCCGAAGTACAAGCTACCAAGTCAAGTCAATGTTAGACTCTCCGAGAAACTCTCCGCAAGCGATCGTTCTGTTTACTTCGCAAAAAATTAATTATTAAAAATACGTTTTCCATGAAAATAATAAAGAAAGCATTGTCTATGTTACTAATTTCCGTGACTGAGATTATCTTGGTACTTGATTTGTAATTATTCAAGGGGCAAATTTCAAATAAAGATCTAAAGTGCCTTCATTTTGTCAAATAAGAGTCTGGAGTGGTTAATCCGTCTCAAATAAAAGTCTGAAGTGGCCAAATCGTCTCAAATAAAGACTTTTGTTTGGCCAGCAACCATCGAAGAGGGACATTTTGGTCAAATCTTTTATAAGTTTATTTCTTTGATTTTATGATTTTTACTTTTTCTTTCTTTCCCCTTCCCTCTTCCCCTCCCATCCTCGTCTGGCCATCTCATCGGTGACGCCAACGTCGGCCGATGCCAACGAGAGCCACCCTCGCCTGAGGCCAGCACTGCCGACAAGAAAAAAGAAAAAAGAAAAGATCAGAAAAAGGCAAAAAGGAAAAAAAAATGAAAAGGGTTAAATGACAAAAATACCCTTCGGCCAACAAAGTCAGACCTTTATTTGAGACCAATATGACAACTTCAGGCCCTTATTTGAAAAAATGAGAGCACTCCAAACTCTTATTTGAGAAAATGAAAGCACTTCAAGTCTTCATTTGGAATTTTCCCTTGTTCAAGTGGTCATGTTTCTTGGTTCGTTTATGCCAATAAGAGAATATATCCGAGGACCAACCATGAAGTGGCAAATTTAGTTTCCTCTCCTAATACTCGGTCGAATTTTGCATTCGAGCTCAACCATAAATTATGATCAAGAACGGCCGTGTCGACCTTGGACCAACATCAAAATACGTCAAGAATGTCCACAGAACATTAAGTTTTTCTAGCTATTAACGTGCATAATAACTCGCCACTTTTTCTTTATATTTGCATATCATAGTAAATGAATTTGTCCTCTTGATTACATGTAAGGAGTTCTTAGCTAAAGAAGACAAAAGAAGAACAACGTGGTAGTTGGAGAAACCCACCCAACTTCTTGGTCTCACCAAAACACCCACGTGATGCATGCCTTTCATGGCTTTATTTACGATTATATTTGATATTTTTTCTTGAAAATAAGATAGTAAAGATTCATACATACTCCCTATAATTCATGAAAATCGAATGATTTTAAAAAAAATTCTAAAAATACTCGCTTACATCGCTTGAAATAATTAGTTAATGAAGGACGATGAAAATATTTTGCATCCATTCATATTCGTAAACAATATAGGCAATCATTTTTTAAAAAAATATTTTTTAAATCATTCATTTTTCACAAAACAAATAGTTATAGATAATATTGCTTTGAAACTCTTGGAGCCCAAACCCTTCCTTCTGCAAACCCAAAGCCCAAAGTACCAAAGAGAGCGAAGCTAATGATGCCTTTGTCCGAAAGGCCCACGAGGATCCTCCCATGTTTGGAAGAAGGAGGATCCATCATCATTTGCTTACAAAGGGATGGACGTCTAATGCCCTCTCCAACCGGCACTATCCATCTTGTTCTTGCTAGAGAGAGCCAACGACCAAACTCGCTAGCACGCAACAGACGGCATCGACGGTTTCCAAGCCTTCGGATCGAAGACGACATCTTGCACGACGCCAAACGCGTTACCGTAGTTTGAGACGCGAGTCTGCAATGGCTACGCATGCTGAAGAATTGCTTATCCATCTATCTCGAGTCCGTCATGTTGCCCATTCATATTGGCACGATTCTTCGATTCAATCAGTATCGATACTTCCCGGGATGCTATCTATGCAATATTCGGATAAAATTTCCTGCTCATCAATGTTTAGTTATCAAGAACTGACTTTAGGATATGATGTATTTCAAGCTCTCTGCTCTATGACATTGCACCGCATATATACTGCTACGATCCTTGTGGATTCAATGCGCTTACATCAACAAAAGAAAGAGCAGCCAATCATGAAAATGTCGTATAAAAGAGATTTGAAAAGGCATGTGTCCTTCTAGTGTCGTGGGTCATAAAGTTTTTTAGGATCACAACCATCTGTTTTAAATGTTTAAACTGTTAAAAGTTGGCGTGTCTTACTAATTAAATATTCTAATAATTGAATTTCTACGAGCTGTTGTTGACTCTCAATTAGCCATTTAGCTAGCCATTTTAGTATTTATTCTTAGTTGAAATACTCGTTGTTTATTCACATGGTATAACTTTCATATTTCGCGGGGGGCTAAATTCATCATTGAAAACGGCAGGAACGCGCCCTGGGCGTCCTCAAATTTTTTACATTTCCAATTTGCAATTCTCCCAAATTTCCCCACGAAAAACATTGGTGGCGCCAAAACTTCATTGTGACCATGTCGTATCCATATTCCACATTAAATTGTGGCAATTCCGAGCTTGACTTTAGGGCACACCATCTTGGTCAAAGAACATATCATTGAAGACAAGATGCTCGTACAATGGACACCCACAAGCAACTGACATGACCCTCTTGAGATTAGGACAAATCTCCATAATGTTTGTGTCTCCTCCTCTTTCTCTTGATTTTTCGGTAAAAAAGGTGAAAAGATCGGAAGTATCCAACATGCACAACGTGTCATTCAATTCGAATTATAACTACCACTCATCTTTACCATAACGCTAGTGGAAGTAAAGTCGGGATAGTCTTACACCATGGCATGGTCAACCCCACGTCGCAAACGAACGACAGCTTCTTGGAAATCAAGAAGGGACTGAGGATTGGAACATGTCTCTTGTCAAGGAGATGGAATGATTCTCACCCTTGCCAGCTTTCAACCTCCATTTTCTTTCTCTCTTTTTCGTTTCTTGCTGCTCTGGAGGCTGTGGTCCTGCTCCAGCGCAACAGCAGCCAATTATGACTCAACCTCCACCAGTCAGAAACCACAATCAAATCTCCTCCGGTCAAAGTCAACAGGATTCTTTTTGGAGGATATTGTCCCCCATGATTTCTCATTTTCCTTGCTATAAATGCAAGTAAAAGGAAAAAAGTAGTTTGATGTCACGAAAATAAAATTACGGCGTCATCGAGCTTATCGTAATCTTAAGTATGATATGGCTTCATTATAAAAGATTTTTGGTACGTTGGGATAAATTTCTACGTTTTACTTTTTTACTAATTAAAATATCGAAAACTCTCACAACATACACATATTGACATGTAAACTCACATATAATTTTCTAATAGTTTCTGAAATTCAGGCAATTTTGACAAGTCCTTTGTTTTTTCTTTTTAGCTAGCCCTTGGTAAAGAGTATTTTTGGAGCAATTGTCAAACATCCAAATAAGGGAAGGCTGTCACTTCCAATATCTCATCTTTCTTGTCAAATGTAATCGCACGTCAAAAATCAAAACATTTCCTTTATAAATATGATTAACAAATACCCAAAATCGTTTGCTAACAAGATCCTTATCATTAAATGTGTGGCCTAACATCCAAAAAAACTCAAACTTTAGCTTTTATCCTAATTTTACCATTTATCTTATAAAAAACTTTCAACTTTAGGTCCAATCCCAATTTTACCTTAAACTTTTTTTATCTTATAAAAAACCCTTAACTTTAGGTCACGTTCCTATTCTACCCTAAACTTTTTTATCCTAGGAAAACCCTTAACTTTAGGTCTTGTCTCAATTTTACCGTAAAATTTTTATAATCTTATAAAAAATCACAAGCTTTTACATCTACCCACATTAATCCTCTGTCTAAGATTTCTCGTTGACAATCAAGAGATGGAAAACTTCCAAGTACAAGTTGTTTGAGCGTTCCAAGCGTGAGCTCTCCAACGCGAGAGATGGAACATTCCTAACCACGAGAAATCGAAGACCAAGCACAAAATCACTAAGGGCAATTTGACGGAATGTTAATGGAGACAGATTTGTGACTCAATAAAGTTGATAATCTTTTATGAGACAAAAAATATTAGAGTAAAATTGAAACCATAACTAAAGCTGAAATTTTTTTTATGAGATAAAAAACGTTTAGGGTAAAATTAGTACTTGACCTAAAGTTGATGGTTTTTTATGGGACAAAAAAAACTTAGTGTAGAATTGTGATTAGACTTAAAGTTTGGGATTTTCTATGTGACAAAAAAAAATTATAGTAGAATTGGGACTAGACCTAAAGTTGAAGGTTATTTATGAAACAAAAGGTAAAATTGAGACAAAAGCATAATTAGAAGTCTTTTTTGGGTATTAAGCCTCAAATGTATTAAGCCCTTGGCGCATGTGCGAAGAAAGCACAAGTAATTGCTTTAAATCATTTTTAATTTTGTATCCTCCAATATCTAATCTCATACATTTTAATCGTAAAATGTTGAAAGATCCAAATATTTAAATTTTGACAGCCGACTAACCATTTAGGGAATTTTTCTAAGCTATAATTGGAAATTAGACCTAACAGAAGAATAGTTCTACAAATATAGCCTAGGTCATATTAGAATAATACTTAATAAATGGATAGATATGTAGATAGACAAACAAGGCGTTAGGGAAGATCGTAGATGTAAATAGACTGACCGATTGACCAAAGAATCAAAAATAAAAAGAATCGAACGATTATAGCAGAATTTGTTGGACCACGTGTTCTATTGAATGACGAAACTTTAATTAATGCCTTCTAGTCTGTATTTATCGGTACTAAGTTAGCTTAAGCAATTGATTTTACATGCAGAGAACGTCCAATTTCTGAGATAATCCTTATTTTCTTTGCTTAGTTATAGCTCGTTGTTCTATCAATAATTAGATATCATGTGCTTCAGCTACTAATTGGGCCAAAATGAGCATGCTTTGAGTATAACGATTAAGTGATGTAAAATAATCTGAGGGACAAATTGGAACATGAGTC
This sequence comes from Metrosideros polymorpha var. glaberrima, assembly GCA_001662345.2. Lineage (NCBI taxonomy): Eukaryota > Viridiplantae > Streptophyta > Magnoliopsida > Myrtales > Myrtaceae > Metrosideros > Metrosideros polymorpha. Next base: position 11,715,514 of record BCNH02000009.1, read on the forward strand.
GAATTATAAAAAAGTAAAGTTCATTTTCTTTTTCCATGCAAAACAGTAAAAATTTGGGTCAAGAGGTCGTACGGATTTCTACAGGGGATGACACCGAACCAAGTAACATGGGAGTAGTTCAAAGTGGGCTCGAGACTCCTCGAGATTGACTCGTTTGATTTCAAGTTGAACCCACCAAGTGTCAGCTCGACAAGCTCACAGGCCTAATCAAGTCTCCATTCTTTTTCTAAATAAATGTTTATTAGCTAAACATAGACATTAATATCTACAAAATTACATAATATAACAACACCATTCGAGCTTACTTATGACAAAGCTTGAGCTTGACTTCTTTTATGAATTGATTGTAATCGAATTGAGTTGAGTCGACCTTGTGTATTTCAAGTTTTTTAGTCAAGTGAAGCTCAAGTGGACATTTCTTGATCAAGCTCGAGCTCAACTTTCTAGTCTCGAATATCCCAGTAAATCATACTTGAGCTTGGCACTATATCCACTTGACTTGAGTCAATCGCACCCCTAATTTTTACATTCTCGCTCGGTTGATGCACGATGCAGCCGCAAGGGATCCGTTAAAGGCCCCACCTAGATGGACTTGTACCATCAAATACAAGTTAGGGCTTAAGTCAGCAATTTGTGTTGAGGCTAACAATACAACTTAGAGGGGGGTGAATAAGTTGAGTAAAGATAAATATAAACTTTCACGGAATACCAAACGATCTTCACACCAGACGTTGTTGCAAACATATTAGCATGTGTGGTGCTGGTAAGTAATTAGAGTGAGGTAGATAGATCAAAATCATAAACAATTTTTGTGGAATGTAACAAGTTAAAACTTCACCAGCACCAGAAACAATTTAACATAATTAGGAGTGGTGTTGATGAACAGAATCGTAATCGGGTGCGATGTTGATAAAAAGATTAATGTAATCAAGTGTGCTAATAATTAAGAGATAAAAGATAGCACACTGAGTTTTATAGTGATTCGGTTTTATCCCCATGTCTATGCCCACTCTCAAGACTAACAGCCACAATTAAGTTGGAATCCATTAGTAATTAGCATTATAAGTTACAACCGGCAAGTGTTGTTCCTTTAACACTATAAACTATACTATCAAGACACAATCATTTGCACTCACACTTGTACACATGACTACTTGCTATTACAACTCTGTCACACCATATGAAAACATAATCACCAGTGCAACTGTTATAAACAAAAGCAAAATAGAAGAAGAAGACTCAAGAGCTATAGACTTGGTTTGTGCGTTTGCACCCAACCTCACTACTTCTCTTGGATTAAGTATATACAGCCATCAAATCCTTAAATGACCGTTTGCAATTCATCTCCATGAAGTAGTCGTTGGTTCTGCCATCACTAACGCTCAAACAGCTCTATGTCGCTAACCAGCTTTAGTACGGATACCTTTGACAGAGGCAATTTCTCAAACCATTCTCTCTTCTCCTGTCAGTGTCTATCTCCTATCAGAATTGTCTTAACTACTTTGACATATTTCCAGTGCTCTTGATGCAAATTCCAAGCCTTTATAACATCTAGTTTTACCTTGATCAACATTCCCATCAGCTAAGCAAATGACCAACACCTTCCAAGACTTGATATCCGCACCACCCCTTACCCATATAATCAAGAGTGCAGATTATCAACAATCTATTGATGCTGTCCACTGACAAACTCATGTGGAATGACTTTTGATCAATCTTCCAATGATCCTCTTGGCCTCATCAACTTCCAAAGACTTCCAAGGACATCAATACACCTGTTGACTCCTCATCTTCACTGAATAACCAAGTCAACATCCAAAGACCTCGAAGGAGATCAGCATCACAACTAATTCCTCATCTTCACTGAACTCACTGGATCATCAACATTATCATTGTCTTTCCACTGGTGATCCGTTGCTCTTGTATCTTTTGGTCCTCCTAAACATATTAACAATTGTGACTCTACCAAGCTGTTCATCTTCACAAGTGCGGTCCTTCCAAGCTTCAACGAACATTACAATTCTAAGCTTGTTCATCATCACCAAGTCCATTTAATTATTCACCTTATCTTGGTCCTTCCAAGCCATCACGAACATCCCTATTCTTCTCGACTTGTTCATCTTCAATCAAGGTCCTTCCATCTTGTTCACCTTTGTAGAGATCCTTTTAGCTTGTAGACATGTCCACGCCCAATACCTTGTTCCCTTCAAATATCTATAGTGATCCTTCCATATTGGCAGAGCATTCTTGATTTTGACAAAGCACTCAACATCACACCTGATACTGATCAAGATACCATCTACATTGCAGCTTGTGTGTATATTATCTTATACTAAATCAATACACACATTAGTAGCCTTTGATTGTCTTTATCATCGTCAAATCAACATAGGGTTTTTCTCAACAATTTGAAGAGAGAGTGTAAACTTATCAAGGCTAGAATGGACCAAAGAAGCTTACCTATGTTTTGGGATCACTATTTATAGGTGAATTTGGTCTAAGGCGTCAAGAAAAGATCGACATGTGGTTAGTCCAATCACAACAAGTGATAGTCAAACCGCTTCGAAGACCATATAGTGATAGAACCATTATCCCATTTAACCAAATAAGATTAAAATGGAGATTTGATCAGTGAAACACCCGTTGAAAACACTCAACTCAACTAGCCATTTAAGGGTAATTCCTTCTCGAACATACCCATCTAGCACAATCACCTAACCTGAGGCATGTCAAAAATACCCAACCTAAATCGAACTAAACCAAGAATTTTGGGTCTTTTGGATTTAGGTCTCATTCAATTTAGAATATAAGTAAATAATTTCGGGTAGTATAATGGTTTGAGTCAATTAGGTTTCGGGTTTCTTTTTTTTTAACCCCCCCTAAATTTGATAAGTACAAACCCTAACCCTTGTTAAGGCTAAACCTATTACCTAAAGGAGGGTGAATAGGTAATTGTAAATAAACTTGACTAAAATTGCAGAATAAAAACAGTCAAGATAAAATTTATGAAGGATAAGACAAAGTCTAAGCTTCGCACCTAATGTAATGAATAGTGCAGGTGTGCAATATATGCTCAGATGTAGTAAATAAGAGATAAGGGACAGAAAAATTTGCACACGAAACTTATAGTGGTTCAACTTAGATCAAGTATTTGTCCACTTTCCACGCTAATAGCCTGCTGACTGAATTCCACTAGACAATCTTCAAGGATTACAATGTGTGATGATCCCCAAGATGATAAATCACACTATCTCACATTTACTCTCACAATATTTCTCAAAGATGACAATTTATGACTCAACAAAGACAAGTGTATAATAGAGAATTTCTTGTCAGACTTTGGAATTTTAGATTCTTGGTCTCTCCCTCGTCAGCGTCTTGGTCTCCTTTTATACTTTTCCACCTCCAAACTACCCGTTGGACAGTCTTCAAATAATGATTCTCCAATCAATCCGTTGGAAAGAATTACCAAAAGAAGATTAAGTAGCTGTTAAGTATTATGATTTGAATCTCACATTGATTTGGTCGCCCGTACCACCAAATCTAGATTTCCATAAGTTGAGTTCTTCGTTTTGAAAAGAATGTCTTGTCCCCCGAAGATTTGCTAATCAATCCAAGATGTTTTGCGTTGATAATTCTGTTGCAAAACAATCTAGAAAATTGATTTTCAATCAAGGATCTTCTATAAGTGAAATCCTAGCCAGATCACTAGCCATTGCAAATGAATATGATCATGGTGATCTGAGTCTGAGTGAAATTCTTCATCAGATGTTGTCGTCTGAGTCTGAGCAAGTTCTAAGTTTGGATCTTATTCACATAGAGTCTGAGAGTGAAGACAAGTGACTTGACAAAAAATCACATACATGATATGTTGATATCTTCAAGACACTTTAGTGAAATCTAGTCCATGTAAGACGTCCACGAAGAGATTGATTAAAATCCTCAGATGCAATGCTCAGAAGGCAATATACGATGTCTGATGATGGTTTCCTTAGACATATTTACCTGAAAATATTTTCATTAGGTTTAACAAACATCTTGGAAGGTATTTTCAATCTTTAAAATATATTAGAAGTTTATTCAACAACCCTAACCTTCATCGATCGCACCCCTCTCTCTCCAATTCACTAACTTTTCTTGGTAACTTCACCTCAATTGACCACCACCACCACCACCAAGACCACCGTGACAACTCTCTCTTCCTCCTTCGCTTTCGACCCCTCTCGTGCCACAAGCCCTCCTCTTTGAACCAAGTCGAGTCAAACTCCACGATCTCCATCGATGACAACTCCAACTAGGTGTTGATCGTGTAAGGAAGAGCGATGTCCAGGTCATGCGATTCTCCATCATTGACAGCAACACCACCGGCTCCTCTAGCGACAAGGAGGTCTAAAAGCAATCGAAGTCGCATAGGATCGAGCCGCCACGATTAATATTCCAACCAATTGCGGTCTCAACGACAAAGAGTACAATTGAAAATGCGGGATCAAGGAAGTATTGGGACGTGAGGAGGAGGCCGTGGTTGAAGTGGGTGGCGAAGATAAGGGATGGGAGGCTAAGGCAGTGGATGGGGCTGTACTACACCTCGCGATGGTGTACAATAGGGATGCGCTTCGTCTTCGCGAGATTGTTATTACAAAGGATGCGAAAGCAAAAAAAGAACTGAAACCCGAACTGACCCAACAACTTGGGATATATGCGATTCTAGTAGGGTCGGGTCGAGCACACTTTTTTATTTAGTTGGGGTCGGGTATCCATAATACTCTACCCGATCCAACACCCCTAAACATAAGGAGTAACGATGCTTATCGTATGCCTGGTGGTGAGCTAAATGTGTTATTACCGTGATCTAATTCTAAAATGTATCTAAGGTAAATAGACTACTCTGCACTTTCGACGATTCATATATTCAGAGGCATTTAGTCCTCACCATACCAACCACAAAATATGGTATCGAGACTCCTAATCTGCGGCTTGGCTCGAAGATGTAGTAGGTTCACGACTTTTTAACTGTTGAATCAAAGCAACACAAGTTGCTAATATATCCTACTCGAGAAAAAAGCACTACAAGCGCCATAACTTTCATGTGATGCTCACTTTGGTACCAAAAAATTTTTGGCATCACTTAAGTGCCACTTTTGAGATAAAATAAAAAATAAAAAGGAAGAAGAACACCAGGGGTACTATAAGTTTTGTACGAAGATCACTTAAATGACATAACTTTTTAATAATGCTCACTTTAGTGCCATCGGCGCCGAAAATCTGATGTGGACACCGGAAGAACTGTTTTATTATTATTTTATAATTTTATAATAATTTTTAATAACTTTTTCTTTTTCTTTTCATGTATTTTTGCCTCTCTTTTTTTTGCCAGCGAGGGTCACCAGCGACCCTCGCCGGCCTTGCTTGCCCACAGTCGTTGGCGAAGGCCCTCGCTAGATCTGGGCTAGGGCACCTAGCCCAGGGCCTTCGCAGCCCCGTCGATCATGAGTGAACGCAGGCGGGCCAGTGAAGGCCTTCGCAGCCTCGCCAGCCTTGAGCGAGGCGACTCTCGGCCAGTCTGGGCAAAGCCTTTATGACTAGCAAGGGTCATCGGTGACCCTCGTTGGCCCAGAAAAAAAAAAAGGCAAAAGAAAATGAAAAGAATAGGTAAAATTATAAAATAATAATAATATAGTCCTTTCGACATCCATGTATAATTTTCGGCACCGATGGCACTCAAGTGAGTCAAAAAAAAGTTATGGCACTCAAGTAATCTCTATACAAAACTTATGGCACTTCTGGCGTCATTCTAAAAAAAACGGTCACTTAAGTTGTGACATCCGAAATTTTCCATGTTCAATAATAACTTTTAGAATGATTTTCCAAGAGTGTAATCGCTCAAAGTCTGATGCATTAGGATTAAATTGATAGATTTTGACATGTATGTCGACGGTGTTGAGTGACGGTAATTAATTGACTACCATATTAGTTGTAGTCCTCGAATTACATATTTGAAGATTTTCTTAATGTTTGATATCTTTCACTATAATTATAGTAGGTTCAAAATATTTTCTGATTTATCAGTATCTAGAATGGACACTGGTTTCCTTATTTATTTACTGTAGTACAAAATATCTCCGTAGACCATCAAAATATCTACTTTGGAAGCCATATAATTGAGCCATTTGTCCCTCTTTAATTTGTACCACCTTCTTCCTTCTCCATCAATAGTTTTAACTCACATGCTCTTAGTGACATTGAACTTAACCCAGCAATGACATCATGTATTGTATCACCTATTTCAACTTTAGCCAATTAAAGTTCTTAATAGCTCATTCATGTCATTTGGCCGAAGGAGAAGCTCTCTCCCTCTCATTTCAATCAAAATATCTCATTTTTAGTTACTCTTATTTGGCCACTTGTATCTTAGCCACTCTCATTAGGCCACTTGAAGCTTTTGTATTGGAACACCTATCTTTCTCTTTACACCTAGCATTTTTAACTCACGATCATCATTGCTTTAACCTTGGTTATTTTTTTAAGCAAATCAAATGTGGTTATGTGTACTCAAGGTTATTATTACTTTTAACTATGGTCTTCTAAGTTCATCCCCATTGGCCTTATCATTGGATGGAACCATGTGATTGTGCCACTTGTGATTTTCTAACTTGAACACACCTCTGGCACTCTCCACCTAGCATTTTTTTAACTTCAAGTCATCATTTCTTTTAACTTTTGTTACTTGCTCTTTTCTCTCTTGACCTATACATAGATTTTCTTATGTCTTCAAACTTCAAAAGAATTCCAACGTGTTCTTGTAAAGAAAAAGAGATCTTCCATCACTTTTCTCTTCTAGTTTCATTTTCCAATCTTTTGAGTGAAATCAAAGGTTCCATTCTTGTGTTGTCAAAGCTTAAAAATTCAATCATTCAAAAAGTTTACAAGGTGAACATGTGGGCTTTATTCTCTTTATAAACTAGTTTTGTTAAAAGATTGAGAGTTGTTAATCTTTGCTCTTAATTATCTTGCTTTGAAGGTGGTTAAAGCTTTAAGTTGTCCAAACTTTGTTCGAGGTAAGTGAAAACTTTAGGGGCTAAGTTAGGTTGATCCACTTCGTACTTTTAACTTGATTGGTTGATGTTTGTTAAGTTTAGTTTTAGTTGAATTTGATGGTAAGTGTGAGCAAATCTCAGTATTGGCGTGTTGAGATACTATGATGATTTGTCTTGTTTTGATGAATTTTTACATGCTTAAATGTGTTTGATTGATTTTTGAAATGTGTGATAGTGTGTTGGACGTCAAAAATGTGAAAATAATGAAACTAGGCTTGAGAGTGTTATTTTCATAAATTTTAATTTACCTAACCACTGCTTATACTCATCAGCCACCAGCACTAATACTCACCTATTAGTTATATCCACCTATCGCTTATATCTACTTGTTGAGTATAACTATTTACCGCTTATCTCCAACTAAGTATAACCACTCATCGAGTATATCTAGTTGCTGAATATAATCACTTACCACTTTTATCTAAACAAGTATAACTACTTATTGCTTATATCCAACCGAGTATAATCACTTACCGCTTATATCCAGTTGAGTATAACCACTTACCATTTATATCCAACCAAGGGTAACCACTTGCCGAGTATACCCATTTGTTGGTTATACCCACTTATCGATTATACCCACTTGTCAATTATGACCATTAACTTATTCCGACCCTGTAGCTTGATTAAAGCTTTTTATTACATCGATGATAGCATGATGAGAATAGAATAAGGGTATATGTGATAAAGTAAATGTAATTGATTGTTATTAGTGAGATGATGTTGTTATGAAATGTATGTGAATGATGCCATGTGAGGAAGATGTTTGCCACAATCGGTTCCCTTTTATAATTATATGTGAAAGACTCTGTAGTTCGCCAAATATTCTACCGTTTACAGACGAGACTCTACAAGGTTGAAGGGACGTGAAAGTCCTAATTCATACACGATACGAGGTGGCTTGGGTAGCTCTAATTGGCTCGTGTAAGCCTGTGTTGACCATCATCATACGATTGTATAGTGGCGTATTTATCCCCGTTGATGTAGAGGGCGTTCGTGATGATTGGGTTGTATGGTGTTGGAAAGTGTCATTTATGATTTCGTCCCTCAAGAGTTGGTGGTGGCAATGCCTCGGGAGTGTTCGAGATGTCTCGTGAATCAAGATGGGTCCTGGCCAATGACAATTATGAAGTCACTTGTGTATGTTAGCGGGCTTCATGACGAGTATGAACTTTTACACACACACACACACACATATATCGGTGAGCTTCATGACGAGTAGGGAATAGATATTCCCTATGTATAGTGGTGACCACTATGTGATATTTGTGCATCATAAATAATATGCCATCTACTTACATTTGAGTTAATGATTTTATGCGATGTTGGTAATGGTTTCCATTGGCATATCATAGTAGTAAAATTAGTGCATTTGCTTATGCATTTGTCATATGTGGTTATTTTGTATTAATTGAACACACATTGTTTGTTTGTACCAAGTTAAGTGGTGATTACCTACCTTAAACTTAGAGATTTCACTTATTGGGTTTCAACTCACTCCTTTATTTTTTAGATTTGTAGGATGGATTACCCTCCACCACTGCGGTTTGAAGTTCCTATGTATTTTGATTGTGAATACCAAGATGTGCTTATACCTGAATCGACGGTAGTATATATTAAGTGTAGTTTCATTGTATGGGTCAACAGGGAGTTTGTTAGACCACCTAAGGGTTTTGATGGTCCTCCTGGACATGTTGATGGATGGGACATGAAAATAACGCTGGAGGCCAACAACCCCTGAGTTGGATGGGGGTTTGGATAATATACTGGCTCATTTTTTAGTTGGTATGGGTGTAGTGATGCTAGTTAACCCTACCTTTATTCTTAGGACTTTTGTAATGTATTATATTTGTTTGAATATTGTATAAAAATGGTAACTATGAGTATTTATATAAAGAAGCATATGTTCATTAATTACACTCATCCAATTTTCTTGTATGGGATGTTGTAAATATTTTGTTTGTGCTTTCCCATTGTAATAATAATTAGAAGATAAAATTAGAAAGGACACATGTCACTTGGGCGTCACATAAGTGCCAACTCTGATTTGAGACATCAAAAATTCAACGTGGCAATATTTTATCTTTTTCTTTTATCGACATGGCTCGTCGGCAACATGACTCAGCATCTATACGCCAACCGACGTCATTTAGCATGGTTTTCCCCGATTTAGAACCCTAGTTTGGCCAAATAGACCAAATCCCCAATTCCTTATAGTCAATGGTTTGTTTGGTTTTCCCGAAGAGGACGATGTGAAAGATTGATCCGACAATGATAAAGCTTTGATAAATCAACAACGAAGTTGGATTCGAGAATTTACCAATTAGCTATGAGAGGTCAAACACTGAACGAGATGAATAATAAACTCATGTTACGAGGTGAACATACATTTTAACTTCATTTGAGCATTTTATTGAATAGAAGACATTCAAAAAATCTAAAAAATCAGCCTAAACAAATCGATTCTACTCCTAAACGGAGGCGAGCACTTTTGATCTATATCATTAGAACAAAGAACAAGCAAGCATAAGTATTACCTTATTAATGATACTAATCAAAAGCCTCAGTTTGGCATATTAGAGTCCCCAGGAAGTGATGACGAGTAGAAACAACAATGGTGGAGGAACCTTTGAGCGAGATTCAACCACATTGACATTCTTGAACATAGAACAAGAGAAAACAGAGTAAGACAAAGCAATTCTAGTATCCTTTCAAAAATGATAACAGAGGCAACGAGCGGTGACAAAGATGATCCGAATCAAAGTCTATAGGTGATTTTTAACCGAGACTCAAGCTTTTCAAAGCTTTTGCTCACAGATTGGGAACGACAAAGCTTACAACCGTTGATCCTGTGGACCCAAGATTCATAATCACAATTCGGGGATCGAATGTAATTACAACCGTTGATCCTGTGGACCCGCATGTGGGGTTCATGTAATCGACGGCTATAATGGATCCGGATTCAAATAAGTATTTGTCCACTCTGTCCTTGTCTCTGCTCCCGCTGTAGTGACAGAGAGAGAGAGAAGGGGGGGGGGGGGGGGGG
>BCNH02000009.1:11725662-11736664 GCA_001662345.2 Metrosideros polymorpha var. glaberrima
GAAGTAGGTCCTCTTCCGAATTAAATTACAACTCCAACCAATTTCTTTTTTCTGTCATTATTTTCTGCGAGGTAAAACCCAGGATCTGGTCCGGCAGCTGGGAAGTTATTGGATAGAAAGACAGCGACTCAGAAGAAATCTCACAGTATAACAGGTCCCGTTGACCCAATTCACGTTTTTCTTTTCCTGTGTGCAACTTCATTTGCTTCCGTTTCTTTTCTTTATACTTGCTGTATACTTCAGCTTGGAGACCGACCCTTATTAATGGGAATAAATCCAGACCAAGTCGTTGGCATCTTCTTTAACAACTTGGGTTTTTTTATTAATCCCAATCCTTCAAAGTCCCAAATTGAAAGCACGAGAAGAACAACAAAATTCTACCTTTCTCGATCAGGAACCTGCCAGCTCCAAGGGTTTCCTTTGACAAACTATAACATGGAGATTGATAAAGAGAAGCACCCAGAAAAAATGAAAACATAGGAAAACTCAGCTGCAATTTTTTCATGACAAAGACATGATTTTTCACTTGGTGCAAGAGCCAGGAGAGTCATGCCAATCTGTCATATGCCCACTGCAACAAGATCCTGCATGGTTCTTGATATCCTCAGAGAGTAAAACATTGGCAAACTAATATCAAGATTGATGTCAACGACAATGAGCGAAGTTTTCCCACCAATGCAAAGCAAGACCAGTCAGTCCACGATCAGATATTCATGGCAAAATAACAAATCTTCACTATTTTTAAGGCTTCTTTACATTGAACAACAAATGAAATGGCAAAACTAACACATCGAGATGTATTACTCCAAGACGATTAATTTAGGTACCCATATTCAACTCACAGAGTTCTATGCTGCTGTTCTACTGCTAAGCTCGAGCAAACTTATAAAATCATTTGATACGGCTCGTACCTCTAACAACATATCACAGATTCACATGGGAAAATAGAAGTCTCCCTAGATCTTAGTTTTAATGGATTCTCTCGCATCAATAGTTTTCTTCCACCTTTCATCCAAGGAAAGCGTTTTCTCAACGGACCTTAAGTGGTTTCTTGTGCAACATCGATTCTTTTAGGACAATATGCACCTGTACATACTAATTCCCTGCGACTTCTCATTAAGTTCATGAGCTCTGACCAATGTCCTTGCCGACAAAGTCTCCATTGCCGAATGATGCTACCGCTGCTGCCATGTCAAGACCACCGCCTATAGAGGTCATAAGACCCGAGAAACCACCACTCGGGTTGCCGCCAGCTGCCATCCCCAATCCAAGAAAATCTAAAGTAGGATGCTTAGGGCCAAACATGGTTGGAGTCCCCATCATTAGCTCCTTCAGACCTGAACTCCCATCACAAGGAAGCCCTAGCCCAAGTCCAGCAGCAACAGAGGCATTTTCGTGCTCCACGTTACTAGTGTTCCACTGTAAGTTCTCTTGTTGCCCTGATGAGGCGGAGGAAGACACAATCCCGAGCCCACGAAGCAGCGATGCATTGGTTGCAGTTGCCCCCATCTGAGCAGCCTTCTGCAGAAGTGCAGTGGCTGAAAGAGCGGGCTGTGGAGCAGGAGCATATTGTCGACGCTCCTGCCCTGCACTGCCAAAAAGCGACAACCCATGATTTGTGGAGAGGCAGAGGGAAATGGGTTCAACAGATGAGGTAGGCCCAAGGTCGACAGAGTGGTCAGGTGGTGCCACAGCACGAATCAAGTCAGTGTAAGGAGTACTCTGTTGCGAAGGCTGTAAGGTTGAGGACGGAGTTGAGGAAGCAAACAAGCCAGCTATGACACTGGTGCTTGTTTTGCCATTGCTGCTAGAGCTGGTGCTGCTGCTAGAGCTCCCTATCAAGCTGCTCGTCACTGGTGGCTCTTCAAGAATTTGGGATGGGTTCTCTTGCATCCCTACATAATCCAAAATCATTATGAACAGTCATTCAATTTCTCAAAGAGCTCAAAAAGGTATATTGTCTATCAGAGAGCAAAAGCTAGACTTTTTCATAAAGAAGAAAAGTAATTCTGCAGCCAAAAGCCAAACCAACTGCTATGCTTCTTTCCCTAACCACTTCTCAATTCGATCTCTTTTGCTTTTGAATCTATGTAGTTACTTTTGGATTTTCAGTCTAAAAGGGTCACAGAGAACACCTTTTGAGCTCAGGGTTTCTTCTTACTAAGCTTTCGCTGACTAACACCATTTTACAATTCGTGACACATAAAATACAACTTAAGAGACTCCAAGAAACAACAAAGATCGGTAACAGACAAAGGAAGCTATCACGTCTAATCCAAGATTCAGCCTAGACAAAGATTTTCTTGTGCTCGTTCTAGACGACAAAGAACTACGTCCAGACAAAATTAAAGTCAAAAATACAGCGAAAACCGGGACTTATCACTAACTTTTACCTGCTGCTTGATCAGCCAAAACTGTGGACAACACAGCAGATGAGGACTGTATAGCTGGTGGAGCAGATGCTGGAGGAGGAGGAGGAGGAGGAGGAGGAGAGGCAGGCTTCTGGACTTTTCGATCGGCCTCCGAGTTCGGCTTAACCGGAGCCGAGCCCTGACCCGGTCCCTGACCGTGAGTCTGAGCCTTTGCGCTCTCCTCAGCTAAAGCATCACAGAAAGCCCTGTGGGTGATGAAGCTATCCCTCCTTCAAGAACAAAACACGAAAAGGGGGAAAAAAAACCCGTTTCAATTCACAAGCACAACCCAAGAAGGCTAACAACTGTTAACTTAGACCCTAAAGAAGACATCTCTTTGGGGAAAACTGCAGTCAAGAACCTTGAGAACAGAGTTCCACAGTCACATTTATACTCTCTGGTGCCACAGATTTTGGAATGGGCCTTCCAATCGGACTGCACGGCGTATTTCTTCGAGCACTTGTCGCATTTCCACTTCTTCTCGCCATGTTTCCTGCAGAAATGCTTCTTTATCCCGGTCAGATCACCGAGCGCTCGCGAGGGTTCGTGGTGGACGCAAGTGGGCTCCGGGCACACGTAGACCCTCTTCTTCACTTCCTTGCCTGATCTCTGCCTCAGCTTCCATGGCAGGTTGTGGCCTCTCCTGTGGAGCTGCAGGTTCTGATCCCTCTGAAAACCCTTGTTGCAGATTTCGCACACGAACCTGTTGGTGGCCAATAGGGTCTTGGGAGACAGAGCTATAACCTCTGCATCTGGATCTGCAGGAACAAAGAAGATTCAAGAAAATTTCCAATCAGAAATTGAAGAGCAACCCCCCCATCCCACTCCCTCTTCAAGAACAAAGCAAAGGAGGCAGATGAAAAAAGAAAAATGGGAGTTTTGATCTTTGAAAGTTATTACCGGGCATTCCAGGGAGATTCCTCTTTTTCTTGGTGGTGGAAGGTGGTGGTGGTGGTGGTTGTGGTGGTGGCTGATTGCCAGAAGACGAGACACTTGCTTCACCTGAAGCTGTGGATGAATTGTCCAGGTCTGTAGGCATATCTATGGAGGCTCTAAAAAAATTTTGGGTGTGTGTTGGGTGGCTTTTGGATTCAACCTAATGGACAAGAGAAGGGGCAAACTCTAAGTTCATTTATCTTGGAGGCAATTCCAACTCCCCCCACACAAAAAAAAAAAAAATAGCAAAAAAGAACACAGAAGAGAGCAAAAGAAAGTTCCTATCTTTCTAGGGTTTCGGTCACACCTTGCTGCCTGCTCTTTCTAGCTAGCTCGCTCAGCTACCGGTCAATCGTCTGCTTTTTTCCATTTTCTTTTTCCTCTCTTTTGCCCTTTCTACCTAACAGCTCTGATGAAGTCTCTGACCTAAAGAAGCTCAAAACACATTAACCCAAAAAAGGAGAGAAAAACTCAATGATTAAACCCAGGACTGCGAAAAAAGGGAGAGATAAAGCTCTCTCGTCTCTTCTCTTTAAGCAGAGCTCACGAATCATGATCACCACCAACCAACCAAACACAAAAAGTTCCCTGGCCGTGCCCAACTTCGATTCAACGATCAAGAAGAGAGGCTGACTCAGCTCTCTTCCATTTCCAAACGGCTGATCTCTGGTTCTTTAAAGTTTGAACTCCTTTTCCGCGTTTCAAAGAATCGTGTGTGGACGGGGTTCGAGCTTAAGCAAGACCAACGACATAGAGAGAGAGAGAGAGAGAGAGAGGGTTGTGTGCAAGTTTGGGACAAAGGGTCGAGAAAAAGGAGAGAGAGATCTTGCAGTCATTGGTCTGAGCAAGCTCTCATGCCTCTCTCGCTATCTCCAAAAAGTCTCGCAAGCAAGCACCTTTTGTCGATGGGCGAAAGAAACCTTCTTTTAAAAAGGGGGAAGAAAGGGGGAGGGAGCTGAGTTTGAGATGAGTCGCTGTAAATTAATTTAGAGCTTTTAACCATGATTGGGGCAAGACTTGGGGAGGAAGACTTTGTCTGGATTTCAGACAGAGGGCGAGAGAGAGAGAGAGAGAGGATGGTTCGTCGCTTGCCTGTCGGGAGCGCTCACCACACCGCACCGGACGTCTTGTCCTATGCGCAGGGGAAGGTGTTTTGTCGTGTAGTGCGGTGTTTGGATTCGTGATAGAGAGGTTCACCTAATTTATTTATGTGCAGTAATCTCGAACTTAGCTGCATTTGCTCCTCCTACACATTACCCTTCGATTGCCCCATTCTTTTGTTTTGCGGACAAAAAAATTGAATGATTTAAAAATACCTTTTAAAAATAATCACTTATATCGCTTAAAATAATTAATCGATTAAAAATATTTTTTATTATCGATAATAATTTTTGCCTAAATATTTTTTTAGATAATGAAAATATTTTCTGTTCATATAATTTTATAAGAAATGCAATTGATCATTTTTAAGAAAATATCTTTTGAATTATTCGTTCTTCGCGAAACGAAACAAATGCACTCCCCTCTTTCATTGTCTCTTTATTCTTTGAATCCGATAAAGTGCGGGGTGTGTTTGTTTTCATTGAAACAAAAGCTGAAAGTACTTTTCTAGCAAATAATATATTATTTAAATTTCAAAAATAAATATGAAAAAATATGTGCGTCAAAAGTCCGAAGAGTTTGAGATGTAAGAAAACATCAAAATGAGCGAATCACAAGATTCACGTTAAGCAAAAACTAAATTCACATGGACCTTAAACCTTTTCGATTTATTATTATGGCAAACTAATGGGTTAGCAGGACTCATCGCCTCTCTAACTACTATGGTGCCCACTATAATAAATTTTATCACAAACATACTCTATTTCTAGAAACTTAATATAAAATTTTTATTTCTTACCCCTTCAAATTAGGGTCACGAGAATTTTTTTCGTCTCGATCCTTAAAATAAACCATTAGAGGTTACCTATAGTGGCCACCCTTCCCAAGTGAGAAAGAGGAAGATAGGGAGTTTGATTCCTCACTTTTTTTTAAGGATTGAGGATGGGAACACATAAGTGAGGAAGCAAGGTTTCACAATATGCGCACAACACATATCACACACAGTAGCTTGTATAATATGATAGGACCAAACAAAAAAATAAACCCAAACTAGATTCTCGTTTGTCAAAGCCAATCAATCTGGTCAAGAGATGGACAAATTTGAGAAGATTAACTTTCTCACTGCCGAATCTCAAGCCATAGAAGGAAGAAACCTCCGAGTTCCTTCCTCGCAACCTGAAGTATGGTGTAATTTCCTTTTACTTACCCTTGAGTAAGAAGCACAATCACCCTTTTTTTTCCACCATTAAAAGGAATGGATGGACATTTCCGCGTCTCGCGATCCGAAGGTATGAGAATTTTCAATTGGCTCATAGGTCGATCAATTTACTTTCGACACCAATTTCTCGAAAAACTTTTTGGCGAGCAATGAATGATTGTGCTCGGAAATACCTCAGTGCCGTAGCTGACGCACCTTGTCAATTTGCCTAAGTCCATAACACTTTTGAGGAAAAACATCCCTTAATTTGTATAATTAGGGCATTTAGCGGGTGAGGTGACCCAAGCAGCATCGAATGGAGAAGGAGAAGGAGAAGGTGGTGGGCATTTCATTCCTTTCCGTATTGGGAAGCAGCTCAGGAGCATGAGCAAGACGCCACGCCTACTTGTGCGGCCCGCCCGGGGCCGGCCACCACGCGTCAGCGTTTCGACCAGGCTCGTCTTGAAGTCCCCACCCTCCACATCAATGCATCCACCGCTTTGAAGCGGAAGCAAAGAGGATAAGAAAGGACTTGGAACTTCCGAGGCTCAGTTGAAGAGATGAGATTGGAGGGTCAGCTCGGTGCCTTTGTTTTGATCTAATGGGAAAACGAGGCCCTCTCAGAAATTGGAAAGCGAAATCAATGAAGAATCTGTCGTCGTGACCACATTTAATAACGTGCGAGCTGATCCATTCACGTAGGACCACTTTAATAGACTTGCTGGAGCTCGGTTAAGACCCGGAATTCGTAAAAACAATTCTTAAACTTATTGTACGGCCGTCAATTCGGTCTTAAACTTTTGATCAAATTTAGTTCTGAAGTTGGTGACCAATTGTCGATGTAGTCCTTCTGACCAATTTTGGCCCAAAAATCACTAACATTGACGCCAACCATTCTGCTAGGCAAGACCGACGCTGACATGGACAATTCTCTTTAATTTTTTTTAAAAAACAATTGAATTTGTTTGATCTTTTTTCTTTTTTTTTCCCTTTTCTTTTCTTTTCTTTTTCTTTTTCCTATTTCCCTTCACTGGTCACCGAGGGCCTCAATGATAAAAAAAAAATCAAAAAAAATTTATAAAAAGTTGTGAAAATCATTTACGTCACCGCTGCTCATGCCACGTAGAAAAGTTTATCGCTAACGAGATCACCATGTTAGCAATTTCTCGCCATGTCAGCAATTTCTAATAAAAAATGACCGAAATGACTGCATTCGTAAATCATGGGATACCAATACAAATGGTCCCTGAACTTTGATCTAATGTGCAATGTGGTCCCTGAACTTTTAAATTATTCATTATGGTCCATGAACTTTTGATAAATACTCGAATTAATTCTTAAATTATATGAAAATGTTCAATGTTGTCATTTCCTTAATTCAAGTTCAGGAACAACATTGAACATTTCATATGGTCTATGGACTAAATTAAACATGTACCAAAAGTCCATGAACCATATTGAACAATTTAAAAGTTCAGGGATGACATTGCTCATTGAACAAAAGTTCAAGGATCACATTGAACAAATTACAAATTTATGGACTACATTGCACATTAAGATAAAGTTTAAGGACCATTTATGTCATTTTCCAATAAATCATTAAAAGGTTTAGGACTAAATTGGTCAAACTGAAAAGTTAATGGTTGAATTGATTACCGTACAATATGTTTAAGGACTTTTTAGGACAATTTTCCCGGATTAAAACAAAACAATGCTATGACACATTGCACGAGACTTTTTCATGAAAAACAACTAATGGAAGTATATCGTTTGACATGTCTAGATGAGAGAAATTTTATTAGGCTCGTAAAAGGGAAATCGCTTTGATCGCGTCTTTGGCAGTGGGGTCCTACACCTTGTCAACATGGAACGACATCGATCGTCCGGGGTCCAAGCCTGGCGCTTCCAATGTCCATGATCGATCGAACTGGTCCGTTAAGCCGCTTAATCAAGTGCCAAACAATAGTCACAAAAAGATTTAACTAGAGGCCTATGATAAGAAAATGCTCTTGTTTTCCATGCAAGAAACACATCCATTCGAAAATCTCTTTGGTCTTTCATGTTTGGTCATGCATTCTACAAGCATCTCCAAGGAACGTGATGTTCAAGCGCTGCAGAAGCCTATTACTGTGTCATGGAAGGGTCGGTGAAAGAGAGCTCAAGTCCGTGCAAATTAACATTTCCATTTAAATTTAGTTTCGATATTCGAAGTTTCGAAAGATTACGAATAAATGAGACCAGTGTATAAATGATGAAAACTATCATTTATCTGCTTAGTTTCTCATGATTTTCCCTTTTATGTTTGAACTGCCGCTTTTTTTTGTTTTGTTTCAAATACATGAAAACTAAACGTTGATGAGTAGGAAATTCATTTCACTATTGCAGAGACAACATACCAGGAGGTATTAATGTCGATTGCATCGAAGAATCGTGTCTATGTGAATCGGCAATGCGACGAACCTGGAAGATAGGAGAATTTGGAATTTGGGTATTTTAGGAAGGAAAAAAAAAGCAGGTATAAGCTTAATGTTATGATATGTATTTTTTAGCTCGGATCGGAACGGCAAGTTGAACTGGGAAATGGACCAAGGTCCGGTCCGATATTTATTTAATGACTAGATTGGTTAAAAACCGATCAACCCGATGTAAACCAGTTTAACCGATCACTGGTTTGACTCGATCTATAGACCTAAAAAGTGATTGACCGGGGGATCGGGGTGGCAACTAGGGGAACTAAACCCTTGACCCTATAATGCATACCATCTCTTAAAATCAACCAAAATGAGTGCTCGTTACGAATAACAGCTTCATTAGTTATGTTATTCATATTATCCGATTGCAAAATTGGAAAATAATCATATCATCGGATTGATCGATCGACTTGTCAATTGGAAGTTTGGTTGGTTCTTCGATCGATTCGAATTTAAAAAAAAAAAACACACTGCATTAAAATGATATAAATAGAAGTATCCGTTGAGGCGCATTTTGATCACTATCTTCTATGCTTTGTCAATATAAAAAAAAATTAAATTACACTAAATGTGAAATTATAGGGAACCTTCGCAAAAGATGAGAAATCACCATCTAATTCCCAGAGCAAAAAGAGTTCGGCGGTCCACGCGGGCATTACACGACACTTATCTCCCAAATTCAACGTACTAATCCACGTGGACATTTATCGACTTTGTGGAAATTTTATCTTCTTCGAAGGTGGCTAATTCCAACTTTTTTTTCCATTCTATCTTTTGGTTTTTGGCATTGGGACTCCTGTTATATTATTCCAATACTTGAATATTGGTATATAACAGGTCGGAGGATTTTTGTGCATTTAAAAAAAAAATGAAATCGGGCTAGAAAAGGCAAAAGTTTTTACCCCTGCCGAGAAATTACCACGGCGGTCGACTAGAAGGTTAAAAAAAAAAACTCAAACTTATTAGGCAAGATCACATAACGAACAGACAGGTGATCGTAATACCGTCCAAACGAAAGATAGCAATAAGTGCCCAATCAAGCAACAACACGTCGACAAGAAACATCCTGCCTCATCTAGGACGAGGCTATTCCCGTCTAAGCAAAGCTTCTAGAGACATCGACGCGAGTTTAGGAGGCGAAGGGAATTTAATTACGGTGCTTAATTAATTACTTAATTAGTCCCCAAGCCACAAAAAAAGGGAAAAAAGGAATAAAGATTTATTATTATGGGGGCGACCAAAAAGGCCGGCAAAGCCTTTTCAACGGAGTCATCATAGCTTTGCATTGACTTGGAGCCAACCCCCCCTCCCCTTCCCTCAAAGCAATATCATTTCTTTTATTCTCGTTCAAAGTCCCATTATTTTTTAGGCACCATGTGGGCCCCCCCTCCTATTTTTATTTTATTTTATTTTATTTTACTTTAATTTTGACCTTTAGCTTTCAGACGGCAAATGCAATAGCGAGGTCCTCATAGCGACACGACAACACGCCGGGGCTTTTATAGAAGTGGGGATAATTAACCAAGTGACTTCCGAGCTTTATTTTAATATATAATATGATCTTTGAAATTTTAATTTATTTAATATAATATTTAAACTGTAACTTAATGTGTAATGTAGTTCATAAACTTTCAATTAATCAATGTGCTCCTTGAATTTTTTACAAATATTCAATCTAATCCCTAAATTATTATATATCATGAATTCAATTTAGTCCCTAGATTATTTAATTTTGGACTAAATTGAATATGTACAAAAAATTTTAAGATCACATTGAACAAAATAAAAGTTTATCAATCATATTATGCATTAGTTTAAAGTTCATGAATCGTATTGAATAAATTAAAAATTCAAGAGTCACACTAAATTTAGTGATTATTTATATCATTTTTTGAAGTTTCGTCAATGGCAACATCTCATAAATCGAGTCATGATCATGCGTGTGATTTTTTTCTTTTTTCTATTTTTTTTTGGGGGAAACTTTTCTTATAGAGTAGTTTTTAAATTGATGTGACGATTTTTATAATGCCTTTTTTATTAGAAGGAAAATAATCAAATGGGCCGATTTTTGGAATAGGCAGTGAAGCCTGGTCCATGAAATTGAGGCCCAAACATGTATAAAATTCACGCTTGCCAAGGCCCTTTAGCCTTGCAAGACTTCGCGGGGAGATTTTAGAGTCTTTTAGCTTCGTACTTGAAGTATTATGGCATGTGGTCGATGACTAACATCTAGATTAAGGATAATGTGTTGGAAAATATTCGAAATTTAAAAATGGAATCAGACTTTAAGGCGTGTATTCACTTTTTTTAAGGAATTATTTGCCACACAACATTACTAATGGCTATTAGCAAATTTCTCCATGATACAACAAAATCTCAACGAAAAATAACAGATAGCAATTTTGATATTTTCTCTAAGATCTCTTTAGGAAACAATTGGAAAGAATTGCCGTATATTTTAGAAAGATATGAAAAATGGGAGCTCTTTTTAATGAACAAAAACGTTGAGAATATATATATGTTGAAAAAACACAACATTTCAAATGTAAAAAGTTATGTCCGAATAAACACAACCTTCCAAAAGTTAAGAAGTTATGCCCAAATAGACACAATCTTTCAAAGGTTGTAAGAGCGCCTAATAATCGTTAGGTAGAAAATAAAAATTCGAAATTAAATAATAATAATAAATAACCGTAACTCCTTTGTGAACAGTTGCACTGTTTCAATATGACACAATGATTATTTTATAATTATAATTTCGAATTTCAATAAATAAATAAATAATGATTGTTGATTAGTGCCAAACCTCGTCCACGTGCACACTCACATTTTTTTGATATGAGATAAGGCACCTCTTAGTTTGTTTGTTTGTTTTTTTTTTTTTT
>BCNH02000009.1:11753026-11769425 GCA_001662345.2 Metrosideros polymorpha var. glaberrima
ATGATATATAGCCATGAATTTAATTTAGATAGAAATATACTAGATTGTTTGTGTGGTTTCGGTAGTAGGTAAATCGATGGTGGTTTATTGAATCCGGGAACATTCATAAATCTTAATGCGCTTAGGTTTACTTAAATTCACATGGACCAAGTGTGGGTTGCTAAATCTAAGTATGGTTGCTATACCGGACCAAGGATAGTGATTTAAATTAGGAAGTTCTACCATCACACTATGATTTCAATTTGATTGCATAACGAGGATTGGTTAATTAGTCTTGATTAGTTAAGTGAAATCGGATGCTCTAACGTTTTTAACTCTTGATCAAAATCATTTGTTCATTATTTCTTTATATTCGAAATTTCTAGGTTTAGTTTGCAAATTTCTATTTTCGATTTTGGTTTGCTGCCTTGGTTAATTTAGTTTTCTTTAGAATTTCGATTGTTTTATTAAATCTTTAATTGGTTAGATAAATTTGAGAATTGTTCAACTTTAGTAAGTAATTTGATTGATTTGTCTACAATCTCTGTGGGAACGATACTTTAATTCATCACTTTATTACTTGTTCGATACGTACACTTGCGTTGCGAATTCAGAGAATATCAATCATGCTAAAATATCATAACGTGTCAAGAAAAAATGTGTGAAGTTTTCTTTTGCCTTTGCAAAACCAGCTCTTCCACCTCATCTTGTAGACAAATCATTGACAATGTCAATCAAACCACATTAAAAAGAGACCAAACAACAAATTGTGTAGCTTAGATATCTGCTAATAATAGAAAAATGACAAAAAAAAACCCAACAAAATGACTCCGAACGCGAAAAAAATGAGGTCGATCATGGCATACCCGTGAGTTTTGACCAGCGGCCCGTTTCCACGCAGCTGACCAAATTTCAACCCATTCCGAGTTCGCCAACCCTAAATGCATCAAATAGCATTGGGAATACTAGCGAAAAATAGTAAACACTGCATATGCTACTCCTTAAGTTTAAGTAAACATGTCCAGTAAACAAACATTTACTCATGAAATCAGCCTTTACATCTTTTTGCATGTCTAAACACTCTGAAATTAAAGCAAATGCAATATAATCCAATCATTATCCTTCACAAGATTCTTTGCTTTCTTCTGAAGTAGAAGAAATATATATGTATATAAAACAGAGGAGCAACAAAACCTTTGCAATCAGTTTCCTTCTCAGGCATTGCATGATATGCTGCCATTTCAAGCAGAAAAGATGCAACGACATACAACGAAGAGCAATAAAAAAGAAGAAAATGCTCAAAATATGTTTTGCAATCGATGGAACACAAATGAGACTAAACGCGAAACGGAAAATCGATCGACAACAAGCTTTCTACTCAATTTGACTTCGGATCCAATATCGTCATGGACTATTGCAGATTTCTACTATGAGTCTGGTAAATAATCAAAGGCGTGTTCTCATCTAGGATCAGATGAAATCAGTATGAGAATCGCAAAGCAAATCTCGCTTAGATGCGATTTAGATATCAAGTGGCTTATCTTACGAAATACATGAATTCAGCTTGGTTATGCCTTGCTCGAAGATTGAACAAAAAACAAATAGAACGAGTGAGGTTACCTGGTTCACTAGCATGAGGAAACGGCAGAAATTGTCATCGGCGGTGGCTCGGAAGATCGAAGAACAACTGATATTCAAGGCGTCATCTCTTTTTCTCGCTTTTTGCAACTCACCAACTCTCTCTCTTCTCAGTTTTGTTTGACAGAGGAGTGAGACGAAGAAAGTGCTGTACTGAATTTGTTGGTACCGAGCGAGGAGAGGGAGAGAGAGGACTCATCCAGGCCACGCAAAAGAAAAGGAGCCTCAAAATCGCCCAATTCTCGACGAAAAGCCTCGAAATCGCCGATTGCCAATGGAAATCGATGGTTAGGGCTTCGTCGAAGTAACAAGGAAAGCGACGATGGAGGTTGAAGACTGAGAAGAGATGACGGGAAAGTTTTCTGCAAGATGATCAAACGCAAGATGATCGTTCGTGGGACGATGAAGAAGAGAGATTTGCTCTTGTTCGTGAGAGTTTTATGTTTGTGTGCAGAAAGACAAGCTCGTGGTAGAGACAAGCTCATGGTAGATCTGGTTTTGAAGAGAGCAGAGGAGAGAGGAGAGAGAATTTCTATTTCTGATTTCAGAAATCAAGAAGTTAAAATTTTAACTTCTAATTTTTGTTTCAAAATTTTTTCTAGAACAAAAATTTGTTCTAGAAATAGAAAATTGAAATTGTGTTACCAAACAGATTTCTGTTCCAAATCTATTCTAGAATGATTCTAGAACATAAATTGTGAAATAAAAGTATTGTCGTGCACAGTCTAAAGGTTCGAAGTAGTCTCTTAGTGTGAAATAAGGACCTAAACTCGTCAAACTGCCAAATCTTCACCGATCGATGACTAAAGTGGGGAAATTTCGTCCATGATGATTTTTCTTTTATTTTCTTTCTTTTTTTCTCACTTTCTTTTTGTTTTTTTTTTCTTCATCTTTTTCAAGCCTCCATTTTCTTAAGGAAAGAAAACAAAAGAAAAGTTGTTGTGGACAAAATTACCCCTGTTTTAATCACCACCCGATGAATATTTGCCCGGCCGGCAAGTTCAAGTCCTTATTTGAAACGAAGTGATCATTTCATACTTTTATTTGAAATATGATTTATTCTAAGCACTCTTTTAAGAAAATGGTTTCACTTTAAGCTCTTATTTAGAATTTTTACACAACTCAACGACAGAAAGTATATTCCTCATAAAAGGACTTTATATGATGCATAATTTAATAATTATACCATCATAAAAATATTGGATTCTCTCTTTTTGCTGATTCTAGAAAAATTTCGTATCAACGCATTAAAAATAATAATTGTAAATCGATCGCTCATTGGCGGTGACGTCAAAATCTGCAACCGAGCCTACCTAATTTACAAGTTCGCCCCTCTCTCTCTTTCTCACATCGGGCATATATAAAGCAAGCATCCAGAAATCCTGCGTCTGAAGAAGCCCTAGAACGCGAGAACTCGCATCAAGCGTATAGCCAGTTCAGCTATCGACTAGCCAGCGGAGATGACGGACTACGACGGAAGATACGAAGGGAACGGAGACGATCTCGACGGCTACCGCGGCGGTTCTCCTTTCCCCCGCGGTCCTGATGATCGCAACGACTCCAAATCTCAGGTGATTCGCGGATTTCGCTTGCTTCTGAGGCTCAAATCTTTTCGCGATTGAGTTATGGGGTGCCGTTTAGGGTTTGGTTGCCGGTTTGTGTGGCGCAGAAATGTTCGATTTGTGGTTGGGCCTCACTTTTGACATGATTTTAGGTCAAATTTGCTGAGAAAATCTTGGAGGATTACTTGCTTGAATAGATCGATATGCAATGGTTGGAAAGCTTTAAATCGGCAGAATATTTTCTGTAGATAACTTACTCGGACGATTTTTAGCAGCTGCATGGGTCAATTTTGCGTCTTTTTCTCTTTTCTTTGTGTATTGGGGACAAAGTCGATCTCGGTTTATCTTCATAACCAATCTGTGAAATAGACAGGGTTTGTTCTGCTGGCGAAAAGAAGGTAAGGTTTTTCTCGTTTGCTGTTTGGGTGAACAAGAAAACGAACCCTTTGCGATACTTTGACCGACGGGGTTTCCCGTGAGGACATTTGCTAGATTATCAATTAGGAAAGGATAATGATGCAGTAGGCCTTGAAATTGATTTCTAACTTAGTTAGATGACTAATTAGGCCTTCTAGCTAACTTATTTGCCCAATGTGATCTGTCTTTTTGCTTTAAGTGCTTGTTTTCTCTGATTTTGGTACCTTGGTCACGCTGCCATTTTACTTCCTTTGGACTGTTAACTCTGAGGAGATCTTGACATACTTAAATTTTTGCAGCGCGGCTCACAAGATTATGAAAGGGAGATTTCAAAGAGCAGTGACAAAGAGAGGGATAGAGGTCGTGATAAGGAGAGAGATAGGGACAGAGAGAGGGACCGGGACCGTGATCGTGAGAAGGACAGAGACAGAGAGAAGAGTCGTGACAGTAAGGAAAAGAGCAGGGATAGAGGTAGGGATCACGGTCGAGAAAAGGACCATGATCGTCACAGGGATCGCCACAGGGATCGCGGTGAGAGAAGGGAGCGGGGACGAGAGAGGGATGATGATGATGATTATCCTCGCGGTCGAGATTTTGATAGGTAATAGAAGCGATAGCCCTTTGGTGTTTATCTTTATTTGCTGTTGTATCTTCAGCTGTATCCCTTTAGAGCTTGGCGTAAGATGAGGGTTAGGCCAAGCCTAGCTATTGTCCCTACACTTTCCCTTCCCCTAATGTGCTTAGAATATATTTGACTTTGACATTTTATTTCTCTGTGGAAGTTTAAAACTCTTCTTCATCCTTATTTACAGGCACAGAGAATTTGACAGAGATAGAGAAGATAGGCACCGGCATCAATCTAGGTCGCAGGGCAGGTCAGAGCACAAGTCAAGGTCCCGATCTCGCTCCCGCTCGAAGAGGTATGCCATGATGTCACTACTTCGTGTAAATGTACCTGTGAATTATGTCGCTTTGTCTTTTGCATTCTTTTCACTGATTTCTAAAGTGTAGGGTGATGTCATTATTAACATTGTTTATGTTAGTGCGACATCATTCTGTCCAATAATCTGATAATATTGTGTCATGGGGACATTTTTTCATCATTTGTAGTATGGTGGCTCATTTTGTAGAGTGCTGAAACATCTATTGGAAGTTACCAAAGCAAAATTGTCATAGGATGGGCGCCTGGGCTACTGCTGTAGAATGCTGAATTTCCTTTTTCCATCACTATGTGAAAATGGAAATGATTAGCTTTTTTTAGTAATCAGTTATCACCAGTCTAAAAGGGTGCAGTTTTTATAGAAAATTGGACCGAGGAATAACGGGCATTTCTTGATATCGTCTGAAATCTGATATTAATGCTCGTAAAATACGAATTTGCACCCATGTATGTACAATGATTCCTTAACATGTCTGTTTGAGCGTAGGTATGCGCAGGTTAGATTAAAGTTTATGTGGCTTGTGGTTGCTTAGGCTGGCTTTTGCAATCTTATTAACATTTCTGCTTTCAGCAAAAGGATTAGTGGTTTTGATATGGCGCCCCCTCCTTCAGCAATGTTAGGTGCTGCTGCCGCTGTCACTGCTACCGGTATGTTTTTTGTCTTAAAATTTATAATGTTTATGTACTTATAACTTCTTTCTTCTCCTTGTTTGATATAGTGTGGAAAGTTCCTATCAAATAGGATGGTGTCATTTTGGTAAGCTATTCTTTATGTTAAATTTCTACTATGCATGTAGCATTTTAGGTGGTCTTACTGGGTTGTACTGAATTTTTCCTTTGTTAGTAAAGTTACTTCTGGAACTGAGAGCCTTCTGGTTTTTGTTGTGTTGGTGTTTGTTTTGTTTGTTTCTTTGTCTTGTCCATTGTTAAGAAGGCAATGTAGGGCTACTTGCCCCACTGTGCTGACAATATGCGTGAGCCGACTTCTCTAGCTTTTATGTACAAGGAGGACCATTCACCGGTATGATGGGTCTTGTTCGTCTTCACCTGCAACTATTGCCTCTTTTGGTAGTTTTACAATTGTTTAACATATAAGTAATGTAATTTCTCTTTTGATTTACAAATGCACATTGGGGGAAGATGGATTATGAAAAGGATTTTGCGAAAGATTTTTAGCCACAAAAATACTTTAGCTATTAATTGACTGCTTAAGAACTTTATTTGACTACTCTGAGAAGAAATTGTTTCCTCCCTCTCTTTTTCTGGCAGGTCAAATTCCTGGAACAACTCCAACCTTGCCAGGGATGTTTCCAAACATGTTTCCTTTAGGAGCTGGACAGGTATATATTTTTTTCTCTCAGAATTTAACTTCAGTCAGATGTTGACACTATTAATTATCATCCCATGCAGCAGTTTGGCACTCTTCCTGTTATGCCAGTCCAAGCAATGACTCAGCAGGTTGGTGTGAAATTTTTTTGTTACTTCCTTTCCCCTCATTACAAGGTGGATTATTGTTGTAGAGTAGTATCTAAAATCGTTTTTTTGCAGGCCACTAGACATGCTAGGCGCGTATATGTGGGCGGGCTGCCACCAACGGCAAATGAGCAGGTGTTTCCCTTCGTATAGCTTTACTTCCATTTTTTTTTCATGATCTATTGTTGGGTTCTTTTGCAAATAATTTAGTCTTTCAACCTTCTATGCAGTCGGTTGCAACATTTTTTAGCCAGGTTATGGCTGCAATTGGAGGAAATACTGCAGGACCAGGTAGGAGGACTTTAATTTCAAGTCCTTGAGTTAATCATTTATTTGGTTCACATTTCTATTACAGTATTGATTCTCATCGTTTTGTTTTTATGTGCACAGGGGATGCTGTTGTCAATGTTTACATAAACCATGAAAAGAAGTTTGCATTTGTCGAAATGAGATCTGTTGAGGAGGCAAGCAATGCAATGGCCTTAGATGGCATTATCTTTGAGGTAAGTTGAATTACATTTTTAACATAATTTTATTTATTTATCGTGGTGGATCTGTCTCCTCTTTTCAAGGACATTCGTCTATCTAAAACATTAGATTGCAAGAAAAAAAATATGAACTGGTTTGTTTTTTTGTGCAGGGAGCGCCTGTGAAGGTCAGGAGGCCCAGTGATTACAACCCCTCCCTTGCGGCAACTCTTGGTCCTAGCCAACCTAATCCTAACCTAAATCTAGGTGCTGTTGGCTTAACCCCTGGTTCTGCTGGAGGGCTTGAAGGTCCTGACCGCATTTTTGTGGGTGGATTACCATATTACTTCACGGAAGTGCAAGTGAGGGAGCTGCTAGAATCTTTTGGTCCTCTTAGGGGTTTTGATCTAGTGAAAGACAGGGAGACTGGAAATTCCAAAGGCTATGCCTTTTGCGTTTATCAAGATCTCTCAGTTACAGATATAGCTTGTGCAGCTCTCAATGGGATTAAGATGGGCGACAAGACTCTCACTGTTAGGCGTGCTAACCAGGGTGCAAACCAACCAAAACCTGAACAAGAGAGTGTTTTGTTGCATGCACAGCAGCAGATAGCTTTGCAGGTGAAAGGCTTTTACATTCATTGTTGAAGAGTGCTTTCACATGGTCGCGTTTTTCCACAATTTCAATTTTCTTGGCTAATTCCTGCAATTTCATTTACGTGAATTATAGTGGCCTTGTTGACATATTCTCGACTACATTCACGTTAGTTGTTTTCAGGGTGATCTCCACTTAGATTTTATTCTGCATCTGTGATTTTAACTGAGTATGATTCATTGAATGTGTGATGTCCGTTTCTTCCTTCTAATTTGTCTTGTTAATATTCTCAAGTCTAATTACCAAGGCATTTTA
The DNA here is from genome assembly GCA_001662345.2 of Metrosideros polymorpha var. glaberrima. Taxonomy (NCBI): domain Eukaryota; kingdom Viridiplantae; phylum Streptophyta; class Magnoliopsida; order Myrtales; family Myrtaceae; genus Metrosideros; species Metrosideros polymorpha. The sequence goes on from BCNH02000009.1 coordinate 11,760,412, forward strand.
ACTTTTGCAGAAGCTTATGTATCAACCTGGCGCACTAGCTACAAAAGTGGTATGTCTAACACAAGTAGTTTCTGAGGACGAGCTTAAAGATGATGGGGAATATGAAGATATATTGGAAGATATGAGACAAGAAGGCGGAAAATTTGGTAAGAATCCGACGTTTCATGTTATAAAACTGCCCATATAGTTCATGTTAAATTCTGCTCTTATTTCAATTTTTCAATGCGCTAAGTTTATTAATTATTTCCTTCTTTGTTTCTGCTTTATCTCTGTTTTACAGCCTTTTGTTGTTCCACATTCTGCTTAAAGAATCGGGCCTTAACTTACAGAAAGAAGTTTCCACGGCCTTATATCTTCACTTAGATTTCGGAAGCTAAGCTCTTTCCTTTATTCTAATGATATGTGTTTTGCAGGTAATTTGGTGAATGTGGTTATACCTCGTCCCAGACCGGATGGAGAACCTTCTGCAGGTGTTGGAAAGGTAATTCTGCCACTTGCTATGAGCAATGCTTTTATGCCTCCCTCCCTGGGTATCTGTGTTTGTCTGTGTTTTTCTCACTTTGGGTGTTGGCAATACATGTGCTCCTGTGTGCCTTTCTGCTTTTGTTTTTTCTTTGTTTACTTTGTTTGGAGAGGGTAGGGAGTATTAGTTGTTACTACTTTACAATCCTCTCCTCTCATCATAAGTTGCGAATTCTCTGTTAAATTATGGTTCATAGTTTCTGGTTCTTTTCTATCCTCTCCGGCTAATGTGCTCAGTAGGACTTAGGAAATGATGGATTTCGGGGTCGATTAATATTGGTGCTTTGTTGCCATGTAAGACCTGACCACAAATTACTAATTATATGTTTCATTCCTTTCAGGTGTTTTTGGAGTTTGCAGATGTTGAAGGTGCTGCCAAGGCACGCACAGGCCTGAATGGAAGAAAATTTGGAGGAAATATTGTTCAAGCTGTCTTCTACCTGGAAAACAAGTTTGCACAGGGTGATTATGAGGGCTAGACCTGGTCGGCTGCATCTATGTTTCTGTATCTTAGATAATTAGGTATCTGGTAGGAGTTCTTTCCATGCCCTGATTTCTTGAATTAATGCAGCTAATAGTTTGTTCCAATTAGGAATGGAGAGATGGTGTGTTACGTTAATGCTGGCTACACCCGGTCCAGTCTGATCGGTGTAACCCTATTAAACAAAATATAAATGCTGCAGTTGCATATTGAAGCTTGGTAGTGCAAAAATTCTCTCTTTAACATCATCTTGAGCAGGTTCAAAAGTTTATGCTGTGGGGGGATGGGATTTGAAGAAGAGTTTGTGAAAAATCGGAGCAACATTCCGGGCATATAAGCTCATGCCGGATCAAGCTCCTCCTTGTTTTGTACCATATCACAGGGCGGGGTAACTTAGCTTACGCCCTGTGATGGTATGATTCGGCGCGCAGGGGGGACTTTTCCACCGAGAAAGTCTTCAGGCTCTTGTGGAGAGAGCTTTAACGGTCTTGAAAGCCCTTCTGTTCTCTATGTTCCATCATGCTGTCTTAAACATTTTTGCATTCCCCTCTTCAGTAGAACTTAGGGAACCAACCAAATCGCCTTCAAAACCCCGCCGACTGGGGATGGCTATGGCAAATAGCAACTTATGCTCCTCGGCTTAGGATATAAAAAGCATTTGAAAGAGGGGATGTGCTTTCTTGTACATTGCTCAACTTAGGCAATTGGAGCTAACCACATTCTCGAAGCTATGGACTTTCGCATGTTTTTTGGACTAGACCATGGGGATTCTATTAGGGGTGAGCATGTAAGTTCGAGCCTATATGGCGACATTCGAATTTGATTCGACATTTTTACTCGGTGACACGGAATCGAGATCATCGAGATTAACTTAAATTAACCCGAGCTTATCCGCATTAAGCTCAAACATTTTTCCAAAAAATATACAACATATATATGTATGTATGTATGTATGTATGTAATTTTAAAGATTTTTGTTTCCATTCTATAAATATTATTTTAAAAAAACTATATAAAATTGATTAAGTTTGATGTAGGCTTGTAGGCCTATTGAAAGGGCAGGTTCTAAAAAATTGGAATCGAGAATCGTCCATTAATTCCATGGATCCACCTGTGAATCTAACCACTGGTCTGATATGGTTTTTGGGTGGGTCTATAGAACCAATCCCATCAAGAAAATGGAGGCAACCGAGAGTGAGAGAGGGAGGTGATAAAAGGCCAAAGGCTCTATCGTGAGTCGATGGGAGTTGAGAGTTGAGGCCGTAAGTTGAGATCGTGAGTCAAGAGACGAAGACAAAGATGAAGAGATCAAGGTGAAAGTGAGACACTGAGAGTCTGAGACGAGATAGAGTAAAGACCGAGATAAAAGTGAGAGTTTGAAACGAGATAAATAAGTTTTAAATTAAGAATTTTTCATTTTTAAAAAAAATTATATATATATGTTACCGGTCTGGTCCCGATAGGCGATTCTTCACCTTGAACCGAGAACCAAACCGATTTCCTTAAGAACCATCATTTTTGGGCCGATATGGTTCTGTTCCAAGCGGTTTCCGATTCCTTGGCACACTCTTACGCCTCATCTCGACAAGATACTCAAAGCAGATCTAACTCGATCTTGACTCCAAATCAGACGAGCCGATCCCGACTCCCAAGTAATTATCGAGTAACTTAATTTAATTTTATCCAAGTTCGAGCTCGATGGAACTGTGAAGTGATTTTATTTTTTCCTTATCCTTATTGCTTTCTTTTTGAAAGGTTGAAGCCCACAACCAGACGCCGGTCCTCATTTCTTCACTCCCACTAAAACCCTACCCTAAACCCCCTCCGATCATACACCCTCCTCCTATGGCAATCATGTCTTCTTCTCGTCAGCTCCACCGCCTCCGCCACCTCTCCACCGTCGCCGCCGCTCCCGCCGCCACCGCCACCACAATAACCAGCGCTGAGGCTACGGCTTCCTCGATCTCCATATCCCGTGCCAAATCAAAGCTCCGCTCCGAGTTCGACCCCGACAAGGCCCTGCAAATCTACTCCTCCGTCTCCAAGCACTACTCCTCCCCCGTCTCCTCTCGCTATGCTCAGGACCTCACCATCCGCCGTCTCGCTAAGTCCCGCCGCTTCGCCGACGTCGAGGCCCTCGTCGAGTCCCACAAGAAGGAACCCCAGATCACGCAGGAGCCCTACCTGTGCACGCTGATCCGCTCCTACGGGATCGCAGGTATGTTCGACCACGTGATGCGGACTTTCGAGCAGATGGATCGGTTAGGCACGCCTAGGACAGTGCTCTCTTTGAATGCTGTTTTGTCCGCGTGCAATGCATCGAAACTGTTCGATAGAGTGCCTGAGTTGTTCGGTGTCTTGCCTGGCAAGTACGGCGTCTCGCCTGATAGAGTATCGTACGGGATATTGGTGAAGTCCTACTGCGAGGCGGGGTCGCCTGAGAAGGGGATTGAGGTTTTGGAGGAAATGAAGAAGAAGGGCATCGAAGTCACTGCGGTCACGTTCACGACAATACTCGATTCTCTGTACAAGAAAGGGAGGGGCGGGGAAGCGGAGAAGCTGTGGGACGAGATGGTGAAAGCGGGCTGCGTTTTGGATTCTGCTGCTTACAATGTTAGGATTATGAACGCGCAGAGTTCGTGGCCAGAGGACGTGAAGAAGCTGATTCAGGAAATGAGCGATGTGGGGTTTAAGCCGGACACGATCAGCTACAATTACCTGACGACTTCTTTTTTGAAGGCTGGGATGATGGAAGAGGCGATCAAAGTTTACCAGGAGTTGGAGAGCAACGGGTGTAAACCAAATGCAGCAAGTTTTAGGACATTGATACATTATCTCTGTAAGAACGGGGATTACGAAAAGGGGTACAAGATTTTCAAGGAGAGCGTGAAGGTACACAAGATTCCTGATTTTATGACACTGAGGAGCTTGGTCGAAGGATTGGTGCAGAAGAAGATGACCAAGGAGGCGAAGGGAATGATTAGAACCATTAAGAAGAAGTTCCCTCCTAATTTCTTGAATGCGTGGAAGAAAGTTGAGGAAAATCTTGGTTTGGCTTCGGCTGCCAATGACACCAATGCATCTTTGACCCTTGAAGAGGATAAAGAGGCAACTGCGTAAGTCATAAGCTTACTGCAATTAACATATTGACTGAGTGCGGATAGCGTCTTTTACGATGGATTTGACTTGATCAGATTGAATGCCGGCACACAGAACAGTAAGATCACAGGTCTGGTAATGGTGGAAGGTGGAGGAGATTTTGGTTATACATGATGAATTATACTGTAGAAATTATGAGGTTCGCCTAATGGCGGTCGAATTGGTTGTTCTCCGTTGATTCATTGTGTGCTTCTTTGTAGTCTTTGAAATTTTTAGTGCATTTTAGTCTGCTTTTGCCTTGCTCAGAGCCTGTAGTGAGCGACTATCATTCACATCAAAGGGAATATAAGTGTTCTGTATTGGTTTGCTGATTGATTGGTGGTGTAAAAGATTGATATTTTATGGTGTGGCTATAGCTCGCCACAGCTCTTTGGCTCTATGCAAGTTGTTCTCGAGACATGCGAATTTTTGTCGATGCTAGCTTATCTATGAGACTGTTAAAGTTTGTTCACTGCTCCTTTGCTGATTATCATTATACATATTAAGAGTTATTTACTCATTTAAAGGTATTCTAATGCTACCCATTGCTGTTTAGTATGCATTCGTCTTGCCATATCCACGAAGGACCAGTTGCTCTTAGCTTATTGGATCACTAACAGTTTTCTCTGTTGGGATACTTCAATTTTTCTTTGGAAGCGACTAAAGAAAATGTTGATGTGGTAGTGTATGATCATGCAGATAAGGGCCTTATAGTATACAGAACTGGGTTGTTGGGACTAAATAAAGTTTTAGCGACATCCGGTTCTTGATCACTGTTACAGGTAAATAAGTTCATGAACTGGTTTATCCTAAATTAGGCCCTCTTGTTCCAATTTCTTGCAAAACATATGCACTAGATTCAGGAACTGAAAAAGGAAGAAAGCCCTCCTTTGCTCTGACTCCGGATGGATTGAAAGAGAAAAGGAGCAAAGGTCATTGAACTAGAATTTTTCTTTCATGTGGCTTCTTGTTGTTCTTGTAGGTTGTGTGAGAGACAGCTTCCCTCTCTCTACATACTCGATCTGAGTCTGCTTGTTAAATGAGTAGCTTGAGTGACCGAGTAAGCTTCTCCAGTAACTACTAACAACTCAGATGCTGTGCTTGTGATTGTGAATGCGTGTAGGAAATTTCTGCAAGTTGGGGCTGTCAGGTTTGTGCTGCGGGTTGGGTTTTCTTTTTCATTTTTCACAAGGGAAGAAAGCAAGCAAGCTACACTAGTCGACATTCCTGGGGAATGATATGGTCACACAATCTGCGAGAAAAGTGCTGTCTAGACCCATCAGAGGCAACTCAAAATTGCGTGCTGTGTAGCCTCCATCGCCGCCCAGGTGCGAGAGTCTACGCCCACGATCGCTTCATGGTAAGTATGATTAAGAGAACATTCCCAATCTCGGCGAAAGTGAGCCAAGTTCGTAAATGACATAAAATGTTGCAGCTTGATGCAAAGAAGGATTTACAGGCAAAGGGCCCCGTCCTCTGACATATCAGTTGGTCCGAGAGCTCCATGAAAGTTCGAGCTTTGTTTGGTACCCAGGCATATGTTCCTAATCTTTGCCCTGGTTTCGCAATTAGGCCTGACCCAGAACCCGAAAGGCTGCTTCTTCAGTCACATCTGCTCCATATAAGGCTTTGAAACGAATAAAAAGTAGATTCGAGCTTGTCCTAAGCAGTTGCTTAAATGAATTACATGTCATCGTTGTCTCCACTGGACTCACATATCAGGCCCTAAAAACTCGACTCAAGCTCGACAGGATTCGAATTTCCTATTTGACCTCGACTTACAACCCGTACAAAACTTTCAGAAAGCAATGGAAGGTTGATTAGGGCAGTAAGCCTGTGAAGCCAAGGACAGTCGACCTCGAGCTCGCATGATATTATACGAATAGCTCGAACTCGATTGGAAATCAAGCAGACCGGAATCGGGTAATCGTAGATCACTCAGTTCCACCCTATATGAAAAAGCGCACATCTCCATCCAAAGTCGATGAGCGAAATCTCTCTTCCTCCCGAGCTGACAAACACAATTTTTTCGGGTGGAAAACGACAGTGTCTACCAAGGGAATACCTGAAGTTTCTCCCATCAGGCACCAAAGGAAGGCCAAAAAGTAATCGAGAGCGTGAATTTCGTTCTCTACTAAGGGGGGGTCCTGTTTTAATCCAACTTGTAGGGGCAGGGAAAGAATCTCTGATGGCGTGTGGGTGTCGATCCATCCACTCCCCCACTGGAAACCCAACCATTTGCAGTAAAATTTTCATTCTCCTCGGGCCATGTGTTCCCATTTGGGAGCTCTGCCATGGCACGATGGACCTGGAGACGACACGCAGGTATCGTGTGCACCAGCCGAGCTCGACCTGACATTGCGTATTCTCTTCCCGGTAGGGGAAATCCTTCCCCGTTCTTTGTCACGTTGCTGCACAGCCAAGTCCAAGAGATAAGGATGGATACGGCCAGTAGAATGAGCATGGTTTCATGGTAGAATCTAGAATTTGAGAATCGTATCGGTGGAAATCTATCTAGTTCCAGGTTTCAATATATGCAGGGTAGGTTTTAGGTTCTAAAAATTGAGAAACCTGTTTCAATTGATAGGTTCTAGATTCTAGATAGATAGAACCTGGAACAAGTTTTTATATTTTTCTTGATCTATGTTTTCATGCAGATATTTATGATTGAGACTTTTACTTTGTTAATATTTCATATTCTTTGTGTGTATAAATATAAATTGTGATCAATGGATCATAGCAATAAACGGGGGTCATTAAAGATGATGATACACTGCAATTGTTTAATTAAAAATACATGTGAAAACTATGTAGATCTTGGAACATGTGACAAAGTATATTTCAAATTCTGACCATAAAACCTGTGATAGGGTAGGTTCCAAAATATGTAGGTAGGTTCTAGATTTCAAAAAATGATGAACCTATTCCGATAAGTAAGTTCCAAGTGAAATCTGTACGAAATCTAGAACCGCTCACCCCTATGAGCTAGGGAATTGGTCAAGTGGTCTCGAGGTCTACAAATACATGCGAGTCTTGTATAAAAAATTTGGCAAAATGCCATGTTGAATGCGTGCGTTTGGGCGGGCAAGGATCGACGATCGCAGCCCCACCCGACACAGTGGATTGTGGACCGGATTGAGGCAATGCGGAAAGGGTTCCGCGTGACATGACTATATGTTGCTATTCCTAGAAACGAGATAAATTGTGGGGTTGATTTAAGCTTTCGATCGATCTTTATGTCCTAAATGTTACCTTTTCGAGGAACATGATCCGAGAAACTTCGACCAGATGCTAGATGCTCTTTTGCATTGGCACCGGGGGACCCAAATCAATTGTTGAAAATGATGATAATTTAATGTTATTGTCTTAAAGGGTAGACCTTATGGACCGACATGGATAAATCGACATGTGCACGAGAATGATGAAGGTGTATGGATGGAGGGTTCCCACCCGGCCATCAGTCCATCCCAGTCAAACCAGTGGCTGGTCAAAGTCAAACGAATGAGGGCCCTTCTCATCTTCGCCATGTAAAAATATTATTATATTTCCAAGAAATCATAAATAAGTTGCATGTGAATTTACGTGGCAACGTTTGAGAGTATGAATTCCCAAGAATCGCCATGAATACACCCGAGAGAGAGAGAGAGAGAGAGAGAGAGAGAGAGAGAAGATCTGCAACTTAAATAGTAAGTAGTGACTAATGGCTGGGAAACGGAACAATGAACAGGTAGAAGAAAGCGAAAGAGAGAGAAGCTAATGAATAAAATTTCGTAGAGTCGGAATGACTCCTGCGAGCTCATCGTCAACGTACACCCGCCGACGACCTCCGACCGAACAGGGCGTCCCAGATCTCGGAGAAAGCGTCCACGATGACGCCGTGGTGGTCCCTCGAGTTGAGCGAGAGGAGGCAGCGGAGCAGCTGCTGGAGGTCCTCCTCCGCGAACATCTGCTTCTCCACGATCATCTCCACCATCGACCGCTTGAAGTCCCCCCGCGGGTCCTCCGTCCTCTTCACCACCGCGAAGCTCTCCCTCACCTTCCCTTCCATCACCCCGCACGGCATCATCCTCCTGAACACCGACAGCCTCGCCGCCTCCGCCTCTGTCGACTTCCTCGCCTTCTTCGCCTTCACCGTCTTCCTTCTCCTCCTCCTCCGTCTCGGCGCTTCGCGAATGGTCTCCAGCTGGGGATTGAAGAGGTGGTCGGACGAGGAATCGGTGGTGGAGAAGCTTCTGGAGGAGGAGACTAGAGTCTCCGTCTCTTCGTCGTCGTCGTCGTCGTTCGCGCCGCCGCCGCCGCCGCCGCGGTCTTCGCTGCTGAAGAGTCCGCTGTCCATCGAGGAAGTGCTGAGACGACCACGGAGTCTGATCGCCGTCTTCTTCTTGTTATTCTTCACGCGTCGTTTCTTTTTCTCCACCACGGGACTCAAAGCCAACACAACGCCGGCTTCGTCGTCGTCATTGTCGACGTCGGAGCCCCCGGTGGCGGAGGAGGTGTAGATCTTCCTGCGAGGGGCGTGCTCGTCACGCGCCGCGGCCATCACGTGGAAGCCCTCCTCTTGTTTCCAGTGGAACCGAGGCTGCGATCCGGTGCGGTCGTCGCCGGAGAGGCGGGAGTGGGAGGAGGGTCGTGATCTGCAGCCGCAGCCGTAGGGCATGAGGGCGGGGGACACGTGGCGGTTGAGGAAGGAGCGGTGGGGCTTGCGGGGGGAGGAGAGGTCGACGGTGATGAGGGCGGCGGGGCTGGCCGGGGGGAGGCGGAGGAAGGAAGGGACGGGATCGGAGGGGAGGGAGGAAGCGTCTTTGGAGCGGCAGGACTGAAAGGCTCGGGCGATACGGAGCTTCAAGCGCTTGGCCATCTCTCTCTCTCTCTC
>BCNH02000009.1:11778501-11824400 GCA_001662345.2 Metrosideros polymorpha var. glaberrima
GCATAAAACCTTGGAACCAACAATGGCGGGTTGGTTCTCAGGTTAATACTCTAAACAGCCGGTTATACTCGAGTAATGACCAACCCGGCTGGTTCAAGGCTTGAACCTTTCCAAAACCAGTTTGACCCCTTACATTAAAAGAAAAGGAAATAAGTACATTGAAGGTCCTAAAACTTACAAAAAGTACAATCAAGTCCTAAACTTGTCATGGTGCAATTAGTCCTTCTGTTAATGTCGTCCGCTTTGGCTAACAAACAATGCTAACATGGCTTTTTTTAAAAATAATTTTCTCTCTCCCATGTGGCATTGACGAGGCTAAAAGAATGAAGGATAAGGCTAAAACGACTTCATTTTTGTCCAAATATGGTTGTTTAATTTTAAATATTATTTAAGTTAGATTAAAATAAATAAATTTAAAAAAAAAAAGAATGAAGGAAGGCAAAACGGCAAAAGCCTCCAAGGCCCTCACCACCGCTGCCCCACCATTGTCGGCCACTGGCCGGGGCACTGCTGGCCAGCCATCCCCCACCATCACCATGGGATCGACTCCTCAAGGTTGCAACTTTCTAATTTTTCTTTGGAATAAGTACACTGAAGTCCAAAAATTTATTATGAAAGTACAATTGAGTTTTAAAACTTACAAAAAGTGCAATCAAATTGTAAAACTTGTCAAATTGATGCAATCAAGTCATTCCGTTAATTTTGTCCAGCTTGACTAACGAAAAATGCTGACCCGTGGCTTTGTGTTAATTATTTTTTCTCTCATACGCGGCGCTGAGATGGCTAAATCGAGTTACCTCATCCCAAGCAAATCGTTTACTTGTAACTATTCATTATCCTTATGAAAAATTAATTGCATCCGAGCGTTTCCGCGGCCGAATCCATTTTGAATTTGACAAATGCATTGCTTGTGAAGTATGTGTTCGTATTCATTACTTTCTTCTTCTTCTTCTTCTTTTTAATACCTAGTATCAATACTCCTTTCGAGGTGAAATGCCTATAAATAAATAATAATAAAAAGACAAATCGTGGTGGGGAAGGTTATAGTAGCAAAAGCCATTGGAATTTGTATTTTATACATTGGAAGAATCCGTTTTGTTATTAATAAACTAGGAAAAGAATAACTGAAAAATAACCCTAATTCACTCCAATCCGCGATGTTTCATTTTATGCAATAGTGCTTGACCGACATCAGCTCATCTAATTTAGTGCATTGATGACCTTGCGCAGTCTTTTGCTTCTCGACCACCGATTGGTTTTTATCTCCACTGGCTCTTCGCGCTCCTCAATTTTAGTCTTTCCTTCTTAAAAGGCTGGCCAGTGCAATGTAACTGAAAAATAACCCTAAACCACCAATCCACCAAACTCCAAATTTAACCAACCCCAAGATAATAAGTTAGTATATAAATAGCTTCTCCGGGAACTAGTTCTCAAGGAATCAACCGCCATGGCGGTGTCGAACAAGGCATCGACTCTTTGCATCGCCGCCCTGGTGGTGTGCTCATTCGCGGCAGACAATGGGGTCGCCGATGCGAGGATGATCGACTAAGGGGCAGGGCGTATTGCAAGCGCCCTCATTGCTTGCCTCTTCCATCCAACCATTACAACCGTGGCTGCGAGAAGATTAACCGGTGCTGTGGCGGGACTTAAATTAATTTCTTGGAAAAACTAGAAGGGGTTTCCAGAGTATGTAAATCCAGAGGACCCTTATACCTATACCAACTATAAAAGTCAACACAAGTTGTCATTGTTGGATTCTTTGATGTTTTAGTGTTATGCCAAATTAATGTATGTCATCGCCATTCATGGCCTACAATCAATTGATTTGTTTATTGCAGCCTTATTTATGCTTCTCGTGGTAGATTTAAAATCTCTTTCTTTGTTATAGATAATTGGCTAAAATTGGATTTAATTTTTCCTCAAAATTCGAAGGAAAGATCAATTGTGGTTGTATTACGATATGTAAGTTAATATCGGTATATATATTTCGAAATTCACGTTAAACAAAAATCAAATATAAGAGCACGCAAGATTAACGGAAGATGAAAGAATAGGCCACGATTTCGACCAAAAAATAAGAAACAACGGGCCGCAATTAGATTACCAAATCTATAAGAATTGGGACAAAATAAATCACGATGTCATTGGGTACGCTGCCTAGTGGTAAGGGCATTGGCTAGGATGAGAACGTTTAGTTTCGGGTATGAGGTATGATGCTCACGCCCTACAAAGTGGCAAAGTAAAAGTCTGAGAGAGACAAAAAAAAAATCACAATTTAACTGGTTAAATTACGATGAAATGGTGACTTCAATGGGTGCACAAGATGCCTGAAAGATCACAAGTGTGTCGTGGTCAAAATGGCAGAATTGAGAATTAAAGCAATGTCCTGTTAAGTGTTTTGTTTCTCCATTTTTACTTCATGACACAAATAGTCCATGAACTTTCGCTTAATGTATAATATCGTCCTTAAATTTTTAATTTATTTAATGTGGTTCATGAACTTTAGTCTAATGTGCAATATTGTCTTTGAATTTTTAATTTGTTCGATGTAATTCTTGAACTTTTGATATATGTTCAACTTAATTTCTAAACTAGATTCGGGGATATAATAATCCAGGAATTCGAAGAGAAGAGGGAAGGTTTGAAGAGCTTAACAAAAGATAGTTTGATTTGGGGTGTTTTGGTGTAGAGAAAAGAAATGATTAGGATGCTTTATTTGTTTCGTGGAAAATAAATTATTTAAAAAATATTTTTTTCATTATCTACAATAATTTATGTTCAGATATTTTCATGAATGATGAAAATATTATGTATTTATTTATTTATTTTTAAAGCACGTGATACCACTTGCTTTAAAAACGTCAAAATATATGGAGCAATGGATGGATAAGGCCCTCGCCGTCTGAGAGCAGTAATTGCTCTCAAGTTCCCAACACACACTTCTCTCCAACCATCGGAACCCCAGAACCATGTTGCTCCTATCTCCGACGCCGGCCCAACTCATCCCACCATCGCAACGCCACCGTTTTCGCTCCACTGCCACCGCAAAGACCCACATTCCTGCTCCATTCAGGGTACTCTCCATGGCGAAAGACACGAGCGACCCGGACTCCGACATGGGCCTTGCCGGCAAGGCCGCCATCGCCGGCGGCCTGGTCTCTACCCCGGTGATCGCGTGGTCCCTCTACACCCTCAAGACGACGGGCTGCGGCCTCCCGCCGGGCCCGGGCGGTTCCATCGGCGCACTGGAGGGCGTGAGCTACCTGGCGGTGTTGGGAATCGTGGGCTGGTCGGCCTACACCAAGTCCAAGACTGGGTCGGGCCTGCCCAGCGGGCCCTTCGGCCTTCTGGGCGCCGTGGAGGGGCTGTCGTACTTGGCGCTGCTGGGGATCGCCGTCATCTTCGCGCTGCAGTTCTTCGAGAAGGGGTACATCCCCGGCCCGTTGCCAGCGGATCAGTGCTTTGGCTGAGGCTGATCTCTCTCTCTCTATCTCTTAGAGCGTAGGATGGTGTGGACATGAGCCATTTCGATCTTATCGTGTCTTTGTGGTGGGGGTTGGACCTAGGACGAAGCCTTGCATACGCAGTCCATTGTTTTTGTCGGTGACTATTGTTCTATTTCTTGATTGGCAACCCACATTTGTACATTTTTATTAAGGATCGTGACGTAGAACAGCTGGCAAATACTTATATGGAAACTTTCAAGTGTCAAAATATCATGTGATATTTCCCACGCCGTAAATGACTTTTTGTTCGAGAGAAGTTATGGCATGTACAACATATCAAATTTCGAACGCATTTTTAGATTTTCGAGACACATTTGAAAGACTTTCACCTTTATTGATAATTTTCCTTAATTTTGTTATTTGATTTTATTTGTTTGATTATTTCCTAAAGGGACGACCTCCCTATAAAGAAGTGCCTACATATTGTAAACGCATCGTATATCTTCCTCGACATCAAATCATGTCGACGAATGCTCAACAACACTTATTAATGTACATAGTAAGAGGATGTTCTCATGTTCCCACCAGCTCTATGGGCATTGCTCACCTCGGATTGGATATTCTAGGATACCATACAACATTTTTTACAGCACTCCCTAAATTACGATGATAGGACTTGATTGCCTTGGATCGATTGAAATGGTCAAGCCCAAAATAACTCGTCAAAGTATGCTCATAGTCAAATTATCAAGTTAGTCTAAATATAGATGATTGGATGAGGGGGCGAGCCGATCTCAAGAAGACAACCACGCCTATGTATGATAACTGATAATTTTTAGGAGGGTCCGACTCGAATGGGCCAATCCAAAATCACCGTCCAAGCACACACTGGTGTGATAGGCAAATCGGGCGGGCCACCTAGCTTCTAGCGATGTCTATTTTCCCCGATCGGCTCACTCCAATAGGGATGACATTAGGAAGAGTCGCCTCCCTTCTATGGCACATTTACCCTAGATTGTCCTAAATTCATTATTTACGATTAAAGAGATAATGCTGAGTAGTTGTTGCACATTGAAATGCAAAAGAAGTAGACAATTCCCCCTGTGCTCTCACTTTTCCCTCGTCCATTGTTGTATCATGGGTCTCTTATAGGCAATTATTCCGTTTTCATTAGCATGCATAACACGTACCGTAAAACTATATCTTTTCGCAACACCTTTTTTATTGAAATAATGATATAAATTGTCCTCGAACTTTGGCTCAATATGTAATGTGGTCCATAAACTTTTAATTTGTTCAATGTGACCTTTAAACTTTTAGTATATATTCAACGTAGTCCCTAAACTATATGAAGATATTCAATATTGTCTCCCACTACTTCAAGTTCGAAAACAGTATTAAACATTTTCATATAGTCCAGAGACTAAATTAAATATGTACAAAAAATTCAATGACCATATTAAACAAATTAAAAGTTTAGGGACGACATTGCACAATTGGCTAAATTTTATGAACCACATTGAACAAATTAAAAGTTCAAGAATCACGTTATGCATTGGGTCAAAGTTCAGAAATCATTTATGTAATTTTCCTTGTCGTAACATGCTTAATGGGCTTGGACCGACGAAAATGGTTAGGCCCATTATCAGGCCTGAAATACCTCATCCAAGTCTGCTCGTTGTCCAATTATCAGGTTAGTCTAAGATCGACCACGCATCTTATTCGGCATCGATGTCGGAAATCCATATCGGCGAAGTCTCGTGGAGATTGCGAAGAAACTAGGGAGGGTATGAGGAAAATTAGCGAGTCAAAGGCACGTGACCGCACGAGATTGATCTTGTGATGCGATCGATGCGCATTCATCGTCATGATGATCTTATAAATCACGGCAAAAGCACTGATTACTCGAACATGATTTTGATTTGCAAGAAGAAAAATGATGAAATTGCTTCTTCTTTTTCTTCCTTTTTTTTCTGGTCGGAAAAAATGATGAAATTGCTTTACGCAGTGCTAATTCTTCGTAAAATTTAATAAGGCGAGTCGAAGGGAAAAAGAAAAAAATGCTGCCCGGTCTAAGTGTGACCCGTTCGATGATGACATTATAGTTTTAGAACTCTAGAAGATCGATAAAGGGCAGTGTTATAGCAACTGTGGAAAATTAAATTCCGAAGTATCTTCTTCTTCTTTTTTCAATATTCGTGGATTTTGCTTTGAATCTTCTTGCTTAAGTTCAGCGTTTCGATATTTAAGAAAGTAAAAGCGGACCTAAGAATATATGCGACAAGAATATCTTTGAAAGGAGGAGGAAGGGAAATTGTTTTTTTTTTTTTTAATAATTTTGATAGATTATAAATATGGACATCACTAGCCTTTTCAAGTTTTTTATGTTGGCGATGTACATAGCTCTAGGCTAAATTACGATATACACTGAAATTTTCCATCTTTACCCATTATCTTATACACTTCCATCTTCTTGCTCAAGTTCAGCTTTTCAAATTTTGAAAAAGTAAAAGCAGATCTAAGAATTTATGCGATAAGATTATCAATAAAAAGAGGAGGAAGTTAAAAAAAAAATGTTTTTTCTTTTTTGAATTATTGATAGATTATAAATATGGACATCGCCCGCCTTTGTAAGTTTTTTTTATGTTGGCAACGTCCATAGCTCTAGGCTAAATTGCGATATACATTGAAGTCGTTCATCTTTACCCATTACTTAGCTGATTAACGTGTCTTTAATTAAGTTAAAGCTTAAGACCATGGCTATTTTTCACTTATTCAAAATGACGTAACGGTTGTAGCACAAAGATTACGATAGCACAGAAATATTTTATTACCAAACTATGTAACATTTTAAATTAAATTATTTTAATGCCTATTCTATGTTCCGTAGAATGTTTAAATAGGTCATGCTTTGAATATTAATTTTTTCAATTTTAAAGATAATTGCATGCTTTTAAGAAAAAGTATTTATTTTACTATAATCTTGAAGTAACAGGACTTATATATTTTGGTTAACTTCCATGTAATCAAAAGCATGAAATATATACTAAATTGTATTTAAAATAAGGTATAATATGTCATAGTTCTTTTAAATTTTTATTCACTAATTAAGCTACTTTCAGAAAATAGGTCGCTTAGCTTCAATTAATCTTTTTTTTTTTACTTTATACCGTCTACTACAAAGCATAACTGTTGATAAGCAGTTAATATTCTTATTAACGGTTACAACCATATCTCCCCAACTTTAGGCCCATCACACATTGGCTTTATCTACATACGCTTACGACTCCATAAGTGTCATTGGACTTAAGCCGACATCTTCACTTTGTTTGCTCTCTTCATTTTCTCGCACTCAACACTTTACCAAATTCGTGAAAATACTAATTGTCGACCAATGGCCATCGTATGTTGACATGTCGGTGGCTTCCTACCTCGATCGTCGATAACCATTACGGTTATAGACAAGCGTTTCCGCTATCAGTATCCAAATCGAACTTAACACCAAGCTCTTTATTCACTCAAATAGACACCGTGCTGATTATAAAGAATTGGTCTTCTTCTTTTTTCATGTAAACAGTTTCTCTAATCGATGTGTCACGAGTACTGCAATAGGTACAAAAATTAAAAAGAGTTGGCGTTCCATTTACGATGCATCCATTATAAGATTCGAGTTATTTTAGGCTATAATCGGGTTCAAACTTCAAAGCCACGAATCCGAACGCAGTTGCCCGACAATGCATCTAATTTGGCATCAATGTCGGAAATCTATACCGCCGAAGTCTCGTGGAGATTGCACGGTAACTACTCAAGAACAAGTGAGTGGTCAAAAAGGAAGGTACGAGGAAAGTAGGGAGTCAAAGGCACGTGACGGTACGAGATTGGCCTGTGGAGACGATCAGTGTGCATTCATCGTCATGGTGATCTAATCATGACAAAAGCACAGCTTTCTTTCCATTTTTGCTGGTGAGAAAATGATGAAATTGCTTCGTGCGGCGCCAATTCTTAGTGGATTTTTATAAGGTGAGTCGAAGGAAAAAATTTATAAAAAAAAAAAAAAAAACTCTTTCAGTCAACGGTCTAAGTGTGATCTATTCAATGATGATATTATAGTTTTATAAGTCTTAAAAGATCGTCTAGGGTAGAAAAGACATCGCTGTGTTAACACAGTATAATTAACGTGTAAAGTTAAACTCCAAAGTATCTTCTTCTTTATTATAAATGTAATAAAAAAATTTCAAATTATGCCTACCGTGACACAAATTGTCATATACCCTAATTTTTTCCTAAACTGTGTATCATGACAAAAATATTCCTTTTTTTTCGTCAATAAAAAATATCCCTCTATATCACTTTCATCCAAGAACACAAGCTCGAAATTTTTTATGACATAAAGAAAAAAATTTAAGGTATTTGTGTCACAATGGACAAGTTTAGAGTTTTTAATGACACAAAAAAAAGTTATAGTGAGCATAATATGGAGTTTTTTTTGGTAATATTAACCCTTTTTTTTTATACTTGTGGATTTTTCTTTGAATCTTCTTGCTCAAGTTCAGCGTTTCGAATCTATTGCACGAGTGGATGGCTATTTAAAAAAGTAAAAGCAGACCTGTGAATTTATGCGACAAGATTATCAATGAAAGGAGGAGGAAGGTAAAATGTTTTTTTTTTCAATTTTTGATAGATTATAAATATGGACATCATTCGCTTTTTCAAGTTTTTTTTTATCTTGGCGATGTCCATAGCTCTAGGCTAAATCATGATATACACGGAAATCTTCCATCTTTATCCATTACTTAGCTAATTAAAGTATTTTTAATTTAGTTAAAGCTCAAGACCATGACTTTTTTTGTACTTATTCAAAATCCTGTCACATAAAATGTAAAAGTCGTAGACACAAATTACAAGACCGTTGAAATATTTTATGACCAAACTAAGTAATATTTCACATTAAATTATTTTTTTATTCTAAGTTCTATATAAAGTGTAAATAGGCTATGCTTTAAATAGTATTTTTTATTTATTTTAAAGATAATATCATTTTAAGAATTTTTTTTTTACTATAATCATAATTAAAATGATTCATATAGTTTGTTTAACTTCCATATAACTAAAAGCAGGAAATATATACTAAATTGTATTTAAAATAAGAAATAATTTGAGAAGTTATTTATTTATTTATTATTCGCTAATTAAGCTACTTCCAGAAGATAGATGATTTAGCTTCCAATTAATCTTCTTCTTTTTTGTAATTGATGCAATTTTTCTAAATTTGAAAGATGTTATAGTGGGAATGCTCTCTTTTTATTCGTTTTCAAAATTTAAATCGATAAAAGATAAAATCTTGCAGATGACAAGTTAAATTTTATCACTTAATAATGTATTTGAAAACACTTTCTCTTTCTCATTTTTCAAAAATTAAACTCAGTAAAAGATAGATATTTGAGATGAAAATTTAATGGGCCAATACTTATTGGTCATGTAAACAACGTCGCAATCTTTTCTCTTCTCGTATATCCTCAGTTACTTATTTTAGAAATATTGTATCTATAGACAAACCCGGAAACGATAATTCTATTTTATTACTCACTTTTCAATATTACGATTTGACTATTTTTTATCCTACAAAAAATTCTTTAAAGAATTCATACCTTGAAATATCTTTCTTTTTTCATATAAATCTATATAATTTCTTTTGTATGGTGTTTTTATCAACAATTTCTTTCCATTGATTCAATTTTTTTTAATAGTGTCAATTTTGTGCACGCAACTCGAATGCGTTTGCTAGTCTCTGTTCCTCTTTTAGTCCCTTTTAATGCACAGTTCAAACTACTATAACAAAGAAATAAATTTCTGAAAAAAAAATTAAAGAAGGCACAAAGGAAGCCGGTTCATCCCTTTTACCATCAATTCTCTTTTTTCTCCCCAAACTTTTACTCCAAAATAGTAAATCTCAAAATAGATGTCTCCAAAAACTATTTCACAAACTAGACTTCTCATTGCCAAATCATCCCTGAAATTACCTTAGTCTTCATCCTTCTTGTCTTAGTCATTTTACCTCTCCTAACCGTATTAAAATAATTTATTATATTTTGCACACCCTCTATTACTATTAGAACTCATCTGTTGTGAACAATTAGAATCCAAAATAGTTGCATGCAACCGACAATTAAGTTTTAATTTATTGATTTGTTGCTTCAATAATTTATTATTTTCTTTAGTTAATATTATAAATATAGAAAAGAATGTTTTAAAAAAGTCTAAATTTATATATACTATGTTAACAATTAAATGAATACTTTCGTAATTATTTCCACACAGGTGATATGATTTTAAAATGTATTTCAAAATATTGTTACCTTAATTTCTATTTTAAACTCAACGAGAGATTAACTATAAGGAGTGACAAATAAATAGAACAGAACTTAGTTGCTGATTGCGCGCAACCTAATTTTACATTTCAATGCAAAAATATTAGGAATTGCTTTAAAATTTCAAGAGAGATGTCAGAGTGAGTGAAAAGGGTGAAGGCCAGGCTATTTTTATGGATGATATAACAGTGAAAAGTCTAATTTGAGAAATAATTTTGGGAGAGATCTATTTTGAAAATCATTATCTAGAGAATCCATTACGAATATGTAAAATTAATGATGTAGTCCATTAGACATGTATCGCTCGTTCGGATATTATCTTTCAAAATCCAATATAATACAGTTGGCAATTTCGCTACCATCTGTCAAAACCCATCTATATCCCAAGGTTGTCAAACTCATATCTTCTAATTCTAATCTAATCTCAAGAAGTTCAATTATTCTCATACATGTGATATTTGCAACTAACCTCATCATAGTGATCGGCCAAAACGAGAAATAGAAGACAAATTGAGCAACGAATTTCTCGACGCTTCAATGAAAAGGCAATACGAAGCAATGAGATACGCGTCATGGCAAAGAAGAAAGTAACGATTTATATCAATTGTATGAATCGATAATCGACACGAAACAAAATTACTTTTTCGCGAATAATGTCAATCTTTGTGCGTGAGTCGCGAATCGAAGTATTTGGGAGACGCATTAGGGGTAATATAAATGGGTGCTATTGATATTCTATGATTTGAAATAAATAAAATTTGCCAATTAACCTAAAATTCTTTTTTTTTTTGGTCGAGAACGTAAAAATTCAATTTTTAAGAAATTCTTTGAGGTCTACTGGGCCAATTACATAAATACATCTTTTCCACTATGTTGGTGGATCTTACGGATATTATAAAATGAATGCACATGCGAAGACTTTTTGGGGCTTTTTTTTTTTTTTAACTTGGTCTACACGGTTCAATTACATACATACATACATATATACTTACATATATATAATATATATTCTCAAAAAATGGAAATAACCCACCAACACAGTCATTTCGTGCACGAAGACTTGGGTTGCCGGGTCTTTTCTTATACAGCTTGGTTTGCACGTTACCTAGAAAGTCTGGGTTGACCTTAGTTTATATCATCATCGGCTTCATCGCTAAGAAACATTCTCACCCCCCCTCTCTCTCTCTCTCTCACTCACTCCTCGCATAATAGTCTGCTCCTCCCACTCGGCTTCCTGTGTTGACTCGGGTCGTCTCCGAATTCTCCCCTCCGCCACAACAGAACCGATCGTGATCCTCCGCTCGTCTCGGGATTCCCAGGTACTCGAGAATCTCTCCCTGTCCGTAGTTTGAGTTTGTTCCTGATCGCTTTCGAGTGGTTTTCTTCTGTTTTTTTCTTTCTGGGTTTTCGTTGATCGGTGGTTGTTTCTCGAATTTCGAGTTCATCTCTCTGTGCGAGATGGTGGGTTGACTGTAGCGAGGAACGAATCGAATTTGTTCATAATTGGGTAAAGCCTTTTTGACTGACTGGTGGTGGGTACGAGTCAGGGCTCATGGCTCTGTTGTGATCTCCCTTCCATCTGTTGTGATTTTTCTCTTCTACCGTTTTCCCCACCGCTCTTCGTACGTCCCCCTCCGATCATCCCTCTGTTGCCCTCCTGACTGACTAAAAGGATTGTCTTTTGAATCAACTAGCTAAGTGTTCTGCTCCATTGCGTCAAACGAAGAAGCAACTATGTAGGCAGAATCCCCTGCTTTCACTTGCTTTAGTCCGGAGAGAGGAAGAGGAGATTACTGCGGCCCAGCCGGTAAAGAGGGTCAAGGAAAGAAAAAGGGCATTGTCCAGACTCCAAAGATAGGGAGACTTTGACTGAGTCCTCTAGTTTTTGACGATCCAAGAGCGGACAATCCCAGGGTTTCTCGCTTTTCTGGGTTTCTCTTTTTCTTTTCTGTCCATGGTTTTTTCTCTAAAGATAGGGAGACGCTGACTGAGTCTAGTTTAGACGATCAAGAGCCGACAATCCCAGGGTTTCTCCTCGTTTTCGAGTGGCTTTTCTGGGTTTTCTTTTTGGTCGATGGTTCTTTCTCGGAATTTCAAGTTCGTTTTTTTGTGCGAGATTCGATGGATTGACCCTAATGTGGGTATAACGAGATGAGATGAGGGATGATTTCCTTGGGAGTAGTGACTAGGTTTTACTGGTAAGGTTAATCAAGATGGCATTTTTTTATTATTATTATTTATTTTGGGTTAATATATGATGGTTGGTGAAATTTATCTGTTTTGAATTGGGGAGGGAGTGCTTAGGTTTGGGTTGAGTTAAGAATGCCTGAAATAGAGATCTTTGCTATGTGTGGTTGAGTGGAAATCGAGCTTGAAAATGATTGGGAGTTTAACGCAAAATAGCCTCGATTAATCGGCCTTTTTCAATGTGTGTAAAGCCTACTAATTTGGCGTGCATTCACCTTCTCAAGGCAATGCAGTTGAAAGTTTCACGTAGACACCTCCTTTTTGGCGGTTATTTTTCTTGTTTCTACTTTTTTGGTGGTGATTTTTTTTTTGTTGAAATGGGCAATGTTTACATGTAGCTTTTCATAAAGCTTCATACAAGCCGGCGATGACGGACTCGGAGTTGGATAGCATGCTGGAGGACGTTTGCTTCTCAAGCGATATGGAAGACGGTTCTGATGAGAGCAATGATTGGATCATAGTCAATCGTGAAATGGAGTCCTTGGACCTGAATGGCGTGGTATGTTCCGATAACTATAGGATCCTATACTTTTGTTACACGTAATACATGGTGTCTCTATAAATCAGATACAGAGATAGATGTCATTTTCTTGTAAGCATCATTCCACTGTACTTGACAATGTAGCCCATTCTTCACTCCTTTAAATCATTTGCTCTCTTGTGTGAATGCAACGTAATTGATTTGGATCTTCACTGCTATTGATGTAGATAAGCGATTGGGAATGCTCCTCTGACGAGAGTAATTCGATCGGACAAGAAATGCAGTCCTTGCATCTCAATGATGGGGTATGTTTTGACTGTATTTACAGAGGACATAGTATATTTGATCCATAACTTCTGTTGATTGGTTCTTATACAGAGACAGATGTGGTAATGTTGAAAACATTTTAATTCTCTGTAAGTATCACTCTATGGGATTTTAAAATAATTTGCTCTCTTGAATTCATTCACCGTATGTTAACAACGAAGCATATCTGTCTTTGAGATTCATTTGCTGTCTTGTATATGCATAAAAAAATTAATTTGGTTTCTCTTACTGCGATCATCAAAGGGTCATATTTTAGTCTATTTTCGCCTAATGAAGTCAGAATCAACGAGGGAAAAGGAGACGGCTTTAGAGTTCAGTATGCTAGCTTCTCTTTGCTGTTGTAGCCGAATCAAATTTTGGCGGTTTAATTTCAATAACATGAGGGGTGGGTTAGTCGTGGCTTTCATGCAGTTTCGTATGAGGACGAAACTAATGCACTCCATCATTAATTTAAATGCAACACTAAGCACTTCCTTTTGAAGCTTTATGGTAAAGAGGGAGAGAGTTTGAGCGTCTGAACAACTTCACCACTGAATCTCCTAGCCGTGCCTTTTCACTAACTTTTTCCTTTGGCTTGCAGCTAGAAATTGATGGCCCTGAACACATCATTCATCGAAAGTCGAATCGTGTTGCAGAATTTACTAGAAGGATAAAGCAGACCAGGGGAACTTGCATTGAAGAGGTAGTAAGGGAGCATGTTCTCCCTTTGCTTCCCGCCAAATCACTGTGCAGATTCAGAGCTGTTTGTAGAGGATGGAATCAATGGATTTCAAGTCCCTTTTTAGCCCACAAGCAAACTATGCAGTTCCAACGCATCTCTGGCTTCTTTTGCCAGAAACCTGGTTTTGATTGCTACTTCATTCTTCTGGACCCAGAGACACATGGCATGCCAGATCCATATCTTACCTTCATGCCCGGACCAGTCAATATCCGCTCCATTTGCAGTGGCTTGCTTTGTGTCCAAGGATTTGATGGCACCTATTATATTTGCAACCCTGTGACGAAGAATTGGAAAATGCTTCCAAATCCGAAGTACTATCATGGGCCTGGAACAGCGGTTTCCCTTGCCTTCGAGCCCTCGATGTTCAACTTCTCCCAAAATTTTGAGCTAGTTTGTGCAGTTCCAGTTGCTGATTCGGGATCTGTAGTGTTTGAGATTTTCTCATCAAGGTCGAGGTCTTGGAGGGCCTCGGATGACATCTGCTTTGAGCTGGCATATGCAACATTCATTGGCGATGGATACTATCGGGATGGATCCGTTTATTGGGTGGTTGACCGCGGGGTAATACTTGTCTTCAATTTGAAGATTGAGCATTACAGTATCATGCAATTACCTGATGGAAGCAGTACTAATGGTACTCTGACCGAGTTGCATGGGGAGTTGTGCTATATGGTGGCCCTCCGAGAAGGCTCTGATCTTGCCATACGCATCTATGGGGGAATGGATATGAGCTTGAGACATAGGATCTGTATTACTTCAGCATGTTCAGGAAACGTTCTGAGGCAAGTTTGCCTCATGGGATGTGTTGACAGGGATCTCCTCCTAGTGTGCATAGGAAATGTTGCGACATCACATCGTGTCTCCACAGGAGAAACTCGGATGTTGGGTGCGGACCGGATGCGTGGAGAATGCACGGCAATGAGGTATCTGCCGTATGTGAACAGCCTGGTACATGTGAATGAGCTCTCCGAGCCCTGTGACGATCTGGAGAGCATGGAATTCTAGGCACACGTCCTTTTTCGTGTTTTCTCTTCCCTAATAGTGTCACGGGCTGAGGCTCGTGAAAGCGGACCGTGACTTTAGCCGGTACTCGTTTCTGGCGCTCGTGAAAGCGGACCGTGATTTCAAATTTCGTTGATGTTTATGCCGATAACTTTAGTCCTCTGATACATGTTTTAGGGACTAATCTTAATGGTTGATACCGTCTTTCTGTGTAGCTTTGTTAGGACCTCTTTCGGTGTAATACTTCAGTCGGCTTATGAACATGGGTTTATGTAGAGTTCTTATAACTAAAGATGGGGGCATGCTGTCACTTAGATAATTTCAGTTGAGGGGCAGATTGATTTCTTTGAATTCATATGTATTCTTGTAGAACATGTGCATTGGTTCAATTATTCCAGAAGGGCTAAAGGTCTCGAGTTATGTCGTCTTTCCACTGCTTGTCAGAGAAGATCTGGCACTTCGGGGAAGTTCATTAAAAAACTAGAAAGCTCCATCTACAGCCCGATGATGGTCCTGATCAATTTTCGATCCAGTTCCACTCAAGAACCGAGAACTAGACCACTAGGACCGATTCCCACTTTCTAGGATCGGGAATCGGACCACTTGGTCTTGGGATCGAATCAGACCGGACCGACCGGGTCCCGGGCGATCAAATGGTATCGATGGAATTATAAATGATTGAAATGTCTGTCATTTGTGGAACCATAGCCAAGCACCGGGGACCACCAGCGAGGAGATTCGGCCGGAGAGCTTGACCGGCGAAACTACAGGAGCAAGGATCAAAGTGAGCAGGCAATGATGGCAAGAGAGCCTGGCGTCGGATCTGGAGCACGAGAAGAGTGTCTCCAAGGCTGGCTTGTCGTTGGAAATGATGGTGGCTTGAGTCGGAGACTTGCAAGGAAGAAACAGATGCAACGACAAGGGTTTTTCTTCACGGGGTGACTTCGTGAGAGATCGATAGCGGAGAAGGTGCATCAGCCCGTTGGACAGCTCGTAGGAGCGGCAGTAGCATCTCGTCGTCGAAACTGGTAAGAATTGGAGCAACTTGGTGGTGTACCGTGTACCATGAGGAAGGAGACTCTCTCTCTCTCTCTCCTTTCACCTTTTTTATTATTTACATTTAAGAAATAAATAAATAAAATATTAAAAAAATCAATCCTTTCCAAACGGTCCAGTTCCCTCCCAATGGGGAAGCGGACTGACGCCCTCGGGAATCGCCCAAAACTGGCCGATTTGGTCCAGTTCGAGCGGTTCACGATTTGGTCAGTCCGTCTTGCTCACCCCTATTTCTATTCTTTTTTTTGCTTTGACGATTTATTTTGTTTTTCCAATGGACTTAATTGAAGAGATTGGTAATTTTGAAAAAAAAATGAGGTGATTTATCGCGCCGATGTACACTTTTCAAGAGAGAGAGAGAGGAACCCCGCTATAACCTAAAAAAAGATACGTCACGGAAAAAAGAAAGAGAGATACATATAATATGTGGCTTGGCCCGCGCTTTTCGACCACACATCCCAGAATTCGGATCGCCTATTTCGAGACTTACCTGTCGTTGAAATGAACATCTTAGACTCATTGGTTTCAAATTGGCTCCCGGATCACAGGATTCACTCCAAGTGGGAAGTGATCCACTTCAAGTGCCGAGTGAAGAGTATATATATTAGTCACGTTGTGCCCAATGAAAGAATGGTTTTTAGAGAACATGGCTAGAGTAAGTAAGATTGATTTTGGGGGAAGTTGGTTCTCCTCTTGTTCAAGCTCATCTTTGGATGAGTTTGGTTCAACATTCTCAATGGATTTTCGGTCTCCAAAGCCCCTTGGGAAAATGCTGTGGTGTTTGGCAAGAATTCCCAAGAGGCTTTTGGTTAAATTCTGGCTTTAGGAATGCTGAAAGTCCAATGCTGAAAAGACCGGCATTAAGCTTTCAGTATTTGCATTTCCCCAAAACTCGTTTGCAAAGCTAAACCAAACCACCATTCGCCTTTTGTAGCTGAAAACAAGATGCTTAGGCGGCGTTGAGCGACGTCGGCAGTAGGGGTGGCGATCGACAGCGGTCGAGACTTGGCTTGAGGCTTTAGGTGAGTTCGTATGCAGATGGTTGGACGCTACGGTGTTTAGGAGGGCTTTTTTCTCTATGTAGTGGTAATCTAGATGTGTTTAGCTTTGCAAAAGGGTTCACGGGGCAAAACTGCGTTTTCAAAAGTAAAGAATTAGAAGTGGTAAAATAGTGAAAACTATTTGCACTTTTTGGTACATTTCAAATGGTTTTGTCAAAAGGTGCTCAGAAAGTACTTCGTAAACAACTAAATAGGCTTATGACCAAAAACAAAAAATAAAACAACTAAATGGGCATATGACCCCGCCAGTAAAAAAATTAGGTGGGGACGCTAGTTTTATAAGTGCGAGGCCTCTATCAAGAGGCAGAATCAAAAGTCATAAAGAGGACAGTTAGAGATGAGACAAAAAAAAAAAAACTAAATAAAGAAAGTTTACTAATTGTCAATGTATTATTCATCTCTTATTACGTGTAATCAGCGCATCAAGGAAATCGAAACGTTTCCAAATAAAAGTTGCTTAATAAGTGCCTTTGAATAACCTCGAACAAGATTCTCTTTTGAAAAAGTTAGAGTAAAACACACGTATCGTGTATGGGAAAAATTGGAAAAAATTATTGGGTAGAAATAGAGATAATGTTTGCAGATTTTATCGATTTCGAAAAAACTTCACCCAACTCGTGAGATAAGAATATTTAATTTTTAATTCAAATTCGTAACACATAGCACGCTTTGCTTTGCGGGTGAAGATGGAGATAACGAGTTCAAATCAATAGAGAATACAATACTATGTAAAAGATTTCGATCCATCTTTTAAACATACTTTCCATTGTTATGTAAGGTCATACTTGATAATTATTTCGAATCCAAATTTAGAAGGGTAAAGATTTATGGATTATTTGTCAATTATCTTAAATATTATAAATTGCGACCGCCACCTAGAGTTATGTGTAATCACAGGGCATAGTAAATACGCACATAGGTTTTTCACGAATTTATCCTCTTTATTAAAAAAAAGTTTCCAGATTAAAGTCGCGATCGGGTTAATTTAATTATAGTCGACAGTATGCATTTACAAATTGTGCGGGAGATTTAAGAGATTTCCATTTCCCTATAGTTATATTGACTATTTATAAATGACAAATTGCGCCCCATTCTTTTTTAGCATATGATCTCACACTCAATTTAATCGACCGTAAGAAGAATGGGAAGTAGAGGAAAATAAAAAATTCGTTCTAAAAATAAATACTATTGACGTGACGTGGCGAGGGGGGGGCGAAGTCGTCAACTCAACTTACGAGGGCTGCCAGTGTAATTAACAGGCATCTCCAGGGGCACTTCTTCAAACTCAACTTTCCCGCCCAAAGCCCCTACCCTTTTTAAATAAAAAATAAAATAAAAAGAGAATGTTTTCTTTTAATATATTTTTAAGCGCTTCGCTTTATGGCGTGTCTCCCACCTCCACTTCCTTCCGTCTTCTTCTTCCCTCTCCCGAAGCACCGCAACGTTCCATTTCTCTCGCGCCCGTTCGCTGCTCCCACTCTCCATTGAAGCGCGGTGAGCTTCCTCCCTCTCTCTCTCTCTCTGTCGTCGGTTTCCTCTCGGTATTCGCGCTTGAGAACGAGCCGTTCGGCGCGTAGGTTGCGAAACCCTCGAGCGGGGGTCTCTGTTCCGGTTGCTCGTTTCCGCCGGTGTTTTCCTGTGATTTCCTGCTGATTTTGGCCGTTTCTCCGTTGTCCTCTAGGGTTTTTGTGTGTGGAGGGGAGCTTCTTGTGCTCGGAGGGGCAAAAATGATGAAGGCAGAAGCCTCTGCGGAGTCGCCGACGTCGGTGCTCGGGGAAGAGGTATGGTTTTTTGCTCTTGTTCTGGGTTGAGTTTCTCTTCTTTGTCGTTCCTCTTGGGAAATGGCCAAATGCTGTAAAATGCTTTTTCTTTCCTTGCTAAGAAAAGAAGAGGATGCCTTTTTTTTACTTATGGCTCTCTTCGGCTTTTTTGTGTGGAGTGGCGAAAGAAGGCGAGATTGCTCGTCGTATTTGAATCATTTCTTTCCGAGAGCTTAGAGTTCTTCATGTACTTTAGAGGTGTCCCTTAGGTACTTAGGTACTTTGAGTATGAGGGGCTCGTGTTTTCTTTTAAATGCTTGATGGATAGGGGTCATGAGCTTAATCTTCATGTTTTGTTCATAGTTTGTTTTTTCCGCGCGAGCCGTCGATCCGTAGCTGCCATAATAGCTTCCTCCACTTGTATTGTGGGTATGATAATACGGCATTCCTTTTTTCTGACACCCCTGTACTTTACCCAGATTTCTTATGGAAAATGGTTTATTGGGCTCAAATGGCCTACCAAAAAATAGGAAATCTAACTGAACCTGTAAAATGACATGACAAACTACACATCACATGTTGCTTACTTGCTAGCTAATGGGCATGGCACAGGATGCTGGGTTTTTTGCTTTTCTGTTGCATATGAGACGGTCAATGTGTGGTCAGGGGTTCTCATGAACCATGTCATTTCGTGTTTGGTTGTCCATTTGAGCAAAGACTTCACCTCTTTGGATAAAAGAAAACAGAGTGATGATAGTTGAAGTTTTCTGTGTGACGGTTGCTGTGATGCAGATGGCAGGTCAGTGGTGAAAATTCTAATGAGTTCAAGTTGGATGATCACCTGTGATTTTAACTGAAGGATTGATTTTTTTTTTTTGGGCGCACTGTGCACTTATTTTAACACTTCTGGTGTTAACTTACTGCTGCTGACGGTACTTAAACTCACATGCTCATGGGAGATTTTTCAGAACTTTGTTAATGTCGTTCCTAAAAGAATCCGTATGCACATGGATATTCATATCCGTTGTGGGATGTACTGGTAAACGTTGACATATTGCACATAGTTTTTCTTGTTTTGGTGTGAGATAGGATTATTATTTGGTGCAACTTTGCCGTTATGTTTGTGGAAGTATGTGTATTTCTGTCCTAAATGTGTTTCATGTTGGGAAATTGAAGGGCAATTGCACGGAAGAATTGGTCCCTAAGCTGGAGGAAGAGATACTTTTAACTGCAAAGAATGGAGATTCTTCTCTTATTTCAAAAGCCATGGCTGAGGAGGAAGAAAAGTTGCTGGATGCACGTGTGAAAGATGATGTAGAACAAGAAAATAATTCCGAAGAGGCACCGGAACTGAATGACAACCAGTTTACTAAACTTGATGAGCTTCTAACACAAACCCAGCTATACACTGAGTTTTTGCTGGAGAAAATGGATGATATCACATTTGTATAGTCTTTTACTTCTATTACCCCGGATGTTTTTCCTTGGGATGTTCTATTTCTTTTGGCCGAAATCATAAGGCATATTTAATTTGCACGTGCAGAATGAAGTGGACCAAGAGAATGAAAGCACTGAAAAAAAGAAAGGACGTGGTGGTCGGAAAAGAAAAGTGGAACCTAAGTACAATCAAGTGAGCATTATGTTGTTTCTTAAGTGAAGTGGATGCAGAATTTTCAGACATATCGCAATTTATAACTGTCAGGGAAGCTCTTTAAGTAAATGGTGAAATGGTTGAATTGTTTTTTTCATTATCTAAATTCGATTCATGCAAGTTATGGTGTAGTAATTCTACTATGAACTAATCATAGAAGTTTAGCAAGAAGAAAGGACAAATGACGCTCGAATTTAGTTCTAGTATTGATCTAGAATGAATATGATCTTTCGGAGTTAGGTGATTATGTAGGACATGTGATTGAAGTGAAACTGCACTCAAAAGCTATCTTTAGATGCTTTTTGGTTTTTCAATTAAATTAATGTCTGTCTAGAGGACATGGTACTAGGTGCAACAATCTTTCTTCTTTAAGGTGTATTTGGACTTTTATTTTTTGCTTAATCTAGATTTTGCAATAGACCTATTTTGAATATTTTTTCAACTGACATTTAAATGTCAACACGTAGATTTACATATAATTTTTTCATAATTTTTTGAAATTTGGATAATATTTTCAATATTGATGGGAGAGCAGAATAATCCTTTTGCTTTTACTTAATCTTGAACAAGCAGGCCCTTAACTAATAAGTATGCGATGCATGGTTTTTTGAACTTGAGGTCCTTTTGTCTGGGTTCCTGGTTTTCCCCATTAGTGAAGACCTATTATTCCTGTGCTAATCAATTGATGAGTTTTGATGCTTTTTAGAGTTGGGATTCTATTCTTCTATTTATTTGCCATGTATGGACCTTTTCCTGTTTCCAGACTCCAATACTTTGTTTCTTCTTAATTTTTAATTGAGTCAGTATCCTCTTTTTTATTTTGGGGAAGCATATGTAATCAACCTTCAGCCGGTCAATTATTGTATTTTCTAAAGAGTTAGTTAATATAAGGCACTTTAGTGACTTTTATTACTTTGGATGTGGTGGTTTGCTTTTCAGAGAAAGGCCAAGAGGGCGGTTGCTGTGATGTTGACAAGATCACGAGAGGGTCCAAATGAAGAAGATGTGAATCTGACAGAGGGAGAAATATTTGAAAAAGAGCAGCAAAAACTTGTACCGTTGTTGACTGGTGGAAAGTTGAAGCCCTATCAAGTCAAAGGTGTGAAGTGGTTAATCTCATTGTGGCAAAATGGATTGAATGGAATCCTGGCAGATCAAATGGGACTTGGGAAGACTATACAGACCATCGGTTTCCTTGCACATTTAAAAGGGAAGGGGTTGGATGGACCATATCTAGTAATTGCTCCTCTCTCTACTTTGTCCAACTGGGTGAATGAGATTCAAAGGTAATGTGCTTCACTTTTGGACAGTGGGACTGGATCCACATGGTTACTTTCCGGGTGCATAACATTGCTTTCCTCGAGTATGTTTATATAGGTTTGCTCCCTCTATGAATGCGATCATATACCATGGTGACAAGAAACAAAGGGATGAGTTGCGGCGCAAGTATATGCCTCGAGCAGTTGGACCCAATTTCCCGATTATTGTCACTTCCTATGAGGTTGCAATGAATGATGCAAAAAAATATTTGAGACACTACAGTTGGAAATACATTGTTGTGGATGAGGTACAAACATGATTAGTTGTTCATATAGCTGCTTTTATTTCATCACTGGACTAATGAAATGTAACTATCCAGCTGGACTTTCTTTTACTTTGCTCATCCATTTTACTATCTTTTAGGGGCATCGGTTGAAAAACTCACAGTGCAAACTGCTGAAGCAGTTGAAGTTCTTGAGTGCTGAAAATAAACTCTTATTAACTGGGACGCCTTTGCAGAACAATTTGGCCGAGCTATGGTCATTACTCAATTTTATTCTACCTGATATTTTCTCGTCCCATGAAGAATTTGAATCCTGGTAAGTACATTATGTTTGTTCTCCTTTACCCGCGTCGCTCTGTATCCAACACAAAAAATGCCAGTCTGAAACTGGCGAGCTCAATTGTGTCCTTGAACTTGGTCATTTTTTTTCAGTAAGAGCCAGACATAGGTCTTAGGAGTTGAACTTTGGGTTTATGTTTATGCATATCACTTGAGCATAGTGTGAAGAATTCCGTATTGGAATGAAGAATTGGATGCCAAAATTCATATGATTCTGAAACCAATTATGGGTGAATTTAGTCTAATTGCTTTGTAGTTTTTATAGTTAAGGTGATGATAGTTATATTATTGACTTATGGCTCGTGCATTTCATGAAAACCAGGTTTGATCTGTCAGGAAAGTATAGCAATGCGGCAATGAAGGAAGAATTAGAA
Source organism: Metrosideros polymorpha var. glaberrima (assembly GCA_001662345.2). NCBI lineage: Eukaryota > Viridiplantae > Streptophyta > Magnoliopsida > Myrtales > Myrtaceae > Metrosideros > Metrosideros polymorpha. The sequence continues at coordinate 11,800,878 of BCNH02000009.1, forward strand.
GACAAAAGAACGGCTCAAGTGGGTATTTTTGCAGAAAATGTGAATTTACTTCAGGGAATTTTGAAAAAATTGTTGCGAGTATTTCTTGTCACATGTAGGTGGTGGCAAAACTCCATACTATATTGCGTCCATTTCTTCTCCGGAGAATGAAAGCTGATGTTGAGCAGATGCTTCCTCGTAAAAAGGAGATTATCTTATATGCCACTATGACTGAGCATCAAAGGAACTTTCAGGATCATTTGATAAATAGGACTTTGGAGAATCACTTGCTGGAGACTGTTAACATTGGTATCATGGAGAAACCTTGTGTTGCCTTTGTTTTTTAATGGTTGTATGTTATTCTTGCGGAAAGAAAATATGAATTACGTCCTAAGGCTGCGTTTGGGAACCACATTCAGCAGCATTTGCATTTGGGAAATGCCCCTTTGGCTAATATGGGTGTTTGGGAATCCATTTGGGGACTTGCATTTGGCATGCAAGTCCCCCAAATGCTGAAAGCCCAAGGCAGCCCCAAGGCTGCCTTAATTCTGTTTTACCAATTTCACTAGGTCTCGTGTCAATCATGTGGGGTAGTGTTTTTTCTCCTGAAATTTTCCTTGAATCAGTTTGTATTTGCATTACATTAGCTGGACTTTTATCTGATAATTCTTTTGGAATATCATGCATACTTGCGCTTGGGGCCTGTTTGGTAACAATTTTTGAGCATAAATGATTTTTTCTAATTTTGTTCCCGGGAACAAAGAAGTAGAACTTTTTTGCTTCTTGTTTCTGTTTCAAATCTGTTCCTGGGAACAAATCCGTTCCAAATCTGCTCCCAAGAACAGAAAAATTAATTGATGTTACCAAACAAGTTTCTGTTCTTTTTCTGTTTTCGGGAACAAAAAAACAGGAATCAGAGAAACGGGAGTGTTATTAAACAGGCCCTTGGTGGTACAATGGCCTGATTGGCCAGCATTAATATATTTTCACTTTATTAACTATCCTTGGTATGGTTATTTATTTGTTCTTGACAATCTTTGCTGATAATTAGAGTCGCATCTCAAGAAGTGTTTGCTTTTTAGTTACATTGGATTAGCTGTCAGATGATTTATTTGTTGTACTGTTTTACAGTTGCTCTTCCTCAAGTTCTGTTAATAGGTGTACGAGCCTGAATCGTATTTAGTAGTTTGGGGAGTGACTTCTGTTAATCTCTAGAAAACCTTGGCATTTTATTTACTATGTTCTTTGGGTCATTGTTTTCCTCGTTGATTAAAGTTTCTTTGACTTGCAGGACGTGGAATGAAGGGAAAACTTAATAATCTGATGATCCAGCTTCGCAAGAACTGCAACCATCCTGATCTTTTAGAGTCAGCTTTTGATGGATCATGTATATTTCTTTCTTTTTGCCTTGGATAAAAATTGGTAGTTTCGTAGCTTTGTTTGACTAATCTTTCTTTCTTGCTCTTGCGACAGGTACTTATCCTCCTGTCGAACAGATTGTTGAGCAGTGTGGCAAATTTCGTTTGCTAGATAAATTGTTGGGAAAGCTTTTTGAACGCAATCACAAAGTATGGTCTGCATTTCGTTTTATTTTCTACGATTTGTTAACAAGCTGGCAACTTATGTTACATTTGCCTTTAGGTTCTGATCTTCACTCAGTGGACAAAAATTCTCGATATAATGGATTACTATTTCAGTGAAAAAGGATATGAAGTCTGTCGGATAGATGGCAGCGTCAAGCTAGATGAGAGGAAAAGACAGGTTTGCCTCTTATGCATCCTGACTATATGAATTTCTTTCATTCAGGACAAGACCAAGTGATCAGTCTGCCATTTGTGTGGTGTATTGGCATCAAATTTTAGTGGATTCAATGGGTGTGATTATACTGTAATTTGCATTAGTTGCTCTATCATGCTTCATCCTCATATAATTCTAATAAATAAAACTAGAACATAAAAAATTTTCCTCCAATCGTGAGGTTGGTTGCAATGAAGATAGGTAAGCAGCAGTTTCTAATCTTTATTATAGGTAGCTACTGAACGAAAATCTCAGTGGGATTTGACAAATGAATAGGATTTCTTTATTTGACAGATTAGGATGAACTACTCTTCTGAGATTGGTTTTGATTTTTTGGGCAGTTTTTAATTCACTTTCAACTGATATTAATGGAACTCATAGTTAAGAACATGGATAATGTTTTTCCAATTGTTCGTCGAATCATACCAAATTAATCAATTATTATTCGATCCTCTGGTCGTGTTAAACTTTGTCAGGATAAATGAAAAGAAGTAAATGACTTTACGGTTTGTCTGACCATGGTGCAATTTATTGAGCTGTTTAGTTGACTTGTTGCAACTGGATTGTGCTTTTCTTGCAAATGGCTGGCTATGGCCATGGTGTAATATTAAGAACTTCATATCTATACTATGCAACTGGACCGGATAGCATCTACCAGGTAGCGTGTTATTTGTTTTGTCATTATACAAGCAAAACGTTTACTTTTGTTAAAGCAATCTAAGTGATTTAAGAAAGGCCGCGATTAAGCTGGCCTGAGGTTATTGAAGCCCTGAACTGACTTCCTCCATTTAAGATATTTGATTAGCTGGCCAGACTAATTGAATATTGGTTGTATAGAAGGTGCTAATACATTACATTCATCTCCATAATAAAGATTAGCATCTTCTGATTTGGTTGATTCGCCATCTGCCTACATGGTCTGGGTTTCTCACATACTTAACTGTTGTTATTGCCAGTGACAGCTTTGCTAATTGCGGTTTAAACTATTATGGCATTTTTCTGTTGTACTTGGTAATGTCCTGCTTCAGTGTCAATCATTAATAGCTTTAGATATCATCTGTTGATAAAATGCTCCATTCGCAGATTCAGGAGTTTAATGATGTGAATAGCAACTACAGAATATTTCTTCTCAGCACTAGGGCAGGTGGATTGGGTATAAACCTCACTGCCGCTGACACTTGCATTCTATATGATAGCGACTGGGTATTTCTCTTGCTGTTATTAGTTTTGCCCCCCATTGCTCACTTTTCAGTTAATTCAACAAGTAGGATGTTTCTATGTCTGAATTTAATATGAAATGTGTTATCTCTACACTCCAGAACCCTCAAATGGACTTGCAGGCTATGGACAGATGTCACAGAATAGGTCAAACCAAGCCTGTTCATGTTTACAGGCTTGCGACAGCGCAATCAGTTGAGGTTAGATATCAGCAGCCTGTCCCCAATCTTTTCTCTGAGCAGTAGACCAATTCTGTTTGGTGTTGAGAACTAAAGATATGATATCTATTTCCAGGGCCGCATCTTGAAGAGGGCTTTTAGTAAGTTGAAGTTGGAGCATGTGGTGATTGCGAAAGGACAATTTCACCAAGAAAGAAACAAGCCTAATACCTTGGAGGTATGTTATTTGCTCAATTAGAAAGTTGTATTATGGTGGGGGATGAGAAAAATTTGTGGATCTTCTTTGTGCCTGAGAATGTTTTAGGAGTACTCGTGCTCTGCTTAAAATTTGGTTGGTTGATTAAAGTGCAGTCGGCTACATCACGTGTGGTCTATTTAAGATCTGTGCTGATCTGTTTTGTTGAAACTATAGGAAGAGGATCTACTGGCGTTGCTCCAAGAGGAAGAGACTGCTGAAGATAAGATGATACAGACGGATATTAGCGATGAGGGTCTGGAGAGGATCTTGGACCGTAGTGATCTGATTGCTGGTCCGCTTAGTGATGCAGAGAAATCTGATGCTGCTGCAGCAAGTGCAGTGCCTCTCAAAGGACCCGGTTGGGAGGTGGTGATACCAACTGCATCTGGAGGCATGCTTTCGACACTCAACAGCTGAAACGCACCGAGTGAGACCCTCTTCATATCTCAATTATTCGGCACATTGGGGATTTTTTTGTTGTTGTGTTTTTTGGGATATCCTTAGAAGATTTATGAGGCAGTTCTCCCTTCTACTTGGGCCAGAACTGGTCGAACGGAGAAAAAAGCATCCTAAGGGGAAGAAGCTCTCTTTCATTTTGTAAATGTCTTTGATAGACTATATTCCAGAAAGGGAGCTGAATTTTGTAAATTGCTTCTGAAGGGGTGGTCGCTTTTCCATCGTGCACCAACCCTTATCTTGGGACTTAAGTGTGCCTAACGTATTAATTCGGGTCTGCTGGACCTTCCGGCAATCTGTATTTGCTTAGTCTCTGCTAATCTGTACGATTGACTTTTGCACGTGGGTTTGATAAGTCTTGCAAAGGTATCAAGTTTCCATTCCCTGACTGAAAATCGTAGTTACTCGATCACTTGAAGATGTCATACTTCAAGCTCTGCTTTTCGTTGTTTAACCTGACCATTTCTTGTGACGAAGGAATGAGGTAATGATGTCGATAGTTAGCTCGACTCGCGGCATGGATAAATTGCTCACCGTCAAATCCGTTCTTTTAATAAATCATAGTACGTGAAATAAAGTGGCATCTCGAACATAGAAAGCTATATATGGCATGTATGGTAGGTGTTTTGATTTGGCTTTTCGGTTTTCCACTTTCGGCTTTTACACTTGGAAAGTGGCCAGTGCAATTCTCAAAGAGGTTAAAATGAGATGCTCGTTGCCGGGACGGATTTTAGTTGGAAATTTACTGCTGAACATCAACAATGTAGAGATCGCACATCACATTTTTCTTGAGGTCACAAGTTCGAGTCATATCATGAGTGAGCCTCTTAATGCTCATTGGAGGGCTCGGGCTGGGCTGACCATTTGTTGATAGGGGTTGGCATTATCGAGGCCTGCCTAGGCCCGAGCCTTCGGGCCTTGTTCAAAAGCCCAAGCCTCCCCAATTGATGAAAAAGGGAGCCTAGACCCCGCTCTAAAGAAAAAATGTATTAATTAATTAAAATTCTCGGAGTCCTCGTGTTATTTAACAAGGAAAATTCCAACCTAAAATTGTCCTAAAAACGACTAGGAAAACACAAATGAAGCCGAGTTGTAAAATATTGGATGGAGTCCTAAACTAAATATTTCTTACAATCAGGTCCTAAAACTTTACTGAAAAATACAATTAAATCTTAAATTCATGTGAAAATTTTCAACGAGTCTGTTTAACATTGGAAGCACCTACAAATTTAGCATAGAAAACTTTGCGATTATGGGTGGGTTCTTCGCTTCTTCTTGCTCTATTCTATGCTCGAGTATTCTCATTTTCGCCAATCGGGATCTTATAAAATAACAAGATTTTTCAGCATCAAAATTACAAAGTACGGTCACATTGAACGACGGTATTGTCTTGAAGACGACGCTACTCGATGTCGCGGTTCGTTCGTCCCCGACCGAAGGTCCGAACCTCCGGTCACACTGCTCTGGCGACTCCTCTGCCTATGTAGCACTCGCCTGGTTCGGCTTCCGGTTCGGAGGGCAGAGAAGAAGAAAGAAAGAAGAAGAAGATCGAATCGATCGCCCGTCGACGTCGGTAACCGGTGCTGTCGCCGGAGCGTTGATCGGAGCCGAGCGGATCGAGGTCACCTCCCGCGCGAGAGATGATAACTCGCTCGAAACTCGTCGAGCAACTTAGAGACTGCCAGATCCGGTCTCGGCGCCATTGCCCTGCCCCCCACCCGGTACTCTCTCTCTCTCTCCCTCCATGCGCATTAGGCGTTTGTGGCGCACGCAGCGTCATTGCTTCTGCTGCTTCAAATGTGCTTCTGGTGGTCCTGGGTCGCTATTTGGAAGAGATTGTCGATGGGGCGGAGGATGAAAGAGCACCTGAATGAGCTAAACGTCTGTAAATTCCGTGATGGAAAGTTAGTCCGGCTGAAGTGCGGTTCTCGCCATTCGATATGATTCTGAATCGATTCTATATGATCTCGAGCTAGTCTAGTCTGGTCGTTGGCTGTTGGACTTTGCTTTCTGATGATAGCTCGAGGATTGCCGACTTATCTGCGCTATCCTGTTTAGTTTTCATCGATTGGGGACTGATTGCCGCGGCTATCTGTGATCGGATGCGCTTGTTGTCGCATCGACGTCTGTCTGGAAATAATTTGAGAATTTGAGGATGCGTTCCAGGTTATTGAAACTGAAATCTCGTGTGACATTTCATGCAGGACTGATGTTGCTGTAGCTATATTTTGGGCTGTGGTGTTTAGCATGCTCGTCGGACTGACGTATCTGATGTTTTCTTACGGTCATTTCTGGCTGTCCTTTTTGACTGCATGCCTCGGAAGCTTTCTAGTTTTATGCCTCCGGAAATCTAGGCATGCGCTGGCCAGAAAAAAGGAGACAAGATTACCTCTGTCCCTGTGAGCGTAGATAAGTATTTGACATGAAACATTGTAACTTGGCCAAGGAGTTTTGGTTACTCGCCAAGTCGACATCAACTTGAGCAAATTGGCGGATGCGTCCTCGGTGCACATAATGATAGTGGCCCGGAGTTTTGCCTGCTGCTGTGAGATAGATGGTACCATTTCATGTATCATTCTTTGTAACCCAAATTCATCCCATAAAATTTTGACGCATGCTGATCTTCTCTTGTTCATCATGCTTCCTTTTCATGTAAATACCATATACAAGCAAAGTTATGGACGAGTTCCTGTTAGTCTTCTCTTAGTACTTTTATGACTTGTAAATTACATCTCCTAGGACTTCATGCATGAGTAATCCCTCAATGAAGTTGGCGTAACACGCTTTTGCATGTATTTTACCCATGGAAGGGATGCTACCAAGGCGGCACCCAAAAATTAAGACTATGCTATATGAGAATTGACATGTGAGTTGCCTAGGCTGCTTTAAGTTAACAGATATGATATTAAGCTTCGCTGTATCACCTTTCTGTTTTTTATTCTTCTCCTTTGTACGATCCCTCTATGGCACCTTTAAAGATTCTACGTGCCTTTCTCTCTTCACTAAATGGAATTACTTATGATCCGGAAAGGAAGAAGAACAGTCCTATTTTATGCGATCCCCTCGGCAGAATATTATCTTATTCTGGATTGTTCTTGTACACAGCTGAGGATGTGGAGATGATTTGATAGCTCGAGAATTCTTTGAGGATAATTTGCACAAGTATTTGTGCTGGGCAGTTGAATTAGTTTGTTATCCTTGGAGACTTCACTAAGGGGGCTGATTTAGTATTAATAAGCCATGCGCTGTTTGAAGACTAGTGTTCTGCCAAGCCTTCTTATGAAAGACTAGTCAATGACACGCCCACATGGTCACAGTGACATCTAGTCATTCTAAGACCAAATTCTAATCCATTCATTTATCTATTCTTGGTTTGAATGTCACTTTCACTTTTCTCCTCCCGCTGTTGGTAGTCAGAGATGCCTGGAAAAATGTTTGCTATTTTTACCACTCTCTCTTCTGGAAAAACAAGTTTCACATTCCATTCTACTTTGGTCTTTCTACTGGTTATGTTCTGCTCTCATGTTTTTGAGGCAATGCTTGGACTAACTCAGTTTGTAGTAAGGTCCTTGCCAGCCATTCTTGAGATTATCAATGCTTAATGCACTGGATACTTCTCTCCTTTGCTACATCATGTTTGTTCAGACTTAATTGGTTTACAAACCCTCCGGCACTGCATGCTACACATTTTTTTTTGTTCTTAAAATGGCATGAATTGCGTCTATTTTGGTCCATCTCGTACTGCCCTAGTACTGCAGTTGTATAGGATTGTTGTTTCAATCAATTCAGTTAGTTCATTTGATTGCAGAAAATTTTACATGCTTTTCAACTAAAAAGAGTCAGTTTGATTTGATCAACGTCAGTTGCAAATGTTCACAATTGTTGTACAGGAGTTCGTTCACTATGCATATGTTGAAAAGCGAATCATGGACCTGAAATTTGTGATCAAATGATGGAAGCATCTTCTTTAAACCAGTGGAATGTGCAGCTCTCACGTGGTAGTCCTGGATCAAATTAGACACTGGCTAGATTTAGACTGCAAAGTTGTTTAGTCAGTATTTGACTGGATTAATGATGCCCTTGTAGCTTTAGACAGTTTTGCCTTTTGCCAGTAATGTACAATATAGTCAATGTTGCTATGCTATTGCAGCTGAAGCATTGTGAATTGTTTACTTCTCTATACTGGTCTTCTTTTGTAGCTGTTATGTGTATTTCCGATCACATGGCTGTTGCTGTCATGTAACCTGTCGTGACTCACCACTGGATTTTTGGTTAGTTTTTATGCAGGGCTTTTGTTCCTACAGCTATATTTTTGGCTATAATGTTTGCCATACTTGAGTCATCATCAGCAACATTTAGGTGTTTCTGTCTGTTCTTTTTATTGCATGCCTTGGAACCTTGCTGCTTGTACAAACTCAGTCTCTAGGCACATGATACTTTTTATTCTATTTGTCTTTGTGATTTTTTTTTTCTTTTGGGAGCAATTATCAGCTAAAGTTGAAGCCATTTAACTTGGCAAGGTGTCGCCAAGGAAGTTCCTTGGCTCACTGATCAGAGTGAGCGAACTTTAACTGCCTCTCTGAGCTAGATATGATTTTTTCATGTATCATCTCATATACCCCATCAGAGTTTGGTACACCCTGGCTTTCGCTTCATTATTGTACTTCCCTCAGAATAATATCGTATATCTAGTGAAGTCAACCCAGCAATGTTCTGTTATCTTTCAATCGGTTTTATTGTGGGAACTTTGTGAGTGGGAACTTTGTGAGTGAGTACTCTGTTAATGGAGTTGGCATAACACTTGCCTGCAAAGTTGTGTCCGGAGATCTTGCCAATTTAAAAGGCATAACATTCACCCTTTGCTATTTGTCAAGGTAGAAGAGGACTGACATGCAAGTCGAAAGCTGATTAAAGTTATCCCTCAATTAAGAAAATCTGATCCCCGTAGTCAGATTTTATCAGTTGTAGAGCATCTTTGCATACAAGGAAGCAAAATATTAGCATGTGCGGTAGCTTAAGTTGTGAAGATGATCAGTACCGAAGTCGCTATGCTGATAATAATAAGTAATGTCATGCATTATTGATGTTGAATAGCTTGCTATGAGATGCAGAGTAGATAGTATGCTCTGAAGGCAACATATCTGTCCCTTCTCTGTGGATATAAAAGATAGATGCTGGCAGAAACATCGAGTCATCAGCAGATTGCCTTCCGGTAGCTTTTATTAGATCTATTGTTGGGCTTAAGTCATTGGAGACCTGTTTGTACTCACCGTTAACAGTTGCTATCCGTTCTTGGATGTGCATGTCGCATTTAGTCTATTTATGTGGTACATTTGCAGATAATGATCTTTTCTTATGTTGTTGAGGCAAAGAATGGACTGACAGATTTCGAATAAGGTCATACTACTTGCTACTTTCTGGATCAGTAAGCTTGTTCAGTTAGACCTCTCTCTCTCTCTCTCTCTCTCTCTCTCTCTCTCTGTGAGCATACAAATATCAACGAATTCGGCTGTTTGAAGACCACAAAAATTTCCTATATCAGTTCATTATGGTTTGCAGACCCCTTGGGCTGTCATGGTCCCCTTTGGACCATTTCCTTCATTTTCCTTTACATATCATGCAACAGCTGAGCTATAATTAGGGAAAAGAAGAAGAGAAAGAAGGAAAAGGAGTTTACAAAAATAGAAATCACACCGAATAATTGCTACCACACATAATGCGGCATGTGGCCCTCTGGTCAGGCAAGCTCTTTTGTGCTGGCTCATGGACAAGTGTGCTGATGATTGTCTGAACAGGATTGCCTCGTGACACTCTAATTCCAGCTTTCTTGGTATTATTAGTCTTGTAATGTTGAATGGTATTGAATATTCGATGTGTTAGTCTTGACATAATCACCAGCTGTGTTGGACTGGATATTGCTCCATGATTGCTCTCTTAGGCTCTTCTGTCTTTTTGGTTGTTTTATATCTTTGCTTGGCTTGTTTAGTGTTTCCTTTTGGCCAGCGATGGAGTCCCTTTCATGACTTCAAGGGAACGTATGAGAAAGCACAGTTGCTTCTAAAGCGGTCGCTTCTCCCTTTTGGGTTGCATCATTTGGGCCAATATCTTGCTCAATGACCATTTGGCTCATATGTTAATAGTATTATACTGCCTGATCGTTGAGTTTTCGGAGAACCGGTGTCTTGATTGGGAGGATTGTGCCATGCCGTTTACACACATAGGCCTCGCCACATGTACTGCATAATGACTCTTCTCCGTTCTTTGACTACGACTATGGTCTCTTGTACTTTCACTTGCATGGTTTTCGGTACGTACCGTTGCTTTGATGGACCGGAACATGGTTTCTTTCGGCTATGACGGAAAACTTTCGGTGATGGGATATAACCAAGTGATTATTGGAGCTGTCTTTCGGCATCGCGTGTAGTTTTTATGGTATACTTGTGTAGTGAGCGGGCAAATGTTGCTATACGAGTGTCAAACAAAGGAAGCTGATAATCCAAATCAAATCAAACCAAACCAAGCCAAGCCTACAAGTTAACTCTTATTGGGTTATGGCTTGATTACGAGTTGTGTTTTGGTCATTGATGTCTGCTTGTTTTGCCATCCACATTTAGAAATTGGGAAAAATCAAGGATCGAGGTCGTCCCACACGGATTCTGTACGTACACAAGCAGTCCTGCGATGTGGCCGAGATGCTAGACTAGAGCTGCTCATTGGGCCCAGCAGTGCGCACAGAATCTATAGGCATGTGTACGTACATGTGGAGGAAAAAGGAAGGGGTGGGTCATATCCATATCAAAAGGTGCTTTCCCCCCAACAAATTCGTGAATGCAAGTTGGATTTTGGCACCTAACTTTGAGATTTGTGGGGAAAAATAATGCTTCTTCCAGGCATCTAAAAGCTTCAAAACTATTTATGCGCTTAAGCATGATGCATCATAAAGCGCGTGCTCTCTCTCTCTCTCTCTCTTCAACTAAATTAGAGATGGAGAAACAAAACACTTGCTGCATTAGGGGTGTGCATGGTCCGGGCCCGTCCGGGCCTCATATGGAACCGGGGACCGGACCGGTAGTCCCGGTTCCCAAATTTTCGGGACCGAGGACCGGACCAGAACCGGCAAATAAGTCGAAAAAAGCCGTTGTAGCTTGCGATTTCACTTGTCACGGATCTTAGAGAGTTCGGCCTCGATCTTGCGGAGGCGCGATGGATTCCGACGACGTTTTTGTAGGTAATGGAAAGGAGATGCGGTGGATGCCGACGACGTTGTAAATAAGTGTCTGCTAAAATAAAGTCATTGTATTCTTCTAGAAAGTTTCAACATTGAATACACAGTATTGTTTAATTATAGTTTTTGTTCTCTTAGTTTAACTATCTCGGACAAAAAAAGTAAGGCTCATTAAAAGATGATTTCATCTGTTGCTTTTTGAATTTCAATACTAGTTTATTTCCTTTGGTTGGAAACTAAGAAAATTTTTTACTAATTGTATCCATCCTATAACCTGTGTGTTTTTACCTCAACAATAATATCGATCATTACCAATGTGAAAGTCTCTCTTAATTTAAATGAGTTTAAGGCTAAACATTGTCGGACTATTAAAGAAAGAGAAAAAGGCCATGGATATAATTTTATGTAATCCAACTTTTCAATTGTTTCAAATGAGTTCATGAATTTTGATAAATAGCTTACATAATTAAATTACCGTATTCATTTCCATGAAATATTTGTATTAACACATAAATTTTAGTTCTAAATTAGTCATTCATCTCTTAAGAAAGCTCGAGGAGGAGGTGCATATATATATATATTGAATCGGTCTGGTCCGGTCTGGTCCCATCCCCCCTGGAACCGTGGACTGGACCGCTCAACCACCGGTCATGTTTATTGGGACCGAGGACCGGACCAGTACCCTCAAGGACCGGACGGTCCGGTCTTGGTCCGGTTCGGGTAGTCCCGGTCCAGTTTACTCACCCCTATGCTGCATGCGTTGCTTAAATCGTTGTCCCATCATTTTATATACTCGACAAGTCATAGATATAATACGGGCAATGTGCAAAACTCGCAATAGAAGCCGTTGAATTAATGTAAGTAAAGAGGTACATACGCCACGGAACATCAGTATCTTCTAGCCTTGGTATCACCCAGTTTTGCAAGCACCATCCTTCTAGGGAAGGGCACGTGCCCATTTTATTTTGAAAGAATGATCTTTTACGTCAAACAAATACGATGAATGGAAATCAAAATGAAGGCAACTTTTGACAAATCTGGCTGCATGTTTTGAAGAAACAAGCAGAAGCTCGTCGATCAATAGCATTCAAATTAACAAACTAATTTATAGGAGTAAGGAATTACTATAGGAAGGATGCTTGTTCGAATTTATGTTGCTACTTTCACAATAGCTACTTTAGCAAATGAGAGGAAGCATCCAAGCGGTGCATCATATGAGTCTTGTATGAGAAATAATTGAATATAAAGAGTTAATCCTAGTCCCATATAGCCTCAATTGCTAATAAGATCATAGGAACAAAGGTATAGATCTAAAATTTAGACAAAGCGGTTTTCTGTCGAAGTTGTACAAAAACAGTTCTTTTTCCAATTTTCCAGCGCGAGGCATCTTAACCTTTTGATTCAATTACATTTTTTCACGGATTAATGCAAATCGCCTCGTCCACATAAATGGGTAAGGCTTTATTTACATGATGACGGGTATAGATCTCAAGGTTAATATTCAGTGGAGACGCCGTAAATCCAAAAATTTACTTTACAAGGAAAACATAGTTAGAAAAGTCAACACTTAATTGAAGCATACATGCGAAGTTTACATAAAGTACCTCAATGGACATGTGTGTAAAAGTGGGCACTTCATTCAACATCAACCGCACCTATAGGAAAGCTGTGGTGAAAGTGGGTTACTGTTTAACAAACTCGTACACAGGACCTATCACATCCAGGGTTAAAGGAGAGGAAACATACATGGAAGCAACAGAAGGAAAAGGTCAAAAGCCATGCTAGGGTTTCTTAGGACACCCAACTCACCACTTTGATCTAGTTTATAAGACGCATTACATCTTGAACAATACGGAAAGTAATCTTTGTAGGATTCCAAGGGAACAACTCAAAAGATTACAATGACATCAAACAACAATGTCGAGTAATCTATTAGTATTAGCATAGAATCTAGATAACCATGGCATCAAATCCAATTTAACATAAAGTACTCCAAGGAACCCTTTCCAAAGAGAGAAGAAGGAAATAATAAATATAAGGGCATCTTTTTTTTTCATCATTTATTATAGTATTAGAATAGTAGATAAACTATGAATTATCCACTAATTCCGATAGGAGAAGCTCATAGGCCTAGTTGTCTCGCCACTGGTGCGTTTCATAATTAGCAAGAATTTTTAATTCTGCTTAAAAAATAATCTGAAGTAAAAATGCGTTTAGTAAAGAATGACTTCTGGAGCAGTTTTCTACTTCAAAATGAGAATTGCGTTTGATAAAAAAGTGATTCTCTAGGGCCAAAATCTATTCTTGTAAGAAGTGATTCTTTTCTATTTTCACTTCTCATTTTTCGTCTCACGCTCGTAGGCCCTGCTCGATGGTCACCGCCACCAGCCACCGTCGCTATCGATTGCTCATCGTCAATCGCCACCCACCGTCGCCGATCACTGGTCTTCACCGGTTGCTCACTGCCATCGCCGTCAGTTGTTGGTCTTTATCGGTCGCCGATCCCTAAGCACCATTTGGTAAATTTGTCAAAAACAGAAGTAGAATGAGAGTGCGTTTGGCAAATATAATTTCTCATTCTCTATCAAAACTTATTTTGATAAAAATGAATTTTTGTCAGAATAAAAAAAAATTGGCAAGAATTATTTTCAAACGGCCCTTAGCCAATGGCTTATTTCTTTTGAGATGATACAACATTTGGAATGCTCAATACACTCAGTCTAGCAAAAAAGCCGAAATTCTTGGCCAATCAATTGCACTTTTCTACTAAAATTGGGGTAATGAACTCAATTATTCCTTTTGTCCTGTGGGTTTTATTAGCTTTACCGTCATCATGAAGCCTTTAATGAGCGTCAGAATGATTGATTAGACCTGATATGAAGGCTGAAACCAATGACATTGAGCTGTAGAATCCTAATGCTTGACCTTATTATCTATAGTAAGTCTCCACTCCAACAAGTGATATCGGCTGATGGGTCGGAGAAACACTAGCATTATGTCACATTAATGCTATAAAAATGAAATAAATTTTGCACAGGGACATTTGAGTTGATTTAGATGCAATTCGCATAACAATCTAGTTGTAAAAGTAATTGCAAACGCATAAACGCAGCACGTTACCGTTTGTTGGAACAACATGAGGTAACATTTTGCATCAAGTCTTCAACTAACCCTTGCGAATATATGCATGAAAACTGCCTTCTATTGATAGAGCAAAGGATGTGGCCCCGCAAAATTTATCCTAAGTGAGAGACGTTGTGATTTGAATGGGTTATTTGTCGCATCCAAGCCAAACACTTAATTACTATCGATCAGTTTTTTAGTGGTTAATCTTTTTAAGGATTGTAATATGTAAGAGATAATCATGTCTATATATCCTGCCATTCGATAATTGGGTCTTGACATCATTTCAACAAGATAAAATTTTAAAAACGATATCCTCTTTTCATTTACATATGAATTGCTTCCTGAATTTTGAAAACCTACTATCTGCATTTCCAAGCAAAATATCCAAACTGAAAAGACCAGTCTACACCCTAAACCATTTCCCCCTTCTCTCTCTCTCTCTCACTATGCCCTATGCGTCTCCCTTCTCGACCGTGGCGGGGCTTGACCAAGGGTCGAGCTCCATTGGCGAGCAAGCTCAACCCAAATTTGGTCCAGCTCTGACGATATCGAGCTCAAATCTAGCTCCGCGTGCATCGACCTCAACGGCTTTGGGTCAAGCTCAACTAGATTTGGGTTTAGCTCGATGATGACTTGGTCAATGGGTCGCGGCTCAGTTAGGGGTGGCGGCTGGTGGCAACGGGGTGGCAAGCATTGGCTGCGTCAGGGCAAAGAGGGGCTAAAGTATGGGTGGGTGGATTAGGGTTTTAGGCAATTGGGTTTTCATTGTGGATAGATTTGAAATGGTGGGAGGAGCAAAGTTAGAAGGAAAATGGCAAATCTGTAAGTGGACCAAATGTATGTGCAACAAGGGACACTGATCGTAGATTTTTAAAATTCAAGATGCCAACTGATATGAGAATGAAATGCGGAGATACTTTATGAAATTTTCCCTTTCGGTTATTACGCTATGATCTCTCTATAGTCATATGCGATAGACTCCTACAAGCATGATACACACATACATACATATATATATATATAGAGTGTTTGAATATAAACATAGTTATATTTCCTTTACAAGAAAATTAATGATTAACTCCACAAAAGAAAAAAGCCTTATTTCACGAGGTCCAACAAAAAATTCCTGCCCATCAATTTACCTATGCTAAAGTTTTCCTCAATTCATTGCCTTGCACGTGAAGCAAAGTATGGAATTATCAAGTATGGATGTGTCTCTCCTCCATTCTTAACCTCAAACGACTTGTCAATGACATCATGACCTCCTGTGCATCAATCAAGTGCTTGGTTTTGACTTGCAATGTACTGCTGCTATGCAAATGCGAACCAGCTAAAAGGGTGTGGACCTTTGAGCTTGACGTTAACATAGCCGAAAGCACAAAAGGGAAAAGAAGGAAGCAAAAGAAAAGGAGCGAGCGAGCCCTACTTGGTTTCTTCTCCTTTCTAATTAATTCTAAGGAGAAAAAGAAAACTTGAATTGAATTTTTTTTTACTTTTTGAGCTCGGGATTCTCAATTGGATTCTGCTTTTGAGGCTCGTGAAAAGATTGAGCACAAAAAGAAGGTTACAAAGCATGTTGATTGGATAGATACATACACATGTGTCCTCTAATGAGCAACTAATCTGCTCAAATTATTGTAGGCCTGTGTTGCCTTGATGATGGCCTTCAGATGGGCTCCTTATGCGGTATCCGAGTCGTGATTCTTCACGTCCATGTATCTCCACCCATGGCGCTTGGTAATGTCAAAGGTTAGTGAATTAATGTTTAATGAATGTAAGATTATAAGTGTTTTTACTGACTGTGATGTGTATGATTATCTTATTATAAAGGCGAGATTTCCATAAAGAAGGTGGAGAAGCTACCTCTAAGGTGTCTGATCATTTTGCCGAATTAATTTCCATGAATACATGCCAATTGTTTGATTCTTCTAAGGTTTCATCATGCAAGACCAAATGTGTCCATATGGAACTACCAATATGCTCTCTTTGTAACTAGCAAAATAGGCACACTTACACGTCTGGTCAATAAATGGAGAAAAATTAATGCAGGAAAACAAATGTTTTGCAGATAATGAATTTAAAATATCAAGAAATGGGGAATATTTGATTGAAATTCAGAATCCACGAGAGATTTATTTAATCGTATAATTGTTATATGTGGGCACATTTAAAAATATCAATTCATCTATTATTTGAAAGAGGACTATTGTTCACCCGAATGTATGGAATATGAAAATTACTGAAATTGCTTAGGGGGAGGATTTGTTTTCTTTGAGGGCACATTTATTGCCTTTTCCATCAAATTTCAAAATATTTTTCATATATTAATAAATTCACGAAAAAATGTTGATGTTAGGTTTGTTTCATTCCATTTGAGATGGATGGAACCTACCAAATTTGCTTTTGTTACGACAATAGCCATGTAGCAATCTTGATAGACATCAAGTTCCCGAACCCCCATAAGAAAAAAAAGAAAAAAAAAGAACTTCTGCAGGAAAAAGGGTCCATTGGTGATGGGGCAATGGTCAAAGATTGTGACTGAAGTGACTCTGAAAACTGGGCCAGAAATCATCATTTGGTCCGCGACCATCTTTAAAACTCTCTGCACACAGAAATCACTTCTTCTTCCTTTTAAATCTTCCCCAAGCAAGCAACCCCGCGTGAGCAATGATTGAATTCCTGAGGGCAGGCCACTCCCTTTGCTTCGTGCTCAAGTCAAGGGTGGAGAGCGGGACCAAACGCTTCTGTCCTTTGAACGTTGACATCTCATTCCACCACCAACTTGATCACATGCTTAGTATTTTAGTAGATTGTCCCTCCCATGTTCCGCAAAATACTTTAGGGTTTAGCCTCTCCATATTGGTTAGGGTTCGGAGAGTGTGTAATTTTTTATATGTAGCTTTTACCAGGGTCTTTTGCAGATAATTCGTGCATGGAGAGCATGGCTCGTATTAAAAAAGAAAAATTAATTGATTTGAATGGCGGATGGTGGGAGATTGGAGGGAGACAATGACTCGTCATCGACACCGCATGCAGCTATGACTGTCAAGATCCTACAGTTGTAATAAGAAGAGGACTATCTACTGCGCAATTATTCTGCCTAGATGGAGATGCAAACAGGATTTCGTTTGGAAGTTTCTAGGATATACTTATTAATATCTGATTAAGAAAGTTTGTTATGATCAGTGTATTAAAAAATGAAAATACATTTTCAATGGGTATGTTTAAGAAATGTTCGGAAAGCGCTCGTTAATAACTCCCTTGCGATATAGTTCTTAAAATATATAATGTGATATTTAGAGTAGATGCATTTTGGTTGGAAACGATTGACTACCCTTACGTATGGAAAACCATCGTCAACTTTTATACCGACTTGGTTTTCATCGGTTGTTTTACTAGAATTTTGTTAATGAGTGTCTCATAAGAGGCGCCAATTGAGTAACTAATTGAGAAAATTTTTAGGCTGCGTTTGGTCATCCAGATTTTTTGTCAGGATAGAATTGGATATGATAGGATAAGAAATTCTGGGATTTTGTCATATCATATCTACTGTTTGGTAAATGGCGAATTTAAAGTCAGATATACAACTAGATATCTTAGAGATAAACAAGTTAATGCTACTTTTTAAATTTTTCTTTCCTTAAAATAGTTGCCTGTGATGCTTTGGTGGTGGCGGCGGTAAAGAGGTTAGGAGGAGAGGATTATAGTTAGAAGCGGTTAGCTGATGGTACCACCATTGGCTGCCGGCGGTGGTGGCCGATGGTGGCGACGGGCAGCCAACAGTACCAGTGGGAATGTGCGATGATAGAGGGCAGTAGCGAGAAGATTGGGAGGAGAGAATTCTGGTTAGAGGCGGCCGGCCAGCGGCGGTGACGACGAGTAGCCAGTCGACGGCGACGACAGATGGCAGCGAAGGGGGTGGGTGATGACGACGAGCGGCAACGGAGGGCGATGGCAGAGGGTGGCGGCAAGGAGATTGGGGGAAAGAAAGGGAAATGAAATCCTATTCCACCTTATCCCACCTCTCCCTTAAGATGATTTTATCTCCATATATGCTCTCTATATCTCTCTTTATCCTATCCTGGACACCTACCAAACACATGATAAGATATAACATATCATATCCTGCATTTTATCCTGACGACCAAGCGTACAGTTTCGATACGCTAACTGTCTTGATTTTGCAAAATTACTGCTTTGAAAAGTGAAGTTTTATTTGTTTAGCTTGTTTAACAAATCACAAAGTGAAACAAAATCTGATATGAGTGATATCAATGTATGTAACTCACCTATCAAACGTATGGTTAGAGGTACAAATGACCCTTTCAAAACAATATTTGGGGTCGAACCAAACTCCGTAGCTAAGAAAGAGCGGTTCCTATGTAGAAAAAACACAGAAAAGCATTGTTCTCATATCATTGCAAAACCTAACCTCCAAAAGCACAAACAACAATTCTCTCTCCCCTTACCATGAGAGAGAGAGAGAAGACAGTTGAGTAATTCATGGTTGGTGAGAGGGAGAGTGGACGAGAAAACGTTAAGAAATATTTTTTAAGACACTTATTTAGTCTTATTAAATGTGCTTTGAAAAGGTAAAATTTGCCATTTGAAGAGTGGTTTTTTTTTATTTTAATGTGCGCTTCTTCAAATTTCAAAGACTCTAAAATAGTCATTACTTGTTTTCATTAACTTAATTAATGCCATAGAGGTACTTGTTAGCAACATCCAACGAAAATTTTAGTATCTTGAAATTAACTTGCATTATGACATGCATTTGCTGCCGCAAAATAAACCAATTTAGAAATGTGATAACATTCTCAAAAAGGTATAAGTTTGAATATCACAAGTGTTTGCTCGTAAGGCCGTCCACAAATCCGATCAATTACCCTTCATGCTTTATGAGCAGACACTCGCACATGTATTGACCTATATTTCTCTACATGGGTTCTTATTTCTCTTCTTTGACATAGTTATAAGTTTTGGATTGAGTAGAAAAAACAAACAGTAAAGTCAATTGAGACCAAACTTAAGTCTATGAATATGAAATAAAGAGACAAATATATATATATAGACGATGGAAAAAAGAAAATTGAAGTCGTGGAAATTGCACGCTCACCTGCCTCACCAGAGTAATGATGATCTGACTTCACGCTATCCAGTGGCCTTCACCATTATCATGACTACTGTACTAAACGCCTTTGACCGACGACTCCAACTGATCTCTGCTACAGAAGAGAGAGAGAGAGAGCAATAATGGGGGCCAACCCTCAACACGTTCAGGAGTCAATACCACTGTTGTTAGAGTTCATGGAGGGTCGTTCTCGAAGACATTGAAGAAGAAAGTTCAAAAGGCATTGGGTATACCGACTTACATTCTCTTTTCAAGTTCGCAGAGTCTCTCTTCCCTTCTCATCTCCGGATGTTATCCTAACGAATAATTGCTCGAATGTTTTAAATAATGCTGAGTCAAATAAAAATAAAAATGACTTAATGAAAGAAAAGAATAGAAATCCCAACGGCAAATTTCATTTGGATATTGAGCATGAGTTGTGTGGCATGTGCAAGGATGGAAATGCGGCCGAGTATAATCAGATACCTGTCTAGATGGCCAAACGCAATCTAAAAAAATGCTAGATAATAGCGGATTTCAGAAACGGAACAGATTAGAAGCAACTTGCTAAAAACTCATAAGGTTTGAGACGGGTTTGGGATATTGTAGACGCGAAACCCAAACCCGAAACATGTAACTTACTAAGATATCTTTATCTCACTAGAATCTTTAGGTTAAACTTTAGATATCAAAATGATAGTTTCCGCCTCGTGTGAAGTCCGGAATCACCTCCTTCCTTCTCCACCTCGCCGTGCTCCGCTCGTCTTTGCCTCACTCTCCTTGTTCAGCAATTCAATTTATCATATATCGCTATACACATATCTAGGTTACATGCATATAAACGTAATTTTCCATCAACAACTTGCTATGGAATGATGGAGGAGCTACCGTGCGTCAACCAGGAACAACAAAAGAAGGGAGGGAGGAGGAGGAGGAATAAAATCTTAAAAGCAACAAGAGAAAGGTAGGACGTCCGTGTTAGAGAACCAAGCGGTCGACTCAAAAGGTGTGGTAACCAATGGATGTACACCTCCATGACCTTAAGCTACTATTTGTCTCATTAGCAGACAAATCCTCAATTCTGCTTTTTTTCACTGTGCTTGAATCAATCAATCCAATCAAATCGATTTGCACCAAAATCCCGGTCTCATTCAAATCCAGTTGTAAAAGGACTTGTCTCTCTCTCTCTCTCTCTGTCATTTCCAAGCCTCGTTAATGATAAAGTACAGGGTCTGGTGTACAAATAATTCGTTCCCCTCCTACTGTTTGCCCACTATCCTGTCGACCAACCACACGTGCGACGCCCCTTCCTCGTGGTGGCAATCATTTGCAGGGTTGGCCACCCGCACGAGTGGTTAGGTCATCAGTCATCACCCTTCTTTATTCCCTCTTTACTTATGGCTTAACTTTCTCTCTCTCTCTGCCTATTTAATCTCTAAACTTTAGAAAACTCCATGTTGCTCTCCCAAACATTATCATTCTCACAAAATAGCTCCCGGCCTTTGTAAACTTATAAATCATCACTCTTGAACTTTGATATTTGTTGCTATTGCTAATGTTTTCGTCTATAGCCCGTTAAGTGTTACATGAAAATGGAGTAGCTCATTTTCTTGACAAAATCACCTCTATCATGAGTAATACCATTGAAAAGATAGAGAGATTGTTTTGATCAACGAAATGAATCGTCCAAGTAGCACTTAACGGCTATAGGAATGAATAAACTAGCGATTTGAGACAAAAATTCAAAGTTTAGGAGATAATCTGTAATATTCCAAAATCGATTGTGCAACGGGACCAAAACTCGGGGAGATCTTGACCTAGGTGAAAGTACCAAAAAAGTCTTAAACTTATTACATTTATGCCAATTCAATTATAAACTTTTTAATTGTACCAATTAAATCCTAAACAATTTACCAATATAGTCCATTCGGCCAATTTTAACTGAAAATCGCGAACATAGACACCGACCGTCCTACATGATACCCCTAGTAGACATGGAAAATTTTTAAAATTTTGATTTTTTTTCTCTCTTTTTTTTTAATTGTTAAGGGCCAGTAGGGGTAGCTAGCCACTAGGGGGGTCAATGACTCCTACCTACCACTATGTTCGAGGTTAGTGAGCCCTCGCTCGACACTGGATGAGGGCTCACAACCCTCACTCACAGTTGGGTGAGGGTTAGGACCCTTGCTACGACCTGCAGCTGGCGAGGACTTGTAGCCCTTGTGGCCCTCGCTTAGAGCTGGGCGAGGGCTCGTGACCCTCGCCGTGGTTGGCGAGGACTCACGGCCCTCGCCTAGTGGCCGATGGCCCTTAACAATAAAAAAAGGAAAAAAATTAATTAAAAAATCATTAAAAAAAAAAACATCCACATTAGCGTCGGTTGTGCCACGAAGGACGTCTGATGTCCATGTCATAAATTTCTGACCAAATTTGGTCGGATGGACTACATTGGCAAATTGTCAAAATATTTATGATTCAATTGGTACATTGAAATGTTTAGAACTAAATTGATACTGGTGTAATAGGATTAAGACTTTTTTGGTACTTTTCTCTCTTAAGCTATTACCCCAAATTTTAAATCATCAAGAATTACATGCGCTAAGGGAGTGAAAATCGATCAGATAATCTGATATTTGTTAATGAGTTCACATTTCGCAAAAAAGAGTCTTGTATGCATGTTCTTTGGGGATTCTTGAGTATTGTGTCAAAATCCCGATTTAATTTTTTTTTCCAGGCTCCTTTCAATTCATTAAATCAAGCTTCACGTGACTTGAAAGTGTTAATGGTTACTTAGATATAGAGTAACAAGTAGCCTTATGTTCATATTTATTCCTTCATCTAGTAAAAAATCTAGAAGGGATTCTTTGCAAGATTCATGATTTTTTCATTATTCGAGGTGCAAAACCTCACACGATCAACCGGTTTTGGAGGGTGTTATCAAAATTGTATAACGTGATGTGTTGATAAAGTATCATGCATCCGTTAAATTTATTGTTCAATAGAAAGCTTATGCTTTGTCTTCAATCGAACAATAAATGATCAACACATAGTTCAGGGTTGAATTTTGTAAACTCTTCAACATGTTATGTGATACGATTGAATTAACTCACTAGAGATATTATCCGTTTTGCCCATCTCATATAATGCCTCGTGATTTTGTTATTTGGCGTACATGTGGGTACTTTCCTAAAAAATACTCATCCTAATGGTACTCTTACTTGAGCACACTTTATTTGTTCCAATTCAAAACGTTGTTATTATGTTAAAAGGTGTTTCTAGTGGTTAATTCCAATTTCACTTATATAATTTAGGAACACTACCCCTTTGTCGGTGTGCGATTTGGTTTATTCCTTCCCATTTCACTATCCTAGAAGCTTGTTAAGAGCCACTCCTTACTTGGCTCTCTTGCCCCGGCGATCATTTCTCACTCTTTTCAAAACAAGTTGTTATAGACCCACTAGTTTTCGCTTGATTCATCCTAAAACCACACTTCTACGGGAGGGGGTCTTACTTTGATACCGTATTATGATGGCCCAGAATTAACTCACTCGAGTTATTATTCGTTTTGAATTGTCTTACATTAGAACTCATGATTTTGTCATCCGGCGTACAATTAGGCCCTTTCTCAATATGTCATCCATCATGGTAGTGCTCTCACCAGAGCATGTTCAATATTGGAGATCGAATTTTAAACGTTGTTATCATGTCACAAGGCCCATATTGTGGGTTAATTTCAGTTTTACATATATAATTCAATAACGCCATCTTCTTATTCGATGTGCAATTAAGTTCATTTTTTACCCCCTTGTCCATCCTTAAAGTCTGTCAAGAGCCACTCAGGAGGTGTATGGTAACCATTATGGAGTATAATTTCTGCTCAAGAAGTGCTTTTGGAGCAGAAATGCGTTTGTTAAAAAATTTCACTATTCTACTTTTGGAGTATTTTTTTCACTTCTGAAGCAGAAACGCGTTTGTTAAAACAGCTTCTTTTTTTTTTACTCCAGAATGAGTTTTGAGCCCTTAAAAAGAAGTAAATTTTTTTTACTTCTCTCTTCTAGAATGAGTTTTGGATCGCCTAAATCTTTTACATTTATACCAATTCAATCCATTTGGTCGGCCGCGCGCTGACGTGACGTGGCGCACCGACCGGATAAAATAATAATAATTTAATATTTTTGAAAATTTATTATTATTA
>BCNH02000009.1:11824482-11838622 GCA_001662345.2 Metrosideros polymorpha var. glaberrima
AATAAAAATAAAATAAAAATTAATAACAAATTAAAAAAAAATTAGAATATTATTATTTCTCTTCCGGAAGTAAAAATTTTCTTTTGTTTACCAAATGCATTTTTACTCTAGAAATCTACTTCTAGAGTAGAAATAAGAAAATCAATTTCTGATTAGAAGTTAAGTTCTGAAGGAGAATGGTTACCATTCACCCCCTCACTGTTTGGGCACTTATGCTCTGGTGCTCACTATGAACCTCTTTTTACCCTTTAATTGGTGTGATATATACACATTATATTTGCTTCTTTGCTGCCCCAAACTTTTTCTTCAATAGGTGCAATAAGTAGAGATGGCTTTGTGACCCCGAAATTATACAAAGGGTGGGCCACTTGCCATTACTCTCGGCCGCTCATTGAGAATAGAAAATGGGGGTCAATCTTTGAACTTTAACGGCTCAAATTCGCGGAGTAAGCTCTTTGGGTGCATGAAAGGATTACAAGGAGGAGGCGGAGATTTTCTTTTTCTTTTTTAAACAAAAACAAATATCCAAACATTTTGACTGGCTAATCATCATATGTACAGGCAAATAGCCCTATTCATGTTAAGTCTCATGACTCTCAACTCATTGAGTGGTGGCGTGGCTCTAAAGGTTATTCAGAGTGTGAGATGTTAAATATCTGAGCATCTTACCTGTCGTATTTAAATCAAGCATTTGAATATTCGGACAGCCTCTCTCAAGAAATAATGTCTTATCTTCTTTTTATTGCACCCTACATGTCATATGCATAGAACGAGACATGTACCATCGACTTTGAAAATTGGTTATATAAGAACTTAAGTCGAAATTCTATATATATGCTACAATTTAAACGCACGATAAAAATATAGAGGATTCGAGTCCACGTGGAGGAGGTGGTTGGGTTTAATGTGGCGTTCTCATGTTGGCGAGATCGATCTCTCTCTGTGAGAAAGATTAGGCTTTTGGCCAAAAGCAAATGTTGTATTTCGGTAAAGTGTTGTGGGGGAAAGAAGACAAGTTGGCAGATTGAGCGTGCACATGAAGAGCAATGATGTCAAGATGTGGAAGGAAAAAGGAAGAGAGTTGAGACCTATGAAGATGAAGGCTCACGATGGAGCCAAGTGATCAATTTGTGAGATTTTGTGAAATTACTGCTAATTATTTTAAAAATTGAAGCTATTAAATGAAGTCGTTGAAAAGATAAATGAGGCCTGGAAAGATTTGAACTCATAACCTTTTTGCTTTGATGCCATGTGACATTTTGTGAAACTATTGCTAATTGTCCTAAAGTTTAAGCCGTTAAATGATGACGTAGTTTAATATTTAAATATTCTATCACAACCAACTCTATTTGTATTAGGCTATGTATTACTTAGTTAATTACCTTTCAATTTTGATGATAAATTGCTCCATTATGGAGCCCATGTTTTGGGATCCAAGTGAGGTGAAAGTAGAGAATAGTTTTTCGTTTTATTATGCAGATTTATACGAAATAGGGTTTTGAATTGCACATAAACCAGGAAGCTCTATCTCTTGATCTAATGAAAGATGTAAGTACTAGAAAAACAAGTCATATCCCTAAAACTCCACAAAAATTCCAAGACAAGGAGAACAAATGAAATCTCGATTATCAAAATGATTCACTCCCGTGACGTCTCGGTCTTTGACAACGAACCACGATGAGCATCGAACCGTATAATTGTTCGCATTCACTCGAAAGGAAGTGAAGAGTTCCTATTCAGATTATTGCTGTATTAAACAGAGAAGGTGGTATGTCTCTTTGAGCATGGATGATGCGATGCGATGCGATGCGATGCGACACCTAGTGATCGTGTTGCATCTAGAGGGATACGAATCGTACGAGATCCCCAGAGCTGTTTTGACACAAGCGTTTCTCTCGCACTACCTTCGATGCTGAAATCTGCAGGAAAGATGGGCAAATGGTCTTTAACCTAATCGCCTAGGGAATGAGAGAGGTCTCGTGGCTGTGGAAAAAGAGAGAGATCTCTCATCTTCATTGGATAGGACTAGCTAGCTCGGAGAGAGACTCTATTGAGACCTCGATCCTCTATGATTTATAGGCCGTCACCGACCGGTCCCGAGGCTCTCAAAAGTCCTCATAGTCTGAGAAAAGAGAACAGAAGATTATTCTCCCCACCACCAGTGTAGTGGAACTTTTGATTTTGTTATGGTAAGCAAGCTAAAACCCTGGAGGAAGACACAGGGAGAGAAGAGGTTTCATTGAACAAATTCCATGCACGAGTACCACGGTGGATATGCCACTCAGGTGAATGAAGTTCCCGGTTAAGATTTGAGCTCAGCATGAACTAGTCGAGTTGCTTACTTAGCCCGATTTCATGGTTCTAAAGGTTGATCGGTTCGAAACCGTGCAATAAATATTATAATTGCATATTTGGTCGGATGGAATGAGAATGGAACGAGCATCCCGATTCCTATTCCATCCAAACCATGTTTGGTTGGTGTCCAAGAATCGGAATGATCATTCCATCTCTGAATCGTTATTTCTTCCCTTATTTCTAAATAAAATAATAGTAACAAATAAATATATAATTAATTTAAAGATATATGACAAACATATATTATTTATAAATTATTTAAAATGTTATATTATGGTTAACAAATTATAAATAAATAAATCATTAATATCAAATGATTTGCTATTTTAAACTCTAATTAGCAAACAATAAATATCTATTATACTATTTGACAATTAATTTTATTTATAGTGAATAACAGATTAATAACATGTTTAATATTAAATAATATAATATAGTATATCCAAGAACCAATCATAAATAATAATTGGTAATTCTAAATTATACTTAGTAATTGTAATTATCGAATAATAAGATTAATGCTAAATAAAATTAATAATTTTTAAACTATTGTTGTATTGAGAGTGTTTCTACATCCAAACCTGAACATAACCAAACCAATAGCTTTGATTTACATTATTCTGCCTCCACAATTCTATTATGCATGCGAGATTGGAAATAGCAGCAAAAATAACTAATCACAGATGCAGTTATTGTTTTTGCCTCCATGAAGCAATGTTGTGATGGCAAAATAAGCACTTCCTTCTAATCATCCGCCTCTAAATGTTGTACGAGGCTTGTAATTCCGAGTTCGATTCATGGATGAAATTAAAAGTCATATGACGACGATAACTTACCAAAACTCTTTCAAGTCGATCGAAGGATAATATGATGTTGTTTGTATTTGGTAGCGTGGGGGGATGGAGAGAATTCGTGCCATCTCATTCAATCACTGTCATCGTGACTATTAATTAGGCGCCTTATGGATAATTTAAACATAGCAATCGGTTGTCATCCCTGTTGTGTTTAAAATCTCTTAGATTCCAAGATTTTGTACTGGACTAACTTGAGATTGGAGAGAATATTCGTAACAAAAGAAGATAATAATAATTATAACTTGATTAGAGAGAGAACATTTTCGATTGGTTGTTCAGGTTAGGTCGGAATGAGAGCAACCCGGCTTTCACAATATTCTTCACCAACAGCATGTTTGTCTCGTGTTTAAAGAATAATCCTAGTAATAATAAGTGAATAAAAACAAATATGTTTCTCTCATGAACCTAGTAGCAGTGTCATTCAAGATTGATTCTCCGACTGATTTTTTTTTTCTTTCTACAAGCGATCTCCAATAGGCCATATTGGTAATGTCCATAATTGTAACTCACTGATTTAGAACGTTGGCAGCATAGTTGTTTAATCGAGATTCGTTATTGCGAAAATCGAATCAAATCGTAGAATCTGTAGAGTATCTAAAACTAGTATTTCATGTCATAGACATTTGTATATGAATTGTGTAAATAATACTATGATTCGATAATGTCGAGTGAGATTTATAATCTATGAACAAAGAAATGATAGTTTTGAGTACATATGACGTTTCCTATGCATAAGGAGATATAATTTCCCGTCGTTTATTAATATAAGGATGACAATCAAATACAAACCATTATTATTTACCGAGTTTTTTTGTTGCATTCTAAAGTGAAACATTATACTTTCAGTCATTTTGTAACTTTCAAAACATAACATACATCATAAAGTATCACCATTGGATAGATAAAACTACCAAAAATTGAATCGCTTGGACTGAATTGAATCATTCGATTCGAGTTGATCAATCGACCATGGTTGGCAGGAGGAAGTTTCCAATTAATTTCTAGCGTTAACCAGAGACTCCCACATATGATAATGAGCAAAGAGAGGTTTTCTGCTATCCAAATTTGGAGAAACTTTTCTCTCGGGCCTCCTCTGCTAGCAATATTTATGTTTGAGATTAGTTATAAAGAGGCAATTATTTCTTTAAAAAATCTTTGCATTGTCTGAAGTTTCTTCTCGTCTTTATCTAATAAATATTTCTTCATTGTCTTCTCCATATGATTCTAGGCATTATCTTAGTATCTTAGGCGATATATGTACTTTTATATTTTAATAGGCTTAGATTCCAAAATTTCTGGGATAGGGTTTGCACCTTATTGTGATGTTCAGTTGTCTAGACAGCTTTTATATTTTATTATCCTATGTTTTGCATTTCTAACATGCTGCAACCTGATGTCGTGTGAATCTAATGCGACCTAAGTTCATTTATTTTCCATTCTTTTTTGTCAGGATTTGCTTCAGATTCGGTCCCATTAGCCCATCATCCTAAAATGACAATTAGTTTGCTGACATGGCAATTGATTTCTCAATATCATGCAACCTTCAATGAAAGAAATGGATGGTTGAAATTTGATGCAGGTGCTGCTGGTGAAGACTTCCTAGAATGATTAGACAAGTTAAAACCTAAAAAGTAGGATTGGAATAAGAATTCTCACATCGTGTATACAACGGATTCATTCTATCAGATCGAGTCAATCACATGTTGATAAACATCATGATCGCTGCAATATTACAATCACACAGACGCACACATGTGGATTTTCAATGTCCGGTACAGTCTAGGAAAGCAATTGCCATGTCAATTATACGCACAACCCTTCCGAAAATCATAGTCATAATATTTCTCTTTTATTATTCTTTTGTTAGCAATCTGAAAAGCACAAGATAATAAATAATAATGCACAAGGCGGAGCAACGAGCTCTAAGAAAACTAGAGTTTATACTTAATCAAAATCTGGCGGGTCGGGCATTATGACTTCTTAAATATCCGTAAGACTTTAAACTTCTGCAAAATACAAACGTTGATATGTAAATTCACATATAAATTCTCATATTTTTTGCAAGTGCTTTTGTCTAAAGTGGATGGAAATAGACCGATTTTCATTATCCTAACTAAAGCTTTCACTGGTGATGCCAATCTAAAGGACATGTGTAAGTGTTAGGCCAAAGAAGGGGTCAGCCTATTACGCCTCCGATACCTAAGAGCATCGTGCCCTTATAATTTAAAATAATTGGATAATATCGAATCTCCTCAGCACCTCTTTGGTGTGCACTTAGCACAAAAAATAAATTTTTTTTTACCATGACATTTTGTTTAATAAGATGTTGTTAATGGGTGCATCGGGCATTTATTAAGAAATTTTCCCCCTGTCAAAATACTAAGAAACTCGTTAACATGACCTCATCTTTGAATAAGTTTCCTAAAGAAATACTTCATATCGTCGGCCATTTACGATGTGGTAAAATGAGCTATTTACGATACATTGTTGATGCTTGTCAAAGAAAAGGGGAAAATTATTCAAAAATTCTAAACCTATTGTATGAAAGCCAATTTAGTGCTAAACCTCTTAATTGTGTCAACTTAGTCCTAAACCTTTTGATGGTTTGCCAATTTAGTTCTAAACCTTTCATTTGTGCCAATTTAGTCATAAACATTTTGGTAATTTGCCAAGTTAGTCCTAAAACTTTTGACGATTTGTCAATGTAGTCATTCTGGCCAAATATCCAAATAATAGGTTTAGGACTAAAATGGCAAATCTTCAAAAGGTTTAGGATTAAATTGGCACAATTGAAAGGTTTAGGACTGAATTGGCCGCCCCACAATAAGTTTAGGACTTTTTGGACAATTATCCCCAAAGAGTAGATTACTAGAACGCTTATCGAAACCTCGACTTGTTCAACTGGCATAACATATCAACATCGAGGACAAGTAAGGTGGAGACAGATCTAAATGTTGGCTTAGTAAGCATCTTATGATAAAAATAGTGGATGAAATGTGTTTCTATCGTCATCAGATTAAACCTCAAATCCATTTAATTTTTCATACCCAGTTGGATTGCAATATGTAATATCATAATAATGCTACAAAAGGAATCACTTTAAATTAATTCACAAACACGCACACATGCGCACAATTCCTCACATGCAAAATTCTAGAGAAAACTCTCAATATATTCTGAAAATTACTGTAAAAGTTTTTCGAGACCTTATAATATAACAAATAAAAACCCATAAATCCTACGCGATCCAAAATTATAATCAATAAAAAAACATTGGAAAATAGGCAATTGGATTAAAACAACTGTAGAAAATAATCCTAAAAATAGAAAAGTTGCCCAAAACCATGATAAGGGTGGATTTTGAGGTCCGAAACAACGGCAAGCGAGGACCCTCATTTAGGCATGTGACACCGCTCAAAACGAGTCTCTAGATTAGTATTATGGGCGCCGTGGCTCCTCTCGAATAAAAAATTCACGGACTATTCATCAAACATCATGCGAGTTCTCGATCTCGACCCGCCTTTTGATTTTCTAGTTTATCCGGACTAGAGGTGAGCATAGTTTTAGGGTAGAGCATGGTTCCAGAGAACTGTACCCGTGGGAACCCGTTCGGTTCTAGGTTTCAAGGCATGTAGGGTGGGTTCTAGTTTTCAAAAATTAGGGAATCTATTTCGACGGGTAGGTTTTAGGTTCTAGATAGGTAAAACCTAAAACTCGGAAAGACTTTTTGTGTTTTTATTGGTCTATGTCTTCACTCGATCTACGATATTTTATGGCTTCCGATGATGAGTTAATAATCTAAAACCATTAGTCTAAGCTTCCATTTTTGACGATATTTATGATTGAGACTTTTACTTTGTTAATGTTTTATATTCTTCGTGTGTCTAAATATAAGTTATGGATAGTGAATTATAGCACAAAGTTGTGGTCATTAAAATGTAATGATTTACTGCAATCATTCAATTAAAAATACAATGGAACTTGGGTAGACTCTAGAATTTGTGACAAGATAGGTTTCAAGTTCCGACCTTGAAATTTATGACATGGTAGATTTCAAGTTACAGGGTATGTAGGATAGGTTCCAGGTTTCAAAAAATTAAAACCTGTTCTGACGGGTAAGTTTTAAATTTCGGGTGGAACCTACATGGAATCTAGAACCGCTCACCCTTAATCTGAATGCTTCAGAAAGTCCTCAACAGTCATGCTCGTGTTGCCATCACATTTTTCTTTTTCTCCTCTTCTCGGATCATAATTTTCCAATGTGACCAACGCGGTGTTCAGAACCAAACATAAGCAAATTCTTATCCACACTTGTTCCATGATGGACCAAACAAACGTGAGCTGCAGGATCTGGCCGATCCCTTCCGAAGCCCACGTACATCTCACGGTTCAGCTGGCTCTAGTCCAATGTCGATTCATGATGGAAGTGGTCTAGGGTTAAAGGTTTACCGGAATTAGCTAAGTGTTAAGGCCAAATGCTAGAATGCGTTTATCTTAAAAGACAGCTTTGGTTTCCTCGAGAGCTCCCAAGCTTTTTTATATTAGGACACAAAATGGAAGTTTCTTTTCAACAGATGTACAACCTCCGGAAAGCACATATCTGATCTCTTCTCTCTCTCTCCCCAACAACAGCTCAGCAGAATTCCACAAAAACCACACTACATCAGAGAGAGAGAGAGAGGGAGAGAGAGAGAGAGAGAGTCAGTCATCCATGTCTGACTCGGAGCTAGTAATCCTCTGCGTCCTTCCCTCAGTCTTGGCTCTGCTTCTCGTCTCCATCCTCATCCGGAGGAAGCACCAGACCCGGTTCAAGCTCAACCTCCCCCCCGGCCACGCCGGCTGGCCTTTCCTCGGCGAGACCATTGCCTACCTCAAGCCTTACTCCGCCACTTCCATCGGAGCCTTCATGGACCAACACATCTCCAGGTAAAATCAGTCTATGACCCGACCCCACGTCATCAAAAGGCCAGGCCAATCGAGAAAACTCACGGAAACAGAGTACCCTGTTTTCTGTTTCGCTTTTGGCTTTCAGGTTCGGGAAGATATACAGGTCGAATCTGTTCGGGGAGCCGACGATCGTGTCGGCCGACGCGGAGCTGAACCGGTTCATCCTGCAGAACGAGGGGAGGCTGTTCGAGTGCAGCTATCCGAGGAGCATCGGGGGGATCCTCGGCAAGTGGTCGATGCTCGTCCTCGTCGGGGACATGCACAGGGACATGCGGATCATCTCCCTCAACTTCCTCAGCCACGCGAGGCTCAGGACCGTCCTGCTCAGGGAAGTTGAGCAGAACACTCTGCTTGTATTGAGCTCTTGGAAGGAGAACTGCACTTTCTCTGCTCAAGACGAATCCAAGAAGGTAACCCCAAACAAAGAAGAAAAGAAGAGAGAGAGAGAGAGAGAGAGAGAGATTTAGAAATAAGTCTTCTCGTTTGATAAATTTCACTACGCATTGAC
Organism: Metrosideros polymorpha var. glaberrima; assembly: GCA_001662345.2. NCBI lineage: Eukaryota > Viridiplantae > Streptophyta > Magnoliopsida > Myrtales > Myrtaceae > Metrosideros > Metrosideros polymorpha. Next base: position 11,833,147 of record BCNH02000009.1, read on the forward strand.
GGGAGCTTTGAGAAAAAGATGATGGAAGCAATGACGGATTTCAGGAGGCCGGTGGGGTCGTGTCCCCCTTCTCCCTTATACGCGCCGTGCAGTTTTCAGTAGTTTTTATCGCACTATATGAAAATTCATGTAAAACTTTTGCCGAATTTCTGTCGGGCCTAAGATTCTGCGTCCGCCGCTGATGCAGTTCACCTTCAACCTGATGGCGAAGCATATAATGAGCTTGGACCCCGGCGAGGCGGAGACAGAGCAGCTGAAGAAGGAGTACGTCACTTTCATGAAAGGCGTGGTGTCGCCGCCGCTGAATTTCCCTGGAACCGCCTATCGAAAGGCTCTGCGGGTAACGGAACCCCCTCGTCCCTTCATCGATTCATTTCTTTATCCGATTGATCTCAGCTCACGTGAGAATCCCAGAGTCATTTTGCCCTTCCCTAATCAAGAAAGCTAACTCCGGGTGGACTCAGTATTTCCATCTTCTTTCCGCGCACTGTGCTATTCCAGTGCCTCGATCACGACAGTTTCTTCCAGAAGACACAGATTGCCTCGAGAACCCACTTCCTGTTTTCTTTCCCCTTTACCGAGTTCTTTGCTTCTGCAGTCGAGATCGACGATTCTGAAGTTCATCGAGAGGAAGATGGAAGGGAGGGTCCGGAGGACGAAGGAAGGAGCCGGGGAGAGCTCGAGGGAGGAAGACGATCTGCTGGGGTGGGTGCTGAAGCACTCGAACCTGTCGACGGAGCAGATCTTGGACTTGATACTGAGCCTGCTCTTCGCCGGCCACGAGACCTCCTCGGTCGCCATTGCTCTGGCCATCTTCTTCTTGCAGTCTTCCCCCAGAGCAATCCACCAGCTGAGGGTACGTGCCAACAGAGCTTGAGTTCAAGAAAACCATTGATGTTTTCTCTTCTCTTTTTCACTGTACGTTCTCTCATCGTTTTCCGGGTGCGGGAGTCCAGGAAGAGCATCTTGAGATTGCGAGAGGCAAGAAGAAAGCTGGGGAGACGGAGCTGAACTGGGAGGACTACAAGAAGATGGAATTCACCCAGTGTGTAAGCTCCCTCTTCCACTACAAAATTGAATTTTTTTTTTTCTATTTTCAGTTTTTATTTTATTTAATTTTATGGGATTGAGAAAACTCAAATTGGTAAAATAATTATACCCATTACGAGGCACGTCACGCCGTTTTCTACGCGAGCTTAGGTAAATGTCACATGAAAGTTAACTCGGGACAGGACCTCGTGGCATGAACGACTCGTCTTTGACTTCGGGTCTTTTTTAAGGTTGACGATAATGGGTACGGTGCTGAATTTTTATTTTTTGGTCGGTTGGGATGCGAAGGTGATTAGCGAGACGCTTCGGCTGGGAAACGTGGTGAGGTTTCTGCACAGGAAGGCGCTGCAAGATGTCAGATACAAAGGTGAGGACAATTTGACCATTCCCTTTTCCATGCCGGATCATCGGATTTGCTCTAATCTAAATTTTCTAAGAACTTTGTTGACGACGGCGGCGGCAGCGGCGGTCGGACGTCTGTCGAATACCGATAGCTCGATTTCGCGCCATCGCGGCGACGGCTGTCGAAATCCTTTCTCGAATTAAGCAATATAGAGCATGTTTATTTTATTTTTTGGGGGGGCAAAAGGGAGGGTGTTCGTGTGCAATTTATGTGTGTAATAATTTGTGGTGGTGGTGTGTGAAAAGGGTATGACATTCCATGTGGATGGAAAGTGCTGCCGGTGATAGCAGCGGTGCACTTGGATCCTCTGCTTTTTGACCACCCTCACCACTTCAACCCTTGGCGGTGGCAGGTCAGTTTCCCTCATTCACCTCTCCTCTTCTCCCTTCCCTCTCCTCTTCTTGTTTGGCTCTTAGGATGCGTTTGTCTCGCCGAAAATTTCGTGACAAAGAAAAATATCTTCCACGAAAATCATTTTCAAGAAAAATGGTTAGTTTTTACTTGCTTGGTGATTTAGGGAAAACGATTTCCTTCTCGTCATAAGGATAAGTTTTTTCATAAATCGATTAGTTTTCCGTCGTCCAAACACCGAAAAGTCGAAAAACGATCTCCCGGAAACAGTTCTCCCTCGAACGAACAAACAGACGGACCCTTAACTCCTAATTCTCTTTTTAAAACTATTCGAATGCGACATAGATGATCAAGCCCCTCGTGCTACAAAACCCTAGACACCCTTGGTGCGGCCCACTGTATTGAGGGGAAACATCATTAAACTACACATTTAAACAAAGGATTAGACAATGACCAGAAAATGGAAAGATACAAACTATGTGAAGACAGTAAAAACGATGCATGGGACACCCACATGAAGTTAAAACCCCTCGTGTGACTCGGGCTTCGTCTTTGATGCTTCTTCTTCAATCAATCATTGGGGACCAAGGCGACCATTTTTGACCGAACGGCTTTTCCTTAATCTACACGAGTCCTAATTGGAAGGAGCTCGTGGTCGGTTCTCGGTCAAATCGAGGGTTGTGGGTTAGTGTCGAAGAGTACGAGACGGAATTCGAAAGTCGATCTGGCTTATATCGCTATCCCTCCAATTATTAAAACTCTTTAATTTCTCCCCCTTTTTTTTTTTTTAAAATTATTGCGTTCGATCGTGTTTTCTTCTTGTTTTTTTCGATACGACCCTTTTCATGTTTCCACGAATTCGTGAAGTAGATGGCTATCAACCTTTCTTCCACCCCTTTTTCTACGTGGCAGATTGATTATTGTCTCATTATCTTAAAACTCCGAAGTCTTGTTAGTACCCAAAAATCCAGATAATAAAATAATAACAATAACGATAATAATTATTATTATTATTTGAAACCTATTTAAATCTTTTTGAACTTCGGTTTATGTTGTGTCGTTTTATCTATCTAGTATCTCGGATTTTATCGATCGAGACAATAATAAGGGGGTGCAAACCCGTATAAATAAAATGCTCAATTAAAACGGAAGCCAAGTATGAGGAAGCTTTCAAAACCAAAGGGGAGCTATTATACGTCATATGCAAGTTTCCATTATACCAAAGGTGTAAAAACTTTAATCCAATTTTCGGTAAAAATAAGAATATTTTAGACTTAAAAGGATCATTGAATTTTGGGGTGTGGAATTTCATTTGCAGACCCTTTTCGAATCTTTTAAATGCTTTTAAATACAACTGGCCCATGAAAAATTTAAGAGAAAAAAATTCATGGGCCACTTTAAATATTTTCCCTTCTTTTTGAAAAATCGCTATTGATTAGTGAAATTACCATCGTTAAGACGGTTAAATCAGGTCGTTAAAAGAAAGGGTTCCGAGACAACAAGACACAGGCGCGACGGCGAGCCGTGCTGAGCGGAGTCTCATGCCATCAGGCCCCATACGGACGGCGGCTCCAGCGTCAATCGTCGATCGATCACGTGCGTGTGGGCTGTGCGCGGGGGGAGTGTGGGGGATTCGATGGGGTTGGACAGATAGTGAAGCCCATGTGGGTTGTGGGCCTCACACGTGCACGTGCACCTTACTCTGCTTTTTCCTCTTTGCCCCATCGTTCTGTGGTGGGCCCTGGCTCGCGCGAGCTGGTCCAAAAGAGAGAAAAAATTCCATTCGAGCCTTAGGAAAAGGTAGTTAAAAGTCTTACTCGACGACCGTTCACTGATGGAGAAATTTCGAGGTTTTTGTCTGGAGCACCATAGGCCTTCTCGTCAGCACCCCTCAATTATTGTGGTAAATCCTATTTTGTCCAAATAACGAAATTTCATCGCCGCCGTTGATTCAGAAGGACGGCGACAAGGAATTTCAGAACCGCTTAGAGATCTCTCGTTGACGAATGGAGTACGGAAAGATTGATAAATCGACGGATAGTAACCAATTTCTTAGGGATGCCTAAGTTAGGATGTGGTAGATATAAGATGAGAGGTTGCCGGTTACCTTGGTTGGACTGGACCTCGACGCCAATTAATCCCGACCTTTAGTTTCACATGGATAATAGCATCTGCCAGAGGTGTTATGAGTTACAGTGTCGTGACCATGAAAAGTTGATACAAAGAAATCTACCCTGAAGAAAGTTGAATAAGAAAAAATTGGATCCCACATGACATGATTGAAATCCATATGATTCAACGACCCATTTCAACTCGGCAATTATGAGAACTAGATGTGTATTGTTTAAGTCGTAATTCCGAGCGGCTGGCACAAATTATTGTACACAATGATTGACACGCCTTCCGGTTGGTTGCACCTTCATCAACCGTCCTCAATACATTTTCCCTTCGGAGTGCGTTGGCAATTTGTTGTCTATTGCAACCCATTATTGTCGAGATTCCTTTAGCTTCATGAACTGCTGTTCTTCTCTTCGTAAGAACAACAGGTGCATGGAATAACATAGTACCCATATTTTATGGGATGGTGTGGGTGTTAGTGGTTTCACCATTGGAGGGCCTCCTTACTATCATGAGAAAATCTGAAAGAATCGTGGCATGGACAAAGACAAGTACTTGATTGATAATGAGTGTGGATGGACCGTTTCGACATGAATTGGTCTCCCACCTGCTGTCCAAAAGTGTGGTACGAAAAGGAGAAGGAAGAACCTGCATACTAAATGTGAGGTCGATTTAATCCTATGGACATGTCTGGTTCGACCCAAGTTATTATCTGTCCATCTTTACACTTCTTTTTTATATGCCATAAGCTTCTGCTTATCTACATTTGGCAGTTGGGATCTTTTCATAAGCTTCTTTTTGAGTAACTTGCTGAAGTTTTGGAGGGAGAAAACAGTGTGTTTTATCCGAGGCTTGAGATCCTACCATGATCCTTAGGGTCCGTGTGTGTATTAGGTGCAAGTGTGTACGATAAATAAGGACCGTTAGAACTGGGCACCCTTAATAGGTGGGTCCATAATCGATGCGCATGTGCTTATGTGATCTTTGTGTTGTGATAACCTCGTTCGTTCTTGTTAGTTTTGAGGCTTATTGTGTGTTACACCCTTATGACTCCTCATAATACGACGAGGTGACCATGTTAATCCTCGTTATACTCTCTCTTTTGCACGTTTTAAGGAAGTGTGCAGATATTTTCCCAGTATTCCTCGTATGTTATGTGTTAAGACTAGGGCTCCTAGGTTATTAGGACAAAAGATCTAGATGTTCTCCTTGTTTACAACGTATTTCATTGTGAATGTACTTTGGCTTAATTATGCAGAACAAATGTACTTCTAACCCTCGAGGACAGTCATCGCAATATTCGTCGTCTTCTTCGACATGCCCGAGCGCAAATTACTTCATGCCGTTCGGTGGAGGACCACGGCTCTGTGCGGGATCTGAGCTGGCTAAGCTCGAGATGGCGGTTTTCATCCACCATTTGGTCCTCAACTTCAGCTGGGAGCTAGCTGAGCCTGACGAGGCGTTCGCCTTCCCATTTGTCGACTTCCCTAAAGGCTTGCCCATCAGAGTCCAACACCACAATTTGCTATAGAGAAAACACTCCTCCTCACCACC
>BCNH02000009.1:11849816-11902843 GCA_001662345.2 Metrosideros polymorpha var. glaberrima
TTTTTTTTTTCTGAAGGAGCTGGTTTCGTTTTGGATTTAGCTAAATGGGAGTAGTTGCACAGTTGAGATGTTCTTTTCCTTTCGATTTTCGAGTGTCTTCCTGAGTTGTTAATGCGGTTCGTCGGGAGCAGCATGGAATCCGATTTAAGGATTTTTCTTGTTCCTTGGTGTCATCTACACTTTCAAGAGTTATAGATTGGTGGTACCGTTTAGGTTTTGCATACAATAACGAATAAAGGCTCCAGCTTTTTGCATTTTTGGGTTTTCAAGAAGAATGAATTTCTCCCTCTATTGAGTTGAAATTTCCTCTTTTCATGCTTTATTTCCTGCTGCCGTAGTTAATTGATTGCAGCATAATCTTGATTGTTTCTGTGAGGTAAGAATAGTCTTTCACTCTTTGTTGCAGACTACCGGGCGATCGGCGTACACCATAGTCGACCATACATACGATGCTGTCGTTGTAGGAGCAGGAGGTGCGGGGTTGAGAGCAGCCATTGGACTCTCTGAACATGGTTTTAACACTGCTTGTATCACCAAACTCTTTCCAACCCGGTCACATACTGTTGCTGCTCAGGTGCGAGGAACTTCAGCTTTCATTATGTTGCTGATTGTACATGACAATGGGTGGATATTATCAACAGTGCTCTGCAACTGCTTTTAACATCAAGTTGTTTAATTGTTTCTTTTAACCTTTTGACAACACAATGGCATCAATCTTGCTGATGACATGCATTAGAATGAACGGATTGAGAATCTTAGGTCCTACTATGTGATGAAAATCGATAATGCACAAACCATGAAAACATGCAATGCTCAGCAAGTATCCTAGAAACCATGGGTGCAGAAGAACTAGGTAAAGGCGTTGATACTATAAAGTCACTTGCTTTTGGGTTGGCTCATGGCTCTTAGTTCGAAAAACTATAAAACATATAAGTGAATTTAAATGCCATGACTTAGATGTTCTTAATGATTTGATGTTTTAAGATTTAGGGCGTGTCTAAATTGACTTTTGCATTTTGCTTAGTCAAAACATTGCGACTCACACACTGACTTTTTTTTTGGTAAGGACTCACACACTGACTTTTTTAATCCAAGACATCTGAAAATTTCACAATAGAAAAATGGCGACACGTAAATTCACATAGACATTTTTCATTACTTTTGGAATTTTAGATAATATTTTAAATTTTGGCGGGAACTTTTGCCTTTTCTTAATACCAAACAAAGATGCCTGATCATCAATTATAAGCCACAGTCTATAACGAAATAAAGCGAGATTCCAAATGCCAAAAATTATGGCAATATCCAAGGTTTACAGCCATAGTTGAAAGCCTTAACCACTCCACAACTCACTTAAAGAGTCTGTGAGATGTTGGTCACGTGTGATAATTTGTGTGGTACAGTTAACTATTCTAATAGGTTCTTTTCTATACCCTTAGCTGTCATCCTAATAAGAGATCTGTTTTAGGGTTTGTGTAAACTCGATGGATCCTTTCAACCTAATTGATGAGCACTTTTATACTTTTCAGCTCTGTCAATGTAAACTCAATGTGAACAAAAAAAAAAAATGTGAATTTTTTTATTTAATTTTAATTTTTTTCTTAGCCTATGCATTTTGTTTTTTTTTGTTTTTCTCCCTATAGTCCTCATGAATCATTATGTTAATTCTTCTCGCATCTATATTTTCTTGCCTTCGTGAATTGTTTTATATAGCTTGGACTTTCCTTAGTACCTAAAAGGAAAACTCTTTGCAGGGTGGTATAAATGCTGCACTGGGAAACATGTCTGAAGATGACTGGAGGTGGCACATGTATGATACTGTTAAAGGGAGTGACTGGTTAGGTAGGCTTTTCACGGTCAGATTTTAGTTTATTTAGGTTTATTATTGGTCAATTGACAATGGACCACAGAGTCATGAATACCTTATGATTTGTCTTCAGTTTAATTGGTACTGCCATTATGAGATGCTCTTGACAATCTCGACATAAACACCTGTCTTATCGAAAATCGCATCTGTGGCTGATTAAGTAGTTGTACTAGGCATCTGATTAAGTATACTTATTCTCCTCTGTTTGTCTGCAACGAAAGGGTAGGCCTGGTTTTTAAACTGGCAAAGATCCCTTTATACACCACAGACATGGGGCAGTATCCTGACAGTTGATCATTTTAGGGTCCTTTTGTTCTGACCTTTTAAGTTATTTATTAACTTTTTGCCAAAATAAAAGAATTACATATTCTAATTTTAAGAAAACAACGAAAAGATTTGACATGTTTGCAATTTCAAATGACCTTGAAAGTCCCTATGTCAAGGTCTATAACGGTTGGGGGTGTTCGGTTTGAAGGAAGTCAAGTTTTAAATGCCCTGTAAAAAGATAAAAGTAAAAGGCACTTCGGACGGACTATAGACTCTTGTGAAAGCTACTGTACTATTAGATACTTAGTGTGTATGTTTTGCAGTACTTAATCAATGTTGAGTCTGTGTAGGTGATCAGGATGCAATTCAATACATGTGTAGAGAGGCACCAAAAGCTGTGATTGAGCTTGAGAATTATGGCCTACCATTTTCTCGAACTGAAGATGGAAAAATATATCAGCGTGCATTTGGCGGCCAAAGCCTTGATTTTGGAAAAGGTAAGGGATGAATGCAGAACAGAAGTAGTTATGGTTAATGTGAAATACAACTCACCTGAAACTCTGTTTTGCCTTTACCACAGGTGGACAGGCTTACCGTTGTGCATGTGCAGCTGACAGAACTGGGCATGCATTGTTGCACACCCTTTACGGCCAAGCTATGAAACATAATACGCAGTTCTTCGTGGAATATTTTGCCTTGGATCTAATAATGAATAATGATGGTGAGTCAATGCATTATGGGACCTTCGTCAGCATAAGATTAGCAGCTTAGTGAAAATTGGATGAAGTTTAGATGCCCATCTCATAATTCCTTTTAAGTGGCTAAATAACTTGGGGGTATGAGCGTAATTAACTTGGAATGATCTGGACATTCATTGAGCTACTGTGTTATTTTCAAGAAAGATGTTAGAGGAGATGGTAATAAAATTGCGCATCAAATGGTGTTGATTGTAGTGTCAGCCAGCAGTTTTGGATGTTATTATGAATGGGTTTTAGCCCTTAATACAAAACAAAAGTGACTAATGTTTTGGTTTTCGACTCTTGAAATCTGTCTAGATCTGCTTGAATATGGGAAAATCTGATCCTCACTCCGGGTGAACCTATTACTTGAAATTTTTTTAGGTAATAGGATTTTGGGTTCTCCTCTGTTGTTCCTTGTGTAAAAGGGATGCAGTAGTTTATAGGCTTTCACCCATGCTATGGACCTGTTGCTTTGCAATTTGCATGTCTTGTGAAATATTGAAGACAGTTACTTTGAAAGGATGAGCCGAGTGGATTTTTTCTTGAAATTCTTATTCAGGCAGTTGTCAAGGAGTGATCGCTATGAATATGGAGGACGGGACACTACATCGGTTCCAGGCCGCTTCAACGATTCTGGCCACAGGGGTACCATGTCAAACTTATGATATCTTTTTGATATGAAAGCAAGTTGATTTCTTCACTTCTTATGCTGCTTCTTCAGGGCTATGGTAGAGCGTATTTTTCTGCAACATCAGCTCATACGTGCACGGGAGATGGCAATGCTATGGTTGCAAGGGCTGGACTTCCCCTTGAAGTCTGTTTTCTGCCTTTCCTACTTGAGATTAGTCTTCCATACAACCTCTCTGCTTCTTTATTAGTTAACATAATCTTTTTACAGGATTTAGAGTTTGTACAATTTCACCCGACTGGAATATATGGTGCCGGATGCCTCATAACTGAAGGTTTCTTGCTATTTAGGCATATTTGAGTAGCATTATTTTACATAAAATGCTTTATTTTTTTGCTTTATTAATTAGTTTGTGTTTTCTTATTCATTCCTTATTGTGATGTAGGTTCACGAGGAGAGGGCGGCATCCTTCGAAATGGCGAGGGTGAAAGGTTCATGGAACGGTATGCCCCTACAGCCAAGGATCTTGCGTCAAGAGATGTTGTCTCAAGATCAATGACCATGGAGATACGTGAAGGCCGTGGTGTAGGTATGTTATGCTCTAATTGAATTGTCTCGAAGAATTTTATTAAGAATGTTGATGCTCTGTGGTTTTCGTTATTCTTCTTTAATTTGTTTTACTTTTCTTTGAAGATCCTTACGTTCATATATTTCAGAGCCCTTTTACACCTTTTGGAATGAACATGTACATGAATATCTTATTCATATAGTCCCATTTGCTATAAAAATTGCTGTTAATTTTTCAGGACCTCATAAGGACCATATATATCTTCATCTGAATCATTTACCTCCCGAAGTACTGAAGGAGAGACTTCCCGGTATCTCTGAGACTGCTGCTATCTTTGCCGGAGTGGACGTGACAAAAGAGCCCATCCCTGTCTTACCCACTGTGCATTATAATATGGGTGGTATACCCACTAATTATCATGGAGAGGTAAGTGACATCTCGTATAAGATGAAAGTCTCTCTATTGATTACTTGAGTACTGATCAGTGTTATCCTAATAATATCATAGAAAATCTCTTGGTGTTATACCGTCTTAAGTGTGTCTGACAGTTGAAGTTACAAATGGCGGTAGAGGATTTTAGATGACCCTATATATATAACTGGAATCTGCTTTTGGATGAACAGTGTAGGAGGTCATTCTAAAAGCTCTCATCGTCTTTTGGGTTATTTAATGAGTAGGACAGTTTTGATTATAAAGAATTTAAAGTGGTCCTGAGTCAAGCAGAGTTTTCTGCAAACTAATATAATCAAACATTTCGTTATTTAATGCATTCAAAGAGCAAAAGTACGAGGATGTGAACAGCTTTTTGATGGGATGGGCTGTAGGGCAACTAACGAATGACTCCATACATAATATGCTGGTTTTGAATCTAAGAGTTTAGTACAAGTCACTGTCTTATGTTCGGGGTTTAAAAGTGGATGAATAATGAATTTCCATAACTGATGCGAGTAAAGAGGTAATTGACTTCATTTTTTGCGCCTGTCAGTTGTTAAATTTCCACAAATATGTGAACTTTAATTACATTAGTTCGTTGCTGTTTGTTGATTTGCACCCTTTGAACCATAGGTTGTCACAATCAAAGGTGACGATCTGGATGCAGTTGTTCCTGGACTCATGGCTGCTGGAGAGGCAGCCTGTGCATCTGTTCATGGTGCTAATCGGCTTGGTGCAAATTCTCTTCTTGATATTGTTGTATTTGGGAGAGCTTGTGCTAACAGAGTTGCTGAAATACATAGGCCAGGCAAGTTTAATCTTCAGATTATGTGAGAGAAGTTGCTAAATGTGTTAGACAAATTAACCAGACTATGAATTTGCAGGGGAGAAACAAAAACCTTTGGAAAAGGATGCTGCTGAGAAGACTATCGCATGGCTGGACAAGATCAGAAATTCAAATGGCTCACTTCCGACGTCTAAAATTCGGTTGACTATGCAACGAGTTATGCAAAACAATGCTGCTGTCTTCCGTACTCAAGAAACTTTGGAAGAAGGCAAGCCAATTCGTTTTTTTGAGACAAAAGCAGAGCATGCAAACCAAGCTCTTTTTCCAACCAAAATAAAAAAAACCGAACCTAGCCAGATGATGAAAAATTGTCATGTCCAGTTCCTTCGGAGGATGAAACGGCTTTAGAACATCAAAGATTCTTGACTGTGCTGAGATAGGCAATTTTAATATACCATAGGTTTTAAGAGCATTGTCTTTGAATGGTCATGAAGAAGATATAATTTAAGATGTAATTAGCTATGTGCTACTCAAAATTGGAATATAAGCTGGAAATAAAGGTTTCTTGCATGGGCCTTTTGATAGTTGTGACTCTGCAGTCTTGCCGCCTTAATGGTTTGCTTTCTATTTGCATTTCCAGGTTGTCAGTTAATCGACAAGGCGTGGGAAAGCTTCCATGATGTGCAATTGAAGGACCGTAGTTTGATATGGTAGAGAATACCATCCTCATTTAGTGAACAAATGTTTTTTGCGGTTCTACTTTTTGGAATAATCTTGAGTTCGAATTCTTCTATAGGAACTCAGACTTGATTGAGACTCTGGAGTTGGAAAACCTTCTGATAAATGCCTGTATCACCATGCATTCTGCTGAAGCCAGGAAAGAGAGCAGAGGAGCCCATGCCCGTGAAGACTTTACGGTTAGTTGTCTCTTTCGATCTTCTACAGGATGCTCATCTTCTCCTCCCAATTTATTTATAATAAAGTGAGCTCAACTGCTTTTGCAGAAAAGAGATGATGAAAACTGGATGAAGCACACTTTGGGGTAAGTCATTTTTTTTTATCTTGGAAATATATTCTCCTCACTATATAGCATCTTATTTTCTCTCAGTGAATGCATTATCGCATCCGTCCTAAAATTGGGTTTGAATAAAACTATGGACATCACATCATTGAGCCATTGAGTTGACCACGCCTTAAGTGTGGTGGCCTTATCCACACCCTTAGTTTAGTGAAGTAATTCTCTTTCCTGTTTACTGTAATCTATATCTATTTTGGCCTCTCTCTTTTTTCTTCCCTTCGTCATTTCAATTCTTGGAGGGTGGAATCAAATCGTCAAACGCTCATTGAGCTGCTTTTCATCTGTTTACTTAAATACATAATTCAACTCTAGAAACACAGATGAAAGTACATGTCATGGAGCTTCTTGTTTCTTTCGACTCATTTAACCTTTGGCTGGATCTTTTTCTTGTAATCTTGAGTTGTTGGGCAGAAAGAACCAGATAATCTGTGGTGCTAGTCTCTCTCGATGTACCTTCAGTGCGCTCTCCTGATTGCAGTCTCTTCATATTTAACTTGCAGGTTCTGGGAAAATGAGAAGGTTCGGCTAGATTACAGACCAGTTCATATGAATACATTGGACGATGAGATCGAGTCATTCCCACCAAAAGCTCGAGTGTACTAATACAGGCAACAGAGATTTTGGGGGTGGATGGTGGCCAGAGAATGTTCATATGGACGAATAACATGCAAGGACATTAGTAGATTGCAATAAATTGCTTCCGATTCAGCATTTCGGCAACAACTGTTGCATTATGCAGTTTTGCCGGATTGAATTTTGCATTTGCACAAGGAGGGGGCAAATATTTAACTTTGGTGATGGTCTGACATGGGTTGTATGGTATTGTTGCAAGTTTGAAATTGTAGGTCCATGAAAATAAGCATTTGTACTTGGTAAGTTAAGAATGTCCATTTTCGTCCATGTTTACTAATCTAAGCTGGGATGGCCAGAAATTCTAGTAAGAAGGTGCACTTTGGGATGTGTTGCATTAGTGGAAGTTGGTGATTCCTTCTACGCATGGCCGAAGTTGTGATAGTTGCGAATTTGCGGCGTTTCTAGGGCGTGTATAGGTTGTTGATGGCAGTGAGATAACAGTGATTCCTCTGATAAAACTCTCGCATGTTCCTCAGCCATGATGGCTGCTGCATCCTATTGTGTTCCTAGATGCTTTAATTTTACCAAAGCTTTTGCACTGACGTTCTGTTTTATCAAGCACTATTTAGGACATGATTTTCAGTGTTCGTGCCCTCCTCCGTGTTCTCATAAAAATATTTAAAAAATAGAATTTTTAATTTTTTAATTTTTATAAAATCGAATTTTTAATTTTTTTAAAAATCTAATTTTTAAATTTTAAATTATATTTTTTTTGCCCTTTCCTATTTCCGTCTTCCTCAGCCATCAAACGGCAAGCTCAAGCCTCGCCAGAGGCCGGCTAGTCGCGGCGGCATTGAGGCCTCAAGAGCCAGTAGCGAGCTCGAACTCGCCGACCTTGCAAGCTCGCTAGATTCGGCGAGGCTCAATCTTGCTGGGATCAGGTGACGTCGGCCCTTGCCAGTCCTCCTTGTGGCTGGTCGCCATGTTGGCGACCTTCGAGGAAAAAGAAAGAAAAGGAAAAAGAAAGAAAAGAAGAAAAAAATATTTAAAAATCAAAATAAGAAATAAGATATAAAAAATATTTTAAAAAATCGAAATTTTTTCCTTACCAAATGATGGAAAATATGTTTCGGTTCATTTTCAGGTTTTAGTCAAATATCGAAAAATAGTCACTTTTCGGAAAACATTTTTTAGAAATGTCATATTTTTCGCGAAACAAACGGAGGCTTAGTTTACATATTACAATACGCCGAAAGATTGTGATTATAGAGATGTCGATTAGCATGCTGTTTCTGTGGAGTTGATCTGTTCTATGTCATTGTGGTATGTTTTGCAACATGTGAACTTTTGTCTAGGGTTTTAGTTTGCCCTTAGATAGAACAAATTATATGGCGAGGCCACGGATATCTTATTCTTTCCTTTCGATTGCCAATTTATTAATACCGAAAGTAAAAAGTTTGAACAAGAAAATTCCGAGTGAGTCCGTGCCAAAAACCTGAAAGTGAGATTAGTGACCGCTGACCACTCTCACTTATCATGAAAAGGCCAAATAGCAATAAATCTTTTGCAATCTTATCCCTACCTTTCTATGTTATGATAATAAATCGCCACCTCTTGAAATCATGTCAAATTTATATGGGATAAGTGCACTGGAAGTCCTAAAACTTGTCATGAAAGTGCAATTGAATCATAACACTTGCAAAAAAATGCAATAAAGTTCTAAAACCAGTCAAATTGGTGCAATCAAGTTCTTTTGTTAACTCTGTCCAACTTGATTGACGAAAAATGCCGACGTGACTTTTTTAAATAATTTCTCTCTCCTATGTGGCAATGACGTAGCTAAAACGATGTCATTTTAGTCTAAATATGATTAAAAATAGGCTAAATTTAAATAAATAAATAGAAGAGAATGGTTGAGAATTAGGTCCCTTCTCTCTCTCTTTTTTATAGCTTATTTTTAAATTTAATTCAAATAAAATTTGTATTAAAAATCATATGTTGACCAAAATGATGTTGATTTAGCCTTATGTTTCATGTTTTAACCAAGCTAGCATTTTCTGTTAGCCAAGTTGGACGGAGTTAACGGAAGAACTCAATTCCACCAATTTGACAAGTTTTAGGATTTGATTGCACTTTTTATAAGTTTTAAGACTTCCAATGCACTTATCCTAATCTATGTTATGACTAGACTCCCTCCAAAAATTGCTTGCCAAGTACCTTTTGCCCTTTGAGTCTTGAGAGTTTATAGCATTGCAATTAAGACCGTATTCTTTTAGAATAATTTTTTAAGTTTCTTCGTGCTGAAAATTTTGAAGCTGCCTTCGATAAATGAAAAATGGTTTATATGAAGTAGGATAAATAAACAACAATAACCCTAACCCTCAAGTCCGAACTCTATTTTCTCTCTCTCTCTCTCAATATGGAAGAGATGCTCTCTACCCCTCATGGTGGTAAAAAAAACCCTAACCCCCAAAACCCTTCCTTAAACCCTAATTTCCATACCTCCTTTTCACCCCATTCTCATCCCTGTCTCATTATACTTCCCACTTTTCCTGCCCTTTTCTTTTCCATCTGATTGCCATTCGTTGGAATCGTTAAGATGTTGGACTAGTATTCACCGGAACAGTTCCGAACATCTTCTAAGGCATCGATGCTGTATTGATGTTGGAATATTGTCGCCATTTCCTGAATAGCTGTAGTTGCGGTCTCCGCTTCTGGTTTTCCATTCAAACCCAGTAACCTGCGAGGGCAAATGGAGGAGCAGGAATCGATTCAATCTTCTCTGCAGGAAACTAGGAAATCTCTGGACTGATGGCAAAATAGTTCTACTGGATGATACTGTTAATAGAATAGAAATTAAGGGAATGCTGCCTTACTCTCTTTGGGCAATTGTTCTCAAAACCAAATATCGAAGCATTCCAAAATGCAATGAAGAAGGCATGGCGATCGGATCGATTTTACTTTCACCCAAGTGGGCTCAGGAGTGTTAGCTTTCACTTATAAGTCAGAAGTTGAGAAAAACGGGGTATTAGAATCTTGTCCGGGGTGGCAAAATGGGTCACTATGCTAAGCATTATGAAGTAATCACATTTGATGAGGACAAGTTTGAAGCAGGAGAAGATGTGTGTTTTGGCCATTGGCTTAAAATAGAAGCTTATGAATTTAGCCCATTCTGCAAATCTTTTAATGATTACAATGGTGACGAAGTTCTTCAGGTTGAAATTATACGGGAAACCCCTGTCAATATGACACAGGTGATAGCATATGAATCAGGAGCTAACAGTTATGGCCTTCTCCGTGAACATAACCTGAATGGTGAAGCAGGAAGAACCAGTATTGATAAAGGGAAATCCCATGTTCTTTATCATGCTGCTCCAATATGTGAGAAGCCTATAATACTCCTCCCTGGACCAAACTCAACAAGGGATTTTCAGACCCATGTCTAAAGCTGTCATCGGCTGGAAACCAAGAAAAAAGCTGACTTTCCTAAACTACCAGACAACCGCTACATATCTCAGCTTAATAACACTACTACACTGGATGAAACACTGTTGTTGGAGACTCCGATCCAAGTTTCAGAGAATTCCTGAGATTGGCTTTTGGTGGCTAGCCCAAATAAGCCAGGGTACATATGAAGCTTTTGTGTTGGAATTGTTAGGGGTTGGACACACCTCTAACAATTCAAGTGTTAAAGAGTCCCAGTGACTCAAGAAAGGCCCGGGGTTTTACTTCTTATGGAAACAAAGAATCAACAACCAATGATGTTCCGGCTAAAACGTAAGCTTAATTTTCAGCATTGATTTGTAGTCAATCCAGCACTTATTGCAAAAATTGAAAGGGGTAACAAATGCTTTGGCTGTTTAAAGCAAGAAGAAATTCTCTAATGCACAAAGGCAAATCAACCAATCGAAAAGGGAGCTTCAGAACATCACTAATGAGATGGACATCCACCATGATAGAGAGAGAGTAAAGCAGGTAAAAGACCAAATTCAAGATCTATGGAGACATGAAGAAATGTATTGGGGGATGAGATCTCGAATCATGTGGCTCAAATGGGGGGCATAAAAACATGGAATATTTTCATGCTACTACAATTCAAAGAAGATAACGAAACAAAATTTCAATGCTGAGAGTAACTGAAAGGGAATAGAGTAAAGACCCCAGCAGACTTAAACATGTAGCTACAGATTATTTCAAAAACTTGTAAAAAACTGTGAGGCCTCATCACTTTCGACCCATCCTTGAGCAGTGTCCCAGCCTTGTTGGGGAGGAAATGAACGAAGCATTATAGCAAAGGTTACCCTATTAAAAGTTAAGGATGCGATTTTCCAGCTAAGAGCATCGAAAGCACCAGGGCCTGATGGACTTAATGGACAGTTCTATTGGCACCACTAGGAGGATATTCATGCAGATATACTAAAAATGGTGAGGGATTTTATGAAAATGGTGTCCTAGACCCATCTATAAACAAAATCCTCATATCCCTCATGCCCAAAGTGCCAAATCTGGAGAATTTAAGTCAATACTGACCTATTAGCCTCTGCAACTTTATGTACAAGATTATATCAAAGGTTTTAGCAAATCCTTTGAAACCCTGGCTGCCTTAATTGATTAAGATGGAGTAAAGTGCTTTTATTAGTGGGCAACAAATCCAGGATAATATTATGGTCATTCAGGACGTCCAACACCAACTTCATGTTAGAAAGAAGAAGAAATTTCAGGCATGCAGAAAGCCTATGACAGAATAGAGTGAGATTTTCTAGAAGCCAATATGTTGAAGATGGGTTTCATAAGAAATGGGTATCTTGTATCATACAATGTATTATAACAGTGTCTTTCAGTGTTAAATTTAATGATAAACCACTATTGTATTTTCAGCCTCCCAGGGGAATCAAGCAAGGAGATCTTTGTCCCCGTACTTGTTCACACTAATAGCAAATGTCCTCTCATTGCTTATGAAAAAGGCATAAGAAGGAATAATTAAAGGGATCAGGTTAAATAGACATTGTCCACACTACTCATTTGTTGTTTGTTGATGACTCTATCTCTTTTCTTGATGGGAAAGTTAGCGAGTGCCAAAATGTAGCTTCTGTGTTAAATCAATATTTTTTCGTTACGGCCTAGACCATCAATTTGAACAAGTTCGGAATTTTCTTCAGCTCAGCTTGCCCTCTTAGATTAAGACAAAACATGGCCCAAGAATTGCGTGTCCAGGAAATTGACAAAACAGAAATAATTTGGGAATACCTTCGGATTGAGGAGTATCAAAGAAAGAAATGTTTGCATGGATCCTAGCTGTGAGTGTGAATATGAAATAGGAAGGGTGGAAAGAAAATTTGATGTCAAAGGCAAGGAAAGAAGTTCTATTGAAGGTAGTGATTCAAGCCTTACCATAACATGCGATGTCGATTTTCAAAATACCTTTATATATATGACATGCAATAGAGCAAAAGATTGCTGCCTTTTAGTGGAAGAATGGAGAACTGAAAAGTTGGAATACATGGGAGAAGTTGGGAGTTGCTCAAGACAGAAAGGACAAAGGAAGTTTGGGTTTCAAGGACTTAATCACCTTTAATAAGGCCTTGCTGGGCAAACAAGCCTGGAGAATTACTTAGACTCCATCTGCACTTTGGAGAAGACATTTAAAAGGAATTTACTTTCCTTATACCGATTTCTGACAAGCGAAGACAGGAACTAGATCATCCGAGGGCTGGTATAGCATAATCTTGGGCAGGGAAGCCATTTCTAAGTCGATTACGTGGTCTGTTAGGAATAGGGAATCCATCATAATTAAAGAGGACAGGTGAATACCATCAGGGATAATCATGATGAACCTGTGTATGCGGCTGACCTAATAATAAAAATGATCTCACCTGGGATGATTAGACAATTCGACGCTTGTTTAATGAAAGTGGTGAAAGAGATAACATCTACTCCTATTCAGAATGAAAATGAACCAGATAGAATGATCCGGACAGGGACTAAATCGAGGACGTGCTCCGTGAAAAACGGGGATAACCAACTCAGACAAGACAATACACCAATAGGCACACAACATCTCAGATCATCTTATCAACCCCAACATAATTATGGAGTAAAATCTGGAAATTAGACGTCCCACCCAAACTCAGGATGTTTCTATGGTGTATTTGCCAAAATTCTATGCCTATGAAAGACGACCTACGCATAAGCAAAGTCGTAACTGACTCAGCATGCCCTCTCTGCCAGCAGAATCGAGAAACTCTCGAGCACCTGTTCCTCCTTTGTTCTTAGACTAAACAAGCGTGGTTAGACATGCGAGTACAAATCCAAATCTCGAGTCATGGGCTAAGCCGAATCAATCAATGGCTACTGAACTATAAAAGCGCAAAGAGGGAGTTGTCGAACCTAGAGTTCATCACGGTTCTACTATGGAAGTCTCGGAACAATTTCATCTTTAGAGGCACCAAACCAGATCCGAGAGGTTAAATCGTAGACGCAAGTGCAATGATTGACAACATTAATCGTCGGAGCTCGAAACCCTCAGGAAAAGAGAAAGAAAGGGACAACTCATTAGGATCTTGGACATGGTCGGGCTCAAGAACTCTGAAATTTAACATTGATGGCTCGTGCCAGGAGGAAGAAAGCACATGTGACATCAACTGGGTGTGTCGAGACTCCGTAGGGAAGCTCATTGATAGATTTGCGAGCTCGGTGAAGGTAAGATCTACTCTCCATGCCGAAACCCTAACTTTGTTTGAGGCTTTGAAGTGGTTGAAGTCACACCAGTGCCAGTTCGAGAGAGTTGAGTTGGAGTCAGATAACTTGTTAAAAGGGGCAGATCCAGTTGCTTGGGAGGTTAGCTATTGAGGGTTGCCTTAGTGGCCACCCTTCTCAATTGGGAAGGAGAAGGTGAAGAGTTCGATTTCCTACTTTTTTAGAGGGTTGAGAGTAAGGACTCGTGAATGAGGAAGCATGATTTCACAACCTGCGTACAGCACATAGCACACATAGTAGCCTGTATAATAGAAATAAGATAGGATAGAACCAGACAAAAAAAATTATTCGAGAGATCCATGCGCTTATAAGAGAATGCAACCACTTGCTTATTAAAATTAAAGGCCTCCGGTTGGCCGACTGTGCACATGCCCAAAACAAGATTGCGGATTGAGTTGTAAATGCTCATGTCCAAAAAACCCTTTCTCATAACTAGATTGCCAATCCACCCCAAGCTCTTTGGGACCTTTCATGTCCATAAGCCCAAAAAAAAAAGAAAGTAGGATAAATATTCTTCCTTGAGTTACACATCTTTTAAATTATTCTTCGTATGATATTCTCCTATCTACTTTCTCGAAGGGTAAAGTCGAATTTGCGAAGGAATCCGACGGAAACTCCCCCTGACAAACCGTGCGAAAAGATCCAAGATACGTTCGAAATGGAATTTCGAGAACACGGGGGCGTCTTCCTGATAGAATTGAAAAGGTTTGTAAGCGCAGAAAGCAGACCTTCTCGGTACAGTAAAACATCATAGTGCGGCAGGGGACAAGAATGGAACATCAGAATCAGAAGGACGTTCCCGAAAAATCTCTAGAAATGAATCAAACTAGCTGATGATTGTCCTCATGACTGTTTACTACGTACTTACTGTAATGAACAATCATGGTCTCTCTCTCTTTCTCTTTCTTTTCTCTTCTCTCTTCGATTGAAAATTGTCTCAGAGAGAGAGAGAGAGAGGTACACGTACAGCGTCCACCACCGAAGTAACGTCTTTTCTCCGTCGGAGGGACGTCCAAAGGCCGCTGCTTGTCGCTATTGCCCTTTTTCTTCTTTTGTTTGCTGCTGCCTTTTTGTCCACGGTCAATGGTATAATATTGCGCCCGTGGACTAATCGCTCCCCACCACTCGATTGCAATGTTTGACCCCCGGCCAGCCAGCCGTTGTTGTTTGTCCCTCATACGGCTGTCCCTTTCTGATTCTCGACAACCGTAGTCTCGATTTACATCGAATGGATCTGTGCATCCGGTATGTATTTCGCATGATTTAGACATCGAGTCGGTGCGCTTGGTCGCATCGTGTCGTGTTTCCATTGTGTGCCAGCTAGCATCGTGTCGTGTTTCAATGTGTTTGAGGTCATTTTGCGGTAACCGGTTTTCGTATGGAGAAGATTGCATTGATCGGAATCTCAGATTGTCTTGTACCGAGCAAGGAGGCGTAATTAGATGACAAGATCCCATATCATATTCCAAAGAAAAGAGATCACTTATATTGTGGACAATTTTTCAGTTCTTTGACGCGTTTAATTAATCTTTCTCACATGAATAGAGTTGCATAATGGAGGTAACTAAGTGGCCTAGAAATATTCAGACTCAAACCTCCAGCTGAGGGCAAGATTGCCAAGGCCAGCCGTTGCCTACACCTCGCCCACATGTAAGGGAGGCTGGGCGAGGACCACAACCTTTGTCAGTCATAGTGGAAAAGAAAAAGAAAAAGAGAAAGAAAACTTCAAAAAAAATTAAAATTAAAAAAAAAATCGTCTACTTCAGCAATTTCCGATCTAAATTGATTGGATGGACTCAATTGGCAAAACGTGAAAATATTTAAAATTAAATTAGTCCAATTAAAATATTTATGACTGAATCGGTAGAAATACAATAGATTCGTGACTTTTTTGGGACTTTTTCCCAATGAATACATAATATTTAAGTATTCTAACAATAAGCACAATTGCACTCGTTTAAACATGATGTCTCCTGTAATTATATAGTGAACGACAAAAAGTATGAAACTTTACTCCCTTGTTTAGGCCATGTCTCAGTCTACTTGGCACGATCGGTTGCATTAAATAAAATATATGTTTTGTATTTCCTTTCAGAATTACACGGCGGTAGATCTTACGAATAGATAGAGAAATGGATTGACTGATTGACTAATCGTGGTTTAACTGTGCTCCAGTTGAAAACGATGGGTAGCAGACAAGAGACTCCCTCGTGTCTCTGGCATGTCCAAAGTTGTCAAAAAGTTACACAACACTTGAGGACAAATGACAAAGATAATCTTGTTCAAAGGCCTTAATACATAAATCATAATCTCTCTCTCTCTCTCTCTCACGGGGAGGAAATAGATGAATTCTATTTGAAGTTTCTCAAGGTATAATAGCAAATTTTTTAATGATAATTGCATCGAACATCAAGCAGCCGAGGAGGCACCGGACTTCGCCATCTCCTTTGGTTCGTCATTTTAGAGGGAGCTTAATCATTTCTTAATTAGAACACATTCATTTTGGAAAGTGGACTTTGCACCAATTGGAGGTCAAATGAATCCTTCCTCATTTCATAGACAAATAAAAAGTTTTGCAATGTGTATCACACTAAGTGTGAAATAGAAATGATGATTTGACACTTAAAAATTTGAGACCCATTTGTGAGAGAGAGAGAAGAGAGAGAGAGAGAGAGGTATGTTAGACAAAAAGGTAAAGATAAGGTGACTGTTCTAGATGGAGAGCCTTTAGAAAAAGAATTAGCATGGAGTGGAGCCACTCTCTCTTGTAATTTCCTAGTCAAATCTCCCCTTCTTCTTTTGGCTTTTTGATTAAGACCCTTAATTTTGTCCACTTAGCTCAACCTTAGGGATGAAGTTGGACACAAGGAAAAGGACAGCTCCAGCCCTATTGTCACCAAGAGATTGCTGCTAATCTTAAAATCTTATCTTCCTTGGAGTGATTTGACTGCAGATTTGCAGATCACCCCTTTCCATCCATTCATACATCTCCACATTACTTTTTTTTTTTTTTGTAGGCCAATGCTTCTCTTTTTCTTTTTATAACTCTATGGCAATTATAACTCTATGGCAATGCTTGAATATCTCCTTTTCAATTGCTTTCAATTTCGATCAAAAAAAAAATTTGCTTTCATTGGAAAGCTATTTTCTTATGTAATCTGCAGCCTAACACTTGCACTCTGCTTTGGCCATTGTTTCTCCAACGCGTTAGCGGATTGATTTTCGTTTTTAACAAAATAGATAAAATTGATTTATCTCGCAACCTATATGTGAAAATTAATTTTTCTCCTCGCCATGTACATGAAAGATTCAGGACTAAACTAAATCGGGACAGCATATATACTTCGGAATGACAAGGATCAAAGCCAAGAACTAAGGGTTCGTTGGAATGAGAATGTGGGGCAAATGATAATGCTACTAGAACCCAAACGACACATTTGCCCTCAAATTTAGTACTCGTTAGCCCTGAGTGTACTAAATTTGAGGGCAATGCACATGATTTTTGAGGAGTAAAAGTGCATCTTGATATCATTTTTTTTTAAGGAAGACTTTCTTTCACCTTTAATTGCTATTAAAAATGGAAAAAATAGAGAAAGCGGGAGCAAATGAAGTTAACTGAAATACCAGTAACAAAAAAAATCAAATAACATTGAACAATAAAGATTTGTTAAAGTTTGATGCATGACAATATTGGATCCTCATTGTGTACTTTTAATTTGTTAATAAATGTAAACTATGACTGATTGATCAAAGTACCGAGAAAATTATGAATGGAAATGATGTATTCAAGATATATTATTTATTTTATCATATTTTAATATCTTAGTTAACTAATCTTTCTTCATTTCTTATATTACTTTTTCATTAAAAGATAAATTTCCATATAAAAATTAAGATGAAAGCGAACTTTTACCCCTTAAAGATAAAATGCATTGCATATGCTAGCGAAGAAAATAACAGAGGGATAACTACGAATATAGTGTATCCATTGAAAGTCCGATGACAAATATGTAGTACCCTCAAAGTTAAGAAAGGTTTTGTGTAATTTCCCCGAAAACAAAGAAAGAAACTCCTTTCCTTTACCTCCATCTCCATGCAATTTGGAAACTCTATCGATACGGAAAAAAAAAAACTCCATCGTTTGGTTTTAATTTTTTATATTGTCTTGCTGATTGATAGCTTTATTTGTACATTCTATCCCCTATGGGATACAAAATCATTTAATCTGACCTTTTTATTATGAAACACTCCTAGTTATAATTACTCAAGTGTCCGGATTTTGATCGAAGCCTATCACAAATTGCGCACATCTGTCGTATACCTCAATCGATTGTAGTATTTTAGGAGCAAATGCGCAATGACGGGAGCTATGCGTCATATAATAAACCGACACGACATATGACGATTATGTGACAATTGTACGACAGTATCAATGCACAAGGATATTGTGAAGTATCAAACTCGAACATAACTAAGGGACGTGATATATTGTCATAACCATTTGCACGTCAAGGAAGCTGACCATGTGATATGTGATGATCACCCGCATTGTTTTAATTCTCGTCCATACTAGCATAGGAGAAAGTATTTCATACAACAATCAAACCGTAAGTAATAGATTTAAATTAATGGAATGTCAAATTCCAAAATAGACGCAATAACGCTGAACCATGTGATAAGTCCAAAATCAGTCCCTAATATTTTGGTCATTGGTCAATTGAGTCCTTAAATTTTCAATTTAATTAATGAAGTCTTAATATTTGAAATGATCGTCATATCAAATAATAAAATTGCCATTAATGGATCTTTAACATTGAAAATCCCGAGGTGGCTCCTACGAGACCTTTTCTTTGATGCTATCATGTTTCTACATGGTGAACGACGCAATTCTCTCTACCAAAACACAAGATCTCGTGACAATTTCTCTATGAAATCCTTATGTTAGTCTTAAAATCCCCAATTAAGTAAGCTCTTGATTTAAATCTAAATCGATAGAGGAGAGCGGCATGATCTTGGAGAGATTGTAGAGCCATGTCATGAACATCCTTCTCGGTAACTGACAACTAGACGAATGATCGAACCGGTCTCTACGTTTATCTAAAATCAGCTGTAGAAAATTCTTCACACACAAACTCCCACATCAAATGGGAGAGAAAGGAAAAGACAATAGCAAAGAAATAAAAATCAAGTAAAGGGAAGGAAGAGGGTGAGAGAGAGGGAGAGAGGGGGGAGGGAGAGAGAGAGAAATCCCTCTCTCTCCCTCTGGTTGTGGCGGCTAGGGTTTGAGGGAGAGAGAGAGCGTTTTTTTTTAGGGAGAGGAGGTCGTTGCTCTATTTGTGGGTTTTACTCTTTCGAATCAGATCTATTTTTGAATCTAGGAGTTTCTTACAAGTATTTGATCTATAATCTTTCAACATATTGATGTTGGTGTCACTGCTCAGCAATGGTGATGGAGACATCGAACCTAAACGCGCACCGCAAGCCGTTGCAATTAAATTAGGAGATCTCGGCGTGTGCCCATCATTGATTCTAGTGGTTGGCCGCCGAATGCTTATGGTCGCAGATCTGTTCTTGAGGGAAGAGAGTGTGCTAGCTGCAAATCGCACTTTGTTATTTGCTTATTGTCTTTTGCTTTGTTATGCATTTATTTGGTCTAGACTTGAAAGCCTCCTTTGTACCTCTCGAGGCTAATTGATGAATAGAAGCTTTCTTTCGACAAAAAAAAGAGAGTAAGCTCTTGATTGCAAATCAGCACAAAAACCTTAAGTCGCAACATGTAAACAAAATGACGTTCTGTTTGTCGAGAAATTGACCAATTGGTTAATGATTTTGGCGGGATAGCAGGAAATTGAGGGGAAGCACGATCATAGAAAAGGCGAAGGGCTTCCCTACTTTTTTCTCAACACTAAAGACTCAGTTAATCAAATTGAAACGTTAAGAACACGGCAACAACGCTAAGGATTCAATTGACGAAATCGAAACATCGAAGACTCAATTTTACTAACAGTTCAAACATTAAGGATGGATTCCACACTTATTCCCAAAATCACCACTCAAAACATCACTATGAGTATGCAACAGACACATAAAAATGCGTTTTCCAAGTGGTTTGGTCGGTGAGTACTATCACCGGCGTCTGTAGTTCAGCTCACATGAATCGTTAGATCGCATGGGAGCCCAACTCATCTAACGATGGATGCGAGCTGAGCTTACATGACTAAGGGTTCATGCGACACTTTTTTCCCGTTGGGTTGACCGGAGGAGGCCAAGTCGCGCCAACGTAGTGGTCGTTGCTTTCGCTGCCGCTCCATCAAGATATCCAGCACCGCCCCCGCTTTTCCCCTCTGGGGCCCCACTCCCTACCCTCCGATTGGTCCCGGCCAATCGGGGCCCACAGCCGCCCAAAAAGAATGTAACCACAGTCAACTCCGCCACGTCATCGAACCTCCCTTTCTCGCCTTTCAATCATCTTTCTCGCCCCCATCTCATCTCATCTCATCTCATCTCCTACTTTTTCTCTTTCTTACCACGTCCCAGAAAACGACAAACGGGTCAAACATGAGCAAGTGAGCGCGGTTACCAACGCGGACGACGTTTTAGCGACCGATCGACGTCTGATTCGTTTTCTCGTCGCTGAAAATGCCATCGGCTTTGGTCTCCGCCGTATACCCTCGAGCGTTCCGGCTTTATTTGGAGAGTTTGATTACCACGAAAAGATCACGAAAAGATTAAAGTTCCAATTAGAAACCGTTCTTTCATATCACTTTATTGTGAAAGGATGTAATATTATATGATTTATGACAAAATTGACGTCCTTAAGGCAGCATAAACGTGCCTGTTACAATTTAAGCATTTTACATATGCTCGTCAATACTTGTAAGTGCGTTTATAATTCATGAGAAACCATTTTGTATTTCATGTGTCTTCTCGAATTTAATCGTTCTCCGGCCAAAGATTTTTCATATATTAGTTATATGTAGAATTGTATTGAAAGAACGATATTTTACTCGTATTTCATTTCCGTCCT
Source organism: Metrosideros polymorpha var. glaberrima (assembly GCA_001662345.2). Classification (NCBI taxonomy): domain Eukaryota; kingdom Viridiplantae; phylum Streptophyta; class Magnoliopsida; order Myrtales; family Myrtaceae; genus Metrosideros; species Metrosideros polymorpha. Next base: position 11,870,540 of record BCNH02000009.1, read on the forward strand.
TTCAAAGTGGTGAAAATGTAACAAAGCTTCTATAGTAAATGGGTTTACGATGAAATGGCCGCATTCGACACCAAATTGGACATGATTTTTCATGAGGGGTGCGAAAATCAACATAACTTTGGCAAAGTAGATCAAAGCACCTTAACGACTCCTTTGGATGATTTATTATTATCCGAAAAAAAAAATGTTGAATGAAAATTGAAAACGAAAAAGGACTGCATCGATTTACCAATTTCACTTATTCAAACATAAAAATTGAAATTGAGTTTGGTCAAAATTGAAAATCAATCCCATCTTGTCAGGAAAATAAAAAAGTAGCGGGCAAATCTGAGCGTAAAAGTAAAACCCATTTTTACCGGTGTGTGCAGTGTCCAAGGTGCCCAGTTTACCAAGCAACCCGCGGTCATCCGTGGGCCCGCCAAAAATGGACGGTCGTGATTTCCCGTTACCACTCCCCAGATGCACTGTGGTACATGCAACAGTGACATGATGTCATATTGACGGCGACGTTGACTGACGTGTCGATTCCGTTCCCGGCGCGAGCGGGACCCACCCAGCGTTCGAGGTCCCCGCATAGTGCGGGAGATAAAGTTGGTCCACGTAGACTTCTACGCCCGCTGAAGGTCTTTTCAGGAAGCCTCCTCCCTCCCTAGGCACCAGGGGTGTGTAGGCGCCACGTCAGCTCCTAGTTAAACTTGTAAAAAAAAAAAATTGAAATATTGAAGAGTTTTATATAATATCCTCACATTATTCGATCTTTTTTACTTCAAACTCGAGCGGGACTTTGAAATTATTCATTAATCGATTGCACTCTAGTTGAGTTTGAGCCAAATTCTAATAGGGAGTTTTGAGCTTTGAGCATGTAACTCAAGTCAAGTTCGAGTTTGGCTACAGATCAATTTCAACTCAATTCTGCAACATTCTTAAATATATGTATTAAGATACACATAGACTTTCATGGCCCCTAAAGGGCTTTTTAGGAAGCCTCTTGTGAGGCCCAGGGGCGTGTAGGTAGTTCCTAATTAAATTTGTATTTTTTTTTTAAATATTAAAGAGTTTTATATAATATTCTCATATTATTTGATTTTTTTTACTTCAATCTAGAGCAAAACCTTGAAATCATTTATTAATCAGGTGCAACCGAGTCAAGCTCAAGCAAACTTTTAATAGGCGTTCGAGGACTCGAGTTTAGCATTGGATCATTTTTACTTGATTCGATTACATCCTTAAGTCATGTATTAAAATATATCTACACCGTTAGGTTAAGTGTGACCTACCATATTTACAAGTCTAGTACATGTACCATACTCATCTAATAATTTCTCACCCTAGGGTAGGGGGGTTGGGGTTGTGCAATTAGGGTGTATTTAGCCCTTTGGGACTCCAAAGTTCCTTGAACAAATGCAAATGGCGTTAGACAAGTTTTTTTGTGAAGTTTTGGAGAAATGCAATGCATTTCCAAAGCCTGTAAAGGCTTTTAGCTCAAAGCAAGTCCAAAGGTATTTTGAGCATTTCTAAAATGTAAATAGATTTTTTTTTCAATTTCGCCCTTGATATACTTTCATAATTATGGAAATATCATAAAAAAACCCTAATGTTGCTAGCGAAGGCCTCAACCACTGGTGAGCCGCCACTAGCCTCACTTGAGGTCGCGTAACCTCAAGCGAGGCCTGAGTCGTGCAACCTCAAGCGAGGCGTTGCTTCCTAATGTATTTTTAAGTTATACTTTACCAAATACTATTTGCATTTTGGAAAACCTCTCTCACCTAAATCTCTTTGAGCTACATTTGGTCATTTGGATTTCAAGACTAGATAGGATATGATATGAAATTTAGAGATTTTGCTATATTCTATCCACTTCTATCTCACTGTTCAGTGAATCGTAGTAATGAAGTCAGATATGGTCACGTAAATATTGTCCATTGTTTGGTATAAAAACATATTAGTGTAAATGAACCTAAAAATTGCACAAAAGGAGATGGTAAGAATCTCTCACGACACTCTTGCCTACTTCATTTTATTTGCTTTTTTTTTCTATCTAATTTTTAAAATTATTTTCATTTTTATTTCTTTTTCCCCCTTCGATCATTCTCTAATAAATTTTTAATAAGAGAAAATGGCACAGATGATCCATGAACTTTGGCCAAATATGTAATGTGGTCCATGAAATTTCAATTTGACACAAATAATCCTTGAATTTTTGCTTAATGTTAAATGTGGTCTATGAACTTTCAATTTGACATAAATGGTCATTGAACTTTTGGTACATGTGCACGCTATTCACTAGACTATATGAAAATGTTCAATGTGATCTTTCCATTAATTTAAGTTCACGGACAACATTGAACATTTTCATATAGTCTAGGGATTAGTTTGAACATGTACCAAAAGTTCATGGACCATTTGTGTCAAATTAAAAATTTAAGGATCACATTGCACATATTATATCATTATCCCTTTTATTAAATGGTAAACTATGCTAATATACCTAAAATACTAAAATACCTAAAATATGTAGCAAAAAATCATAAATTATGCCCACTGTGACACATTTACCATAAACTCTCAAACTTATACTTATGTGACACATTTACCCCCAAACTTGTACAACGTGACACATTTATCCTAAACTTTCTTCTTGTAACATCAAAAACCCCAGCCTTTATCTGTGTGACACATTTACCCCAAAATTGGTGTCACGGAAAAAAGTTTAGGATTTTTGATGTTACAAATTTTTTTTTTTTGTAAATGTGTCACACAAGTATAAGTTTGAAATTTTTGGTATCATAAAAAATAGTTTAGGGTAAGTGTGTTACAATAGGCAAAGTTTCAGGTTTTTTTGTGTGGCTTTTTTCCTAAATATAAATATAATTATAATTATATATAGTTAATTTATATTATAAGATAGAAAGAAATTTTAATATATAAATAAAAATGGGAATAAATAAAAGCAAAATTGTTGTAATATTTTGTTATTTTGAATTTTTTATATTAGAGTTCAAATATTATTTTAATTTTATTAATTTAAGAAATTTGTTATTTGAAAAAAAATAACTTTTATAATATGGATATTAGAAATTATATCCACATTTATCTCACCTTTTTCAAGGGCAAATCATATCTGGGCTATGTCCCTCTTATATTCGACTTTGTCCCGTCTTGAACAGTCACCACACGGGAAAGGACATATTTTATCCAATCCTAAATTTTATCTTGATTACTAGACCTGTCAAACGGGTGAATTGAGTTGAAAATGGTTTGACTCATTTAACCTGTTTTGACTCATTTGCATGCAATACAAATCTAACGACCCCGACGCGCTACTTATATTGCTAAAACACTTTCATATTTAAATTAATTTTTTTTTAAAAAATTGTTCCTTATAAATTTTATTTTTTTCTTTCTTTTTCTTTTTTTTCTTCTAAAAATTTGGCGAGATTTCCTTCATCCTCTAACGACTAGCTAGATCCTGATGACGACCGGCGACCGATGACCTAGGATCAACGATCGATCAGAGTTCGGCTGAAGATTGGCGGCCAGCCAAATCTCAGCAATGACTAGGGATCGACGAATGACAAGGCTCGAGCTTGCCTATGGCTGTCACCAGCCGGTCCAGCGAAGGAATAAGGAGAAAGAAATAATAAAAAAACAAAATAAAATATTATCATAAAGTTTGAATTTTAAAAAAAAAAAATTGTAGCCCTCGCATTGTGGTCAGCAGCCTCGCCGGATTTTGTAGAAGAAAAAATAAAAAATAAAAAGTTATGAAAATCGCAAACTTAGAAAACTTGTTTATGACTCACTTGGGCCTATTTGGTAACAGTTCTGTTTTTGGGAATAATTTCTGAGCATAAATAAAAAATTTTAATTCTGTTCCCAGGGACAAAGAGGTAGATATTTTTTTTCTTCTTGTTTCCATTTCAAATCTGTCCCCGGGAATAGAAAAATTTACTGACGTTTCCAATTAGAATTATATTCTTTTTCTGTTCCCGAGAACAAAAGAATAAGAATCAGAGAAACATGAGCGTTACCAAACAGGCCCTTAAGATAGTTAGGTGACTCATTTAAGACCCATTAAGTTGTTAAGTAACCCAATTGTGACCCACTTAAGCTTGTTTTTAAAACTAAAGGCAATCCATTTATGAACCATACTATTCAATATGGGTTAATTTATGGGTTTTAGACCATTTTGCCACCTCTATTGATTACCAAACACAATCTTGCATTTTCCGAAGGCTTTCCCCAAAGTTGAACCAAACGCTTTAGCACATCATATCTAAATCTATAGTTCATGTTACATTATAGTAATCCTAAAAAAATCTGTAGCTTCATGTTGTACCGTAATGAGATCTTATCGTTGTTATAACTCTTATTGCGTCTCATATAGGGTTAAATAAAATCGTATGGGAAGACTCGAATCTCTAACAATAGACAAATGTGAGGGAACTAATTCTAATATACATCCAAGGAAATAGCCCTAAAAATAATATTACCTAAACCAACGAGACCACATGAAAACACAAGCCAAATATTAACATTACAAGGAGAAAGGACCACCGTATGACGAAGCATATATTTCTCTTCTCGTGCACTAGGAAGGAGCATACACGTTATGTCTTACTTATCAAGAGTGATAGTAACACAAAAATGAAATTAGTCAAGATTAAAATAAATTATAAATCATGAAAGAAGGAAATAAAACACACGATAGATTTATGCGGTTCAATAGGTGTGACCTACTTTACGAACAATAGCGAAAAGTTTTAATATAAAAATCAAGCGATGTAATAATTATCGCACAACACACTCGAATCATTCCAACCCTCTTAAATTTTTAGTTCAAATTACATTCATTAGACTCACAAAACAACCCTATCAACAACACTCCTGCAACTATGACTAAAAATCTCACCAAAATCCTCTCTGAAGGTTAATTCGCTAATCTCTCTACAGGTTTGATTTAATATTAACAAATTAAGTTGAAAACAGTCAAATATAAATATTATCACATGAAAACCCTATGATGGAAGCATTTCCTGAAAGATGGAGAATATTGGACATCGCTCAGGCGCCTGTTTGGTTAGCCTGAGCACTTGCCTCAAAGAAAAGTTGGCAATTCACGTTGTCATTTCTTAATCATGTTTGTAATTCGTGTCAATTCATATACTCTAGAACATGTTCATTTTGACTTTATATGCCAAATATCTGAGTTATGATGAAAACACGTCAATTATTATCAATTTGTGTCAACATATAAATTAGACGTTTAATATAGTATTATAATCAAATTATGTCATGTTTTACCTTGTGTAGTGTTTGTGTCATGCAAACGGATTGTGCCTAGTATTGCCAAACCCTACCTATTGGCCTTGCAGCCTCCCGATTATCACTTTAGCCTAGTCCACTACGGGTCAATATTCGGGGTGTTATCATTATTGTAATCCCATGTTTTTCTCATCACTTCAGTTATTCCACATTGTCCACCTCTTCATATTCTTGTGTGATAACTATCACATCTTCATATCCTTGCGAGATAAATGTCACATCTTTATATGTTGGTGTGATAACTGTCATCTCTTCATATGCTTGTGTGATAACTGCCTATGATTAAAGTAACATCCTTGATGGAAGGATGTTATATAAGCTAAGAATGGGGCATGGGAAATAGGTCGAAGCCAAACTCTCTTGTAAAGAAAATAAACCATCGGAATCTTGAAAGTGTATTGGATTAATATTGCCCATTTGATTTTGTAAAAGCTCTGCGAATCCAGTTTCAATTGAACTTAATCAATAGCTGGAGGATAGTGACAATTCATGTTGTTTTTCTGCATTTGATTCTTTTTATGCATGAATTTATGTTCTTCGATGCATAATTAGATCATACTTAATCAATGGTAGATATACGGAAGATGGACAAGTACCCGGTCCATTTGCAAAGTTTCTTGAAGAGCATGAGATAGTGGCCCAATACATCATGCCTAATTCTTCGAACCAAAATGGTGTAGTAGAAAGAAGAAATCGAGCTTTATTGGACATAGTGTGGAGTATGTTTAGCAGTTTCAAACTTCCTAGGTCCTTGTAGACTGAAGCTCTTAAGACTACATATAGAACAGAGTTCCAATCAAGGTTGTTCCAAAGACACCATTGAGTCATGAAAAGTTGGAAATTGAGTTTGCGACGTGTACGAGTTTGGGGATGCCCGTCTGAGGTGAGAGTCTTTAATCCATAAGAAAAGAAGCTAAACCCAAGGGCCATAAGTGGGTATTTCATTAAATATGCTAAAAAGTCCAAATGGTACATATTTTATTGTCCATCTCATACCACTAGGATTGTGGAATCAAGAAACTTAGCGTTTCTTGAAAATGACTTGATTAGTGGGAGCGATTAATCTTGGAACCTTGTTCCTCAAAGACTCAACCTTCTGCCTCAAGTATCAGATTGGTTATTGTTCATAACACCCCTTCAGTTCAACCGGTTGCTGAACAACTAATATTGAAGTTCCACAACCTGTTGATATTAATCTGGTAATTCCAATTGTTCAGCAATTACCAAAATTCGTTGAGAAACTAATTGAACAACATGCTCCTCAGGAGAATGTTGATGCACCATTAAGAAGATCTGCTAGAATAAAGAAATCAATAGTTCCTAGTGATTACATTGTATATCTCCATGAAGCTGACTGCAATGTTGGAGCTAAGAATGATCCTGAAATATTTTTACAAGTCATGAGTTGCAATAAATCCAATTTATGGTACAATGCTGTGAAGGAAGAGATGACTTCTATGGCATATAACGAAATTTGGGTTTTGGTTGAGTTGCCCAATAGTATGAAGGCCATTGGTTGTAAATGAGTTTTTAAAACAAAGAATGACTCATTGGGCAACATTGAGAGATATAAAGCTAGTCTTGTTGCCAAAGAATTCACTCAAAAGGAGGAAATCGATTATATAGAGATATTTTCTCCTGTATTTAAGAAAGATTCTCTTCGTATCATTTGTCATTAATTACCTATTTTGACATGGAATTGCATCAAATAGATGTGGAAACAGTGTTCCTCAATAGGGATCTAGAGGAGGAGGTTTATATGAAACAACTAGAAGGATTATTCTCTAGCAATGATGAGCATTTGATATGCAAGCTTAAGAAATTTATATATGGATTGAAACAAGCATCCCCCCAATGGTATTTAAAATTCCATGATGCCCATCTCTTCATTCGATTTTGTAAAGAACATTATGGATCAATGTATATACCAAAAATTCAGTGGAGCAAAATTTGTTTCATTGTTCTATATGTGGATGGCATTTTACTTGCAACCATTAATAAGGAGTTGCTACATGAGGTCAAACAATTCATCTCTTAGAATTTTGATATGAAATATAAGGGTGAGGTATCTAATGTTATTGACATTAAGATTTATAGAGATAGACCTTGAGGCATTTTAGGACTATCTCAAGAAACCTATATCAATAGAGTCTTAGAGAGATTTCGAACGAAAGATTGTTAAGAGTAACCTAGATATGGATCGATGGAGAGCTACAAAGAAGGTTATGATGTATCTTCAAGGTGCCAAAGGTTACATGCTTATATATAGACAGACTGACAACCTGAAAATAGTTGATTATTCGGATTCGGACTTCGTTGGTTGTGTTGATTCTAGAAAATCAACATCTGGATATGTTTTTATATATGCTGGTAGAGTCGTGTCATGGAGGAGTGCGAAGCACACTTTGACTTTTACTTCCACTATGGAGGCTAAGTTCGTTTCTTATTTTGAGGTTACCTCGCATGTGTATGGTTGAAGAGTTTCATATCTAGACTTAGAGTTGTGGATTCCATTTCTAGGCCATTAAAGATGTTCTGTGACAATTTAGCTGCGGTTTTCCTAGCTAATAACAATAAAAGTGGTAATCGAAATAAGAACATCGACATCAAGTATTTATCCATAAGGGAACGTGTTAAGGAGAACAAAGTAACATCAATTATCCTTGTATCATAAATGTCACATCTTCATATCCTTATGTGATAACTGCCCATTATTATAGTAACATCCTGGACGGAAAGATGTTATATAAGTTGAGAATGGGGTATGGAAAACAAGTCTAAGTCAAGCTCCCTCATAAAGAAAATACACCATTGGAACTTTGAGAGTGTATCGGATTAGTAGCGCCCATTTTATTCTATAAAAGTGTTGCGAATCCAGTTCCAATCGAGCTTAACTATTGGCTAGAGGTTAGTTACAGTTCATGTTATTTTTCCACGTATGATTCTTTTTATGCATGGATTTATGTTCTTCAATGCATAATTAGATCATACTTAGTCATCACAGGTGCCTAGATCGGATTCTCTTGGTTCCCCTCCATGTCCTAACTTCGTAATTTGATAGTTCGCACACATATTTGAGTTGTTCTTTTCAAATAAGTTCAAACTCAAGGCACTTAAATAGTACACGAATTTTGGACTTTCAATTTATTTCATTGGAAGTTCGGAAAAGATATTCAGAAATGGACAAAATTTGACTACAATTAGGCTTTATTTGTATTGTGAAAAATGAATTTGGAAAGCATTTTCCTAAAAATGATCATTTGTATTGCTTACAAAAATGCATGAACGAAAAATATTTTCATTGTCCACGAAAACGTTTAGATATAAATTGTTGTCGACAATAAAAATATTTTTCACTGACTAATTATTTCAAGCTATATAAGCAGTCATCTTTAGGAAAATGTTTTCTAAATCATTCATTTTTTGCGAAATAAATGGAACTTTAATATGATTATCCCGTGATAAATTGTCATACTTTGACATGTAGCACCTATGTATGAGTCTGTTTTTTTTTTTTTCTAGAGGCTAGTACTCGAGACATCTCCATGGTACAAATTTTTTTTAAGGAACTTAAATTGAATAGATTGCGAGTTTAGAAATGGTATTCAACACCGAATAATATTCCAGAATAAGTAGTGTAATTCATCCTTTATAAATCTCTTTGTCCTTCTTTCATTTGCCTTGGAAAAATACCAATCGCGTAGCTCATCTTTCGCTCAACGATCACTAACATACATTTTACTTTTAACCAAATCAAACACGTCCCTGAATTTTACTTTTAAAAATCACTCCACATCTTCACCTCGATTATCCCCGTGTCCCTATTTACGAGACTTAAATATCCTAAAGAACCTCCAACTTTAACTTTTGTCCCAATTCCACCTTTTGTTTTATAAAAAAAACTTCCAATTTTAGGCCCATTCCCAATTCTACCATAAACTTTTTTTTTTGTCCTATAAAAAACCATCAACTTTAGGTTTTGTCCTAATTTTACCATAAACTTTTTTTTTGTGTTATAAAAACCTCCAAATTTAGGTTTTATCCAAATTTTATTGTCAAGTCCCGATTTTACCTTAAAATTTTTACAGTCTCATAAAAAAACTACAAACTTTTACTTGAGTAACAAATCTGCTCCCATTAACCTTCCATCTAAAATTTCTACCGAGAGATGGAATACTTCCAAACACAAGCTGCTTGAGTGTCTCGAGAGCGCGAGCTCTTCAATTGTGAGAAATGAAATATTCCCAAGTGCGAGAGATTGAAGACTGAGCGTAAAATCACTAAAGTTGAGTTAATAGAAGCAAATTTGGGACTCAAGAAGAGTTGACGATAATTTATGAGACAAAAAAAATTAGAGTAAATTGAAACCCAACCTAAAACAGAGATTTTTTAAATAAAAATTTAGGATAGAATTGCTATTGGATCTAAAGTTGAGGGTTTTTATGAAACAAAAAAAATTTAGGATATAAATGAGACTGGACCTAGATTTGGGGTTTTTTTATGGGATAAAAAAAGTTTAGGATAGAATTTCGACTAAATCTTAAAATTGGAGGTTTTTTACGAGATAAAATGTAAAATTGAAAGAAAAGTTAAATTCGAGGATTTTTTTTTGGGTATTAAGCCTAATTTACGAGAAGGTGGCTCTCTTTGGGAAAAATTGACCGTCTCCCAGTCCTGAATTCTTACTCCCGAAAAAAAAGGAAAAAAGAAGAAAAAATCGAAGTCGACTTAAACCAAATTGTCCGGATAGGGAGGGGCATTTCGGTCTTTCGATTATGGGATATCATTTAACGGTACGTGAATGACATTGGGTAAAAGGGAGGGTACGTGAAATGGGAGGTAGTCTCGCCCTCTCTTTTACCAGAACGAATGAACTTCCCGTTGCAGCGGAGCGGCTACGGATCGGCGTAAAAGCAAATATAAAAAGAATTTCTTTTTCTCGTCAATTTTTTGCGAAAACCCTTACATTAAAAACAAAAAAAAAAACAAAAAACCAGTCTGCCAAAGGAAAGAGGAGCAGCAGCAAAGTGGGGCCCAAGGTCCGTTCGGGAACTTTGGCTGGACTCTCTCTCTCTCGCTGTATCTCTTCCCTTTCCTTCTCTCCGGGCTTCCGTTCATTCACTCCCTCACCAAACCTACTCTCTCTCTCTCTAGCTGCAGTAAAATCAAGAGCTCATCCCCACTCTCTCTCTCTCTCTCTCCACACCTCCACTCGTGTACGCTCTCTCTCTCTCTACTTAAAGCTAGAATCTTGCTTCTGACCGTTTGCACATCACTCACTCACTCTCTCTCTCTCTCTGCGAACTCACGTCGTCGTCTTCTTCTGCTGCTGCTGCTGCTGCTTCTTCTTCATCTTCCGCTGTGATGTGAGTGCGCCTCCGCCAACGCTCGGCCGGCGGAGAACGGAATGGCGTACATGTGCGCCGACAGCGGGAACCTCATGGCCATCGCTCAGCAAGTCATCAAGCAAAAGCAGCAGCAAGAGCAGCAACAGCAGCAGCAACAGAACCAGCACCCCCACCAACACCTCCTCTTGGGCATCAACTCCTTCTCTCTCACCCCATGGGCCGCCGCCGCCGCCACTTCCGCCGCCGCCCCCTCCAACGCCAGCTCCCCCAATTTCGCCCCCGCCTTCCCCGACCCCTTCCAGGTCGCCTCCGGGTCCGATCCCGCCTTCCCCTTCCCCAGCCTGGACCACCACCACCACCCCTCCGGCGGCGGCGGGTTCCGCTTCGGCGGCTTCGGTGGCGGCGAGTTCGACTCCGACGAGTGGATGGAGAGCTTGATGGGGAGCGGGGATTCCACGCCGGTTAGCTCCAACCTGCCCTCCGCCTGCGACACGTGGCAGAATGCCGCGGCTGATTTCGGGCTCTACTCGGCCGATCCCTTCGTCGCCTGCCCGAGCCGGCTCGGGAGCTCAGACCTCAACCGGGTCGTTAGCCCCACTTGGGATGCGGCGCCGCCGCCTCCCCCGGCGGATGCAGAGGACTCCAAGCCGGCGAGGGTCTCGGCGTCGCCGCCGAGACAGCACAAGGGCGACGCGGCTACGGGGGCGGCCACGGTCGGGGTGTCTTCTGCTTCCGCTACGCTGGAGACCGAGCCGTCGCAGCCGCTGCTGAAGGCCCTTCTCGACTGCGCCCGGGTCAGCGAGTCCGACCCGGAGCTGGCCGCCAAGACGCTAGCTCGACTCAGGGAATCGGCGTCCGAGCGCGGAGATCCGGCGGAGAGAGTGGCGTTCTACTTCTCCGAGGCCCTCCACAGTCGGCTCTCGCTCGAAGGAAGCCCAATCACGTCATCAACGTCGCCGGAAGAGTTCGCACTCTCGTACAAGGCCCTCAACGACGCTTGCCCGTACTCGAAGTTCGCCCACTTGACCGCGAACCAAGCAATCCTCGAAGCCACCGAGAAGGCCAGCAAGATCCACATCGTCGACTTCGGGATAGTCCAGGGAGTCCAGTGGGCGGCTCTCTTGCAAGCCCTCGCCACCCGCTCCACCGGAAAGCCCGACCGAATCCGGATCTCGGGCATCCCCGCCCGGGCCCTTGGGGAGAACCCGGCGTCTTCGCTCCTCGCCACGGGCAATCGCCTCCGCGAGTTCGCGAAGCTCCTCGAGCTCAACTTCGAGTTCGACCCGATTCTAGCACCAAACGATTCGCTGGACGCCTCCAGCTTCCGAGTCGACCCAGACGAGGACCTGGCCGTCAATTTCATGCTCCAATTGTACAATCTCCTGGGCGAGACCTCCGCCGCGGTCGAGGGCGCGCTCCGGCTGGCAAAGTCGCTGGGCCCAAAGATCGTCACGCTGGGCGAGTACGAGGCGTCGCTGAACCGGGCCGCGTACCCGGCCCGCTTCAAGAACGCGCTGGCCTACTTCGCCGCGGTGTTCGAGTCGCTCGAGCCGATGAGCCGCGAGTCCCCGGAGAGGCAGGAGGTCGAGAGGCTACTGCTGGGGCGGAGGATCGCACGCTCGGTCGGGCCGGAGGGGCCGCGGACGGAGAGGGAGCGGATGGAGGACAAGGAGCAATGGAGGGTTATGATGGAGCGCGCTGGCTTCGAGGCGGTGCCGCTCAGCCACTACGCGGTGAGTCAGGCGAAGATCCTGCTGTGGAACTACAAGTACAGCTCGCTGTACTCGCTGGTGGATTCTCCACCTGGGTTTCTTTCTCTGGCTTGGAACGAGCTGCCTTTGCTCACTGTCTCTTCATGGCGTTAATGGAGGTCTCTTTCATTTTCGGTTTCTTATTTTTTTTCTTGGGAGGGTCTTAAATGGGTATATAGTGACTTAATTTTCAAATGGGTAATTTTTATTCTTGCTACATTCCCTATGTAATTAATCTTTTGGGTACTGGTTTGATGGTCCGAAATTGATTAGCGGTGACTAGTTTGAGAGCTTACAGGCAAGATCAGACATGGAAACCTAATCCTTGAGATGTGAAATCGAAGCTGTTTCATTCGGATTTTACTCGGTCCTTGGTTGGAGTTCTAGAAGCTGTTCTTCCTTAGGCTTGAGTTTACTTCTTCCTTTCTTGCTTTTGAACTCTAGCTTGCCCCTTCTTCTTCTTCTTCTTCTTCTTCTCTCTTTTGGGATTTTTGGGTTAATAGTAGGTGAAGAAGCAAATGTAAAAACGGGGACTTGTGTACCCAAGAAACGAATTAGGTTCTCTTTTTGGCTCAGGCTTGTGTAAAATTCTGTACATTAGCTTTTGTTTCTCTCACAGTGTGAACTCAGCAGATGGTGGTGAAAACTGATTGATACCAGGTCTGTGGTTGCTGTAAGAAAGAAGAATTCAGGGTTCTTGAAAGGTGTTTAAGTAATTTAGAGGCCTCTTGCAGGGAATTGCCATGTTGGCTTCAGTTGGGTGGGGTCTCGGGTCAGGCCATGTGACATTTGAGTTCTTCTCAGGAATTCCACGAACCCTAAAAACTCGAAGATAAGAACCGGAACACAGAGACGATGGGAGGGGGTCGTTATCTTTCATGTGTCTGAAACACACAGACGATTGAAGGGTAATTCAATTGATGTGGAGAGCTGGAGTATTAGATGTTTGCTGAGCTCTCTGTTACTTCCCCCAGATTGTTGATTAATAAGGCTTTTGCAGTCAATTTCCTCTGAAACTATGAATGGAAAAAGCACTTGAAACTGCTGGCTGCCATATGGTTCTAGTTCTTGGTTTTCACTCTCGCCAGTCTCTCTGCCAAAATGCAGGAGCCACTTTCTCTTTCTTGGTCATGAATCGTTGAACCTAATGCTTGTCCCTTTCGCTCTGCGTTCTCTCTGATTGTGCCATCTATGGGATGAATTGGTCCAGTGGACCGGTCTCTCGAGGGGACCATACAACATCCCAGAAGTTCCGTATCGATTTTGTAGCTCTGCTATATCTCTTTCGAAAGAGCGTGGTGTTGTGAAAAGAAAGATGTGATCGGTTCAATGTCCAAGACCACGTCCGGAGTCCCTCTTAAAGTCCCTGGATAATCTCGCCGAGCGACAACAAATCTCCACATCCCGTCGGATCAAGAAAAACGCCGATGCCTCTGGTCCAGTCTCTGTTGGAACTAGAACTCATGGCCTGTGTGTATGGAAAACCAGTTCGAGATCAGAGTCTTTTTCTACCTCTTCTCCCCGAGAGACCAGAGAGCTACAAGAAGTCTTGCTCATCTCTCTCGCGCAACCCTCCAAAAATACAAATTTGCACTAATTAACAGGGGATCGATGCTCTACTGTAACTTCTCAAACCGATCGCCTTCTCGGGCGGATCGGACTCGGATGTCTAACTCCATGTCTGATCACCTTTGAAAGGCCCCAAAGATTCAAAATTCGCTGGTGCAAAGCCTCAAGTGCCAAGAGAAGAGACTGGAAGAGAAGGAGAACAGAGTACCAAGCGAGGTGCGAGACAGAGTGGGTAGGTATAAGTGGACTGCCCTGTATTTTGGGTCCTCTGGTCCTAGTGATGGGTCACTGCAAATGGACAATAAACAAAAAAAAAAATCTCTCTAGGTTTGGACTTTGGGCTACTTTGAATTTCGGTATGCATAGGCCCCGTCCGGTTCCATTATTGGCACCCGTGAATTAGGTACACGGGTCCACAGTTCTGCCCTCTTTTCACCAATTCCGATATGCTCGTCGACGCGGCGGTCCTCCCACTAGAGCTTGCTGCATTACTTAGTAAATCAATTCCGTGTGCCGATCCCAGATATCTCGAGAATTATAAAGAAGAAGGGAACACGAGAAGGAACTCTCCCTCGCATTATTTGGTGATCTGCTTTAACATTAGTAGGGCTAATCTACGGTTATGAGCCCCTAAAAGTAGTGGAGCGTACCCAATTTGGTACCCTAACTATAATTAGAAATTTCACTCGACGTGGACCCCGAAATGTGACCAAACAATTCCGACCCGAAGGGCTAATTTTTGTTTTTTTCTTTCGAAAATACGGCTTCCATATATTTAGATAAAGTCTGAAAATACAAAATCAAATTTGCAAAAACACTATAAATCTCAAAGGCTGTGTTTGGTTGTCAGGATAAAAGGCAGGATAGGATATATTATATCATATCATGTGTTTGGTAAGTGTTCAAGATAGGATAAAATGAGATATAAATAGGATATAGAGAGGATAAAATTATCTTAGGGGGAGGTGGGATAAGGTGGAATACGATTTCACTTCTTTTTCTCTCCCCCCAACCTCCTTGTTGCCACCCTTTGCCATCGCCCTTCGTCGCCACCCGTTATTGTCACCCACCCTCGCCGCCGGTTGCCCGTCGCCACCGTCGGTCGGCCCTCTCTAACCAAAATTCTCTCCTCCCAACCTTCTCGCCGCCGCCCTCCATCGTCGCTCATTCCCACCGCCACTGTCGGTCGCCCATCGCCATCGTTGGCCACCACTGCTAGCGGCCGATGGTGGTGCCACCAGCTAACTGTTTCTAACTATAATTCTCTTCCCTTAATCTCCTCGTTGCCGCTGCCGCCACTAAAGTCTCACAGACAGCTATTTTGAGAAAAAAAAAAAATTAAAAAGTAGCATTAACTTGTTCATTCACAAGATTTTTAGTTGTATATCCGACTTTAAATTTGTCGTTCACCAAACAGTAGATAGAATATGAAAAAATCTCATGATTTCTTATCTTATCCTATTCTTTTTTATCCTGACAAAAAATCCGGACGACCAAACGCAAGTAAAGGATTGAGAGAAGGGTAGGTAGTCCGGTCGTTAGGTGAGGTCAATTTTGATGGGCAGTCAACCGAGCAGAGAGGGTTGGAGGGACTGGTTGGAGTCCACGAGCTTTAGCCACTATTTTTGGAGGGTTTCCTAAATTGTGTCATTTCTATTTTTTCTCGAAGGAAAAGGGAAAAATCCACCACATGGGACTTGGAGTCTTAAAAATGCCAAGACAGCGGTTTTGATTTGTTGGGGGAGGTGTTGAGCCTTTTTCGATCAAAATTCACAGCTCTACTATTATGGGGTGGCCCATTTAAATGCTTTTGGAATTTTCAGCAAGAAGGCTCTTGGTATCCCCAATTCTCTAGTGACAAAGTCTAATAGGGGCGATGGATTATAAAGTAGATCGATTTCGAGCCGATTCCCGATTCTATTGAGGAACTAGTCCATTTTATGTTTGTGGTAAAAAAAACGAGAATCTTATAATAAGATATAATAGTTCACCTTCTTATTGCAAAAACATTTGATAGTCTAGTGGTTATGATGCCGTTTCTTAATGTTTTGAAGATTATGGCTCAAATCTTGATGGGTGCAAATGTATTTTTTGTCCTCAAAGAGACTTCAAAATTAGTTTGGAACCGATTCCGGCCTTGGAACTGAGTTCTTGGGTTAAACAGGACCTAGTGCTCATCCCTAATACCGTTCTAAACAATTTTGAAGGAATTCATCTATATGATCATGGTTCAACATGGTAACATTACAACTAGGACTAGGAAAAGCTACATAGCCGTTACTCTTTTGATTTTAAGCAAATAAAGCTAGTTATAAATAAGTGATGCCTAGATATATACTCAAGCTATAAGTTAATTTTGGGGAAAATAGTCCAAAAAGTCCTAAACCTATCGGACGACAACCAATTATGTCATGAACTATTCAAAGTAGTCATTTTGACCAATTTTGGCTGGAAATTGCTAAAGTGGCGGTTCAGTCATAGTTGGTCATCCGATATGGCACGATTGACCTTGACGTGGATGATATTTGCCAATTTTTAAAAGAAATTTATGAATATTTTCCTTTTTTTCCTTTCTCTTTTTCTTTTTTCCACAGGCCCTAGTGACCATCAAAGAGAAATAAGAAAAAATATAAAAGGAAAAGAAAAGAAAAGAAAAAGGAGAAAAGGAAAAAAAAGAGAAAGATTCGGATTTTTTTTTAAATATTATGAAAATCGTTTATATCAATGTCGATCGTGTTACGTAAGATGGCCAATATCCACATAAACAATTTCCAGCCAATTTTGGCTAGAAGGACTAAGAGAATATTAGGTAAGCAAGTCTTACCATGTAGACAGTAGAACACTCTATTCAGCGCTCCCACGTGTCTAGGTGGGGGTCCATTGATTAGTCTCTTTGTCTCTTTTTTGCATCTTGTGTAAGAAACGATGCACGCACGCCTTGAACTTCATTGTCGTCTTCAAGTTGCTGGTTTCTTTATGAAAACGCCGCACACAAGTGTAGAGAGAGAGAGAGAGAGGCAGTAAAATTAGATTGAGGAGGAAGACGACGAGAGCGACGAGGGCTTCTCTACTTCTTCATCGTTTCTTCCTTTCAGACAAGCATGGCCAACACACCCATAACACTGATGACTTCCTCACTTGCATTCTCTCCCCCACCCACATCATCAACATTGTCAACGCCTTCAATTCAAGGATTGCCTCTCCCTCGCCAGATGTGGCGAGGGTGACCCTTGCTGGCCCTCGCTTGTGGCCGGTCATAGGGCATGGCCGAGTATCAGCCACAAGTTAAAGGAAGAGAGAGAGAGAGAGAGAGGGTGAAGAAGAAGAAGAAGAGAAATATAAGTAGGCCTCCACCTGGACACGTGGTGAGCATTGAATAGAATGTCCTATCGCCTATGTGGCAAGACCGCCCTACCTAATATTCTATTTGAAGGACTACGTTGGTAAATCGTCAAAAGGTTTAAGACTAAAGTAGTCAAATTGAAAAGTTTAAGATTGAATCATCCCGTTAATCTTGAGTCCCTTTTTATTCTTTAAAAAACATAAACTATTCAAACTTTATTGCTCACGGATCTCGAAACACATGCGCACAAAACCGCCCTTCTTCATGTGATTAACATGGCTCCATCTACAAGATGGCAAGCATGACTTCCGAAATAATTTCGAGCGAAAGATAAAAAGCTTGGATCACAGCATTTCACGTATCCCCTCTTTGAAGTTTTACGTGGCCCTGCCCAAGTGCACGATTCTAGGGCTTTTGTCCGGCGAGGGTGACGTCATCCTTTTGAAGCTTCTAATCTCCATGCACACGCCGCGTGCCCCCCTACGTTCGCAACGTGTCTCCCCGCGAAGGAAATCAGCTCGCCGGAATCGGATCCAACTGACCCAGTCCCAAACCCAGCCGTTTTCACTGTCTATAAATCTAGATTCAGTTCGCTCGGAATGCACCCGCCACCTATTATCCGTGCTTTCGAAAGATGATGAGGATGAACTCCGCTGTCCGATCCGCATTCGCCAGGAGCAGGAGCTGCTGCTCGCCCTCCACCCTCCGCCGGAACACGTCGGCTTCCCGGCCGCTCGCCACGGAGGCCGCTCGCGACATGGGCAATGGCAAGGCGGAGCGCGACAACGCCAAGGCCAAAACCGGGTCAGTGTCTTCTTCATCGTTCTCGAATTTGATTTGCCGGTTCTCGTGAGCACGCGTGCTATAAGCTTTTCGAAGGGACGGGTCGATCTCGCAAATAAAAAGGTTGGATTAGGGGTGGTTGTCAACGATTCGGTCCAATCGATAGACCGAGTAGCTAAACTGAACCGAATCAAAATTTCGGTTCCGTTTTTGGAACGGGGGAGAGAGGCCTAGATTAGGGATTGAGGGCAATTTTGAGAGGGATGAAAAAGAAGAGAGGTTTTAAATTGAACATTTTATTCTTATTGAGAATTTTGGTTTGGTTCGATTAACCGAACCTATTATCCAAATTGACGAATGCACGAAATTTCAGTTCGGTTTCGATTTCGATTTTCCAGTTTAGTTCTGACGTCCTTGGTTGGGATGTGTTGAAGGCCGGACACAATGGCTCACTCGTTCGGAGAGGGTTACGCGACGAGGTCCGACGAGGAAGGTTTCGGCGGGATCTACGAAGGCAGCAAGTCCACAAACAACATCCAGGTTGACAGAGACATCCATGCGAATCATCCTGGTAATGCGCGGTAGTCAGCGTGCCCGATTAGTTTATCTTTATCGTACGCTCATGAAGAAGATCGATGCTGACTCGTGTCCATGTTCGTGTTCATGTCTTGCTGTCGGAACGAAGCTTACGACAAGACACAGGGAAGCGAAGTGAAGGAGAAGGAGAAAGCGCGAAACCAGACCAATGCGTCGTCCTAAACGATGTGCTTGACTTGCTCCTAATGCTAATTTAATTTAAGTTTAATTTGATGTAGTTTGTGGGCGAGTACAGAGGGTTTTTCTTCTGCTAGAGTTTCTGTACTCAAGATCTCTATGGAAGATTGAATTGTTGGATGACTATTGAAAGTAATAAGATAAAAATAACATCAAATATAATTGATGTACAAGGATAATGCTCTTGTGACGATCCGTTACTTTTTAAAAGAATGACGGTGTCTTCTGCACCACTAATTTCCCTTGTGACAATTGGTTAATGAGTTTAATGTTTTGATATTAGGAGGAAACAAAGAAGGCTAAAGATAGGTGGATGAGGTGAATGTCGGCTGCCTTTTCCATGTAAAATGAAATGTGTGGCTGTCCTTCACCGTTACCAAATTAAAACAATCGATCACACTAGCAACATTCTATGTACAATGATACGAAGAATCAAGTAAATATCTTAAGCCTGGTTTGGTCGATTGTAAGTGTCGTGGGATACGATCATGTCACCATTTCCCATAATTTGTTTTCCTTAGTGTCTCAATCGATCACAGCAGTTAATTACTGAGATCGGTGGAGGGTTGTACCTCGAGGGGTAGAAATTTTCCTCTGATTTGGGAGGATTTAAATTTTGGTTTCGAAAGTGGAACTTCTTGAGAGCCATTTTGAATTGAATGGGAGGAGACCTAGCTTCTTAGTACTGATATTGCTAGTATTGCTTGAATTGAAATGAAAAGGCAACCAAAATCGTAATAAGTAAATGACCAATTATTTTAAGCGATATAAAACGGTTAATTTATAAAAAATAAAATTTCCATTCATTTATTTTTTTCGCGAAACGAACAGAATTTAAGTTTGTACATGTCGAGTCCATATATCTACCATTTATGAGATAAGATTATGCAGTTTCTTGCATCTTTTTGTGCAGCCACAGTGTTCATGAGTGCTCGAAATCCCTGAACCGTGTACTCTCCGGCGACCTATCGTCCCGGAGAATCTTAGGTGGCGCTGTTTAATCTCAAATTTGCCGTGGTTGACAATTTATCTAAGCGTAAGACGCCAGGATGCACACTGGGGTCTCCACCCCCATGTTGGACTTGAGAATGCATCCAACAGGGTCTCACGTGACCCGATTTTGGATTCTTTGAATCCGACAAAATGGAACCGAAATCTACCTAAAACCCGACATTTTAGGTCGAATTGGTTTCGTGGGTCCGGTCGCGGGGTGACTTGAGAATGTGCATTGATTGAAGAAACAAACTCCCATTGCTTGTAGAATCGTTCAAAATGAATATCGGCTGATAAAGCCCTGAAGGACGTCTTGTCTCGAATCGAAGCTGAAAAAAAGTTCAACCTAGTTCGATTATTCATCAAGCTAGAGAGAAGCTCTTCCATAGAGAGATCAATCTGCCAAACAGAAAGAGCACGGGTGCGAATATTCTTTTCACTCGAGATAATAATGAAGACGTTGCAGAGAAGAGTATATATATATCATTTGGTGAAAGAACATTTGATTCAATTAAACTCGAGTGAATTGCTCAAAGTAAGAACATAAACTCATCAACTTTACACTTTTCTTCAAGTCAAGATCGTTATTGTCCTCTAGCTTATGTCAAAAGTATCTTGATGCTATGAGATGACGATAATCATCGATTGTTCATCTAGATTAGCCCATGGACCCTTTTCCATGTATTCATCTAAAATCTTCCTGTCCATCGGGAAAGTAACATAGATACCTTTCGATGCTCATCAGTGCGATGAAGCCCTTTCACCATCGATGCGGGAAACTATTAATAATGTTCATTGATCTTAGATAAACTTCGCAACAATGTGAGAAACTATTGTATGTGTGTATGCTTTGCCTCGCCAAGACGAGTCACATCAGCGGGCCATTTAGTCTCCGGAGTAATGGACGAGCCTTGCGGACGCAATGTCGGAGTTGGAGTTGGAAAGCTGTCGGAGGATGATAACGACGTTAGGTGCGACTATTTCGACCCTTCAAGAGGGCATGTAGAAACGCGCTTGGTAGTTCTGATTGATCGATAGAGTTGGATCGGGTTTCGATTAAAGGTCGGACCTAACTTGCTATCGAAGGTCGTTTGTTATCTCGAAAGGGCAAACGTTAGTTTTTAGCCTGGCCGGGGCCGAGCCGAAACAGGGCCCGGTCTATTAGTCTGTAAACCCGGTCCACGTGCAGGCACGTTTGGACCGCTCGTGGCGTGATCCACAGGGAATCTCGACGTCGCACTTGGCGCGTGACGACGGGAGCAAAAGCAGATACCGACTCTCTGCCTCCAACGCATCAGTGCGGACATACAACGGTAACCACTCCTCCACGTGGCCTCCCTGCGTACCGTCGATGGTTTCTCCACCTTCGATCCTGCCCGTTCATCGGCTGAGCGGCTCTATATGAGAACGTGGACTCGCCCCTGTGCCATTGCCGTCTCTGATGCTCCTCTCTCTCTCTCTCTCTCGATCTCAATCTCTCGATGCCGATTTCGCCATCTGAATCGCGAGGATCGCTTGGCGATCTTCGGTTCCATGGCGGTTTTGGCAGCTCGAAGCAGCTGGTTGTGAAGATCGAGGTCGATCGGCCTGGCTGAGGTGAGCTGTCCTGTCGGATTACGTTATTCTCTCCTTACTGTCCGTGTTCTCGTCCGATTTGAGGCTCAAGTTGGTGTGGTCGCTGTTCGGTTCAGGTTTGTTGGTCGTGGGATATGTGTTCGGACGAGTTTAGCTCGATCGTGTCGATTCCGAGGGCGATCTCGCTCGCTCGATGGCCGCTGTGACGCCGGAACAATCTCCTGCTAGGTTGCTTCATGATGGGTTGGTTCATGGATGTCATCGTAGCTACTTCGACTGGAGTTGCTCGAGGCCGTGTCCAATGAAAAGGAGTGTGTGGCGAGGTCAGCCAGGGGATTTGTTGAGCATCAATAGGTTCATCAGAGGCTGAAGTGAACTACTTGTCTGTGTTATGACTCGTTGGAATCGTTGGTGAGGTTGTGGCAACGTTTGTTAAGATGAGGATGTCTGAGAGAGGTCGGGGACGAGAGCTCCCCTGATTTTTCAGGGGGGGGCGGACTGAGTCTCTGATCGTTTTTTTGTCATCCAGGCCTTTGCCATGTCGGGTGCGCTCGCATGGCGGGTCAAAAAAGTCAATGAAAGTACGCTTTTTTGGGGGGTTTTGGAGGGGAGATCGCACGGGGGTTGCTCGGGTTCTCCTCTCTCCTGTGCCTTTTGTTTTTTTTTTTTTTTTTTCTGTGCGTTCGCTGAGCCCGATTTGCCCTTCTTTACTATCCTTCTGCTATGGCCGCAAAATTGCATCCGAAGACTCCGAAACTTCATCAGCAGGCAAGCGTTTATCCTCAATTCCGCGGAAGCTGATGCTCTAATTTGAGGTACTAAGGCCATCTTAGGCATTTTGAGTTCAAATTTTAATTATTCAAATCAAGTAGAGAATTGGCATATGCAAATTTCAGAAATGGTAATTCATACAACTAATGCCATAAATAATTGGGATTTGGGAACCATATTAGTGTAAATTTTAATGACGGTTTACTGTCTTTGGAGATGCTGTGAGAAATACTCTAGGAATTTCAAGAAAAGTCGGCACCATTGGAAATAGGCCAGACAATTATAAGAGCTACCTCGTTCTGATTAACAAAAGGTCAACATATGTGCTCACTATAACGCAGAAGTAGTATGATCACCGATAGTTGATTTAGTGAGGTTCATGATCCGCCCTTTTACCTCTAGTTAGGTCAACTGCCTATATTACTTTTGCTAGAATTGAACGAATAGTAATGTTTGCTCATTAGGGCTCTTGGTCAACATACCAGAACTGGCCTAATTATTCTGATTTTGCAAGAAGAAAAAAGAGCAACTAATATTTGTTGTATCACTCTTTGTTATCTCGCTTAAATCATAACTACATGAATAGTTTCATGAATTAGTCTTGTTTTGATTTATATTTACCTCTATTGAATTCAATATTATATTGATAACATGGCAGCAAGCAAATAGGATTGACAATATAATTATTAATTACTTGTAAGTGCTATCTGATTTTGCCCCTCGGTGTTTTGGTTTCTGTGTCAACCTTGCATATCCTCTGAAGATACATCAAACTGTAATATCGCCCAACCTTTCTGAAACTATTTTTTCTGCTTCTGTGTCTCATTATGGTCAGCAAGTACATTGTTAATTCGTGGGTGATCTTGTACCTTTGATCGAGCAACACCAATTTTTGTTTCGTGTTTTGAGTTATTCCTAGTTAAGTTCTGTAAGTTGGGCCACTGTATGAAGAGTATGTTTGTTTAGCAGTCATGTAATCATCTATGGCAGATGTACTGGTTCTCTATGGGTGATGAAGACCATGGTATTTGTATTGTCTCGGTTTCCTTGG
This sequence comes from Metrosideros polymorpha var. glaberrima, assembly GCA_001662345.2. Classification (NCBI taxonomy): domain Eukaryota; kingdom Viridiplantae; phylum Streptophyta; class Magnoliopsida; order Myrtales; family Myrtaceae; genus Metrosideros; species Metrosideros polymorpha. The sequence continues at coordinate 11,893,823 of BCNH02000009.1, forward strand.
CAAGTTGCCAATGCACCGGAGCTTCAAAAGCAAATTGGTTACCGGGTATTGGATATAAGCAATCTCCTTGAAGTGGGGAAATGGACAGCTAGATTCTCCCTGCTGCTGATTACATGAAGAATAAGGAAGTGGAAGTACTGTCTGCTGCTGGCCCGCTGTCAGTGCAATCAACATTATGGTGGCAAACCCGGATGTCATCTGGATGCTGAATTATCCCTTGCCACTGGATGACTCTCACTATGTTCAACTTTATGCTGGCAGGCTTATGGTTTTTGATGACTGCTAACGTTCTACTTCGAGTTGTATGTTGGAAATGGCCATGGTACTTCTCTATGTTCCGATTTGCACATTAATCAATTGACTGGAGGCTTCTAAGTAGTAAACATTCTGCTCATGTTAAGTAAGAATTTGTCTTCTATTTGATGTAGTTTGTTGTCTGAAGGGAACTGTTTTTATGAGACATGGTCTGTTCTGGTCAGAGTTAATCATTTATGATTTTGCTATTTCAGATGGATAAATCCTTGGTAAACTATATGCCCTCTTCTTTTATAATGTTTTTCCCTTTTTGATTTATTTTTATTGTGTTAAAGGCTACTGCTACATGGTGCAGTATCGCTTCTCTCTCTCTTCTTTTCAGTTGATGTTAGATGTAATCCTGATACTATTTGAATGCTTTGATTGTTAATTCTATTTTTGTATTTGCAATGTCAATCTAATTAGTGGAAGACTTGAAGTCATTTAGCACCATGTTGATGCTGTAAAAGTTATGTGCTCTGATGTACTAAGGTACTCATTGTGTTGGAGGCATTTGATGAAGAGGCGGAATGTTAATCTTCGATTCCTTAATCTGGATCTCTTGCCTTTTTCTTTCTGGGCAGTGAAATTGAAAATGGGCACTGGGTAGACCTTCTCTCTGTGCTTGTTAATGGAGCATCTTAGCTACATCGGCACTGCAGTTGATTGACAAATTCCAGAAGTTTAGAGGAATCTCCTGAATCTGAGGGCATTTTTGGTGTAAGATGGTCGTTTTTTCTTATTTATCTCTATTTGAACATGATTTTCACCCCAAAAATCGATGATAAATTGAAAATATGCATCTGAATTTAATTCTGGACTCATTACATAGAAACATGCTTTGGAATTGGTATCCGAGCTAATTTTTTTTTTTACAGCAATTAAACATGTTTCAAAATATAAGGGAAAACTAATAAAAATGCCGTCTGTTTTCATTTTCACTAACAATGAAATACGAAAACAGTTTCACAAACTGAATGGTCTTTCGGTTTTGTTTTGTTATATAAGGGTCTGTTTATTTCGCGGAAAATGAATGATTTGGAAAACATTTTCCTAAAAATAATCACTTGTATCGCTTGAAATAATTAGTCAATGAAAAATGTTTTTATTATCAACAACTATTTAGTTCTAAACATTTTCATAAACAATGAATTTTTTTTTTGTTCGTTCATTTTTATAAGCGATACAAGCGATTATTTTTGGGAAAATGTTTTACAAATCATTCATTTTCCGTAAAACAAACGCAACCTAAATATACACTAATTCTGATCTCACTTGACCTCATCATTGTTTCGTCACAGATGTGAAGTATCAATCATTGTTGTTATCTTGGTTGGGAGCCCTCTGTAATTTTGGAAGGTGCTTGAGTGATGAAGATTGACTAAGGATGTTCCAGCAGTGAAGCCACAGGCAGCATTGTGATGAAGCACCTGGTTTTTGTCCATTGGTTGTGGCCATTTGATGTTTGCAGATGTGCATTATTCAGTTCGTGAAGGTATGAAATTCCTCAATTTTAGATGAACTCCTTTTTTATACTTTGCCAAGAGAAAGATGCCTATGACTTGGTCTTGTCAATTTGAGTCTTTTGACGAGCGATGCAAACGGTACTGTGTCCGTCGTTAGGATCCAGGCTTGTCCTGAGCAGGTTGTCACCCTGCACGGTGCCGGAGCGAGGGGCGTAAGCCGAGACTATAGTGATAAATTCTCTGTCTGTTGTTTGGTTCAAGTGGTTCCGAGATATTGGAGCTGCTTGGCATGTCAGTTATGCCTAGTTGTTGTGCACCTCAATGCCGTATAAAATACTCCTAATGTTCATGTGAGCGATCTTGAAAACCCTGATCTGTTTTGTGTGCATTTCTCATCTTGTGACTTCTACACACGATTCAGTTTGTGTCTGTGGTATTTGCGATGACTTTACACTAGCTCTTTGCTTTTGGGAGTTGCAAATTAGCTCTACTTACTTTTTCACCTGGAAATCAGACTGATGTAAATCTATTTACCTTTTAGCTTGTTACTTCCTTTTTGTTTCCACTATCTATCCGTTAGAAACTCCACCTCGATGTGATGTAGATTGGCTCAATTTATTTGCCTTTTACGAGATAGATATTGTCATGTAAAGTAGCTTAGAACTTTTTCATAATATGGGAAATTCTAGTGTGGCTTACCAAATGACGTGCTGTGCTAGACCCAGATCGCCTAGTTTCATGATCTCTCTCTGTTGATGCTTCTCCTGGCTAGAGGGCTCAGATGTGGAAATATGTGCTTAGTAAGATTGTGAAGTCTGAATGTGCCAGCTACTTTAACAGATTCCATGTCGTTGATATCGTGCACTGCATACTACTCTGTTGATTTTTCTTGCATAAACTATTTGTCATTAATATAACTTCAATTTGGGGAGTATCTTTCCTAGTTTGTACCTTTTGTAGTTCATTTTTTTATATTGAGAGTAGTGTTTGCGGATTCCTTCTTTTGGATAAGCACCAGCGGATTGCTAATTCTGCATGGTATTGGAAAACTGCAAAGGTTGAGTAGAATTATTTTCTACTTTCCGGAGCACAAATTACTTTTGGTAATGGTAATTTTTTCCGAGTCTTTTACTAGTATTTCTTTTCAGCTTTTGCCTTCACTTTTCAGTGACTTCAATGTTTAAAATACTTGTTTGGGGAAAAAGTCCAAATTTTTCCAGCAATTTCTTTAATAGATAGAAATCGTGAAGCGGGTTATATAAACTGTGTAGATAAGGATTGATGACTACTTGCTATCAATTATATATTAGTAGATCTGAAAGCTCAAAACGGAAGAGCGCTCGAGCCTTGGCCAAGGGTTGAGAGGATGGTGGTTCAAGTCCACCCGGATCTGGATCTGACTAGGAAGAAAAACCATGATTTGGCTGGATGAACCGTCCCGAACATTATCAAATGATAAGGCATATCGTGTGATGGTAATATCATGTGACAGTGATTAGGAGTGTCAACAGTTTGGACTGGATTGGATCGGGTATTTGGGTGTCTCTAATACCTTACTCGAACTGAGTATAAAGGATGCATGGCTCTTCTGACTCGGATAAAACCCGATCCAATTCGAGTTTCTTCTTTCGGGGTTTAATCTGCTCCATTACCTGGAGTATTCTTCATTGAAGGAGATGATGGTGAGAGAGGTTCCAAAGAAGCAAACACATCCGGGCATGCATATACTCGATCTGACGAACAGTGAGGAGGATACTAAAGAATCGTAGATCAAGCCATGAACTCCGACAATATTTCAATGCGGATCCTTTACACCGGCATTCTCACCAATGGTCAGACCTCAGCAGGAATTTCTCATAACGCATCAGATCCACATACCAAACCCTCTCACACAACGCACAATCGAATAACAGCCTCACAAGCGCGAAAGCAAAGCGAACTGGAGCCGAGCGAGATCTGAGCAGAAGAGAAAGAAAAGAAGGCGAAACGGAGAGATCAGAGTTGATGCAAAACGAGGAGGTAAATTGTTCTCGAAGGAACTGAAAGCAAATGACAAAAGGCTCATTGGTGACCCAAGTCTCGCGAGTGGCTCATCTTCCCCTTGGCCTCTCATAAAGATTGCTACGGATGCAGCTCTTGTGGAAGGAGAAGATGATTTTCAGGAGGCCTTGCAGATCTGAGAGCGAGATTTGGGAGACGAAGGTGATTTTTCCTTTTTTTCAAGATCTGGTAGCATTTCTGTTTCCAAGCCATCAAAATGAGAGGTGAGCAAAAGGAATTGCTCAAACTGCTTGGTTCTGACTTGCAAGAATTGATTCAGTTCCATAAAATTGGAACTGGTGAATGTTAGTCCGGTTCTTGGTTTCAGGTGTGGATCCGCCCATCTAGACCACCCTGATTTGATCGATTTTTTTCTTCTTACAAGTCTGAAAACCCTAATCCCATTCTTCACAAACATTCATTCACAGTCACAACTCAGACTTATGCTCCCCCTTGCTCGATGCCTCCCTCTCGTGGTCTCAACTCAACTCTGCCCTCTTCCCCATCCGCTACAATAACAAGTACTACATTGGTGACATCGCCTCCGCCAATTTCATCGAGCCAGGTCTCTCTCTCTACCTTCACTCTACCTATTCTAGTTTAACATCCTTCTCATAAAGATCCTGCACTGGACTACATGCTGCTCCAAGGAGTGAGATTTGCTTTTAGCATTTATTAAGTTAAAAAATAAAAGACGGCCAATTCCTTGGATCCAACCAAAATTCGGACTAGCTCGGTTCAGGACCAGGTGGGCCGGTTCTTGGTTCCACAAATGGTGAACCGACCCCCCTAGAACCAATCACCCGAGTCAAAATGTCTGATTTTTTTTTTCATGTTGCCCAATTTGGATCGGATCGAGTCGAAACTTTTTGACACCCTTAACAATGATGATGTGATGCAACAAACTAGTCACCTTTTTCTTCACATGTTAATATCATCTTACTAATTTACACGTGTATTGTATATCATTTGGATTGGCTTGTGACAATGCTGTGTCAATAACGTCACATGAAATACCTACTCTTCATTGACCCTGCTTAATCGGTTAATGCCCTTGCTTAGCCCATCAAAATGGGTTTTAGGCCATTTGATTGGGATGCAGTCATGGCCCATTAGAGCTTGTCCTGTTCGCTAGTTTCAAAGAAAATTAATGTTTTGGAAATTTGTTTCTTAATATTTTTTAAAATATCATCTTTATTGCTCAAAAAATTAATTTATGAAAAATGTTTATGTTATCAATAGCTATTTAGATCAACTTTTTTGTTAATATATTTTAATTAGTTTTTTTTCCTAGGGATACAAATATTTTTAAAATGAATATTATTACGAAAACCTCTAAAATGGTATATTTATGATAAATTTACTATAAATTAATTTTTTGACCACAAAAAATCTTAAATTTGTACATATGTGACAATTTTACCGTAAATTAATTTTTTGATTATTAAAAACTCCAAACTTGTAGGGTTATGACAAATTTACTCCAAATTTTAGAGTTTGTTGGAGAAAATGAACTAAATCTTATCAGTAAGAAATGAGCTAATAGGAAAAACGTCAACTAAGTCATTATTATTATTTTTTGTCTAGGAAAAAAGCCATAAAAAGTCCTAAACTATGTTATGTGATACATTTACCCTAATTTTTTTTATAACACAAAAAATCTCAAACTTGTACTCACGTGACATCTAATGTGACATATTTACTTCAAATTTTTATTATGACACCAAAAATCTTAAATTTGTCACATGCCTACAAGTTTGCGATTTTTGGTGTTACAAAAAAATAATTTTGGATAAATATGTTACACAGATATAAATTTGAAATTTTTTATGTCACAAAAAAGTTTGAAAGTTTGAAATTTTTTGTATCACAAATTTTTTTTTTGGATGACAATAGTTTGGGATTTTTAGTGATTTTTTCTTATTTAAAAAAAAATTAAGTTTTTGGTAAATTTGTCACATGTATATTAATTTGATGGTTTTCTTGTTAAAAAATTAATTTGTGGTAATTTTATTACAGATGAATCGTTTTTTGGATTTTTATGATAAAAAAAATTAGTTTGCGGTACACCTGTTTTTCGTGAAATTAAAATGATAAAACTTTTTCAATTCTTCTCTCTAACTCCTAAAGTAAACGGACGGGTCCCACCGAACTAACCTTGTTTGTCGTCTCGTTTCGTGTTTGCCCCTGGCCCGAGGATTCCTGCGTGATAACCAAGCAATTTCAATGTCCACCCTGTATCCAGCATCGCACGATCGTGACCACGCCGCCTCACCAACTCAATGAAAACGACGGCCAGAGACGCGCCACGTGGCCTCGGATTCACCGTCAACAGTGTCGTCATCTCAAATCCTGACCGTCCACCGCCTCAGCATCTTCTTTATAACCCGAGTCGCCCTGAAACTCGTTCTAAGTCCTCCGCCTCTGATGTTTGTTCGTCGCTAGCAGACCCGATCCGCTCCGAGAGATCTCCTCCCTCCCTCCCTCCATGGCTATTTCTCCCTCTGAAATCGATACATCCGATCGCTTCGGGATCGCCGCTTCCACGGCGGTTCCGATGGCTCGAAGCCCCTCGCCCCGAAGATTGAGGTTCGTAGCCCTAGCTACCTGAGGTAGGGTTCTGCTGATTCCAATGTTTCCAGCTCGTGTTTCAATCCGATTTGCTTCTCCGATCCGTGGCTGTACGAATTCGTCTTTTTGGTGGGTATTAATCCCGATCTGGCAGGCTTGAGCTGCGGGTGATGGCGGAAGCTGATTCTGGAAGCGTTCGTTGTGATCACCAGAGACGCTTGAGCTCATCGGAAGCTCAGCGGTGCTCGGCGAGGACGATCTGGCGGGTCGTGAAGGAAAGAGAGGGAGAAACTTCCGAGCGTCGATTGGCTCGACAAAGGCTATGACTGTAACTATGTATTTGCGCTGCTTGTTCGATTTGTGAGCGAGGTACTGTCGATCGTTAGTTGGGACGATGTATGAGATAGATTGGAACGAGATCGCCCCCTTGGCTTCGGGGCTGACGAGTTCCGATCGATCTTTTGTCCTCCCGGCCTTTGCCATGATGGGTGCGCTCGCATGGCAGGTCAACGAAAGTCAATGAAAGTCGAGTTTTTCGGGGTTTTTGAGGGGAGATCGCATGGGATTTGCCCGGGATCTCCTCTCTCTGTGTGTGCTTTGTTCTTGCGTGCTTCGTCTCTGCTCTTGCTCTCCCCTTACTTTTGATCGCATCACTCGCTCCATCCGTTCAAATTAGGATCCGAAGAAGTCATCTTCAAAGCTTCATCAAGCGGGAAAGCAATTTGCCATCTGCCTAATGAATCTGATGCAGTGGAGGTGAGACACAAGGGTATAAAGTTTTAATTTTTTTCAATATGACGAAAGTTCTTGGAGCACGTTAATGCCTGTTAATTGAAAGTTGATTGCCTGTAGCTTAGAGTTGCGCATCATAAATTCACAGTGCTGCAGCAACCTTATCGTTATTGTTTATTGGTGTTATATAGCATTGCCCTAACAGTAACGTCGATCTTTTAAGTCGGAGAATGTTTCATCTCTTGGGTCACGAGACGGGGGGAAAATCAATTAAACTCGGTATGTGTTCTGGAAATCTGCAGCCTCGCTTGATATTCTCATCAGAATCACATTCCAAATTTCTACAGCAAGTCAAAAACCAATGGGGTTTTTTTTTCTCTATTCAAATACTGGAAATCCTTTGTTCTGTTCGTACAAATGCGCCGCACGCAAGGAACCAAAATCGTTTTGTTATACTGGACTTATCAGTTGCCTCTATGAACACCGCCTCAATTCATTGTCAGCCGTCAGAAAACATGACTGCTTGATGCTTTACGGATTCTCTCTCTCACTGTTTGGTGGTATGTCAATTTTCCATTTGTGGTTGATTGCTTTATCTCAGTTGAATTGAGTTGACACCCTTCCCTTTATCAAAAAGGGTATGTTATGTAAAGGGTCATTGTATCAGAAGTACTGCTTCCCTTGTGTATGTTCCACGGCCATTTTGGTCATCGATGATGCTGAGAGCCTCCTGTCCTAGACGAATTCTGGATTGTGATGAGCCAACAAGATCTGGAGCTTCTCTCACCACAGAAGGCCACATCCTTGTTGCTGATAAAGTGGAAGAAAGATGGTTGAGAAGAAAGCTGATTGAGCATTCCTGTTGTGTTGCGGATTGAGAGGTGACAGTCTTTGCTTGGAGTGGTGTTCGGGCTGTTGTATGATGTCCTTAGCTAATTTTGCAGGATATTTGTCCACGCTCCAATTATCTAACTTGGATTGAACATTGCTGGCATCTAATGGATGGCGAAGACATTGGTCGTGCATGTGTAAGGTCATCTTTTGCTGTTCTTTGTAGATCATCTGATGCTTATGTGCAGAGTTCTGTTAGAATAATGATGGTGGCAGTTGGATCAGTTTAAAGGATTGGTCCTTCAATTGTTCTGTTGCAGTCTTAGTGTTTCAACCACTTGAATTCGTTTGCTAGATGAGTATTGTTTCTTCACAAGAATAGTCAAGAAGGGTTGTCATCTTGAATGGTTTCAAAGGTGAAGGCGAAAGGAAGGCATCTTCTATTTGAGCAAAGCTGGATGCCTCTTGGTCCTTGTCCATACGATGTTCGATCTGCGACCTTTTGCTCTTTCTGGTGGCTACGAAAATTCTGATTTTGCTGCATGGTTCACGAGCTCCTGTACTAGATTTGGTTTGTGCCGATCTGAGGTAAGATGGTGGGGGAATTATGTCTATGGAAGCACCGCCTTTGCCGTGGTATAATAGGCAGTGTCTTAATATTTGAAATGCTGTCATTAAGTATCTGACGTCTTGCTTGCGCTAACGATGGCGTGTTATGTACTTGGCAGAGATCCATAGCTTTCTTGGAAAGACCGATCTATTCGTGATGAAAATATGGCGTGTGGGTCATCATATACTCGTCGACTGGATTTTGCCTCTTGCTTGTCTTCTGAATTTTTCAAAATCATATGGTTTCTTACTGTTTGTCGGTCACTGTGTTTTGCTTGATGCAAATCAAGTTTCGACGAATGAGGATATATATATATATATATATTTTATATATTATTATAGCTTTTGAAAGGTTTCAAGACTTATATCTGATAAGTCTTTGTACAGCGGTTGTGAGATCTAACGCTTGTGCAGAGTGGAAGTTAAAAGATACAAGTTTGTGAGTAGAATTGTAAATTAAGATGATGAGTGTAATTTT
>BCNH02000009.1:11902862-11931042 GCA_001662345.2 Metrosideros polymorpha var. glaberrima
ATACAAGTTTGTGAGGAGAATTGTAAATTAAGATGATGAGTGTAATTTTAATTGATAATTGTTGCTTTCGGTCCCGTGACGGAGCAAGTAATTGGGAATTGGGGTTCGTACGGGACATTTGAAACACCAGAGGTTTTTTCATTTTTTTTTATTTATAATTAAGTAGGATTTTAGAATGGAATAGAGTTCCAAATTTGTGTTATTTTGAATTTTATAATTAGGAATGTCAAGACGCAAGGTCGGTGAGGATGTTAATACTATAGATGTGGGGTTCGACGAGGAAGAAAAAGTAGTTAGGACTGAGAAAAAATCAATAAATAGGAATGAATTATAAAATAAAAAAATAATAATATAACTCAAATGCAAAATAGTAGACAAGGATTTTTAAATAAATAAATAATTTAGATAAAATGTTCTAAATTTAAGTTAATTGATATTATCAGTTCTAAATTTAAGTAAATTGCTTTTTATTTTCTATTTGTTGGTGGCTTTAGCATTGAGTTTGTCTAGTACCTTTGTGGTCTTTTAATACAACTCGTATTTTGGTAGATACATTATTGGACTTCCCAAAATTAGTGCAATTTTTTTACCTAAATTTAGTTTCGGCAATGAATGCCGATTTATTGGACTCGTGTTCGACGAACGAAGAATTATTTGGAAACTCGTTACCTATGCAATGATCTCTAGATCCGTGAGCTCGAAAGGGCAGAGCGCTCGAGCCTCTCTCCTTGAGGCTGGAGAGGTTGGTGGTTCAAATCCACCCGGATCTGTTCACTTCTGTCGGCTTTCATTGTATGTAAGTCGAGAGAAATCTCGCAATGTGTTTGGTCAACATGAAAACATTTTCACAGCCAAGTAAACACCTTCTTTGGTTTATCTCTAGAAAAAGGGATATTATAATTTGTTGTACGTGGTCCTGTGCAGACTAGACTGTCGCTGATTTTCGGTTGAAATTGGCTAGTGTGACTAAGCTAAATTGGCAAATCATCATAAGATTTTGAACTAGATTGGTACAATTAAAAGGTAAAGGACTAAATTGGCAAGTTGTCAAAAGATTTAGATTTAAATTGGCACGAGAACTGAATTAGTCATTGTCCAACAGGTTTAGGATTTTTCAGATAATATTTTCCATATTCATCCTTCGTTGCACTTGTTTGCGGCCTTAGTTGTCATTCATGAAGGCATAGCTGGCTAGAAGTTTAAAATTTAGAGCAGACTGCAGTTAAGTTTTAAAAAGTCGTAACTATTGTGCAATCAAGTATCTCAAAATTCTTTTTTTGGTCGGAATCAAGTACCTCAATTAAGTACATCCATTTCAAGTGATGCAAATGTCCGGTTTACCATTCTTTATTTGTTCCTCCTTCTAACTGTTTATCTTTAGAGTGCTTGATGGCCCATCATGGAAAATAAGTTGATAACACACAGAATTTGCATAGGAGATGGACGATCTCCCTCTCTCTCCATGCACAATGAGCTTGGAAGTGCAAAGGGGGACAGAGAGACTCAGATATGAAATGACATCGTGTAAAGCTGTGATGTTAGCTCAATGATTAAGAATGGAGTTGTATGTCTAGGTGCATGACGAGGTCTGATTTCTTCGACTATCGAGGGTGAGCAATCCTTAGGTTTTCGTACAACTTTTCTCAAATTCACAAAATTGGTGAAGTTTTATTAGGTATAAAGTCTGCTTAGATACCGATTGCTCGTTGAAAGATAGTGCGTTAGAAGGGCCCCGTAGCTAGTGTCCTTCGTGACTCAAGTGGATTGATGGTGGATGGCTTCGCTAAAGAGATTCGAGCTTCTTCAACATTGCACGCCAAGCCCTAGCTGTGTGGAACTCGGTCTTGTACTTGAAGGGAAGAAGCAATCTGCTCAGGGGAAGTGATCTGGGCATTCAAGTGGTGTGTGATAACTTATCACTTGTCGAGCTTGGGCCGAATGGAAAGCCCATGGGTTGTAATTGACCTTATCGACAAATGCAATTGGCTTTCGGCTCAGATGAATTTTGTGCAAATAATTCATTGTCCTAGGGAGGCCAAAAAAGTGTGCTTAGATAAGCTTTCTTCTCATAAACAATTGGAGGATAGGTGTGTTCTATAATTAATCAATGAAAGCAAAAGGCTAAGCGCATGGTTCAATGTGAAATCTCCTAAAAAGTTAAAAAAATGAGGCCTGACATAGAAAATTTTAGAAATCACTGGAAGAAGCGAATCGTCTCTTCCATAAGGATTTCTTCTCTAAGCCGTCATCCAACCTTTTTTCTTGAAGCGACTCCCTTTAGAGAGACCTCTCTCTCTCTCTCTCTCTCTCTATCGTTTTACTTTGTTTTTGTGGACGACGTGGTTGACATCCTCCATGGAAGTGAGCTCTGAAGATCAAAGCGTGAGTGCCCTGGAAGAATCTACTCTCTCGCTCCGGCTTAGTGTGCTTGCTCCAAATTGACGAGTGCTCCACTAGTTTCTAAGGCTCCTTTTTTGCTACCTTCAATAGTCAATTTATTTGAAAGTGATTTTGTAATTAATTAATATCTCTTTTGTAAATCTTCTCTTTTGATCTAGAGTTAGATCTAGATTTGAGTACTTTCCTATCCCGATCTAGATGTAGATTTGGGATCTACAAGGTAATTTATGTTTTCTTTCAACCTATTGATGTTGTTGTGATCTTTATAAAGTGATGGTTTTGGGATGCCGAATCTAGGCGCAAACCACGTTTTGGCAAAGCTGTAACAATTGGAGAGGGATTTCTTGTGTGGTCATCACTGATGATGATGCGAGTTTCAATGATCGGCTATCGATTTTGCTTTGATGTTTTATGGAATGAGTGAGTCTCTGCAAGCTGTACCAAATTAATTCACTTTTTAGATTTACTTATTTTGTAGGATTTGCATTTTTATTTTGAAGTTATGTACCATTTTTTCACATAACAAAATGAAATATTTCCTTCCGACCCAAAAAAGAAAAGAAAAGTTTGGTTATATATTCTAGTTTTCTTTAAATGACAAGAAAGTGCATCTTAAATACGTAAAATCGAAATCTGTGAAATAACTAAATTATCATAGGTTCTCCTGGACAAGATAAGATGAGAATCAAATTCCAATGAAAAGTAGGCAACTCATGGAAATTGTTTATATTTGATGGTATAGGAAATAAAATAATACATGAGTGTATAGGCTTCTGGCTTGGTAGACACGTGATAATAATCAAAATCAAGGACAATGGTTCGATTGGTTTTAAGGTGGGTTTGGTTTAGCATTTGGAAAGAACTTTCGGCCTGAATGTTCCTTTGCAAAATACTGAACTGTTTGACAAATTTTTTCAATGAAGCATTCGGCCAAATGCTAATCTTGAGAAGGCTGAAATGTTGAAATGCTGAATGCTGACCAGCATTCAACATTTTAGTTTTTCTAAGGCTAGCATTTGGCCGAATGCTTTTTTGAAAAAACTTGTCAAACAGTTCAGCATTTTGCAAATGAGCATTCAGGCCGAAAGCTCCTTTCAAATGCTCAACCAAACCCACCCTTAGTCAAACAAGAAAAGTTAGAAGCTTCTACCTTTGAAAAGCACTTACACTTAATGGCTTCAACCGTTGTTGCCATTTCCTCGCCGATCCATTATGTAAAAGGTATGCCCTTCCCGTTTGTTTTGCGAAAACTGCGATATTTTTGGAAAATATTTTTTAGGAACCCATTTTTTAGAAAAAATAACAATATTTTCTGATGTTTGGTTGAAATTGAAAATGAATAGGAAAATATTTTTCATTATTTGATATGAAAATTTTGATTTGATTTTCCTAAGAAAATTTATCAAAGTTTTGAATTTTTGAACTATTTTATTTTTATTTTTTTCTTTATACTTCTTCCTCAGTGATGGATTGAGTGATGGGAAGGAGGAGGAAGGAATCAGAGGATGAACGGAAAGGAGAGAGAAGGAGGCGACGGCAAAGGTTGGAACCCTCCTCATCCACATGCATCCCATGGGTAAAAGCTTTTTTTTCTTTGGTATATGATGAACCCCTGTCCTTCTTCCTCTTGGGTGGCAACTAGGTCTAGGTGTTTTGCTCCCTACTGAAACTCAAAACCTCTCAAAGCAAGTCCGTCGCCTCCGGTGAGGATCTACTGTCTCTCGCTTCTCTCCCTCTCCACCACCTCCTCTTCTCCTCCTTTGATCGCGGACCCTCATCCACACCCATGGCTTCTCCCCAGAATTCGCCAGTGTCGTCGCCCTCTGCATTGCCCCTAAGCTCGCTCCCAACCTGGACTCCTTCGTCGCCCTCTTCAAGGACTGCAGCTTCACCCCTCGGACATCATGAGCATCTTGGCCAGATCGAGACCCTAGACCTGGCCTCGCCAACCTTGCCAAAGACTCAGGTGGTGTCGACCTCGCCAGATCTGGCAACCCTAAGCTCGTCGAGCTTGATGGCCTCCTCCCTGATCCTGCCTGACTCATGCCCAATAACAACCTCAAAATCGAGTCCGAACTTCCATCGGTGCTTGCCTAATCACCATAGCTGGCGCCCTCATTGATCTCCGCGTGGACGAAGTTGAGCGAGAAGAGCTTGAAGGCGCACTCGAGGGCGAGCTCCACGATCTTGCTGTAGGGCAGAGTCGAGGACGAGGATCAGGGGCTGGAGGGCAAAATCGTTCTTAGAGAAGAAGAGGCTCAGCAGGGTAGAGGGAGGTAAAGCGCGCAGAGAGAGAGAGAGAGAGAGAGAGAGAGAGAGGGTGGCTACTGCGAGCGTTACTGTCTTTCTCTCTCTCTAAGACTGACATTGAATGATAAAAAGGGGAAACCCGGTTTTAGATGAGTATTTATCGAAAAATCTTTTCCTTTAACCGCTCATTCTCCCTGCTCCAAACGCTGAAAGATGAAAAATATTTTTCGTAAAATACACGAAGTACGATAGAGTAATTAAGGCTAAGCTCCACCCCTTTCGACTGATTATTCACATTGGATCTCAAGTTCTTTTCGCACTCCCTAACTAGGGTTATTTTCATGTTTCATTCACGGGTACCGACTTAACTCGTCTCTTAATTGAAAGTTTATATTAACACACATGTTCAATTTGGGTCTTGGGCTAACCATCTTGTAAATACAAACAATCTTGTAAGCCATCCGCTCCTGACTTCCCGCGAATCACACAAACAGGGGACCCTTCAATACTCGAGTTTACCGTCGAATTAACTTTAGCACAAGTAACGTGTTAGTAAGCCGTGACAGAGTAACCACGAAATGCGACTAAAATGCCACGCCTCAGCCCGTTGTTCCAGTGCTATTTGTACTTTTATCTAGGTGATCTAGAGTTTCTTATTCCTCTGAGGTGTGGGATCATCATGCTGCTTTCTCCTATAACGGGTGCAAACTGACATCGTGCCTCCTCATGTTCCTCTCTTCTCAGGAGAAAATATTTAGTGGTTTGTTACTACCACATCAGCTGCTGAGGTGCTATGTGTTTTGTACTCAAATCTAATCGAAAATTGACACGTGTATGCTGACTCATGGAAGCTTCCCCTCCATTGTGCTCTTGGTCGCCTTTGTCTTCTTCCGTCGTCGCTCAGGGCTGGCTCTATCATCCCTTACAGTCGACTCGTGGTTGGCCTCGTCGACGGCCACAACCACCCTTGCAGTGGTTTTCTGTCCAAATCTCGACTGGAGCCATGCTTCCAGATTTGGTCTCATCCATGGCGATGGTCTCGAAGGCCATGGACAGAGCTCAAATCTCAAGAAAAAGAAAACAGAGGATGCCCTCTCCTTACAGTCGTCCCTTGCACTTGGCTCGTGGTCAGCCTCGGTGAAGGGCGAGGTCGAGATCTCGAAGGCATGGATAGAGCTTAAATATTGAGATCTATAGTCCCTTACAGTCGGCTCGTGGTCGGCCATGGATGAATGATAGAGACAATACATGAACACGTTCAACCATGGATGAACAATGTCGATGACGGCCATGGATGAGCACTGACGATTTCGGCCATGGACGGCCATATCTCGAGATTTGGAGAACAACAAGACAGAGAAAACAGAGGGACCCGACCATGCTCGCTTAGTGACACATTGATGATCAGCTGGTCACGACGCCGGTGACTCTGTTGGTGGTGACTTCGAGGGAGGAGCAGAGGTTGGGCGGCTATGGACAGAGGAGGAGGAAGAAGGGAGAGAGCTGAGAGGTGAAGAGATTTTGAAATTTTTTTATTTAGATTCCACATCAGCTGCTGACATGGATTGGTGCATATGTGTCAATATATGAGTGGATGAGTGAAAAAATATATGCCACATATAATACTAACGTGGGGATTACAAAAATCACTGAATACTTTTCCCTCTTTTCAGCTAAAGATTCAGATATGCGATTGACCACATCCGGATCATGTCATTGCCCTCTACTGGGCTCACGGGTTGGGCTTCTCCGAAGCGGGCTGCGTGAGCTTTCTTCCCTTTCAGGCCCACTGTAGAGCCATGCCACCGGTGAGCCTACACCAGACCATTACAGGTCTGCATCAAACCGGTGTTATTTTTATTATTTTTTCAGAAAAATGGATGGACTTTGGATAACAAAGTTCCACCGTGACACACCAAAAGTTTCAAATTTATATTTGTGTAACACATTTACTCTCAATTAAAATTCTGTTAATAAAAACTGTTAAAAATTTGCCAAAAAGAAAATAGAGTTAACACGATGTTTAGGACGTTCTTTTGACTGAAAAATCATTTAACGGAACGTTGACGAAAAGTAAATGTGTCATATAGATACAGGTTTGAAGGTTTGAAGATTTTTTAAAAGTTTTGTGTAAATTTATCACAATGAGCATAGTTCATGATTTTTTTTTTTGTAATTTTTTTCCTTTTGTTTTTATTGGAAAAAGGAAATTGTACAGAACGCAGGTGTGTTTGAGAAGTTTCTGCAACACACACGTGTGAGTGGACTCTAGCGTGTTCCCACGAGGGTAGTTTCGGAAGCAAATGTTCCGAAGCCGGGCCTGGGGGTGGTTCCCTAATCCGGATCCCTAAATCCTATTTATAACGCAACCCCACCCCTCTCTCTCTCTCAACCAGCAGAATCCCACCACCAGCACCGCCATGGAAGACAGCTTCAAGGTCCGAGTGGACCGCCTCTTCGGCTCCCTGTCCTCTTCCTCCGCGACGGCGCCCCAGTCTCCCGCCTCGTCTTTTAGCTCTCTCTGGTGCCTCACCGATGACGAAGTCGAGAGGAAGGAGTGGAACCGGGACAAAGGCAGCCCGGAACCCGAATTCGACCTCGGGCCGAGAGGCGGCGGGCTCGAGCACGGGAGGGGCCGGGGGGATTTCCGCGAGGAGCTCGAGAGGGATCTGGAGGACCTCGACGAGCAAGAGGAGGAGGAGGAGGAGCCGCGGTCGCGTGGTTCGTCGAGCCAATCTGATAAGCCGGACGATTATAACGACGAGGAGTGGGAGATTAAGTCCTCTATTGGGCGGGATTGCACTTTGGACTATGAGGTATGATGGATTGCTATGGAAATTTTATTCGGGAAAACTTTAAATTGCCGGTGTGATTGGTAAATCATCAGTATATAAGGAATTGGTTGCATCGCAGGAGTAAGCGGAATGATTTGAGATGCTTATGACTGGGTTCTTTGTTGGTCGACTTCTGTTCATGAACATGTTTGAATTCGTGTTGTGATGGAGTGAGTGAGGCACTGGAGCCGACAAAGACT
The DNA here is from genome assembly GCA_001662345.2 of Metrosideros polymorpha var. glaberrima. NCBI lineage: Eukaryota > Viridiplantae > Streptophyta > Magnoliopsida > Myrtales > Myrtaceae > Metrosideros > Metrosideros polymorpha. Next base: position 11,910,547 of record BCNH02000009.1, read on the forward strand.
AGGTTTTGTTGTAATGTTTTATTTGCCTGATTTGAGATATAGTGGTGAAGATACTCTATGTGATGATTCCAATCAATGGCAGTGAAGATCACTTTCGTCAGCCTGTAAGCTTTATAAAATCTTCTGTTGGCTGGTTCTTGTCTTCTTTGTCATATATGTGGAGCATTGTCAGCATATATGGTGTGTAGTCGTTGTGCACTCGTCTTTCAAAAGAAAAAGGTTTTTGAGCCCGAAATTATTTGCTGACACTTCGAATTTCATTACAGTAAGGAATTTGTAGAACACAGTCAGGTAATTCAGGTGAGATAAACTGTTTCTTTTCTCCCCTCGTGGAGTTGGATTTGCCTGCACTTGTTGAAGGAAACTTAGGAGGCTGAACTGAATTATTCCTGAAGTTTGCTAAACAGTGCATTATGTCTGCAGGTGGAAGTAGCAATGACCTTTTTAAAGAAACCTTTGAAAAACATTTCATACATGCTTATCATATAACATTGAATACGGTTTGAAAATATCATTCTATGAATTATTCTAGCATTTTGAGAGAATTTTGTGACTTCTGCAATTATTGGCCAAGTTGAAATCTGTTGTCTTTTTTTCCAATCACATCTGTTGGGGATCCTTGTAATTTTGTTTTTATAGTTTGACGATTCTCTGGCAACCCCTTTTTGATGTTAAATAATTCAACGTTTCTTCGCTATGCAGGAAGAGGAAGATCGGTATGATAAATTAGCTGTTGGGAGAGAGAAGGCTGGAGACCGCTTGTATATGAAGGATATAACCAACTATGGCATATCCATCGATCATGATAATGAGCTTCCAACTTCATTCAGAGACGTTTCTAGGGACCCACGTGCTGACCACATGGCTGCAAAAATTAGATTAAAGGAAGATGCAGAAGCAGCTGAAAAGATAGATTCTCTGCATGTCTCTGAGGAAAATGCACATTCAGTGGCTAATTCCCAAGTTCACACATCTGAAGGTGATGTCAATCTGAAATCTATTTTAAAGAGGAAGGATGGTCAAAGTGATTCGAAGACACAGAAACGTGTTCGGTTTGATCCTGAATCAATTGAGGAAGCATCTGCTGAAACCGAACTTGTGCCGATGGATCCTTCTAGAACGGAATCATCCATCAGTAAAAATGGAGTAATCAGTCCTTCTCAAGATTTTTCTTCTGCCGTTCCTGATTATGTGCAAAACCCTTCCAGATATACACATTATACATTTGATTCCTCGACTGACATGGACGAACAATCTAACCAGCAAGCCTATATGGACTTTCTGAACATGGTGAGGAAGTCAAAATCCACAGATGCATGTGCAGATGATTCTCCTGTTGATCTTCCTAAGTCAGTCACTTTCATCCCGAGGAAAAGAGGTAGTGCCACAATATTAGACAATGGTGCGGAGTTGAAGCTAGATGGTGAAGATGCAAGTAAAGATGCAGTACGTAGAAAAGTAACCCCTGTTATCGCTGCTGTGGATTCCCAAGATGCAGAAGTGTGTGCAATGGACGAAGATAAAGTGGAAGAATCAGTTGACAAAAAGCACTCTTTGGTCCGATCTGGTCGGCAATACCGGATGAAGGCTAGGACAGAGGATGATTTAGCATGAGATTTAATTGTTAATCATCCCCTGACACTTTAGCTTGGCTTTTACTAGTTTCCTTTGGTTTTCTTGACCTACTTCTGTTGCATTCTATAATATGTATGAGCTTCTTGTCCCATATGTAACTTTAACGATCTTAAGATGCATGGACCTGATGTAGATAGAAGAAAAATTTCCTTGGGAAGCTGGTATCTTCTTTTTGTTCTTCTCACTTTTCCAAGAAGCTAAGTCTGCTTGCTAGAGGCCCACCCACGGAGTGTACACACCTGGGCACATGTGTGATTGAGAGATAATTAGATGTTTCTTTGACATGTTGTCAACTATAATTGCTCCACTCACTTCACAAAATACTCTCGTCACGGGGCATGTGGATTATAGCAGGACAGACGCCAAACTAGATGGAAATTTGATATTGAATTTTTCTCAGACTATTTTTTTTGGTCAGAAAATTTTTCTCAGACTTGAGTGAGGCTTTTTCCTTCAATACTTGTCATTCTTGTATACCAAAAAGCAAATTGGCGGGGCAGGTAATTGTGTTTTTGTTGGATTGATTTATTTTTTATCCTCACGTTTGTCTTTTCATCTATTGATTGCAGTTGAGTCCTGAACTCCAATTTTTGCCTTCTCAGGTTTTTTTCTCATCATTATATCTCTTAGTGAGGGATTTCCTGATGAAGGCATGGTAATATTGCATATAACTATGACAGAAGGAGGAAGCTACATCTGAAGTTACAAACAACGTTAGCAAACTATGATTAGCATGCACTTGAGGTATCCATTAGATTATCATGAATACTGAAGAAGCTTTGATCCTTGTTACTGACTCTTATTTTGCGGCTTGATCGTGCTTTCACAAGTCCCTAAATTGGTGCGGTGCAATTTTATTTTATCTAGGCCTTTGATGTATATAATCCTGTCTTAGGTTGTAGTTCAGAGATCGAACCTTTCATGAGTGAAATGGACACATGTAGCTAGAGCCTTATACTTCGCAATTGGAAATTTGTGCAAACAATTTCTAAGCTTGTATCCACAAAGTGGTAATACAGTGACTTATGGAAATAAGCTTCTCAATCATGACGTGAAGAGTCCAACTCTTTGAAAGCAAATCATTCCGATTCTCACACCATATGCAGGAATCTGTATGCTTTTAGCATCTGTACAAATTTTTTTTTTCGTATAAAAAATTTTATTGGCAATTACTGTTGTCATCAGATGTCTTCGCACAGATGTAATTGTGAAAGTACATTCAGTCCTTAGTTCGTGGGTTTCTAGTTTTTTGTGTGGTGATGTTGATGCATAATGAAAATTGGTTTTTCCTGCTGAATTGGAGTATCATAGCACTTCTTTTATTCCCGATATTTTGATAGAGGAGCTCATACCAGGGTTTGAAGTCATCTCTTTAGTACGTGCCAAGAAGGATTTGTTTGAAGTGTCTTTCTCTTTTTACTTTTTATTTTTTTCTTTGCTGTACTGTTTGAAATTTGACTTTTATTATAACATCAAACATTTAAAACCTTTCAACACACATACATTGACATTTAGGGAGTTTAGATTTTTTTTTCCGGATTTTAGAAAATGATTAGAAAAACCAAAGGTGTATGATTTAAGATGGGTGAACAAGACCCTAAATAGCTGAATTGTTGGAAGAATTTGATGGAAATTGAGACGCTTATGGGAAGTTATAATAGTGGTGGCATTTTCCTATTGGTTATATTTTTCGATCCTGTGTTAAGAGTTAATACCAAGGCTTGGACCTTGGTCATGCAGATTTGTGTTCTAGATTTAAATCAAGTAGGATTTAATTATCTCAGCAATGACCAGTGGTTTTAGTCAGGTTCCTCACTACCCCTCTGCCTCTCGGTGCCCATATTGCAAGGTCTTGAGAAGAGCCATTTTGTTGGTGAACTGTGGCTTGGGCTTACACTGTTGCCTGTGTTTCATAGTTGTGACTCATCACACCCAAAATACAATCAGCAGTTATGGTATCAGAGTGTAATTGGGTAGCTTCAATTCATACTAGTCATCAGATTGTTGACATATGAAGCGCCAAATGCGTAATGGCGGCAGCTTCTTTATTTTGTTTTGTTGTGTGGCTTGGATTGTTCAAGTTCCAATTTTATGATAACCGTTTAGATTGACGCTGATAAGTTGCGATTGTTCTATCTAAGAAGTAGCTGTTAATTTCATGTGGTATTAATCTTGAATCTGTTGTCAAGAAAACACTAACTACAAACATTGCATGATCATTTTCCTTTGCCACTATTTGCTATGTTGTGGAGTTTCTTCTTTCTTCCTCCCTCTAGGTTGTGGAAGCGTGTACTAGTGAAAATTTGGGCCTATGAGAAATTAATTAGACCAACAGGAAGATATTAATTTGAAATTGTTCTATGGTAATTGGAATTGGGTAGTGTCATGCACTGTGGATGCCCTTTTTATGAGTTTGTCTCACGTCGGTGGATTTAACACCCTCATTACACGGTGTGGAATTACTTGATCTACCATGGTCAACTTATCATCTTATGTCCAAGCTTTCTTGTTCTGTAAGCTTGTCAGTGGGCGAAAATTTGTTGATGTTATGTTTTATTCTGGATTTTGTGTTCTAGGTTTTGCTTAGGATCAGCTTACTCTTAGAAAGGAGGACAAGAGTGTAGTTCCTGATATTCTACCCTCTTCTCTCACGCGCACACGCACTTATATGTAACTTATCGTGAGTACAATCATAAGCTTTTCCTGCCTGGCGACCCATTCGCCTGCTGCTGGGAGGTGGAAGGATTGTTCATGCCATCTCTGGGCTGATTTGAGAGGGTCCTTCACCATGACACTCGCAGCTTCGTGGATGTGACCGGTCTGAGCACTGTGGTAAATCTCGCATAGCCTGCTTTATTGTACTGTCAAAGACTTATCATAGTTTGATATACGCAGTAATGTCGACGGTGATTGTTCTCAACTTTAGCATCCCGCCTCTTTTGGTCTGACATTATAAATGATCCTTGTGAATCCTTCTGGACATCTTTGTTTCTGCTGTTACTGTTGAGCGTTGTCAATATGTTTGCAAGCAGGTTAGTGAGTCCCAGTTTGTGTTGTGGATGTGCATGTGCAATACCGTTGAAGGTTAAATTTTGAGATGGTTTTGCCGACCTTTGATGTTACAAGAATTGTGCATTAAGCCGAAAATTTTGGGAGTGTCACAGACTGGCCTTCAAAAAGATTGCCAGCACCTGAAGTCGAGGGTGCATCAGTCATCAGGTGATTGCTCACTTATCTTGCATCATGCTTGTAAACGATAGTATAACTGCAATAAGCATTCGGTCGCCACCAGCCTTGCGGCCTCGTGGTATGGGTGGTTGGGGTGGGATGGAGGCGGAGACCGACCGGTCAAGGAGGGGCTGAAGCTCATGCTTGCTATCTTGCCACTCTTGAAAAACTTAGGGCACAAAGAAGTCCTTTTGGGTCATCTCTTAAAGACGTCTTTTACGCACAAACCATTCCCGTGGTTTTGATCGATCGATTCGTGCTTCCTAGAGAGAAAGAGCCTCTGCTTATGCTGAGAGACTCGATCCCGGGATCTAAATTTAGCCGTTACAGATATCCAGGACAGTCTCCGTCACTCAGAAGAACATGGGAAATTCACATCCTAATAGGAATAAAACCGTGGCTGAGTTAGATAGCTTAGCCTTCCGAGATCCGGACATTTCACACAAAGATTAGATGGACCATTAAACTAGACCCGGGCCTCACTTTGACCATCCCAAGTTCCGGGCCATCGGGTCAGACTCTAGAGGCACATCAAGTACTGGGGAATTAGTACATGTTCCACCGACTCCCTTATCAAGGACGTCATGTCGAGCAATGTTCCTAGCCTTTTGGATTTCTCATCTACATGAGAAAATGCCATGATCCTCCTTGTTGTCCTAAGAAGTCAAACACCTTGCTTGAGCGCAGGGGACTTGTCACTTTTGAAGCAAACCTTGCCAGAGGATCTGCTAAAGAAAATCTTTAATTTTGGACGAGCATGCATTTATTAATTGCGTTCTGATGATTGACCCATCTCTTGTTCCTCCATTTTCGGGTGAAACAAGACCATCATCTCATTTTGGGGTCGCTGTCTCTAAACATTTCGAATTCGAGATAACGCGAACCCATCATAGTAACTAAAATGTGAATGCGAAGGCGCTTCGCTTAATTGGAAATTCCCGAGCTACGATCATGTTGCCCTACAGCCTCTTTTTCTTCATGACTCTTTCACGTATAATCACGATGGACCATCGTAACCGCGTAAAGTAATTTTGTTACATATTGTGACGTCTTTATAATTAATTACAGCTATCGGTCATATGTTATGCTTAACGAGTGTTCAATAGACTCTTGTTATCTACCTCTCATTATTAACCTCCATAATGATGAGTCCTCGACAATTTACCAAACACCGTTCATGGCTCCGTAATCTATGACTCTCGACTTGTTAACATATGCTGTATTCAACCCATGAATGACATCGCATTTGTATTTATTTGATGTCAGCAATGACACAGATATGAATCTCACGAGATTGGCTGTTCTGTGACGAACCGGTTTCGTTTTTGGATTAGGTGCATGACACATGTTCAACTCTTCACATCAGCAAGTATGAATATCTCCGAGGATAATTGTCCAATAAGTCCTAAATTTATTGTACAACGGCTAATTCAGTCATAACCCTTTTAATTTGGCTTCTAAAACTTTTGATGATTCCTAAACTTTTTGATGAATTACCAATTTAGTCATAAATTTTTTAACGATTTGCTAATGTAGTCACCAGAAATCATTGACGTGGACGTATGCCATCCTACGTGGAGGGCCGTCACTGACTTGGATAATTTAATTTTCTTTTTTTCCTTTCCTTTCCTTTTTTCCTTCTTTTCATTTTTCCCAGTGGCCAATGGCGGCCGGCCACAAGCTAGGCGACCCTCACCCATTGCCCACAAGAGTGGCCTTGCTTGTGGCAGAACACACAAAAAAAGGAAAAAAAAAATGTATATAAAAAGAAAGGAAAAACATTGTAAAAACTGTCCACATCAGTGCCAATTGCACCACATAGAATGATCGGTATTTACGTCATCGATTTCCGGTCAAAATTGATCGGAAGGACTACATTGACAAATCGTCAAAAGTTTTAGGATTAAATTAACACAATTGAAAAGTGTATTACCAAATAGGAAAATCGTCAAAAGATTTATGATTTAATTGGCCAAATTAAAAGGTTTATACTGAATTGGCCATCGTACTATAGATTTAGGACATTTTGGACAATTTTCTCAATATCTTCGTATTTTAGGTCACCCCAGCGAAGTAGGTCGCATCTTACCCCATCCTCCGTGAGGTCAATGGGGTATTTCTGGGATCTAGAATTCACCTGCTTTCTTATCAGCAAAACTTTGAAAAAAAAGAAAGAGAGTCATCATGGGAGGGGTTGAATTGTACAATGGCATGACGAATTAGGGTTTGACAAAAGACAAAGTTTGACAAAGCCGGGGTTGTAGATGGAGTGGCTTCCTCGACGGAATTGCGGATGATGAAGCAACCTCCATTCAAAGTCAATCACAAAACCAAATCCACGTTCAAATTAGAGAGAGGGCCATCACCAAATAATATCGTAATTAAAATTTAGTCAAAAAAAAAAATTGGCAGCTTGATGGCCACCTTGATTAAAGAGAAAGCAATTTTTATTTTATTTTATAATATGACAAAATGGGACGCTCCAACTATCCGGAAGTATTCCATTTTCTAGAGCCTACCTAATATGACTTTGACTACTAATTTCAAGTCATTTTTGGAGGTGCCACTTATTGATAGAGTTTACGCACAATTATTCCATTTTCCGTATGCTTCTTCTCAATAGAAGAATAGGGCGAGGAGGGACGATAAGTCCTAGCGACTCATCTTTTGGATGTTCCCATGGGTGAGAAAATCTGCATCGTCGCAAATTGTCCAGCTCAAAATCCAAAAACTATGACCAGTTCCGGCGATACCTTCTCATCGGGGAGTTCCCCGGAGTTGAGAATTCAGGAAGGGGGAGAGCCCAACACCGCAGCCCCTTCAGCTCACGAGCGCACAACGCATTGAACTCGCGACCTCATGGAACGACCATCGGTGTCCTCATCTGCACTGCCTTGATCAATATAACAGTTGCCGGAAATTAATTACGAGGAGATGGCGACGAATTAGATTAAAGGGGCTGACACTCAGACATGTTTGATTGTTATATTATACCATCTTCATTACATGTCAAATAACTTGATTGGGCCAACCAAAGATGGAGCCATTCTCGGCAACAACGCTTCGACCTCCTTTGAAGACTTTGGGGAAAGCATCTTTTGACTGGAAAATGCTACGACTTCTTGTGAAGACTTTGGTGAAAGCATCTCAATATACAATAATATTGTAATTCAAGTGAAAAATAATAATTTTCAAATTTATCCGTTAGAACGTTCAGCCCAAAAGTTTAAACTGATAATATTTCAACACCCCTTTCACGTGCAAGTCGGATTATGAGCGGCGCTTGAAATTTGACTAACGGGGGTTAGACTCATATTCGCAAATGTTAAAATATCCAACCCACAAGCTTAAGTTAATAGGTGGAGAGATATCTTGTGAATATAAAAAGCATTTTGGACCCGTTGTCAAGCGATGCGGACGATACTTCAACATAGCTGTTTCCATTTTCTCATGACTAGATTTGAGAAGCTCTTCGCACGATGTTAGTTTTCTAGAAAGGTTATGGAAGTTAATCGAGGAAAGCAAATGAGAAACTAGAAAGTCAATCCCTTGCAGCACGTTCTGTAAAAAAAAAAAAGCCTTGCTTCCAGAAGCTGGTTTATTCCTAATTTCTAATGAATCCATGCGTTGGAGGGAGCACATTGGGACCAGTGGTTGCTCGTGGGACTCGAGAGGGTTAATTACAACCTAAATTTTATTTTATTAGATCAACTTAATTGAATATTAAGTAGGTTAATATAGCAGCTAGACTGTCGGATTCATTAAATAAAACAGCTTACTTGTTTGAACATGTTTATATAAAGTAATTGTGTTTCCATAAGTAATTGCGGATTAAATCTATCCCGTTTGACAGTTTGAGGACCTCCACAGTTTACCTGGCTGGAAAAACCTCTCGCTGTTTTCCAAGTACAGTAAAAATACCATTTTAGCCGAGAATAAACTCTCACGAGAGGTTTCAGTCACTTTGCACACCTGCCCATCTTTATCATATCTCGTCGTAATTCATAGTAATTCAGAGACGAGCGGTGGCACTTTCTTTAAATTAGAGGGACGCTTTTGAAAAAACAAAAGGGTAAAAGCCACAAAAAAATCCTAAACTATGCTCACTGTGACACATTTCCTCCAAACTTTTTTTTGTAATACCAAAAACCCCAAATTTGTACTTATATGACATATTTACCCCAAACTTTCTTATTGTGACACCAAATACCCCAAATTTGTATCCGTGTGATACATTTACCATAAAATTAGTGTCACAAAAAAAAGTATGAAATTTTTAGTGTCACAATTTTTTTTTTGAGAAAATATGTCACACGAGTATAAGTTTGGTGTAATCGTGTCACAATGATACAAGTTTGGGGTATTTTATGTCGTAAAAAATAATTCAGGGTGAATGTGTTATAATAGGTAAAGTTTATGGTTTCTGTGATTTTTTCCTAAAAAAAAATACGGTTGTGATTTTTGGGTAAAAGTACATTAGCTACCATTGACAATTCCCTTTAGGCTTTAGCCAACGATGGCTTCAAAGATTCTCGCTGCAGGTGCCAAATTTTCTAAGTCTATATCATTGACTTAAATCAATCAGATTATGCGTGCCCCACGAGGTAATTGATAAAAAGAAAATAGTACATAATGGGGCGACCGAAGAAATTTACCAAAAAAAAAAAAATTTGATCCCCATATATGCATTATCAAAATAATGTCTCTGTAGTTCAATTTATTTCCAATAAGCTTAATTATGTAAACTATTATAGTTAGCCATTCCAATCGTAATTATGAGAGAGATTATCTAAAAGCTCTTATTCGGACGCAATTAGGTGTTCCTTTTACGTTCCATGTCGGAATTACACTATTTCCAATTTAGATTTACTTTAGAAATCTAGGCTCGCCACCCTACTCAATTTAAGTAATTGGAACGTGAAGGTTTGCAATGTATCCATGGCGATGAGTCAAGATAAAAGGCTTTGACATCTCGTGTTATTTACTCAAAAGTAAATGGATCCTCCAGGGGCTCCATAAAAAAAAAAAAAAAATTACACAAGGAAGATCCAAGGATCTTTTACAACTCTGCACAGCTATTAGACTATTCAATTTTGCAATACTCTCTCACTTGCTGGCTCATAAATTCCACATGGCTTATGAAGCTCATGTAACGTGCGCTGCAAGAATCTTATACGAAACCTACATGATTGTTTCGCGTTATATCTACGATTAGGGATGGACATGGGACACGGTATCCTCCGCCCGCCCCGGCCGGGGCGAACATTTCCCGCGAAAATCGGGAAACAAGGCGGGGACTTCTCGGGGCGTGATCATTTATATATTCTTTTATATTTATACAAAACTTGCTTATATTCTTTATGTATTTTATTACATTCATCTACTTATTTGAAGCTTCTTTTGCTTGTCCAATGGGTTGCCATGGAATAGAAGCCTACCATCAAGTGTTAGGCATTCAGAGGAGAAGTTAGGCTAAGTTTGGTAACTAGGATAAAAGTCAGGATATTATGTGCTTTGTTCCTGTCCAAGACATGATAAAGTCGGATACAATGAGGATATAGCCTGGATAAGATTATCCCATGGAGGAAATGAGATAAATGTGCATAGAATTTCTTATATTCACGGTATAAAAACTAGGGTCGCGCTTTTTCCACTCCCTCGCTAGCTAAAACACTCTTCAACACAGTGTTCTAACAATTTCACCCTTCATGGGTCCCACCTTTTAGCATCTGAAAGCTAATGCGTTTCCCCGTCCCCTTTAGGGCATTGGAGAGTTTGTGAAGGTTGAAGCATGTTGATTCTATGAAGTCCGCAAGTGCAGCTCATTCCTAAGTTCTCTCGTTAGTCTTTTGTGTCTAGCACGGTGCCCACGTCGCCACTCAATACCAGTCTCACTCGGTGTCCATCCTTACCCAACGATTTGATTTCTTCGACAATCGATCGATGTAACGGTCCATTCTAGGGTTGCATTTATGCCTACATTATTATTGATTCGTGGCGTTTGCTAATTGAGCCTCCGGGGTTGCTGGGCTCTTAAATGTCTATAACTTAGGGATTCTTTTAGATGATAACATGGGCTATTTTTCCTTCTTCATTTTTGAAAAGACAAAAAAAAAAGGGTGAGAGTGGACACTCAAAGTAGCTGCTCTTTACGAGTATAAACCATAGAGACCCTGCAGTCTGCCACCGAATGTTCGGCTTGCGATTCCGCCGAGCTCGACGCCCGCATCGTCCTCGCGGGGCCACCGTGCACCAAAGCCGCGGACTGTTTTTGTAAAGGTCTTCCTGGGAGGGGCCATCTAGTTGTACTACCGAATCTCTGCTCACTTGGAGGAAAAACCACTTGAAAAAGTTCGATGCCTCCTTTGACCGCTCCACTCCATTACATAATGACTCATAACTCGCTAGCTATCGAACAAATAAAACTCATGTGGGGCACGGTGTTCGTCGATATCGCCAATTTATTGTTACGTGATCAATTGGCACGCCTAGCCGAGAGAATTTGGACGAATTTGTTCGTGAAAAATTGTAACTTAGAGACAAAGATACCATGTATGTATGTATGTATGTATGTATGTATATTCCTCAATTTTTTTTAATCCATTAAGTCCTTAATCTCTTAAATTATTGTTGTCCATATTGGTCCTTTTTGCGCCCGTCAAGTTTAGGTGAGGCTAGCCGTGAATATTTCTTTTCTCGCCTTGGGATAGAGAGGGGGGAGGGCACCACCTGCCCTGATCTCGCCGAGTGTCATAACCCCTGGCCAAGGACAATGGCCAGGTTAGGGTTAGTGACTAAGTACAACCGTTGCCACAGCGCTTAGTAGGGGTCATCCCTGGCGTCGTGCTCAACAAGAGGAGGGTGACCCATGCTGAGATCAAGGCAAGAGGCATTTTCCTTGGGGTGAGCATAATTTCAGAGTAGAATTCAAAATTGGAGAATCGGATTGGTGGGAACCGGTCCGATTCCAGAATATGTATGGTAGGTTTCAAATTTCAAAAATTGAAAAATCGGTTCAACGAGTAGGTTCCAAGTGGAAATTGGAACAAGTCTTTGTATTTTTCTATGTCTTATGTTTTCACGCGATTTTGCGTTATTCTATGATGTTCGATAATGAGTGTTTAATTTAGAACCACTAATCTAAATTTCAATTTCCGGCAATATTCATGACCGAGACTTTTACTTTGTTAATGTTTCATATTCTTTATGTGTGTAAATATGAGATATTGTTAGTGGATTGTAGAGGCTAATGGTGGTTATTAGAGGTAATAATTCGCTGTAATCATTCAATTAATAATACAGGCAGAACTTGGATAAATCTTGGAACCGACCCTAGAACATGTGACGTAGTAGATTTCAGGATATGTAGGGTAGGTTTCAGATTTTAAAAATTGGAGAACGGGTTCTGATGGGTAGGTTTTAAGTTCCAGTTGGAACTTGGACCGGCCTTGAAATCGCTCACCCCTAATCTTCCCCTTTCTCTCTCCATGGTCTTCGCTCGAATTAGGGTGGCAATTGGCCTTACTTGAGCCCGACGTGGACTGTTGTATCGTGTCTAGCTAAGCGTGAGCCGTACGACAGTTGGCATGCCCGATCGCCTCTCTCCGGTTTGTGTTTTTTCTTATTTTATCGATGCCACATTAATAGATTGATCTTATTAGGGTTGACGGGACAAATTAGTTCGGCATTTTCATTCTTTTATAATTGAAAGGATTAGCATTGGATGTTCCCATGGGTGAGAAGTTTTGCACCGTGGCAAATTGTGCGGCTCAAAATCCAAAAACTACTACCAGTTACGACGGTGCCTTGTCATTGAAGAGCTCCTTGGAGTCAAGAATTCGGGAAGGGGGAGAGCCCAACACCACATACCCATCAATATCCCAGTACAAGGAGTGAGGGTTTGGCTCACAAGTGCACTACTCATCCAACTCGTGACCTCATGGAAAGTGTTAGATTTTATGAGACAACTATCAATTGTTCTAAAAGTTTAAGCTATTAAATGAATACGTACTTTAATATTTAATTACTCTAATAGCCCCTCATGCTTAGTCTGGTCTTTTTACCTAATATTAAAGCCCCGTTTGGTTTAGCATTTGGAATGAATTTTAGAGCCATAAAGTCATTTGGCCAAATGCAATCTCATTTGGCAACTTTTTTTGGGGCACTTTAGGAAAATGCAATTGTATCTTGAAAGCTCCCTAAGGTCCTTTAGCCCAAAGCAAGTTCGGAAGTACTTTGGGAAGTTGCATTTTCGGAATGCAAGTTGCACCGTTCATCTTCACCTCAATGTTGTTGGATGGAGGCCGACGACCATCGCCTAAGGGTCACCGGCCTCCGGCGACTGTTTACCTAGGTCACGCAAACCCAGGTGTGACCTAGGTGAGTCACCTGAGGTCACGCGACCTTAGGCAACGTCGCTTGGGGGTCACGACCCAGGCAACCATTGCCTAGGGTTGTGCGACCTCAAGCATTGTTGCTTGGGGGTCGCGACCCAGGCTAAGCTGCCTAGGGTTGCGTGCCAATCGGCGGCCATTTTGGCCCGCGGTAGCTAAGTTTTTTTTTTTTTTTTACAGCTAAGTTCATATGAGGAAAAAAAAAAGCAAAAGTCTTTACAAGTATAGTTTTTACCAAACAATATTTACATCAAAGTAAATTTTCAATATGTTTCTAAAATATACTCAATCAAACAGTATTTGTATTTGCCCAAACCTTTTTAGGCTAAAGGCATTTGCATTTTTTCAAGTGCATTCTCCAAATCCTGAACCAAACATGGCCTAAAAATTAGTAAAAGTGCAATAGGCTTAGGACTTTTATGATAATTTTTCCGATCTCAAAGTTAGACCGAGAATTAAGTCAACACAGGGTTACCATACAGAAAAAACTTTTCACACCTGGCTCGATGAAAATAAAATTTTCCAGACCTGTCCATCTTTATCATCGCACGTAATAATTCAGCGACCAACTGTATCCATGCAGGACGGTTTTGATTTTTGGGTAAAACTACGTCAGCTAGTATTGACAATTTACCCTTTAGCCGACAATGGCGTAAGAGATTCTCACTGCAGGGGCCAAATTTTCTAAGTCTATATCATTGACTTAAATCAATCAGATATAGAATTGCTATGCGCGCCCCATGAGGTAATTGATAAAAGTAAAAAAAAAATCCTAAATTATGTCCATTGTAACATATTTATTTCAAACTTTTTTCGTGACAATAAAAATCGCAAACTTATATATATGTAACACATTTACCCAAAACTTCTTGTAACCCCAAAAATCCTAAACTTGTATTTGTGTGACACATTTATCCAAAAAAATTGGTGTTACAGAAAAAGTTTGAAATTTTTAGTATTATAAAAAAATTGGCGTAAATGTGTCACACATATATAAGTTAGCATTTTTAGTGTCACACAAAATAGTTTGGGGTAAATATGTCACATGAATACAAATTTGAGATTTTTTGTGTTACAAAAAATAATTTAGGATAAATATGCCACGTTGAATAAAGTTTGTGATTTTTTGTAGCTTTTTTGCTAAAAGGAAAATAGTACATAATGGGGCGACCGAATAAATTTAAGAAAAGTTTGATCCCCATATGTGCATTAACAAAATAATGTCTCTATAGTTTCATTTATTTACAATAAGCTTAATTGTGTAAATTATCATAGTTAGTCATTCCAATCATAATTATGAAAGAGATAACCTGAAAGCTCTTCTTCCAATGCATTTAGGTGTTCGTTTTCTCTTATCTTGATAAAAGGAAATATTACCAAAACAGTCCCAAGCTTATTGTAATTATGACAATTTAGTCCTAAATCTTTTTTTTTTGCCAATTAAGTCATAACCCTTTTGCATTTATGCCAATTCAGTCCATTTGATCGGTCGAAGTTGACGTGGCGCACCGACCGACCAGCCAAAATAATCATATTTTAATATTTTATAATAATGTTTTTATTTCTCTTTTTTTTTTCAGCCTTCTTGTCTTCCTACTTGTGCCCTGCAAGGGCAGCCTCGTCGACTGCGGGCGAAGGCGGCCTCGCTCACGGCTGCCTTCACCTCGCTCAGTGGCTAGCAAGCTCTAGCAACCCTCACCGACCACAAGCAAGAAGACAAGAAGGAAAAAAAGAAAAAAGAAAAAAAAATTAAATTCAAAAAAATATTTAAAATATTATTATTTTGACCAGTCGATGCGCCACGTCAACAAAGGCTAGATAATGGACTGAATTGACACAAAAGTAAAGGTTTTAGGACTTAATTGGTTAAAAAAAGGTTTATGACTGAATTGACACAATTATAATAGGTTTAGGACAGTTTTGATAATTTTTCTCAACAAAAGTCATTGATTTTTCCCTATAAAAGTCTAGGCTCTCCACCCTACTCAATACAATTGGATGCGAAGGTTCGCATGCATCCATAGTGATGAAGCTCGATGGAATAGAGGTGTGTTAGGCATTATTGAGACGAGAAGTTGGGGGGCATTGACGAGTTAGCGAACGTTGAAGCATGCCGATTGTATAAAGTCCACAAACGCAGCTCATTCCTAAGTTCTCTTGATAGTCTTTTGCATCTAGCGCGGCTCCCACGCCGCCCCACTCGATACCCGTCTCGCCCCGTGTCCATCCTTACCCGCGACTCGATTTCTCCGTTGGTTGATGTAATGGTCCGCTCTAGGGTTGCATTTATGCCTACGTTATTATTAATTCGTGGTGTTTGCTTGTGGAGCCTCCGGGACTGCTGGGCTTTAAATGTCTATTAACTTCTCTTTTTTTTGGTCGGAATGTCTATTAACTTTAGGACCGCCATAATGATAAAATGCACTATTTGAATGTATGGCTCAAGTTGGATCTCAACTATTATTTGGTGACTCATGACTCGCCTTCCATCCGCTATCGAACAAATAAAACTTTAAGTGGAGCAAAAGTATTTGTCGATGCCACATCAATCGAAAGGATTAACATGAACAAAAAGAGGATGAAGAAATAATTATCATTTCAAGAACTTAATAGGAGGAAGAAAAATATTTAGAGACTTAATTGAATGAATGTGCACAAATTCGATGGTCGTGACACTTTTATCGTTTTCACTTGTTAAACTTGTTTGAAAAGTGTCCCCGACACTAGCTAACAAGATACTTCTCAAGTTTACCATCGAGATGATTGGCCGATTTGGATAAAACTTAGTCCCACGTGGTTTGAAGGCCCCCTTATCACAAATTCGAATTCCTCGACCGTTGTCGGATCTTAGGAAGCCCCAATAGCTTATGCATCAGGTATAAGATAATTCATACTTTATCTCAATTTGCATATGATAGCACGGTGATGGCAGACTTACTCAAATTAAGTAGTAATCGGGGCTCGGATCGAACATTCTGACCACGGGGAAACTCCTATCATAATGCATCATCGATACCGATCGCCCATTCTCACCCTCTGTAATTATAAAAAAGGAAAGAAAAAAGAAGAAGGAAATGTTACTTGTTGGTTTGTGATTTTCTTGCTATATGTTTTATAGGGTCGCATGGGGAGTTCACATGGAAACTCTTAAAATGGACGGCCGCGATGCGCTTGATCGAATCGGAGTCCGAGAGAATTCGATCAGGCGGCGAGGGCTATTCCGCCCGCTGTTGGCGTCCGCAAGAAAGTCCAACTCGGAGGGTCTCCTTCAAGCTCAGTCCACTTTGTCCTTCCATTCGCCTTCCCACTATAAACGCTTTCCATAAATCCACGCCATTGTCGCGTTCGCCAGCTCTCTCTCTCTCTCTCTCTCTGAGTCTGCAAGAGAGCGCATGGCATTCTCGTGAAGCTCGGAGATCGCCGGAACCCGACGCGTCCGTCTCGTCTCCGTCCCTCAGTCTCGGCGTCCGCTCCGGCCGGCTGTCTCCTCTTCCCCCAGGTGCGTGACCGCGCATCCTCTTTTTCGGCGCGATGTGAGGACAAGCTGATCGAGCCAGGGACGAGCTCTTGCGTTTTCTCGTTCGCTTGTCGCCTCCTGATCTTGTCTCGCGCGCGTCTCGCTGAGTTTGAGTTAGCGACTCGAGCGTCTCGTTAGCGTTCTCTCGGTTGACGCCGGCCAGTTTCGAACGGGACGGTCGTGCTTCGCGGCGTCACTCCGTTGTGTGGAGTTGGATCTGGTCAGCAGCGCTTGGCTGTGGTTGACTTAAGATTCTATGTGGAGATGGTGGTGTTGATACGTCGCTGGCCTTGGCTTTTCGTTTGAGTTCAACATTCCTCTGTTTTTTTTTGCCAAGAATAATTGATTCTGGATGGTTTCGGTCTCTCATGAAGCTTCGCGTTCCTGTAAATTCTGAAGTTCTAAAACGCTCGGTTTCCTGATTCTCCTGCATAATCTAGTCAACCATGAGGTTTTTCTCTGGCCTAATAGTCAACCATGGGTTTGCAAGTGGTGTGTTTACATGTTCTGGCGTGGGGGATTTTGTCTGAAGCAAAAGTCTAGATGTACAAGGGGAGAGCAATAGATTGATACAAGGTCTGATGGATTAGGACTGTTCTTGATTTAATTATGATAGTGCTTGATGGAAGATTGTCCTCTTAAACGTTTCTTTTCATGATTCCAATGGGTTATCACGTGTGCATCCCACAAGATCACTCCTTTCGGGTTCACTCTTTTGTGTCTCACCTGTTGCCGAATTTCGATTGAGGCCGCCTTAGAATTAGAGTTAGATTGTGCTTCTGCTTCTCCTGGTGATTCATCCTTATTACTGTTCATAACTCGGATAAATTCACTGTACAGCGACTGCTCACGGCTCTGAATTGTGCAATTGAAGGCTTTTCCGTTTGGTATATCAGCAGAGATGATGTTCCTGCGGAGGAAGAACCCTCAAGCCCATCCGGAAAATGTTTCTCTTCAAAAAGATGAAAAGGTAAAAAAGTGTAGCATTGTTAGTCACAGGACTAGGAATGAAGTAATATAAGTATCAATTTCAACTGCTCATTGTATTTCCGTCCTAGCAGGAATTTGCTTGCTAGCACAATCAGTCTATGACCTTTTAAACACAAAATTAGTGACTTAGCCATGGACTCGTAGGAATACATGTCCTGAACTTTACCATAGAAGCACAGATACTGACGGTTATTATGTTTTCAGGTTAGTGAGCTCAGGGCTGAACTTGGACCCCTATCTGGACGTAGTCTGAAATATTGCACCAATGGATGCCTGAGGAGGTATTTAGAAGCTCGATTCTGGAAAGTTGATAAGGCAAAGAAAATGCTGGAAGAGTCGCTTAAGTGGCGGTCCACTTACAAACCTGAAGAAATCTGCTGGGTAAGTTTGACGGGATACAATCACATGGTCCTCTAATTATTATTGTTATACCACATCCTCCATATCTTGTATTCTACAAGTTGGTGGTTTATGTTGGATGGATCATGCAGTTTCGAACACACTCAGTTGCAAGGTGTGCAAAATCCTCTGGGAATACTATTTTATGCCTATGTCAACTTAGTATCTATAAGAATCTGTGTTCTGTTCTATTTACACATATAAAAGTTAAAAAAACTATGGTGGAGTCAATTTTCTCTTGGAAAAGTTGGGATCTAGGTGTTTGCCTTTTTGTTTCTCAAGTAGCTATTGACTAGAGTAGAGCTTTGACATTCATAAAATCTTCTGTGGGACTTGTAATGGTCTGGTGAGTATTCTAGCAAATAGTCAGGCCAAGTAGTTCCAGAGAAAAAAGTAGTCATGATGCATCTTTATTTTAGTGTTTCCTGTGGGCATAAGAATGTCATGCCCTTTTCCAAGATTTTGATATACATGCCAAGCACTCCTTTTGTTTTACTTCTCATTTTGCTTGGTTATAATACGTTTCATTAATTAGTTACCTTTGTCATCTAGCATGAAGTTGCGCATGAGGGTGAGACTGGCAAAGTTTCTAGGGCGAACTTCCACGATCGATTTGGAAGGACTGTGCTCATCATGAGGCCTGGAAAGCAGGTTTGTGCTTTGATTTTTTTCCTTGACGTTTTTCCATTTTTCAACTCACTAATGCTCTTGCTAAATACTGATTTTTGTAAAATTCACGTGCGTATGTGTGTATTTGTCTGACTTTTTCTCTCTACTCTGTAGAACACAACATCAGCAGAAGGAAATGTCCGCCATCTAGTCTATCTGATAGAAAATAGCATCCTCAACCTTGCTGAGGGTCAGGAATCAATGTCATGGTTGATTGATTTCACTGGATGGACATTGAGGACACAAGTTCCTGTCAGAACTGCGCTTGATATTATCAATGTGTTACAAAACCACTACCCAGAGAGGCTTGCCGTAGCATTTCTGTATAATCCGCCTAGAATTTTCGAGGCATTCTGGAAGGTTTGATTTCTTCCCGAGGTCTATATTAATTTTTTTTTATTATTGAGATGCGAACTAGTTCTTATATTTACTCTACCATCCATTAGATTCCTAAAAGCATTTTGTGCCAGAAAGCATGCATTGCCACCAAATGAGTGTGATTGTTTTAACACTCTCATCAAAAGCGCAATCCAGTAAGAAAATACACAGAAAAACCTCGAAGAAGTCTTTGTCTTTTTATGTTGCTTCATCAGTTTTGACTTCACTTGAGAATTTGGAGGTGTGACAAGGGTTGCGGCATTGCATGTACGAGACCCATTGCTTGTAATTTTTCGTATTGCAAGAAGAGCATTATCTCTGACAGTGAGATAGGATGACTCTTTCAAGTATATCTGAATTGCGATGCTTCTGTCATTTACAGGCAATCAAGTACTTCCTGGATCCAAAAACCGCTGAAAAGGTGAAGTTTGTTTACCCAAAAAACAAGGGCAGCGTGGAGCTGATGAGCACTTTCTTCGACGTGGATAACCTTCCAAGCGAATTCGGGGGCAAGGCCACGCTGAACTACGACCACGAGGAGTTCTCGAGAATGATGGCCGAGGACGACGTTAAAACAGCCAAGTTCTGGGCCCTCGACGATAAACCGCACAATCCTTCTAATGGGCATGTGGGTGTGCAGGCTTCGCCTAGACTCCTCGCATCACCCGCGAGTTGATTCAGCTTCTCCGGCGCCTCGCCCATCATCTGTAAGGAACTAAGTGAAAACGACGAGATCTACCTACTCGACGCGAAAATGATGAGATCCTTTTTCTTTAACTGCATAAGCCATTGTTGATTCTGTAAAACTACTTGTACTCTCTCAACAATGGAGGACATTCTTTTGTCGCTGCGTCACTTGAACAGTAAGCTCCAACGTTTAAGATGACCAACTTCTTCGGTGCTCGTTTCGCCTTCAAACTTGTCTGTTGTGGCAAAGTGGTTCCCACTCAAAATAGGTCGCTCTTACAATGTTCCAACGCGCAGCAATTTCGTGTCCTAAACATGGTACTTTTCATATGTTTAATATTCCCGAATATTCAGGAAACATAAATAGGTGAGGTGTATTTATTTTCGATGCGCATAAATAGATAGAAGGCTGTCATAAATTCCAGTCCTTTTCATTTGTTTCCTCTAATTTCTCCGGGCATCAAGTGCCTTCGAGAGGACTTGTAAGCAACACTTCATTGCTTTGGTTATAAACAACACGAGGCGAATCAGTTTATTGAAAAATTTTATATTTACGCTATAGTTATTTAACGTGAAGCGGAGATTTTATATATATATATA
>BCNH02000009.1:11936351-11961908 GCA_001662345.2 Metrosideros polymorpha var. glaberrima
TAATTATTTTTAGAAAAATATTTTTTAAATTATTTATTTTTCGCGAAACAAACGTATCTTAAAAGTTTAACTTCTTATTTGCACGTAAAGAGAACACATGTTCCTTTTTAGTACCTACATCAACAATGTTATCTTTTTCCTAAACAAACCTTTCATGAATATAACAATGTCGCGACCTAAATTTCACTGAAATCTAGGTTAATAGATCACCAGGTTAATTAAATTAACTAACATAGCTTGGACCCTCCCAAGTCTTACCAAATCGCAATTTAAGATTCGGTATTAACGTGCAAAAGATTTAAAACGGAGTCGTCACTAATCATTTATGGTAGGCCGATTAGAAACCTAAATAAAGTATAGGGAGATATGCTTTATTTCTATGAACTAGAGATTAAGTGAGTTCAGGAACTTGATTACGTTAATATTTCTATTAACGCCCTTTCGGTACCCATTTTTTATGAAAATTCATTGATTGGTAATGTAGATTAATGTTTTGAAGGTTTTCTTTTATTGAATGCAATGCTAATGCAACCACATTCTAAAATGAAATGCATTAAATGATCTAATGATGTAAAATTAAATGACATACATTTATGACCCTAAACTTACCTTTTCTAGGTGACAGGCAAAAATGTCATGTGACTATATTATATGACAGGCAATTTAATTAATTAATCCTAATGACTAAGATTAAATAATAAATGAACATAGACATTTAATTCTATATGAATGCACCTAAAAACTATATTAAATGAACCTAGACATGTCATTAATGAATCTAGACTAATGACATGGCAAAGATGACATGCACATGATGAGTATTTTTGGTATTTTTGATGATTGATTACATTAAACAAGAATAAATAATTTGAACAGGAATAATCAATCTTACTCATAATATACTTTTAATTCCGATTTCTGATTTCACAACATTCTCCTGAATTGGGGCCAAAAAGTAAATTAATTTATAGAATAATCATCGTCCCCAAATACATAGGGCATATTTTGAAATTCTATTTTGGAATCACCAACACAATCCTCCAAATTAGGGATGTGATATAATTCCATGTGCGGGCACGATTATACTTCTGAATTGAAGTCAGATATTACTCTATTGCACATTTTCCTGAGGGCATAGATACAATGGGAGCATATATTATGAGCAAGATTGGTTATTAATGTGCAAATTAAATCACAATCATAATCATAAAGATAAGCAAAATAAAATAAAGAATTACTTATAGATAAGTGTCTAATTATCTATAAGGCAATATTACGTTATGATTAACGCAATATTACCCCATCCGTAAGATCTACATCTTTAATTTATGCAATATTATCTATAGAATATCAAAAGGGATTGGATATTTACCTAATTAGAATAGGAAATATCCACTTTCCTTTTTCAAATTCACGATCCACAAACTAGGGTCGGCTGTGAGGGACGCCGTCGAGCTGCTGAGGGTCGCCGGAGGGTCACTAGAGGCAGCGGATGGCGGCAGCAAGGCAGAACGTAACCAGACCTCCCTTTGTACTTTTGTCGAACAGGTGACAGGCGGCTCGAATCGAGGCTGTTTTGGCTCCAATCTCGACCTGGATCACTGTGGCTTTGATCAAGAGACTTCTTGGGACTTCGAAGAAGGTCATTGGTGGTTGGAGAAACGGTGGAATGCGGCGGATGGCGACGAACAAGGGCGGACTAGCAAACAGCCCTTGTTTTGGTGCGAAAACAGGGACTCCGATGGTCTGTTTTCGTCGACTCGGCTTGTCTCGATCGTGGCTTTTCTGGGAAATCAGCTTAGATGGATGCAAAGAGCTTCGCACAAGCTTCGTTTTGACTATTCGTGGGACTCGGGGGGTGGCCGGAGCTGATCGGAATTCGCTTCGTAAGATAGCCCGTTGAACTATTTTTCTAAGTTTCTAGGCACAAGGCTGGTCGATGGGCACTCTTCTTCGCCTTGGTTCTCCGCGATGGATGGCTTTCTAGAAAATATATCTGAATTTCTTGAAACTAAGTCATACGAGCTTCAATTTGATAGGTCACCGAAGGGAAACGGTCACTTGAGCTTGAGATGGCGGTACGGTGGCTACGAAAATGGCTTGGCGAGAGAATCTCGCCGAGCTCTCTCTCTCTTTCACGATTTTTCTAAGTATTCTGAGACTGAATTGTGTGCCCCCCTCTCTGTCTCAGAGCTTAATGAAGTATATACAGGCAAGCTCGAGGGTTTTTGCCAATTTTTCAATATTTGTACTTTGGCCCACGAACTTTCTCATATTTGCAAATTGGCCCGATGAGCTTTTTCTATTTAATCTGGTCCCACATGGTTCGGCCAGCCCATTTGATGGGGTTGGTCGAAATTCAGCCCTCTCATGAGTTTATTGTCTCTTTCGGGCTTAATTTTGACATTTTTTAATTAATTAATAAAATTTTTAATTACTAAAAAAGTTTTTTCCCAAATTTTGATTAAAGCGGGCTGAATTAAGTTCAAATTAGGCCATAAACCTCATAAAACTCGATAGCCCTCTCCTCATGACGTGGCCCGAATTTGCAATGTGTTCTGGCCCCGTCCGTGGGTCCAATTTTAGTCCGATTTAGCCACCTGATCTGATCAAATGCAAGTGCATAAAAATCTAATATGCTAAAAAATAATCATAAACCTATATGAAAACTAAATGCAATTAATTTAAATATTTTTTGTTGTCGGGTCGACCCCTAATTTTTATGTAAATTAATTACTAAAATGAATTCCAAATTAATCCTAAAATGGGGTCAAAATTTAGGTGTCAACAAACAAATTGGTATTCATGTACATTTATCACTCAAGGCGCTTAAACTCATGCTTAAGTTCATGTACTTTTTCCGGTTGATTTATTCTAAAGTTAAAAATAGATACATGAAAGCAATAAACAGCATTGAATGTAGAATACTAGAATGCTATTTTTGAGTCGTTATATCGGTAAGTTCAAAATCTTAATTGAAATATCAGTTTTCAAGGAATCTATTGTATAAAATTAGTGTCTCGAGCACTCTATCATATCATATCATTTATGATGGAATAACAAAGCAAGAACGTAAGATTTCAAAATAATTACTAATTAGAATTGGATTTATTAAATCGAGAAATGTATATGAAATTAGCTTAATCATACTCTTAATAAATAATCCAATAGTCAACTTCTGTCACCTTGCAACTTGAGGACCAAAATGGAAACTCGGGAAATTTCAAAGAAAGGGCTTTCTTATGAGACAGGGCTTTCAACGAGCGGGAAGCCCATGGGCCCTTCTATGTGTCCGACCCTTACCCGAACATACCCGACCCGCTTGCCCGGTGGGTCTCTCTCTCTGTCTCTCTCCTCTGTAGCAGGTTCTTCGTGAGATCTTCGCTTTGCAAATTCGGTCTCTCTCCGTCGCTTGTTGCAGAATGTCTTCTCGCGTTGCCATTTGATCCGAGCCTCGAGTCGGCAGCGGTTCCTCTGACCGGTCGAAGTCGATTCTCTCAACTTTGCGTAGCGACGTTGGCTACCGCCGCCGGGACGGAGATTGTGGCAGGTAATCCTCCTTTTGGTTCTTCGATTGCAGAATCGGCCCGCATGATGCTGGCTTTAGCTGCTGCGTTTCGTGATCCTCCTGAACTTCGCTTGACCTTGTTTCGAGGTTGAATAGAGATTGAAGAATCAACTCCTTGCGTGCAGCTCTACAGATTGAATCTGTAGTTTAGGATCCGAGTGCCGTATGTTGATTTCTGTTGCAGAAATTCTCTCGTGTTGAGCTTGGAATCCATTGTCGCGTGTTCCACTTGATAGGCACGCTTAAAACAGTTGCTAGGATACGCCACTACATTTTGTTTGTATCAGGAAAAGAAACAAGTTCAGGCCTTTAGCTATGAAAATGAAGCACCGTTATAGTGATGTTCATTTGAATTTCTGGGTTGCTGGAAGTTCGTTCCTTTGCTGATAGTCTGTCCTGATTCTGAGTGCTCAAGTTCTTGTCCGATCCCAAAGCTCGACCTTTTTTCTCATTTCAGTGGTGGTCTTACAATGTGTAATCATATGAGGGTATCGGTTTGCAGAGGCGCGAGGTAGCTTGAGATGCTGAGAATGGAGCTCTACCATGTCTTTTAGTTCATGATTTGAGATTTGAGAGACTTATTGTCTTTTGAGCAAGGGGAACAACCTGTAGAGCTGCTGGAGTGAGCTACAAGGAAAAAGAGAGAAAAATGATTAAGGCAGTGATGGTTATGAACACCCAGGGCAAGCCTCGCCTTGCCAAATTCTATGATTACCAGGTCTCTCTCTCTCTCTCTCTCTCTCTCATTACCATTTTGAAAAAAAAGGGTTATCGTCATCTTCAAGTTTTGTTTCATTTTCCATCTTATTGTCCTTATTGTCCAGCTTAACCTTTTAATTTCAGTCCGTGGAGAAGCAGCAGGAGCTCATTCGCAGTGTTTTTGCAGGTTCTCCTCCTCCTCCTCCTCCTCCTCCTCTCTCTCTCTCTCTCTCTCTGTGATAGTTTTTCAAATTCGAAGCTGTCAAGCAAAATAATGTCATCTCTTTCATGATGGAAGTTTACTCCTGATATCTTTTGTAAATAAGCTTGCTGGGTTTGCAAAGTTGAGCTTGCTACTTTTGAGTGCAGCTTTCAGCAGTAGAGTTGAAAATGTGAGCAATTTTGTAGAGGCTGATGCAATTTTTAATGTTATCTCTTTCATGATGGAAGTTTACTCCCAATATCATTTGTAAATTAGCTTGCTGGGGTTGCAAAGTTGAGCTTGCTACTTTTGAATGCAGCTTTGAGCAGTAGAGCTGAAAATGTGAGCAATTTTGTGGAGGCTGATGCAATTTTTGGTTTGGTATTTTCTCTATCGTTGTTAAGAGCTCCTGTCTCTTGTTTAAGTGCTTGAACTTTTGCAATTGTTGTGCTCCGGGAGATCAAAGAACTAACCATTGTATGTTTTTTTTTAGCTTTGCTTCATAATGTTCAGAAAAATGCATAATAGTCGAGTAGTATGGAGTTACCTGGTCATTGCTATTTAAATTTACCTGACTTATATCACAACCAATTCATCCTTATCCTGGAAACTCATGATATCTGAGAATTTGCTAGCAACGTGTATAAATTTTTTGACGCATGCTAAACAGATGGCTTTTCATGATCTGGTCATATAATTTCCTTCAGGCATTTAACCCATTGTGATTGTCCCTCTTGCAGGACAGTTGTCTAGTGTACAAGCACTATGCCACGCTATACTTCGTCTTCGTGTTTGATAGCTCAGAAAATGAGCTTGCAATGCTTGACCTGATACAAGGTTAGTACTGTTGAGTTTTCTATACTGTTCTTGGGCTGTAATGTTTCAAAAGTCATTGCCACATAAAAGTAGTTGTCTCATGGCCTGTTCATCTATTTTTTAGAATTTTTAACATAAATGAAATGAAGTCCCTTATGAAAAATATGCCTCTGCATACAAACAGGTAGGACTTGGTCATTTCATCAAGTTTTAGTTTAAAGATTATATAGGAGACTGGAAGCTACAATAATGCTAAAGTATGTCCGGGAGATAGAGAGAAATATATCCAAGAAAGAACTATGAAGTGCTTTTACCTGGGGCTAAAAAGCTACTCATGAGATGACCAGAGAAAGCTCTCCATTATCCGATTGATTGCGAAGCATCATGACGCATAGACAAGATAAAAAATCGACTGAATCTCCAGCTAGAGGAAATGAAACATCTATAACTAATTTTGTTTGTCTTCTCTGATTATGTTTCTGATACTAATGAAGCCCTCTTATACCTTAAAATCGAGTCGCAAGATGGAATGAGCTCTAAACTAGTTGCTTCCTTCAGATATTCTCCTCTATCTAATTAAATTCGATGTTATGAGTTACTATTAATGTGAGTGAAAGCCAAAGACAATGGAATCTCTCAACATGTGCAGCTGAATGGCTAGCTTGGTATCTGATGCTTTTGCTGTGTTCTTCCCTACACTGTCCTCTGCCCACCTGTCTGTTCCTGCTTTTTTTCATCTGGACAAGACTTCACCACTTCAATAATGAATTGTTTTAGCAAGTCTATATGCTTCATTGTTGTTGATGCAATTATTAATTTATCTCTAATCTGTTCTTTGACTTGCTTGCTTGAACTCTCGTTATCCCAGTTTTTGTGGAAACACTGGACAAATGCTTCAAAAATGTATGTGAGCTTGATATAGTGTTCAACTATGGCAATAGCAAGTCTATATGCTTCATTGATGTTGATGCAATTATTAATTTATCTCTAATCTGTTCTTTGATTGGTGACTTGCTTGCTTGAACTCTCATTTTCCCAGTTTTTGTGGAGACGCTGGACAAATGCTTCAAAAATGTATGTGAACTTGATATAGTGTTCAACTATGGCAAGGTAACTTCTCATTCGTTTGAAATATCTTTATTTTACTTCTCAAGGTCTTTGCTACTGGTTTCTCCAGAGATGTCAAACCAATGTGGGTGATTTCTGCTAGAAGTTTTACCAAGGCTGGTAAATATGCTTATGACATTAGTGTGGGCACCTCAACAACATTTTGCATGTCACTACTGCCAGATTATGTGTTTAAGTGGGTTAATATGATCTTGCCTTCTTTGTATTTTTTATCGGGAAAATTTCAATTTAAGGCCTGAAGTGCATTTGTTTTTTCAAATAAGGACCTGAAGTTGCCTTCTTTGAAACAACAATGGCACTTCAGGCCTTTAATTAAAACAAAGTCATCTTCAGACCCTTATTTGAAAAAACAAAGGCACTTCAGGCCTTAAATTGAAATTTTCCCTTTTTAATCTTATTGGCCTTATGATTGCTTTTACTTAGGCACAGTCAAATTTGTATGTAATAGTTGTTATCGCAATTTTCCACCAAGAATTTCATTTCATAAGCGAAACCTCTGTGTGGTATTCCTCAAATGGCATCAATTTTGATTTTTGCAGATGCAAACTATTCTAGATGAGATCGTTTTTGGTGGCCAGGTCCTTGAGACAAGTTCTGCAGAGGTTATGAAGGTTGTCGAAGAAATATTGAAGTGCGTCTCTCTCTCTCTCTCTCTCTCTCTGTGTGCAGGTGTGTTTTGAGAGGGATACTCAGGCAGGTTCTTGCGTGGAGATGCTATTTCATTTCTTAAGCCAGCCATTACAACCTTTGCTCCTTCTTGTAGACGATAGGGATAGGTGGTAGTCTTAAACTGATAATGCTCACTTGTAAATGCAGGCTGGAAGCTGCCTCAAATGCTATCACACTTGTTCCCAAAACTGTTTCTAGTTGGCGGGGGCGGTAGCGCATTATCTACCAGACTGTGAAGTAGTTAAAATTAATGCTAGCTCCACTTTTCCCTCTTCCTGCAAGTCGTTAGGGTGTAATACTAATTCCAAAAATAGATCCTGGAGGGACTACATGGACATCACATGTTAAATGGAACAGATTGTTCATTCGTTTCTTCTTTATTCTTTTTTTGGATTTCCACAGCTTTGTTCATTCCAGTTGTAATCAAAGTCATAGATCCATGTGTATCTAAGGTTTACTGTTATTTGCAGGCTTTTCGATTTGAGAATGACGCTATAATTATTGAGGTAGTTTAGCACGGTGTCTAGTACCTTGCCGCTATACCCGATAAAAGCGAGTACACTACGCTTGTCGAGCCTCCCAACTGCTCTCGACCAATTTTGTTTCCGCTTTTGCCAGGGGCATGCCATATCCAGCCTGTACAATTGAGTAGACGATGTGCGATCGCACGATCTCGTCTTTCGAGGGATGCGCACGACTTTGAGTGTTGATTTGGACTTTGCGAAACCAGGTTGTAAACGGTGCGAGAATTAAACAATTGAAGCGGGTGAAGTGGATCTATTCTTTCTGACAATAATTAGATCTGTTTTCCTACTTATAAAACCCCCCAACGTGCTAATAAACTATGGAAACATCGTACTCAAAGATCCATGTTGACGATAAAAAGCGGAAGACTTTAACCCGAAGCAACCGAAACTGACCAACCAATTATGTCCTGAAGCAATGTTTTTTTAACCCCCTCATGTTTCATATTGTCGATTCTCGATTAAAACATACTTTTAACCCAGATTCTGCAGATTGTCTCCTAACTTGCACCGCCCATTTACTGTTTTTTTCCTCATCGTGACTTGACTCCGTGCCCTTCTATATCCCATTTCTTTCTTGCTTCACTGGCTTTCAAACACTCACCCCCTCCCTCTCATTCTATCATCCTGATGGCATCGAATCCGGTTTCTTCGACCGGCTCTGGATCGACTTGGACGGCTGAGAAGAACAAGTTGTTCGAGAACGCCCTCGCGGTATACGACGAGGGCATGCCCGATCGATGGCAGAGAATCGCGAATGCGGTTGGGGGGAAGACATCGGTGGAGGAAGTGAAGGAGCTCTATGAGATCCTCCGACATGACATCAACCTCATCGAGTCGGACAAGGTTCCTCTTCCACAGTACAAGGCATCTGAGGACAAGCTCGGCAATCGACACATGAGGTAACTGTCTTATGGCTCTTATACGATGAGGCAATAGATCATAGAACTGAGTCCTGACTAAGACCTTGTGAAAGAACCAAGATTTGTGATGTTATCATGCAACTTTCATAGGACGTTCAAACCATATGGGAATTCCTTTCTCTGGTGAACAAATTTGCTTTCTCCTAATAGAAGATCCTCGAGAGATTCGAGTCGTGTGATCCTGAGTTCTGGTTTCTGCTGTGCAGCTTGAATCATTCGAACTTCTGACCCGAGAAAGAAGAAATAGAAGCGGCGAGGACGAGCTGCGTCGCATATACCTTTCTCCTAGGGCGATTCGCTAACCGGATCCGCACTTGTGTAGATGATTTTGTCCACTAGATGTTCCGATTTGATCTTCTTCTTTCGATCTTATACCATCCTCCTAATTCCTCAGCATTTGTGCTAAGGAGCATAGGAACGACATAGCTCTCTATGTTCATTAAGCTGTGAAACTAATGAAGATCACGAATTTCTGCTATATTTAATCGAAAAGTATCAATTCTTTTAGCGTAGTAAGTTTTATTTATATATTTGCACTGATAAAACGGAACGTATTTATAACTCGAATTATCATACTATGCGCTAATAATCACTCGCTGTGGGGGAAAGTTACTAACACTTGCAGTGCGTTTGATTATAGTGATGGCTATTAGATTACAGGTATATTATAGTTTGGCCGACTTTTACAATGTTTTCTTGTAGTAATAATAGTTATTACAATGTTATTACTATTACAGCCTAACTGCAATCTATGACTTTTTTTTCTTGCTCATTCTATCAATGCTAGATTATCGATTATAATTAAGATATGCATTTTTAAAGTATTTATGTAACGATGTCATCAATCATTTTTATTTTTAGTTTAATAACTTATTATATGATTAATAAATGATAGGTAAATAGTCGTCGTAAGTAATTATGTTATCTTGATAATAAATAATTAGTTATTATGCTAAACATTATTTTAGCATAATATTAGTTGCTTCTTATTAGTTACGGTTATGTAAATATTCACAACTTAGCAATACATATTAACCACAAATTATATGGTTAAATTAAGAGCATAACTATAAATTAAGTGTTAAATGATAGATAAAACTTATTGCAAAATCTTGATGATATATATGATGTATTACACTCACGATTGATTACTAAACCGATAGTGATTACACTATAATATTAATTTTACCAAAATAACATGTTATGTGCTTAATCTAGAATTAAAATCATAAGTCAATATTTGATACATTAGATTACGCATTTAACAAATTATTTTGAGCATTAAACTCATGAATGATAATTGACCCTTAAAGAGATAATTATAAGGGAAAAAGTCACCAAAAACCCTCAAACTTTGCTTTCTGTAACACATTTACCCCAAACTTTTTTTACACAAAAAATCCCAAATTTATATCCATGTGACACATTTACCCAAACTTTTTTTTGTGACACCAAAAACCTCAAACTTATACTTGTGTGACACATTTACCCCACATAAAATAAAAAGACACATTTACCCCAA
The DNA here is from genome assembly GCA_001662345.2 of Metrosideros polymorpha var. glaberrima. Lineage (NCBI taxonomy): Eukaryota > Viridiplantae > Streptophyta > Magnoliopsida > Myrtales > Myrtaceae > Metrosideros > Metrosideros polymorpha. The sequence continues at coordinate 11,946,403 of BCNH02000009.1, forward strand.
TTTTTTTTTTTACTTTTTTATTAAATAAAACATTTTTAAAAAAAAATTGAGTGAGGGCCATCGAGGCCCTCAACCAGCCTCGCCGAGGGCCACCATCGCTGGGTGAGGGCCGGCGACCCTTGCCCAGTTCTGGGTGGCGGCGAGGGTTGCGACCCTCACCCAAATTTGGGCGGGTGAGGGTCGCCTGCCCTCACCCAGATCTGGGCGGGTGAGGGTTGCTAGGCCCTTGCTTGTGATCGGCGAGGGTCGTCGGCCCTTGTCGAGGCCTCGGCGATCCTTGCCAGCCTTCTCCGACGATGGGGGCGGCGGCAGCAAGGGCCTGTTGTATAGACCCCGATTTTCCCCTTTTTTCTTTTAAATATTTGATTTAATAAGGTAAATTACAAAAATGCCCTTGGATCAAGAATTTTTTGGGATAAATGTGTCACATTGATATAAGTTTGAGGTTTTTGGTGTCACAAAAAAAGTTTGGGATAAATTTGTCACACTAGACAAGTTTGAAGTAAATATGTCACATGGATACAAGTTTGGAGTTTTTAGTGTCACAAAAAAAAGTTTGAGATAAATGTGTTACAGAGAGCAAAGTTTGGTGGCTTTTTCCCTAATTATAATATTCCCTTTAATTTTGATTTTAGGGGTATTTTGAGAATTCTAATTTTAATATCGGTGCAACAGGTATTGCATTACTTAAACCAAACAACGTAACGTGAATTAAAACTCATTACATTACAGTGCCAAGAACATTATTCCGATTACCAGTCGATCCGACAAGTTGTCAACCTCGTGAAAAGATTGCCCACGATCGATGGGTCGACTCTTCCTTTTTTGTTTGTAGGTAAAGTGACTTTCTAAAGGCACGCTCGACTTAGCGTGGAGAGTGTAATAATGCACGTGTGGTTAACCCTAATACAATCCGTACGAACATACCCCATGCGTACTTATCATTAGGTTCTGGGGTCGAGAAGGTTGATGTCGGAAGTCATTCCCTCTGACTGACACTGGGCCAGCTTTTGAAAACGTATGGTTGGTGACTGTTGGACTTGCCCAAACGCACGCATCATCATCGCATTGCACCTTCTCTTTCCGAGGAAGAAGAAGGAGAAGAAGAAGAAGAAGCGGATGGCTTTGATGGAGTCACCGTTCAAGGTTCATTTCGTTTCTCTCTCTCTGTCTCTTTGCTTCTCAAGATCTGCCTTTCGTCCTCTAGTCTTTGGAGTCTCTTCTCGTGTCACATTTCGGATGTTGCTCGGTCGTTGGGTGCAAAACCATTTTTTTTTTTATGATTGTTCTGGTTGTTGTTGTTGTGGAGCAGATAATATTGGGTTCGTCATCCATGGCTCGCCGGCACATTCTAGCCGAAATGGGATACGACTTCACTGTCATGGTTCGTATATGCTTTCGTTGATTGAGTGCAAGAGTCTCGAATTTGGTTGGGATTTCAGCGTCTTGGGGGTTCGAGAATAAGAGCTCGAGTTATGGTTTTCTTCAGACTGCAGACATAGACGAGAAGGCTATAAGGAAGGAGAAGCCTGAAGAGTTGGTCACGGCTTTAGCCGAGGCTAAGGTAAATGGTCTTCACTCTCCTTGATAAGATCAAATCTTGTTCTGTTTGTGTTCTCCTCTTGCACATTGGCTTTGTTTGTGTGTCGGGAAGACTTTATGAGAAGTGCATTTTATGCAGTTGGAGCTCGGTAAGAAGCTTGTCCTCCTGAAATAAGAGCTTCTCAGCTTGAATGTTTGAATGTGATTTGATGTGGAGGTATGGCGGTGAACATGTAAAACAGGACACAAGAGTTATTGGCAAGCATGTCTTTTTTTTTTTGTTGACATTTTTTAAAACGAGGAGGCTTGTCGATCCGATAATGATTTTGTATGATTTTTAGTCATCGACAGTTAATTTGGTTAGTGGATGAGCGATTCAGCTTGCCTTGATACTTTCATAAGCCACAAAAACCTAGCGATTCTCAGCTGGAACTTCGAATTGGCTGCCGTTCTTATTTACCCTGCATTGTCAAAATATAATAAAGGACAATTCTTCAGTAGGATGTAAATTCCCAGCAGAGTTATTTACAAGTCAATTGCTTCATTTTGACGATTCGAGCAGTTGTCATTGGCTTTTCATGGCCAGTATCTTTTGATTTTTCAGCTGTTGGATTGACAATAAAGTGAGGTGTGAATGTTTATCTGCATGACTAATTTAGACCTGATATTTTAGGCAGCTGCTATCCTCTCCAGGCTCCAGAACGTGGATTCTTTTGTGGAGGATGTCCATACAACCCTCTTAATTACTGCTGATACAGTATGTTCTTTACCTATATATTTTAACTCTTGTGGCCAAATGCAGTATTCGACATTCATCTGTGTTGTGCAGTCACGTGACGGTTTATCCTTAAGTATATATTTCCTCCAATGTGTGTGTGCGCACGCATAATTCCTGTAGAGAAATCAGAATGAAGGAACTTAAAGGTGAAGTTGTGGAAAGCAGGAACTTGATTGTCTCTGTGTACCACGGAGTAATGCTACCGAAGTAGGTGTTAGTAACTTCAGTATGTCTTCAAGGGTCTTCCTCAAAGATAACCATCTAGACATGCCGGCAGAACTTTAGTTGCTGGAAATCGCGTCTTTTCATGATCCTTTATTGTGGACAGTGGGAGGCCCCTTGTAATATAGTTACCGAGAAACATGATGAGGAGCAGAATATTATGCCTCTTACAACAGAATAATCTCATTTAGGAAAACAGTAGAGATAGGTGTTGGCTTCTTTCCTTTATAGCAGTCTTTGCTGAGAGTTATTTCTAACTGATACGCCTAATTGATTTGGAGGTGGTGGTACATGAAGGGAGGATCAGGGAAAAACCATCCAGTAAGGACGAAGCAAGGCATTTTATTGAAGGTTTGCTAGACACTACATCCTCTCATATTCCTTTAGAAAAATGAAATTTGCCTGAATTCTCATAGCCGTTTATGTTCCAGGGTACTCTGGTGGTCGTGCAGAAGTTGTAGGATCTGTACTTGTAACCAACCTGAAGACAGGAAGGAGGGAGGCGGGATGGGAGCGAGCAGAGGTACTGCATGCTCATAAATACTTGCCGACGTTTAGTGATCTATTGTTTCCGAATATTTAAAGTCACACGGCATTCCGGTCTTCATGATTCTAGGAAGTGCATCAACTGGACCAAAAGCCATTCATATACATTCTAGTTTAATCTACTGTGTTCATGTCGTGATGGATGCTTTAAAGACTTCAAAGCCACATTATGTCCACTAGTTTGACAGCGAATCGCCTTTGAGCTACAGATTATCATAATAGTCCCGCTAATTTCAATTTCCCTTCTGACCTCTGGGTAAAGTATTGCAAATCTAGGTTTTCTTTAATTAACTCGAAATGGTAGGTACAGCGAGAATGTGACAGGAATGATGCTATTTTTTCATGGACAGTTTATTTTTATCGAGTCTTGTGCCCTCACAATGTGGTAATCTGAACCTCTATTATATAACAAGTATCTTGCCTGATGAATCATTGTTTTGAATCCAAGGACACTAAGATAGGTTATTTCTTTAGGTTAAAATATGCAAAGCATTAGTTATTGAGTAGTTCTGCTTTTTCGATTTTCCATTGAAGATGTGCCAAAATGTTGGGTGTCAAACAGGTATATTTTTATGACATACCAGCTCAGATTGTCCAGAGTCTGGTAAGTCATTTTGACAATGTTGTGGATCAGTGAACTACTTGTCAGTTGCCTGTTTTAAGTACTTACTGTCATTTGGCTGCCTCAGATTGATGAGGGAATTACACTCAATGTTGCTGGGGGTTTGATGCTCGAACATCCACTCACGTCGCCTTTAATAAAAGAAGTGGTCTCTCTCTCTCTCTCTCTCCTCATCTGCCTAAGGTGGGAGATCACTTTGTTGTCGCATCAAAGTCGGTCGAAACGTTGGACCGAGTATATGAATGTCAAACCAGGATAGTTAATGCCGAGATATAGCCATCTTTTTGTTACAAGTATGTAACTCTTATGTTTCCTACAGATTGGGACTGCTGATACTGTAATGGGACTCCCTAAATCTCTCACAGAAAGACTCATCCAGGAGGCCCTATCTCGACCTCAAAGCGAGGTATGCGTGAACCCAGCATAAAAATTGCTGAAATCGGAATCTTCAGGCACTTTGTTCGTCGCTGGAGTTGATGTTAAATGTCGTCATGAGCCCAATGTATCAACCCACCAAGGCATCAAACACGAGATTCAGGCACTTTGTTTTCCTGAGTTTCTAGCCGTGGTCATGGTTAGATACAGCAAATATTTCGGCCAGGAAGCTTGTGTGGCACTTGTATTCATTGCCAGGAAGATGACAAAGATGATCGAGCTTAGAAGGTATCATTATGTCTAGGAAATGTGAAAAGTTCTGTGCATTCATCTCAAAACGTCGGGAATGAATGCCCGTCATAATTTCTAGATACTTTGTGCGATGAGACATTCTTGTTCTATTTTCGTTCTGCTAATCAAATACTTTGCCTGAAAGGAAATGGATTGCCAATTCTTAAGTTATCATGACGCGTTTCTCAATTACTCATCGTACTTTTTAGGAGATCTATATTGATACCCGATGGTTGAATTAAGTCAAGCAATCGATTCGGATCCACACGGCAGAATAATAGAAACCAAGCTGGAAAAAGAATGGCATGCCATTTCCTTTGTGCAAAATCTAGTGTTATTCAATAAAAATCAACCGTGCCAAAACTTTTACATACATTTGAAAGTTTGTTGTTAGGATACAAGTTACTTTTCTACTCTCATGTATCACAATATCCAGCAGCCGCAAAATAACCTAAATAAAGCAAGCCATTCAGACAAAAATACACCACTCACCCAAGAAGACCTATTTCCCTTCATTCTTTGAGCAACAGCTTAACTATGTGCGAGGGAATAAATAGAAAGCAAGAGTACAACATAGAACACGCCCTAATCCGAGATCCTTGGAATTGAAGAATTTTTAGTTCATGAGCCTTGGAGCCTTAAGAAAATATACACTCCTCACGAAACCCTTCCCAACCTCACTGACAGTTTTTAGCATATCTACTGGGTCACTCCTTCCCTCACCTTCCTCGTCTCGTGCCCGTTTCTGCAAATTGCAAAATGAAATAGAACAGGTAAATGAAACAAAAACTTGCAGAAAATGAAGAGAAAGGCATTGTTGCACAAAGAATAAATTTGGTGAAAAAAAGCCAAATGTACCAGTCCAGATCTTTCCCATGTGAGGCCTATTGCATCACCACCGAGAGAATCATACCACAACTTGAATGTTTCCGGGAACTCTCTCTGTGAAAATCGAATCACAACATGCGGAGAAAAAAATTTCTTGAAGCATTATCCAAAATCAAGGCATTCAGCAGTAATTACCTGTAAGTCCTCAAGAAAACACTGCAAAGGATCAAACTTTACCATAAGCTTATTTTTTATTTCTTCCAAGCTACCCTTCAAGTCTTTTGATGTCATGAAGGGGCGGAAAGCTTTACTAGCACTTCCTAGCGCTACGGTTCTCCCTGTCCAAAGCATACAATGGTAAAGATTTGCATTGAAAGTAAAAAGTAGAAAAGAGGAAGCACGGAGCAACTCAAACTCTCCTAAGTACCTTCATTCATTTCAGATGGGAAAAGCAGATGTTGTGGGCAAGGCAGTTTATTCCTATGTAGAAGAATTACAGCATCATAGTTGCTCAAAGGAGTCCGGAAAAGGCACTACAGGGAAAAATTTGTGACATATCATTGTTGGTGGAAATGAGTTAATCACAACAGTATGCAGATATACAATGAAAACACGAATTGCTCACCTCCCATCTGTAAGTATTGATCTGATCATGCAATATTAGTTTGGTCAACAAATTTGCACTGCTTCTGGCATAAGCCACCAGCCTTTTGAGTTCCTTTTTGCAATAATCACAAAATTACTGTCAGAATAGGTACCGCATGCAATAAAATTAGCAGTTTCAAACCACATTCAATGTGGAGAATTATCAGATTGCACATGGACAGGCTTTTTACAAGATTTTCTATTTTTCCCCCTTCAGAATTTGCATCCAGAAAGTTAAGGGTGAAAATATTGCCAGACAACCACTATCAGCACTCCTTCCTCACCTTTATGAACTTGGATGTCTTCATAAAAAAAATCAACATTGAAAATAAAAACTAGATTTTCAGAAAAAACAGTGGCAGGTTATTGAAGAGGATGGTCTATAATATGCGCCAAATAAACAAATAAATTCTAGGAGCAGCATTTGTTTTATCAACCCTCACATGATTCTCACCTCCTCTAGCCTATAGTGTTCCCCATTCTCAAAACTTTAGTGATCTGATAGATGACAGAAGAACTACTCACCAGGAAATTGGGTGAGGATCTGGTCCAAGCTTCAGATGCCTTGTCATATGCTGTACCAATGAACATTGGAGGGTCTACAGCTTGTGGATTCTGGTCATAAATCTTTCTACTCATCATGAAATTTTCCTAGAGAGTTTGCACATGACCAATGTTAGCAACAAAAGAACATTCACTTCATCAGAAAATTTCGACACTCCCCATAATAAGCAATTGTTCGGACTCATCACTTACATTGATCTCTTTCTCATCATCTGGGCCCAAATCATTATTTATGTCAACAACTAAGGGAGAGAAAGTCCAATCATACTCTGACAGCAGCCTCAGGAACCTGTATTCCAAGTTATCAATGGAAATATTACTAAACATTTTCCTAATTCCAAACACTACCCCACATCAACCAATTGGATTATACAACAAAGGATAAATTAGTTTTGACGAATAGACTCGATATGAATTTATCTGAGTGTGATGCAGCCCACAAGAATGGGCTCACCATTTGGAACTCTTTATACTATATCCGAGGGATGCAAACAAGCACAATAAACTGGAGGTTAACAAATATAAAGTTAAATTGAGCTTCAGCATATTACAGCTTCACTAACAGGTGACAGCATCAGCTCTACTAATTGGCAATTATAATAAGGAAATTTGCAGCTTAACTACTATGTCCACCAGCAACAACGTGCCACTACTAACAGTACATAATAAAAAGAAGGATAATAACTACAATCACCCCACAGCCTCCGTGTATCAGCTTTCAAGCATTTGCATGATAGGAACTGCTGCTCCAACAAAAAGCCAGTAATAGCACCTTCACAGCTATAAGTGATTATCATAATAATCCAAGCAGGACATGGCATTGTCATTAGAGATCCTTTGAGACATGCTCAATTTAACAAGTATGAAAGAACAATCTCTCTCACTGTCTAGGAAGTGAGCTATAAGAATAGTAGCCAATCATGTGAAGAGTAAAAGTAGAATAACAGAAACAAGTGCAAATTGTTGGTTCACAAGTAGAAATCACTGAAATCTTTGACGAAATTAAAGAGCAACTCAACCTCAAGAAGCCAGTGATCCGTGAGCAGGGAGCGGTAAATGGAAAAGGCTTCAGAAAGAGATATGCGACCAGTAGCTCAACTGACTCCTCCTTTAGGCAAGGTGAAAAGAGATGCGAGGCCACCCACCTTTTTCCAAGCCTTCATTGCAGAACAAAGGTACACCCAAAATCAAAATACTGTTGCAACAAAAATAACCAACGGGGAAGTAAAAACTGAACATCCTACCTGACAATTGGCCCATATAATTGGTAACGACCCTGCAAGCCATTAATCATACTAGCATGCTGACCACGAATGAAAAGTTCCTTGTCTACAGAAGAGGCTTGCTTCCCTTGATCGCTTCCAACTGCAAATCAAGTGTGATAAGGTAAATAGTTCCTAAAATATAGAACTACAAACAAGCAGTCACATTAGGAGAACTAGAACTTACTTTCTTTCTTCAACAAACTCAAGCCCCTCTCGTGCAAGATTTTAAGACGAAAGGCAAATCCAGACATCAACACATCTACATCATCCTCACTTGCAGAACATGTCATTCCATAAGTATTCTGGAGACTGCAAAATAGCACACAAAATCATGAGTTTTCAAGATAATCAAATTTCGCAAAACTGAATTGAAATACCCACCTTTCTGCAATTTTAAGAAGAAAAGCGGTTTTAGTTTTTTCAACTGCTTCATCATCCATCGGCCAATTCCCAGACCCTTCCAACTAATTAAGCCAATACCAATAAGTCAGCGCATGAATTTATCAGTAACATCCACTGAGAGCTGAATCGAATAAACATGCCTGAATCATAACTTCCAGGGGTTGAATGCACAATGGAATCTTCCTAACTTGTCTAGGGAGCTCACTCTTCTCAGCAATCAATGGATGAGGTTCCGGAGGAAAAACAGATGTGAACCTGAAAGCTGTGAACACAAGTAAGAACTCAACTGCTTTTTGCCCTCTTTTGGCTGCCAGGAAGAAAGCCCGGAGTAAAATCAGATTGCCGCCTACATCCTGCTCACACCACCAGCTTCAAAGAACCACATTTCATCTAACAAATCCAGCATTTTATAGAATTCCAAAAAAAAGGACTTGACCTAATATGACAGATTTCTAATTGTGAGTAGAGATATTAATTCAAAATAGGAGGAAAACCCTTTGAACTTCTTCAAAGAACTGTGGTGATATTGCCTGTCTCTGTTCCTAGCACAAATTCTCTGATATGTCTGCTTCTACATACGCAGATGAGCTGGAAGAACCTCAAAGTTGAATCAGCGTAGTAAATGATGTCATTCCAGTTGCATGATACAGTGGGCTTTTTATTTGGTTACATCCATATTATGTGTTAAAAAGAAAAAAAGATGAGTGATACATACCCAGAACCACCAAGTACACAAAAGGGACGTCAAAGCCATGAAAAAATAAGTTGACGACAACAATAATCATACATCTACAACCTGCACTAAGTCCTGAGGAAAGAGACTGTACCTGAGTCAAGAGGCTGCACACTTGAGACCTTTAAAGGAATATCTTGAATGAGGCGCAAGCGTTTAGACAAAACCTCAAATGCTCGAATCACATATCCAGAGAATGCCATGGGATCTAACCAATTTAACATCGTAAGTGCAATAAACATATTTCGAAGAAAGTAAAAAGCATAACAGGCAGAACTTTGAGAAAAGCAAATCCAAGCAATCATAAGGAAGAGGCAAAGCTACCTTCAACACCTTGAAGCAAACAAAAATCAAGTTGATCCACATAATGTACTAAGTTTTCATTTGAGAGAGAGAAATGTCGTGTAAGTACATATTCCACAATCCTTTTTATAATGAGATGTCTCGTCCATGGTTGACAATCCCACACTGCAATATCAAAAGGTGCCAATTGTTGATCATCGAGGCAAAGGAAACGCTTTCAGAAGCATTCACTCACAGAAAATACAAAATTGCCTTACCTGTGCTTTCTGCAATAGTGCCATCCTTAAATCTCCGAAGCTCTGCCCTCTCCCCCCAGAACTTCCGGAATTTGAGGGCCTAGCAAATGAGTAAATGAAGTCTATAGTTAAATAACAAGAACTTTCTCGCATTAACATGAGAAAGAAACAGATGAGATACCTCCTCCTTGTTCTCAGCATTAGGGCCTATGTCAACCACTCTAAAAGCTTTATCTGGGGAGCTTATGGAAATTCCAACAAACAATGGCTCTTTACCAAGTGTTGATAAACCCTGGAATCATAACATACAGGGAGATATCCACATACAAAAACCATTAAATTCAAATGAAGATAATTAAATGACTTAATTAAGACACCAGAAAAAAGAAAATCCAATCAATACATTTTCTATACTATATTCAGAAGGGGTATTCTTCCACGCAACACGAACAATCTTTGCTCGATCACTCAGTCCTTCATGTAAAACTGATTGCATCTTTCGCTCATACAATCTCCAGCATTCCTTGTCCAAGCAAAAGCCAGATGCAAATACCTCTTTATTTTCCTTCAAGTCAATCCTAGAGACCAGATATGTGAAAGCTATTAGCAAGGAAAGACCATAATATGTACTTGAGCAAATACAATTGCTGATGATAGAAGGACCCAGAAATCATAAGAATCATTCTGTACCACTGACAGTCAGATTGGAAAAATAAAAGAGATGGAAAAGTGATTTTCTCCATCAATTCCATGATAGTACACTAATGGTTTTTCAGTATATTACAGTTCAACTATTCCCAACTCACGATCTGCCAGTTGATTTGACTCGCTTGCTGATTACATTAGCATATAGCTCAAGTTTGATATCAAAATCAACTCACACTTGATTGCATTTGCAGAACTTATATGCATTTGTTGTCATGCATATAAAACATATCACAACATATAAGTGAGATGTTAACTACTTGATTTTGCAAGCAAGCCACCTAACCCAAGTTGTTTTTTCAACTCAAATCAAACTCAATAACAAATAGAAGTCACCCAAGCTGAGTTTCCAATGAAAAGTGCCCAAGTAGACTCCTAGAAGCACCACTGGCTTAGCCCCCCTATTATGCCAGCTGTACGATAACAGATGCATCTGCATTTGCATCCCCCAGGTAAAGCATAGCGAATTCTACTTTCCAAAAGTGTGGTTCTCAACTTCAGAAGAAAATAAACAGGCCAGCTTTACACTATATGAAGCAATTATGGTGCTGTCATTGATTAATGAAATTGCTTTTTTATGCCTTAATTTTTGTTGACAGTTACAGTAGATATTTGTTGATAATAGGATTTGGTTCCCCAGCCCCCACTCTCCCCACCATGTCAACTGGTAATGCCTTAAATGTGTTAATATAAAAATATGGTGGAGTAGGTAGAACAGTACATGCATACATAAGTTACCACATTCACGTTTGCCAATTGGAAGATTCATCAATTCTGTAAAAAGCTTATAAAAATTATCAGCCGTTTATTAGGATTAATTAGTAAACAGTTCTCTGGGCTGCTCCAGTATTGTCCAATACTAGAATCTGATGGTCCCTGAAGGCGATTGGCCTTGGATTTGGGATCAGATGCAGGAATTACTAAGCATTTGACTGGTCCAATTCTCACAATTGATAACATAAGAGCACGGCCCCAAAGGACCTGCAAAAACGATCATGCTCCATCTATGTGAAAATCAGAAATTGTACTATATCAAGAATTAACATCAAGTTCAAAGGGAAATAACAGGACTTTATCTTCATCAGAACTGAGGGTATCTTTTTTCATATTTGTGTTACGTCATGGCAAAGAGTCCTAAGACTTAAATCTAAACTCCGCATTGGTGAAAGTTGGTTGGTACCCCTGGGCCAGACTCTTCTCTTCATAACTAAAAGTCAAGCATCTAAGCTGCTTGTAGCACATTTTTTCAGCTGTCACTAATCGATGAAATGTAGGCCATAAGGAACTTATTTGTAGAGGTTTGTTTAAAGTTCCATGCAGTACTTCACTGATAGCCTACACAGATTTATTTTCTTTTCTTGTATTTCCATCACAAAAGCACACAATTTGGCATATATAGATCATGAAGAGCAGGAGCCAACACTATTTTGCAGAAGCAAAATGCGGTCATGCTAGTAGAGAAGGCTCAATAGCACCATATGGCTTACCTTAAGCATAGATCATATTTAGCAGGAAAGTCGACCTTGGTCATAAAGATCTCATCGAAGCCACCATCTTTACACTTCTCCATGCATTTGAGGGTCAAAGCAACCTCATGTTGGAGCTGGAGCTCAATATAGGACATAGCAATTAGCAAAAATTTAGACTGAGAAATAAAAAAAAGCTAACATGTGATGCAAACAATAAATCAAAACAAGATTTATTACCTCAAGGAAACCATTGTCTGCTATGCGGAAAGCCAAATTAAAATGCGCAGATATATTGCATATAACTACTGGGAAAAGATTCATATATTGTGTCCTTTCCTGCATTGATGAACACTAACTGCATGTTAAGCTGCACAAGCCAATAATATCCAGAAGGAACTCAAAATGACATTGGCGACCTCTTATTATACTACACTCCTACAATGAAATCAAACACCTTGTTAGATCACGTCTAACGAGAAAAGACAAACTATGTTTCCATAAGCAGAAGGGCACCCTAACTAGAAATTCAACACAAGCACAATTCTTGTAGGTTCAAAATCTTGCCTGAACTAAGTACTACATGCCACTTCACAATAGAATTCAACAGCTATATTAATCTCTCTCTCTCTCACTTTGAAAAAGAGATAACATGCAATATCGAAAGGACAAAATGAAAAGAAGAAATCAGACCTCCTTCGATATACCATTCTCTCCCTCTCCTTGAAAGAAAAGTCCACGCTTCCATAATTTTGAATTGGCTGCAAGAAAATAAACTGTAAGAACTTAATCATGGTATTAGAACCAACCAACATAATAAAATTTATCGGCTGCCCAACGGACTCATAAAAAAAATAAAGAGTCTAATGTAAAAACTAAACATCAATTTAGAAAAACAGCTGATTTTAATAGCTGTTCACAATAAACCCAAAAATGTATTGATTGCACAACCTATATCCTCAACCTTCAAAACTCATAATACTCAACTGGATTTACCAAATCTGAGATTTGCTTCCTTCAAGTTCAAGCTCTCATGTCAGGTAATTGCACAGACGGGGATTATCGTAGGGCAATTCTTCATTGAGGTCAAAGCTGTTTAAGGATAGGAAAACCACTGATGGTTCGTGATTTTCTAAATGGATCTCCACTTTACAATGTGAATAATCATCCTATCTGTCACTTCTAATGAATCCTGAGATTTGTAGTAGCATCTGATAGCTTCAGGCACCTGCTTAGTTATTGTTCTACAGTTTCTGACTGTCCATGAAGAGCACTCCCTTCAGTTACGTTTTCTTACAGAAAGTTGAAGGTACTCTATAAGATATTCAACAATGTCTTTGACTAAAGTTTGTGTTAAGAGTCCCTTCCTAAAATCTCCTTATACCACTTTATCTTCTCAATCTAAATCAACCTTTTCTTTCCTTGTCTTTCTCAATAAAAATGCAGAGAATGGTCGCATTTCGGAATAAATTGACAAACAACTCAAAGAAACTCTTGTTCCCAAGCTACCACACAAAATGGTAACAACAGATGATTAGTGGGGAGAGAGCAATATTAACATACCAATGAAGTCAAGTGTAATGCGGAATATCTGCATTGCTTTCAGTGAATTGTTAACCTTGCCAGCATTTACAAGGTATGACATGATGACAGAAATTAAAAATCCATTTAAACTATCGTGAATGTACAAGGAACTCCTCTGCCGGGCCCAGACCTGTGGATAATAGCATTATGCATTATTTCTTCCACCAGTAAATTATTCAACAACATTAAATCACCAAATTTTCTAGAGTCATACTTTGAGCAAAATTACTGCCTCCCTTAATTCCTTACATCCAACAAGTGTTTTGTTCAGTAACTCCACATTATTCTCCATAAACATGTCCTCCAAAATACTAGTATTGTATGTCGGTGTAGCTTGAGCAGTACCTTCAAATTAGAAAGTAACATGTCAGTTTCAGTAAACACATTACCATACATACAGAATCCAAACTTAAGGCAAAATACAACCTTGATTGAGAGCACGGATGTTGCTGCGGTTCAAGTTCAGCTTTGAAATATTGAATAAGGATTTGGCGGTAGGAATTAATCGGACAAATAATCCAGGAACTTCAACAGGCTTTACAGCTAAGACACAAAAAGATGGAATTTAGAAATCAACATGTGTTTTTAAAGTCAAATCAATATCAAAACAAGAAACCAATACTCAGGCTCTGTTTGAAAAGTGCAAATAAAGCTGATGCAGAAAATAAAATCCAACCTGGATGGACTATTAACACGGGTTTTCGAGCCTCATTTTGGAGGAAGGACCACTCAATCTTGCTGACTGATGTAGAGAACTTCAAATATTTTTTTATTGTGCAGAGGTATAAGCATCGTTTGGCAAAGTACCGATGATCCAGATAATCTTTCTCATGGAAACATTCCTGTAGATAAAACGTTCAAATCATAGACAGAACATATATGGACAATTTGACAAAGAATGACCAGCAAAGTTGGACAAAAAGATCTGAAGCCATCATCTGAAATAAATGAGATTAGCATTCATAACTTGTGTCTTCCTTAAGGGAAAGCATCAAAACCAGATACGCCAAGTGCATAAGAGCAACCACTTTAGCTTGACAATGACACCTTGTTTTGTTGTGTGACCATGAATGAGAAGCACGACCTTTAGATTATTTTTTATCTCTATGTAAGAGAATTGACCTCTTTTATGCCATGGCCTAGGTGATGCATACAAGTGAAACTAAGCAGTTTTGTACTACGTACCTATAAAGTGTAAGTTAACTTGATACAAACTAAACGACATAACTCGGTTCACGAAAGGCCCTAACCTGTACAGGATTCTACCAAGGACCTCACCCTGTCCACATAGAAGTAGAGGCAACAAGAGACTCTATTCAATAATTAATTGGTGAAGTCCAGCATCAATTGTCCAAAACAATCCCAACAATTAACACATGCTCCCAATTGGCCCACACCCCATTCCAACAAACTCGAAAGGTATTGAGGGAATTCACCTAGAGAATTACCTTCGGCAACCCAATGAAAAGGTCTATATTCACATCAGGCTTCGCAATGCAACGTGTAGCATAGCTGCCCCCAGCGTCAATGGACGTCGGCTTCTTGAACTTGAACTCAACTTTATCTGCCCCAACGTCTCTCACAAAAGCCGGAGCCAAGTCCGCTGTGACCTGTGCGAGTTTTGCCGATACTAATGACCACACAGCCCAAGTCAAAAAAACGACATTCGCGACAGCGATTTTCTTTTCCTTTCTTAAATTTCTTTCATCCGGTAAAGTCACACGAGCGAAACGCTTGGCCAAGAATCAGGCCATGCAAAAAGTTCGAAAAACCCTGCCTAAGCAGCTGAATTCTGCTAAGCTCCGAAAACAATAGAGCCGCAAAAAGTTCGGACTTTGGCAGCCCAAGCAAGAATTCAATGCCGAGTTCCAATTCATTCTTCTTCTGCCACAACCAAGCAAAAAGCGTGGGCCTTACAGTTAGAAAACGAGTCGAACCTGCAAGTCATCAGGAATCTCGCCGATGGCGTCTTTGATGGCAGACACCGCGTCGTCGACGAGCTTGGTGAACGAGGGCGAGTACTCGACCTCCACTTCCTTCAGCAAGTCCCTGACCTTCGAGTCGATCGGGTCGGCCGACGAATCAACCTCCATCTTGCTTTTTCGGCTTCTCGAGCTTCCAAAAGATTTGACCCGAGAGATTGCTGCTGAAAGCTGAGAAGGAAACGGAGGGGTTTTAGCCGGCGTTAGGGTTTAACAGGCACAGCGACGCGTTGGCGGGAGGAGGAGGAGGGGGGGAGGAAGGAGACGCAGGAGAGGAAAACGAATTGGGCCCAAATTGAATCTCACTTGCAGGCCCAACAATTGTCCAAGGATTGAGGGTGGGCTAGAAGCCCAATTTATTTTCATTTTTTGGTAATAAATTCTTGCATGTTGATTATTATTATTATTATTATTATT
>BCNH02000009.1:11969322-11990509 GCA_001662345.2 Metrosideros polymorpha var. glaberrima
GCGTTCGGCAGTCGACGTCCGGCAGCCTACGAGCGTGAGAAGGAAAATGAGAAGTGAAAATAAAAAGAGAAAAAACCATTAAAAAAAACCCTCAAATTTATGATTGTGTGACGCATTTACCCCACTTGAAATAAAAAAACCCATTTACCCCTAAATTTTTTTTTATTTTCACTTTTTTCATTAAATAAAATATTCAAAATAAAAAAAATAAAAAGGGAAAAATCGGGGCCTAGGCGGAGGCCCTTGCTGCTGCCGGCCCCGTCGCCGAAGAGGGCCAGCAAAGGTCACCAGGGCCTCAGTGAGGGCCGGCGACCCTGGCCGGCCTCAGGCGAGGGCCCAGCGACCCTCGCCGAAGCCCGGCGACCCCCGCCGGCCCTCTCTGGCGACGGGCTGGCGATAGGCCGACGGCGGCAAGGGCCTGCCGCCTTAGCCCCCGACCCCCCCTTTTTTTGTTTTCTTTAATATTTTTAATGTTTTTAAAATATTTTATTTAATAAAAAATAAAAAAATCACTTCTGGCAAGAATTGATTTTGACATAGAGAATCAATTCTTTACCAAACACAAATCTCATTCCGAAGTAAAAAAACTGTCCCAGAAGTCATTCTTTACCAAACGCATTTCTCTTTCAGAATCACTTCTGGCAGAAAATTAAAAATTCTGATAGGTTATCAAGCGCACTCTAAAAGCATTTAGATATGTATTTTGACTGTTTTCAAGACTAATTAGGGACAACAGATATAGAAATAGCATGACTAGCTGCCGGAAATTAGTTTTTAATTGCAGTTGAATAATATATGAAAATCGACTTTTCACCAAAAAAAAAAAGAGAATAAAAGAAGATCATTGACTGGTCAGTGATGCAACGGTACTTCTCAAATCATGACCTGTTTAGCCAGCGACTTTGAAGTTCAGCTGAGGACGCCGCTATGATCCTCAATTTTTCAAAAGCAAGATCTCAATAATGACAATAATCGCCAGAACGTGGGACCAAATTGTTGGTGCTTGCTTGTGTGCAATCTTGATACGTTTGTTGCTCTTCTTAAAACCCTAATTTACTCTACTTCCGGAAAGCGAGAGAGTCTTTCTTCTTCTTAGGTCGGATTGCTTGGCGCAGCGACGAGCTCAGATCAGCCGGAAGTTGGAAGCGAGAGTACTTATCGGAGAAAGCCGTGATCCCGTTGCTTCGGTTGCTCAATATTTAGATGGCCCACTGTCTGAGAGAGTCCAGTAGCTGAGTGATTTGCTAAAGCCCAAGAAAAATAATCTTGTCATGAAAACGGGTCTCCTGTTCTCACAATCTCTTTGGAATTTGTTATGTTTTGAAATATATATATATATATATTATGTATTCTTCACGTTTACCTTTAAGAAACTCATTCCCGGTGAAAAAAAAAGTTTGAATGGGGTGAATTCCACGGGAGACTCACCCGATTTAAAATCCAGTGTTCGTCGTTTAAACCAGATTCAACGTACCTAAATTTGGCCCGATTCGAAGTACATTATGAAAATTCGAATGTCTCCTCCTAGAATAAAGAAATGATAAATCGAAACTCGATTGTGTTACGGTGGAGGTGAGAAAATCATCTAAACACTAGAATAGTAGAATTCCCAAATATTTGAGGGATAATTAGATTACTGGTTCTCAAATTTTGTCAATATGCAATGTTGTTCTTAAACTTTTAATTGCTTCAATTAGACTCCTAAACTTTTAATCATGTAATATCTTCTTTAAACTGTCAACGTTTAACTAAGTCTTTGGGTTTTTTTTTTAAATGTTCAATCTCTCTTTACATTAAAAGAATGAATCCATTACTTAATAGGAATAATGTCTTCTTCTCAAGTTTTCAATCAAGATTGCGTGAAATGAATAATTTCGACCCAATTGATGTGTGATCAGTCTGTGAGAATAGTGAACGTGTTTAATGGAACGGAAGTGGTTGGCGTATTTGAGGAAAAATAACTTTGAAAAGAAGAGGCCACCACCAAGGCATAAAGGAGCATTCCACCGGTCAAGGATAAAGAGCTTTAAGATTTGCCACCAAAGAATTGGATAAAGAACTAAAGGAACTACAAACTTGAGTGGAATTCTCATATTTTGTCAAGTCAAAATCTGCATGCCTACAATGGAAATGCACCCCCTGTTTATTTATCGATGGACTAAGACAATGGAAACATTAAATTAGAAGATTACTCAAATTGGGAAACCAATTTTAACTAGGAAACCTACTTAGACTAGAAAGGAACCCCACCCGACTTAACCCAATCGAATCGGCGTATATTCTTTGGTCTCTGAAATTCATCTTGGAGGCCTTCTGCTCATTGGATCATGTTATGGCCGAAATTTCGCTTTGTTTACATAAATATCATGTGTGCTTGGCTGATTGATGAGGTTTGAGATGAGTTTGTGAGTGGATAATTATCAAATGGAATTTGATGCTCCCGCATCTCTACCATGTGATTCAACAGCAAGAACCGATGTGACAACAAAAAGGCAAGAATCATCTAAAACGACGACTGAATCTCTTCCAGAGTTCTTCCCTTTGTCTCTGGGACAAGGAGTGTCACAAAGACAACAGTGAAAGCAGCCACAACTGCATAGATTGTGAAGGTACCTGTCGAAAAATTGCAAAGGCCATGTCAGCCAGCAATTGGTGTTAAGCATGTGAGAGCGTGTCGCAGGGGAGAGGGAGAGAGAGAACCTCCAGCGCTCCAATCCAACAGTAAGTTTGCTGTCACCGTGATTACCCACGTTGTTGTCCAGTTTGCCAACGTTGCCATGCTGCCGGCGAGGCCCTTGATATCCGCCGGAAGAATCTGGCGTGCAGAAAGAATGAAAGTTTGAGTTGGTCTCCATGAATGACAAGATGCTAGGACATATTTCCTGGTATTAACTTATTGAAATGACTATGGATACGTGGTTACCTCAGACATGATGAGCCATGGAATAGATCCCATTCCCAGAGAGAAGGAAACAACAAAAGCCTGGACATGATGACGTTCAGAACATACCTTCAAACTCATTGAGCACAATGAATAAGAACAAACAGTGAGTATAAACGATCATACCACAAGCCCAACCACTGACGATATTCCCATTATGCTGTATAATTTAGACTCTTCTGAAGCAGAACTCTGGAATATGGAAGAACAATGCCTCAGGAAAAGCAGCTATTGCATCAGAAAAGAAAGGGTTGTGCTAACAGCATTACTGACCTCTATATAGAATGCTACAGCCACAAAAAGAAGGCTCAATGTCATTGTGGATGAGGATACCTGCAAAAAGAGACTTAGATACCCAATTTGAGCATGTTTTAGAGAGTCTTAACTTTAGTGAGAATCTAGTCATACGCACTATGAGAAGCAGCCTTCGGCCTGCTTTATCCGGGAGACAAGTCGCAACCCCAGTGGCAAGAACCTACAGCATGAAGGGTCCTTACAACTTATATTAGGTCAAAAGTTTTTTGCATTGTTTAACTGCTACCACCGAGAGACTCGTCAATTTACCTGGATAGCACCGAGTCCGACAGTTGCGACATTACTTGAAGAAATCCCTATTCAAAATCGATGCACATTAGTAGAAGCCTAATCAACCCAGAGAAGCTTTACTGGGTTGCATCCGTTAACAGATGCTATTCAGAACAACAGCAAGGATCAGCATGCCTTTGCTCATCCTGACTAAAGCAGAACCTAAAAGAGAAATTTCTTGTTTTTTTGCAGGCTTGTAGAACCTGCCAGTAGTATCCTCTAGGGAATGAAATAAGCCAATTGATTGAACTATTGATAATTAATATCAACCAATTCTTTCAACAACTCTTGCATTGTTCAAGTTTAGGGCTTTTCTCCAACTTCAATTGATAGTCCTCTATTCAGATCTATTTAAATAGCAAAAGAAAACATTTGATTACTAGTCTTTTTAATTGAACCTAACATAATGTGACATCTGGATCCTCAATTAGAAAGAAAGTACAATCAAAAGCAAACTTTCTGGGGAGAAGAGCATAATGAATAGTTTTCAGCTTAGTCCCTAATGATAACATTGAATAAGAGAAAGATTTAAAGTTTCAGGTTGTAATAAATTCACTTCTTCGCTCTAATTAAACTAAAAAAAGGCTGCAATGCAACACAATCAGTCGCTACCTGCACTTTCGAAAATTGTGGTGGAATAGAAGAAAACACCATTGATGCCACTGAGTTGCCGGAGCATAAGGAGTCCAATACCAACCTGCAACACATAAATTTGACACAAGAAGGGACAAGATGTCAAAGTAAGAGATAATAAAGTTTAGGATAGATTCAAGTGAAACATGTACCATTAATGGAAACCAATATCCTTTCTTCTTGAGCTCTGCAAACCTGATCGTCGTTCTATTGCTTGTTGATGCAACAGATCTCTGCGTGAAGCATATAATTCATCACAACTGATACTATTTTATAAAGAGAGAAGTTGAAACATAAGTAGATCCATTATCAGCAAACTATCTCAGGTTCTTTTGCAGTAGAAAAGGCTAAAAGAACCGCATGGACGACAATTTTTTCAATATCGCAACCTTCAAGTTGGAAAAGCTTTTCAATACCTTGATTTCATTAACTTCGAGGGAAATATCAGTATCGAATCCCCGTAGGACCTGCAAAGAGGCTTCAAATTCCTCTGTCAAACCCATTTTGGCCTGCGGCATTTTCCATTGCAAGTCACATAAAGCAGAAGAGAAACATAAGGAAACAGTGAATGGAGAAATCAGAGCAGGAAGTTAATAGTGGGATGGGTTTAAACAAAGAATTAATTGCATAAAAGACCATATCAGATTTCATACCAACCATCGAGGAGACTCTGGGATGAAAAATAAGCCAGGAATCAATATTGTACATGGCAAAGACCCTGCAAATAATATTAAAAACCAATATCAAGGAATATAACCATTGGCCAATGACCTTATAGAAGAGATACCATCATCTGTAAAACAAATGACCTGTTGTTCGTTATATATTGTAGAGAGATATGTTCAGAATTAATTAAATAAAATTTATGTGGGCATTGCAGATGTTCGAAAGCATCATATGTTGTTAGCAAAAGGGGAAAAAAAAAAAAACAGAGAGCTCTTTCATGTTGGAAGTCTTGTGTCCGAAGTTAAGTAGATCCAGCACCACATACTTCTCTTTGAATATCTCTTCATGGACTTACCCAAGACAGCAAGGATCCTCCAGTTGAGAAATAGCCCAAAAAGGTAAGCCAACAATGTTCCCATCGTAATCGAGAGCTACCAAAGAAAGGGAAATGAAGCATTTTTCCATGATCTGTTGAAGCAACTTCAAAACTATTTAAAGGAAAATGTATCGTGTCAAGCAGACGACGAAAAGTGGTAAGGTGCTTTGACCTGATTCACAGACCCCAGGGTTCCTCTCATGTTCTCCGGCGATATCTCAGCTATGTAAACTGGCACCTATAGATACCAAGAAGGGCCAGAATTGAGATTTGTCACAATGCTGTCAAGTGCAAGTGCAAAGGGTTTACTAAGAAAGAGCTTTCCCAAGATTACCACGTAAGAAATTACACCCACTCCAAATCCCTCCAACAACCTTCCTATGTATAAGAATGAGGAATCCTACAGAAGCAGCCAACGAGTACATAAGAACGTAGCTGTGGTCGACCAAATTTCACGAATTATCTGACCATGGTGATCACTCACCTTCGCGAACGATATTGCCAACCACCCTAGGACATTGGGGAGCGCGGCGATCATAAGAGACTGCAGTCAAACATTGTAAGAAACTAACAGTGTCCACACAAGCGTCATAGAATACCTAACAGAAGCAATCATAATGACGCCGTTTCGTACATTTAGAAGGAACAGGTCAGCTCAGCAAAGCAGGAAATCGGCGATAAAGTTCCAGCATGACAATATCTTGTTAGATTGTACAGTTGTTCATTCATTCTATGCATCAATTTGTCGTAAGCGGTGAATCACATCAGCAGCTTCACCCATAATAAGCAATAAAACCCCAAATAAAAATGTAAGTTACTCAAAACCGAGCATCTTATTATAATTTTTATTTTCAGGATGTTGGTTGTTCAGTGCTGAAATTTTCCAAAATTCAGTCACATTATCCAAAGAATAATTTCAGCAGAAGAGCAAAAAGCCAGAAGAACTGAGAGCTACCCCGAAATTGCTTAGAGCTGACTAAGACAAACGATACAAGAAGCTCCTATGAAAATGGCAGCAGATCGAAATGGGCGGCATACCCCTTTCCGACCGATGTACTCCGCCATCTGGCCGCTCATGATTGCCCCAATCATACCTCCCACATTCACCAAGGAGCTGAATATCGAGTACTGTATCCCCCATTATGCCGCAATTGAGAAGAAATTGCGTCAATGTAATCAAGAAAAGATCCAAAACCAGAACAGGAAGATTGAATTCTAGATCCTGAAGCAAGTCTAACCTGTGAGACCGAAAGGCCTAGGTCGCTCATTATGTCCTCCTCCGTAGGAGACGAATATCCGCACTGAAAGCCAAAACAGCGCGAGCATTACACAACCGCAAAATTCGCCCGATAAATAGATCGGATCGATAGGTAGGTAGATGGATGGATCGATAGGTGCATTGTGCAAATTCGGGCTTACAGTGAATCCGAACTGAACAGAGCCTAAGGCGACTATCAACACGCAGAGGATGACAGAGACGGAGCTGCCGCAGAGGATCTTCGCCGATCCGGAGAGGCTGGACCGCCTCGACACCTTCCCCTGCATCGCATACCACACCCCTCTGCGGAGGAGCGGCCTCCTCAGGTCCCTCCCGACCTCAGCGTCTTCAATGGCGCCCATGCCGAAGCTCGAGGCCGACAGCTTCTTCAGAAGATGCCGCCGCCGCTGCCGCTTCTTCCTCCTTAGCTCGAGCTCGAGCGAGAGAGAGAGAGAGGCGATGCGAAGGGCGATTTGAATCTTGAAGAAGGATCGTGAATTGTTGTGGAGGACGATCGAGAAGATGGTGTGAGATGATTAGTCGTTCCTCAGACTGTGACTGTTACTAACAGTGTGTTAGTGTTGGTGTGGACTGCGGAAGCAGAGGAAGAAGAAGATGGCGCAAGAAGGTGGCCGGTGCTGACCCTCAGATGGGCGCGCGCATCTTGAAATTAAAAGATTGCGGTGACACCGTTGCACGTGTCGGACGTCACAGAATTTGGTGGCCAGCCCAGTAGCCTTTAGTATCACGTGGCTTGAATTCTTATTTTTTAACTACTCCCCGTTTTTTTTTTTATTCCTTTAAAAAAGATTTGTATATTATATAATAAGGTTAATACCACGAAAAATTCAAAACTGTACACTCATGATAAATTTATCTCAAACTATTTTTTTGACAAAAAAAAAACTTAAATTTGTACACATGTGACAAATTTACCTTAAATTGATACATTTGTGACAAATTTATCACAAACTGGTACACTTGTGATAAATTTACTATCCGTTAGTTTCCGTTATATTGGATTAATACAACAAAAAACCTCAAACTGACAAACCTATGAAAAATTGTGGGTAAAACTCCAAAATGGTACACTCCGTTAACTGTCATGTATCATTAAACTCAGCAATTTGACGGTAAAATTTGACGGGAATTAATGGAAGGTAAATTTATCATAAATGTACCATTTTGGGATAAATTTATCACAGATATACTAGTTTGAGATTTTTCATGGTAAAAAAATTAGTTTTGAATAAATTTGTCACAAATATATCAGTTTTTGGTTTTTCTTGGTATTAACCCATTATAATATGATCCACCTATTTTCAACCTTTTCTTTTTGTTTTCCATCACTTTGTTTTTCTAGTTTCCTTTTCTTATTGAGTTAATTTAAATTTTAACAAAGAGGTAAGCTCTAAAATGTTAAAGCATGATTCCATAGAAATCCAATCAATTTTGTATTCGATGCCTACAAATCTAGTTATCATTGTTTATTATCACTTTGAATTTAATTTTCTTTAAATTCATAAATGGAAGTAAAATAAATACTAGGAATGCTTATAATGCCTATTGTGGAGGCCAGTTGAACAAGATCACCCATTAGAGAATTAGCATAGTAACCCGACTTACATCATTGCTTTGTTATTTTAATTTATCACTTGCTATCTTTGATCATCTTTATAATTTTCAAGCATAGTTGAGCGAATAGAAATGGTAAGTGAGTGTCTAATTTTATTTCTGACGTGTATACTTACTAATTTGAGACCTCTAAGAAATTGGCCTTTTTTTTTTTGTCAAATCTAAGAAATGGCTTGGTTCATTGTATTTCTCAAGCTAAAATACAAAGTATATGGTTCTATCGTCATTATTTTAATGTTATATCTTAAAAATTAGTTTGAATGAAGTATGTCAATAAAAAAAAAAAGATTGCGTGGAGCGAAGCGCGAGTATGTTGTTGGTGAAAAGATGCTAAACTCTCTTTGCGGAGAGGAGAGTAGAGTGAATTCCCAACTCTCACCATTTTTCCATTACATATTCCCACTCACTTTGATCTTTTAAAACAAATCAATTTCCCCTTTTTCAATTATTAATGTATATTTTGGCCAAAAAAAAAAAAACTACACGTCTATTTATTTATTCTATATATTAAAGATGATTTTCAGAAAGACATATCACATTTGTCACTTCATCCCTCATCCCTCATCCCTCATTTCTTTTTCTTTTTTTATTTTATATTTTATTTCAAACATTAACTTTTGCCATTTGTATCTTCTCCTTTCTGCCACTCTTTTTTATCAATTTTTTTTCTTTTAACTTTCACGGTATATTATCTGACTCCTTTTCTTTCATCAAATATTTCATAAGGGTCACATAACTTAAAATGCTGTTACACTATTTGACCTTAACAATCTATAAGTGTCAAAATTTTTATTTAAGTTCCTAAATATTGCGAGTCAGCCCTATTTAAAAAAATTGAATAATAATGATGATTGCATGCTAATATATCTTATACATGATTGTGAATTCACTATATGCAAAGGAGACAAACAACCTTATCAATATTTTATTACTAATCGAGTCATCAAAACATTTAGCGCAACATGAGATGTCATTTCAAAAACTATCACATTGGTTTTAGTGTGACAAAACATGGATGGCCTTGGAAGTTATCATTTTAATAAGTCTTCCAACTCTAAAATTATAGAAATCCTTACGTATAAAGGTAATTTTGGAGTTATTTTTTTATTGATTGATAGGAGAATCTTCAAATATCTTGATTACGTATATAAAAATTTCTAAACTTTATTAAAAAATATATTTAGACAAATTGAGATTTATAGAGAGTGCTACAGATGTTGAAAAATTGAAAAACGATCAAGCAAATAGAATATCAAATTTCTAGTGTAACGAAAAGATTATAATGTTGTGATTGTTAAATCTTTTTGGTCCGGTAGCAACACGTGGGTTAATATGTTAGTAAACACGACTTTCATGTAACACACGTTTTTCTTTTCAATTTTGAAATATCTCAAAAGGAGCCGTTTTTTTTATTTTTATAATTGCAAGGACATTTTTTAGACCTTTTCCATGAACACATCGATGGTTTTTTGCGAGATAGATCCACAGAAGAGAAAATAAAATAAAAAATCAGGAAGAAAGGAGTCTATGCTCAGTAGTAAGAGTAATTAAATATATACTTTGACTTTTTTTAGAAAGTGCTCGGGAGACATTATAGTCCGTATGATTAGGTAGGGATGCCGGATAAAGTAACGGCATGACTAGCTGTCGGAAAATTAGTTTTTATTGCAGTTGACTAATATATGAAAATCGACCTTTTTACCCTAAAAAAACCAAAAAGACCAT
Organism: Metrosideros polymorpha var. glaberrima; assembly: GCA_001662345.2. Taxonomy (NCBI): domain Eukaryota; kingdom Viridiplantae; phylum Streptophyta; class Magnoliopsida; order Myrtales; family Myrtaceae; genus Metrosideros; species Metrosideros polymorpha. The sequence goes on from BCNH02000009.1 coordinate 11,979,142, forward strand.
CCACTGGTCAGTGATGCAACCGCACTTCTCAAATCACACTCGAATTTAAATCACCTAACATTGTGTACCTAACAAACAGCCTGACTCGAAGTGCATTATGAAATATCAAAGTCTCCTCCAAAAAAAAAAAAAACCCCGATAAACCGAAACTCTTACCGTGGTATGGTGAGGTGAGAAAATCATCTAAGCACGATAGCCGTAAAATTCTCAAATATCCGAGGGACAATGAGATTACCAGTCCTTAAATTTCGTCAACAAGCGATGTCATTTTTAAATTTTCAATTGCTTCAATGAGACTCCTAGATTTTTAAACGATGCGTAATATCTTCTTTAAACTTTCTATTAGTTTAATAAGGTCTTTGTGTTAAAGGAATGAATTCGATTTACCACAAAACTCTTAGAGTACGTTTGGTAACCCTCCATAATTTTTAATTTGTGCTCCAGAATTACTTCTACAGCAGTAATGCGTTTGATAAAGAATTACTTGTGGAGCAATTTTCTACTTCTGAATAAGAATTGTGTTTGATAAAAAAAGTGATTTTTTAGGGCCAGAAGTGATTCTTTTATATTTTCACTTCTCATTTTCTTTATCCTTTCTTTCTCACGCAGGCCGCCACCGCTCCCGTTGCCGGCCGCCCTTGCCGGTTGCCAATCCCCGTTGGTGGGTTTGTATCGCTGGCCGTCGATCCCTGTCGGTGGTTTGTATCACCAGCCGATTGCCAGTCAGCTGCCATCGCCGATTGCTGGTTCCCGTCGGTGAGTTTGTATCGTTGGTCGTTGGTTGCTGGGCGGTGGGCGATCATTGGCTGCCGTCGGTCGCCAATCCTCGGCCACCGTTTGGTAAACTTGTCCGAAGCAAAAATAGAATGAGAGCGCGTTTGATAAACATTCCAGAAATTTATTTCTCATTCTTTTCCAGAATTGATTTTGGTAAGAATCAATCTTGCCAAAAGTTGAATTCTGGAATAGAAAAGAAAACAAATGCACCCTTACTCAATACGAATGATGCCTTCTTCTCAAAGTTTCAGTCGAGACTGAGTGAAATGAATAATTTCGCGCCAACTAATGCATGATGAGTTTGCCAGAGTTGTGAATCGAGTTTGATGGGAACGAAAGTGTTTGATATGTGTGAGGGAAAATAACTTTGGATAGAAGAGTTCACCATCAAAACATAAAGGAATGTTCCACCACGAAGGATAAAGATTTTAAGATTCATCACCAAAAAATTAGATAAAGAGCCGAAGGAACTACTCCCTTGAGTTGAGAGGAACTCTCATATATCGCCAAATCAAAATTTACATGCTTATAATAGAGAATGCACCTCCTATTTATCGATGGACTAAGACTAGGAAAAATTAAACTGACTAAACATAAATTTAGAAGACCACTCAAACTGGGAAACTAAGTTAAACTAGGAAACCGGCTTGAACTAGGAAGCCAACTCAAATTAGAAAATCTATTTAAACAAATAAATAACCCTCCAATCTTAACCCAGCCGAATCGGCATTTATTCTTTAATTTCTAGAAGTTCATCTCGGAGGCCTTCTCCTCATTGGATCCATTGGATCATGTCGTGGCCGAAATCTCCCTTTATTTACATAAATGTCAAATATGCTCGGCGGATTGATGAGGTTCGAGGTGGGCCTGTGAGTTGGCTATTATCGATGGAATTTGATGCTCCCGTGCCTCTACCATATTATCCTGCAGCAAAAATCAATGTGACACCAGGAGGCGAGAATCATGCAAACGACGACTGAATCTCTTCCAGAGTTCTTCCCATTGTTTCTGGGACAAAGAGTATCACAAAGACAACAGTACAAGCAGCCACAACTGTGTAGATTGTGAAGGTACCTGTCAAAAATTGTAGCGGCCATGTCAGTCAGCAGCAAGTGTTAAAGCATGAGGGAGGGAGGGAGGGAGGGAGGGAGGGAGAACCTCCAGCGCTCCAATCCAACATCAAGTTTGCTGTCAACGTGATCACCCACGTTGTTGACCAGTTTGCCAACGTCGCCATGCTGCCGGTGAGGCCCTTAACATTCGCCGGAAAAATCTGATATGCAAAATGGAGAAAAGCTTGAGTTAGTATCTATGAATCACGAGATGGAGACACATGACCATTGAGCAACCTTCACTTGAGGGTGCAACCTGGAGGAGAATCCTCTACTCTTGGATTTAGTGAAAAATAAGTAAATTGTGCTTACCTCAGACACGATCACCCATGGAACAGATCCCATTCCCACAGAGAAGGCAACCACAAGGGCCTGGATATAATGACGCTCAAAACATACCCTTAAACTTATCAAGCACAATGAATAAGTACAAACAGTGAGTATAAATTGTCATACCACAAGCCCGACCACCGACAATATCCCCATTATGCTGTATAGTTTAGAGTCTTCTGAAGCAGAACCCTGGAATATGCAAGAACAATGCCTCAACAGGCAATCATTGCCTCAGAAGCCAAAAGGGTTGCACTAACAGCATTACCGACCTGAATATAGAACGCTACGGCCACAAAAAGAAGGCTCAAAGTCATTGCGGATGAGGATACCTGCGAAAACAGATTTAGATACCCAATTTAAGCGTGCCGTAGAGAGTCTTAAATTCAGTCAGAATCTAGGCATACGTACTATTAGAAGCAGCTTTCGGCCTGCTTTATCCGGGAGCCAAGTGGTAGCCCCAGTGGCCAGAACCTACAGCACGAAAGGTCATTACACCTTAGGTAAAGTGTTTTGCATTTTTAAACTGCCGTGGAAGAGCGCCGAGAGAATCGCCAATTTACCTGGATAGCACCAACTCCAACAGTTGCGACATCACTTGAAGTAATACCTAATGAAAATCAATGCACAATTTTTGGAAGCCTAATCAACCAAGAGAAGTTTTACTGGGTCGCATCCGACAACAGATGCTATTCAGAACAACAGCAAGGATCAATATGCCTTTGCTCATCGTGACTAAAGCAGAATCTAGAAGAGAAATTTCTTGTTTTTTCGCAGGCTTCCAGATTCTACCAGTAGCATCCTCTAGGGAATGAAATAGGCTAATTGATGTTATGGATAATCATTATCAATCAATTCTTTCAACAGAAAACATTTTATTTACTCCAACTTCAATGGATAGTCCTCTATTCATTTAAGTAATCTGTTTAAGTAAACCTAACATAATGTGAATCTGCATCCTCAATTAGAGAAAAGGTACAGACAAATGCAATCTCCCTGGGGAGAAGAGTATATAATGAATAGTTTGCAGCTTAGTCCTGAACAGTAACTTTGAAATTACTAATCCTCTAAATACACCTAACGTAATGTGACATCTGCATCCACAAATAAAAAAAGTACACACAAACGCAATCTTTCTGCAGAGAAGAGCATAATGAATAGTTTCCGGCTTAGTCCTTTACAGTAACATTCTAGAAAGAGAAAGATTTGAAGTTGCAGGTTCTACTAAATTCACTTCTTCGCTCTAATTTAATGAAATATAGGCTGCAATGCAACACAATCAGTCGCCACCTGCATTTTCAAATATCGTAGTGGAATAGAATAAAACACCATTGATGCCACTGAGTTGCCGGAGCATAAGTAATCCTACACCTACCTGGAATACATATATTTGACACAAGAAAGGACAAGATGTCAAGGTATGAGATAATAAAGTTCAAGATTGATTCAAGTCAAACAATTACCATCAAAGGAAACCAATATCGTTTCTGCTTGAGCTCTGCAAACCTGATCGTTGTTCTTTCGCTGATTGACTGGACAGATGTCTATGGGAAGTATATAATTGATTACAGTTGATACTACTTTGTAAGGAGAGGAGTTGAAACATAAGTAGATCCATTGTCTTTAGCTAACTATCTCAAGTTCTTTTGCAGTAGAAAAGGCTCAAAGAACTGCACGGAGGATACATATTTATTATATTCACAACATTCAAGTCAGAAAAGCTTTTCAATACCTTGATTTCATTAACTTCATGGGAAATATCAGTATCAAATCCCCGTAGGATATGCAAAGAGGCTTCAAGTTCCTTTCTCCAATCCATTTTGGCCTGCAGCATTTTCCATTCCAAAGAACATAAAGCAGAAGCGAAAATAAGAAAACAGGGAAGGGAGAAATTAGAGCATGAAGTTACTAAAAAGGAAGAATTGAATACAGAAAAGACCGTATCAGAAATCATACCAACCATCGAGGAGACTCTGGAATGAAAAATAAGCCAGGAATCATAACTAGACAAGACAGAGACCCTGCAATAGATGTTCAAAATCAATATCAAAGAAAATAATCAGGAAAAAGTGAGTTGAGTGTTATGAAACCAATGGTTTCAGAAAGATGATGAGTGTACTTGGCCAATGACCTTATAAAAGAAATACCATAATTTGTAAAGCAAATGGGCCTGTTGTTCAATCAATATCGTAGAGAGAGCTATGTTCATTTATGGGCATTACAGATGTCCAAAAGCTTTTTTATGTTGGAAGTCATGTACGAGTGTCAGAAGTACATTAAGCATCATGTACTTCTCTTCCCAAAGATGATTTTCTCTTCATGGACTTACCCAAGATAGCAAGGATCCTCCAGTTGAGAAATAGTCCGAAAAGGTAAGCCAACAATGTTCCGATTGTAACTGAGAGCTGCTAAAAGAAAGGGAAATGAAGCATTTTCCATGATTTGTTAAAACAACTTCGAAACTAGTAAAAGAAAAGGTATCACTTCAAGCAGATGATTAAAAGTGGTAGGCGTATTGACCTGATTCACAGATCCCAGGGTTCCTCTCATGTTGTCAGGCGATATCTCAGCTATATATACGGGCACCTATTGATACCAAGAAAAAGGTCAGCATTGAGATCTGTCACACTGCTACCAAGTGCAAGTTTAAAGAGTCTTTTAAGATAAAGCTTTCCAAAGATTACCACATAAGAAATCACACCCACGCCGAATCCCCCCAACAACCTTCCCATGTACAAGAATAAGGAATCCTGCAGAAGCAGCCAAGGAGTACATGAGGATGCAGCTTCGGTCGATTGAATTTCATGAATTATCTGACCAGAACGATCACTCACCTTGGCAAACGATATTAACAGCCACCCTATAACATTAGGGACTGCAGCGATCATCAGAGACTGCAGATGAACATGGTAAGAAATTAACAGTGTCCACACCGGAATGATAAGATACCTAACAAAAGCAATCATAGTGACGTTTGTTTAGGACATTTAGAAGGAACAGCAAAGCAAGAAATCAGCAATAAAGTTGCAGCATGATAATATCTTGTGAGATTGTACTGATATTCATTCACCATATGCAGCAAGTTGGTTCAAGTGGTGAATCACATCGGCAGCTTCACCTATAATAAGCAACAGAAACGGAAGCTCTAGAGTCTCATCCTGAAAAGCCAGAAGCCAAGGAAAAAGCTTGGGGGGTTGCGGGACCCCAACTTGTCGACCTCTACTTATGGCTTTCCACATGAAAGTTACTCAACGACTCCAAAATCTCCATTAAATCAAGAAAGTAAATTACTCAAAACGGAGCATCTTTTTTTCAAGATGGCTGTTCACTGAGGGATTTTTCCAAAAATCAGTCACATTATCCAAACAATAATTTCAGCAGAAGAGCAAAAAGCCAAAAGAACTAAAGGCTATTATTGAGAATATGTCTTCAGTTTGAGCCCATAAGTAAATTCAGACCAATCAAAATTGCAAATCCCAATAGAACGTTATTTAAATTAGAAAAGTCTTCATTGGACTTTTGGTTGACCGAACATATGAAGCAATTCGGTAAATTTGGGCTTCCTATTTGGGATCTAAATATATAATACATTTCCAAATAAAGGAACTTGGGGAGATCAAGCATTTTGACAGAGTTGGCTGGCTGCTGGTCTTCGTTTGAATGAGCAGAGGAGCTTTTGATCGCAACAATCAATTATGCGGCATGCTCATGAATTACATCTGGAAAAAGTTGCAAGTATTTGAAGCCAATCAATCTCGGATGAGATTTGTGAATTATTTAATGAGATTGAGAGTCTGATTCACAAAGAATTGTCAGGCCAACACACTGTGTATTGGATGTAATTGGGGGCTTGAAAACACTGAGTGTTTGAGTGACTCGATGTGGTTGTAATTTCCATTATATTACTTGATCGGTAATGGAATCATATGTTGCTCTCCCCGTGGAGTAAGTCTCGCCAACTAAACCACGTAAATCTAGTTTCGATTTATTTCCTTGTCATGTTTACTTTTTGTTCAATTGCTTGCTTTCACTAAAATTGGTAGTATAGCCTAGCTCAATTGACTTCAAATGAATCAAAGGCGACAGAAGAAGAAAGGTGAAAAAGTCATTGATTTGATGGGAAATATTTTGATGTTTGGAAGATGAAAATTACTTGTATCAAAGAAAATTGCACTTACCTATGTCTAAGGAGAAGCTAGAGTCGATGAAGCAAACTAGTTGGAATTTGTTGGATAGATAAGCATTGGGTCTTATCAGGCTGATTTAGCTTGTAATGTTGCGTTTAACATTAGGAAAGAGCATACCACTATGAGACTAGTGAATGTCTTGTTAGACATGTACGAGAAGCCATCTATGATCAACATGGTCTACTTAATGTGAACTTTGTTTCACTTAAAAATGGGCAAATGTGTGTCACTTCCTGAGCATATCAGTGAATTCAATATGGTCGTTAGTTAATTGAATTTGGTGTGCTTTGATTTGTTTATCCTCATTGTCTGATGGTTGAAATACAACTGTCACCACTCTTAGTAATTCCTCTAGTTAAGATGTTTAATGTTTAATGAGGTTCGCGATTTGATTTTGAGTGAAGAAATTTATATAAGAGATATGGCGAACTTGTGCTTGCAGGTTTAGTAGGTGCAGAACAAGAACTAATGGTAGTGTTAGCATGGGTAGTGCAAATCTGAACAAACATAGTCGGTCTAAGGTTGGTGGTGTTGTCTTTTGGATTTGTGGCAAGAGTGGTATTGTAAAAGGGATCACATTAGGCTAAAAAACGAGAAGGGTAGGGAAATTAAAGTTGAGTTTACTTATGAAATTGCTGCAAATTAATAGTGTCTTGAGTAGTGATGATTATGGCTTGTCTATCGTTGAGAGTTTGTCGTTTGACAGATGTGTTATGGATTCTAGTTGTTTGTTTCATGCTATACCAGAAAGTAACTAGTTTACTACTTATCATTGCCCGAATAGTGGTAAAGTGCAGTTATGAAACAATGTTGAGTGCGATGTTATCGATGTTAAAATCAAAATGCATGATGATATCACACAGACATTGACTGGAGTGAGGCATGTACCAAAATTGAAGAAGAACATGATTTCCTTGAGTGTCGTACTTAGCTGGATGTTAGTATACTTTACAAGGTGGAATTTCAAAGGTCGTTCGAGGTGTCCTAGCAATTATGAGAGGCTACAGTGGCCTATGTGAGTTTCAAGGGGAGACAATGACGGATTTCGTTGTGGGGGATGAATCTGTTTAAGAGTTTGAATTATGATCTATGCGTTTGGACCACGTTGGCAAGAGAAGCTTGAAAGTTTTGAGTGAAAGGAATCTGTGAAGTTGTGTGGCTAAGAAACTAAATGTATGTAACTAATGTTACTCAAGCAAACACTAGAAAATGCAGTTTACTATTGCTACCAGAGAAACCATTAGAGATTACAGAGTTAACTCGGATGTTGGCAAGCTGTAGCTACTTCCTTCGAAGCATGGTGTCAAATTTTAATAATGGTTGTGAACGACTACTCGATAAGGATATTGATGTTTGTGTCGAAGCACAAGTTTGATGTTGTTATCACTCTCAGGCAGTTGAGAGCATTGATAAAAAAAAAATGAGACTTATAAAATGATCAAGCATGTGTGGACGAACAGTAACATGGAGTTTTGCTCGGAGCTCTCAAATGGATTATGTACTACAGTTGGCATAGTAAAATTATGCATTAATGCCTGTGAGTAACAAGAAGTTGTAGAGCCGATGACATAACTAAAGACAGCTTGTAAAATGCTCTTTAGTGCTGATATGACACAAATTATTTGTGGATGTACTTAATACAACATGCTACCTAATAAATAGATTCGCATCGACTGTGATTGAATGTCGAACTCCCAAGGAAATTTGGTCAGGTAATGTTATTGATTATTCTATTCTTAGCATATTTAATTGCTCGTGCTATGTTTTAGCAAGTGATAGCAAGGTCAGTGTGAGGGCAAGAATGTGAGCAGGCATATCGATTGTGATGCCTGGAATTAATTTTATTTGTTGTTAGTAGAGAAGTTACATTTGACGAATTTCTAATACTTTTTTGTAGAAGTGATTGTGACAATGTTTATATGGATCTAGACGGTGTTTTGCTTAAGGTGCAGTTGCAACCAGAAATTCCTGAAATAGTGGGTACTTGCGCGGTAATCGATATAGAGGTGCTTATAACAAGGTGGAGCTTGTAGAGCTAACGGTTGCTATAGTCATTGAGTTTGACGATGTCCGTATTCGATTTCTTGATAGATACAGATGCAATTGTAATTTTGTTTAATTTGTGGTAAAAGAGGTTGTGTACCCTTATGGAATAGCTAAAGGTGTAAGGGGAGTTGATTTTCAAATGAGGTCTACAGTTATCGTGAAGTTCAAGCAAGGCTCGGACTTAGAAGATTTCTGTAGTAGTCGAGCTCATGATGAACTATGAGAGAGTAGCAGTGATCAGCCTCTAACGAAGCGATTGTGATTTGACTCAAACATCAAGTCAAGGTGGACATTATTGAGAATGTCTCAAGATTGAGCCTATGGAAGAAAACCCGATGTAAGTAGAAATACCAAATCCCAATAGGACTTGTGACATAAATTAGGAAAGTCTTGGGTGGAATTTTTGGCAACCGAACATATGATGTAACAACAAAATCATATTGGAGTTGGATTCCTAGTTTGGGTTAGCTAAAGGGATTTCCTCTTTTGGAGCCAAATATTATGGATACACGGTGTGAATTTTGGTTTTTAATTACAAGTGAATGGAGGAGCTTTTTGCCGTAACAATCTGTTGTGTGGCATGCTCGTGAATTACATTTCGAAGAAATTGCAAGTCTTTTCAAGCTAATAAATATAGTGGTAAGGTTTGTGATGTCTTTTGTGAGATTGAGAGATTGTTTAGCTAGTAATTACGAGGGCTAAACATTTCTGAGTTATTAAGTATAGTTAGGGTTAGGAAACAACGAGATTTTTTTAGTGATTCGAATGTGGATGTAATCTCCATTATATTGCTAAATTTATGGTGAAAACACATCCCGATCTCCCTTTTTAGTGATTCGAATGTGGATGTAATCTCTCCATTATATCGCTAAATTTATGGTGGAATCATGTGCCGATCTCCCTTTTCGCAACAAAATTAACAAGGTAAGGTACTCAAAACCGAGCATCTTACATCTTTTTTCAGGATGTTGGCGTGCTGAAATTTTCGAAAAATCAGTCACACTGTCCAAACACTAATTTCAGCAGAAGAGCAAGGAGCCAAAATAACTAAAAGCGACCGTGAAATTGCTTAGAATCGACCAAGGCAAATGATCCAAGAAACTCCTATGAAAATAGCAGCTGATCGAAATGAGTGGCATACCCCTTTCCGACCGACGTTCTCCGCCATCTGACCGCTTACGATTGCTCCAATCATGGCTCCCACGTTCACCAATGAGCCAAATATCGAATACTACATCCACCATTATTCCACAATCAAGAACAAATTGCATCAGTTAACAGTAAAAAACAGACAGATTTAAACTCCGGTTCCTGAAGCTAGTCGAACCTGCGAGAGCGAAAGGCCCAGGTCGCTTATTATGTCGTCCTGTGTGGGAGACGAATATCCACACTGTAAGCCGAAACAGCACGAGATTTACACAACGATAAAATTCACTGATAGATAGATAGATAGATAGACAGACAGACAGAAGCAAAACGCATTAAGAGAATACGGGCTTACAGCGAATCCGAACTGAATAGGGCCTAAGGCGACGATCAGAACACAGAGGAGGACGGAGAAGGAGCCGTCGCGGAGGAACTGCGCCGATCTGGAGAGGCTGGACTGACTCGATCCCTTCCCCTTCATCACGTACCAGATCCCCGGGTGGAGCAACGGCTTTCTCAGGTCCCTCTCGTCCTCGGCGTCTTCAATGGCGCTCATGTTGAACCTCGAAGATGCTGCTGCGTCTCGTTCTTCCTCAGCTCAAGCAGAGCGAGAGAGCCGTGCGAAGTGGGATTTTCGAACCTTCACGAATTGCGAATGGTCATGGACGAAGATGGAGAAGATATCGTGAGGAAATGGAGCCGTCTCTTTCTTACCGTTGGGTGTGGAAGAAGAAATACAAGTAGAAGACAGCACGAGACGATAGACCAGTCCGGACGCCATCATTATTTGCACGTACAAGGTTTTACCCTTTACAGTTGGCCATCGCGTCTTTTTCTCTGAGGTGTCTGTGTCTGGGACTGAGGGATAGTTATTACAAGAAGAAGATGGCAAAAGAAGACATTATGCATTGCATGTGCGGGGAAGGCGAGCGATGGTCCTGTACCGTGCAAGTGACGGGTGTCGCAACTGCCTCTAAAAATTGTAAAATTTCCTATTTTTTGAAATCGGATAGAAACCAATCAAGACGGAGAAATGTGCCTCAAATTTTTACGCAATCAAAGATTTTCTAGGTTCGAGGACTTGATTACACTAATTATTCAACTAATGCCCTTTCGGTACCTAAACTCGACCATTTATCAACTAAAATGTCCAAATAATCTTTACCTGACATTCTATCCTAACCAAGTTAGGAAAAGCAAATGACATTTAACATATTAAATGCTCAATCAAGTGAAATCGAATTGAAAACGTATAATCAGCATCCTATGCATCGTCTCTAAAAATAAAAGAGATTCAAAATCCTATTGTAAAGCCCTAATGGTTTATCCGATTAGAAATTATTTTTTTTTTGTTTTTTTTTTTAGACTCGGACCGTGTCGAGGAACCCGGTCCGAGAGGGATCAAATCCGACCTTGAAAGTCTATATTAGTCTTTTATTTATTTATTTGATTTTTTTTTTATTTTTACGATTTTTCTGAATTTTATGAATTTTATTATTTTATTATTTTTTCCTATTTTTATTATCCGATTTTATTATCTTTTTTTTTCCTTTTTTTATCTTTTCTTTTTATTCAAGTCTTCTTTCCCGCCCAGGTTTTCCCGCTTATCATTTTTTTATTTTATTTTTTATTTCCTTTTTCTTCTTCCATTTTTCTTTATTTCTTTGTCTATTTCTTTATTCTATTTTCTGTTTTTATTTTTTCCAAGTCTGATCTCCTTCTTCTCTGTACGCCCGAGAGACTGCCGTTTAGGCTTCTTTTTTTTTTTTT
>BCNH02000009.1:12000988-12028100 GCA_001662345.2 Metrosideros polymorpha var. glaberrima
AAAGTAAAATGACAAAAATGCCTTTGAAGTTAGGCTCTTAATTGAGAAAATGATAGTACTTCATACTTTTATTTAAAACAATGTTCACTTCAGACCCTTATTTGAGAAAATGAGGTCACTGCAAGCCATTATTTGAATTTTCCCTCTCATTTATTTGCCTATAAAGAGAATCTCCAAATCACAATAAAATATGCCACAAATAAGAATTTTTCTCTTTTCTTTCTATTTATTAGCTAAGTTTTATATATAATGTTGTTGTTCATGTTCCTTCTATTTATCTATGCAGAGTATCGAGAAAGATTTGTTGTATCCTGAGAGGATAGCGCTGGAACTTGTTGCACAGAGTTTTGTGAAATTATCTTCAAGAATAGTGCTTACATGGCTCGAATATTTGTTTTTATTTTTTTCACCTTTTTTCCAACATGTTCTATGTTATTAATAACTAAAATTTTAATATCTAGATATATAGTGACTTGTTCAATCGTCTATAAAATTCTCATTAATCACCACTTTAAATTTTGAAAACAAGGTAAAATTAGCAATTATTTATAAATAAATAAATAACTGAAACATGCTAGTCTAAACAATCATTTTAAGGTCATCTTCCTTTACCATATTTTGATGGACAAAGCCACCAAAAACTCTAAACTATGCCTACTGTGGCTCATTTACCTTCTACTTTTTTCTGTGACATAAAAAATCCTAATTTTGTATCTGTGTGACATATTTACCCTCCGTTAAAACTCTGTCACTAATGACCGTTAAAAATATGTCTACATTGATGTTGGAAAGCAAAAATTATTCATATGGCACTCACGTGATTTAAGTGAAATAAGAACAACGTTTTGATTGAAAAATCATGTAACAGAACCTTGATGGAACGTAAACATGTCACACATGTATAAATTAGGAGTTTTTAATGTCACAAGAAAAAAGTTCAGAGTAAATGTGTCATAGTGGGCATAGTTCGAGATTTATGATGTCACAAAAAGAAGTTCATGATGTCATAGTGGGTATAGTTTGAGATTTTTTGTGATTTTTTCCTATTTTGATAAATACAAACAAAGTCTCACTAAGTTAACGGTGCCGCTTATTGTTGAAATGTTTTGATTGTAACATAAATTACATATTGACAGGGGAAATAGTACGAGAAAAGTAGAAAATGCTTTTTATTTGGTTCTTAATAAGTTTTCAAGGGTACTTATTGACCAAATTCATGTAAAATGTATATTTTCATTCCAATCTGACCTAAAAGATTATTGGAACATCGATACTATTCCTATTTTGTAGCCAAAAACTGATTTGGCCAACTAATGAGATATATGAGAATGTTCGAGTAAACAAATGTGTTTAAGCGCTAACTGAGTCGATTTAAGACAAACATGTGAAAGTAAATTTATTTATTTTCAAATTTATTAAAGGTGTGTCTGAAATGACTTGTATTTTTCTTTCTTTTGCCAATTCTTCTCTTTTAACATTTGTATATTGAGGTTAATTTAACGTCTAGGATCTGAATCATGTAGAAAGTACAAATGTAAATACGTAAAGTCATTTGAGAACATTGAACGATCTTTTAAAACTCAATGTATTTTTTTCTTGGTGTAAAATACTTTTTCTAGTTAAAACAAAACGACATTAGTTTAACTAGTATTTTGGAAAACTCATTTATTACACCCAAATGATATAAGATAATAATGAATTAAAATAAGATCTTACTTTGACCAAAAAAAAAAAGAGAGTTAAAAAACACTACCCTATGGTAAACTAAAGTATTAAGGACAATCCTACATTTTGCGGCTCTATTTCCTAAACTTTATATCCAGCCCCATATTGTTAGAGATTATGTGCACTCTTGATACATTTGAATTTGGAATACGGTGTATTTCATGGGAGACTCACCTGATTTAAAATCTTGTGTTCGTCGTTTAAGCTACGCCTAATGTAATTAACGATGTGTACCAGATGGTAGCTTCACTTGAAGTACATTATGGAATATCAAATGTCCCCTCTAAAAAAAATGATAAATCCAAACTCTTATTGTGATAGGGCAAGACGAGAAAATCATCCAAACAAAAGAATAAGGGTTAATATCATGAAAAATTTCAAACTAGTACACTTATGAAAAATTTACTCCAAACATACTTTGATTATAAAAAATCGCAAACTAGTACACCTATGATAAATTTACATTCCATTAGCTTAAGTCAAATTTTATTATTAAATTTGCTAATGTGGATGACACATGGTGACGTGGTAAGTCCACATGAAGATCTATAGGGTGAATACATAAAAAACTCCAAATCAGTACATCTGTGATAAATTTACTCTCCGTCAATACTCCCAAACAAGGCCGAGTTGTGGTGTGCAATCGAATTCTTTTCCAATCTTCTCTAACATCACGTCTATATCATCAATACCTCAATTTTTTTTCTCCAACAATGTGTTCGAGAACCGAATCGATGCCCTGCAGACCCTGAGAAAGCTCAAGCTCCTGAGGCACATCAAGCATGAGAATGTGATTGCCCTGAAGGATGTGATGTTGCCGGACCACAGTGCTTACTTCAAGGACGTGTACTTGGTTTACGAGCTCATGGACACCGATCTACACCAAATTATCAACCCCTAGCAGTCGTTGTCCAACAAACATTGCAAGAACTTCATTTTTTAGGTACAATTCGCGGTTTTCCTTTATCGAATTCTATTGCCACTTCAGCTGTGCACTGCCTTTGGTTTGAAAGGATAACAATTTGCGCATAGCTCCTCGAAATCGCATCCTCAGAGGCACTGGTGTAGTGATATGAGATTGCCATTCGGCCGAAATTCATTAACTCGAAGGCAACACTCAGACTATGGGTTAAGCAAATATTTAGAAGTGCAACTTTTTGTCAAATTTCATCCTCTTCGATTCCCGATGCTTTATCTAAAAATTGGGATGCAATTGCTTGACTAACTTCATGATATTGATGATATAGAGGCTATGTTGGAGAAATCTAGAAAATGCACAATTGCACATCACAACTTGACAATGTTTGAGAGTATTGACAGAAGGTAAATGTGTCGCGTGTATTAGTTTGAGGTTTTTGGTAATCCAAAATTTGGGATAAATTTGTCACAAGTATACTAATTTGGGTTTTTCGTGATATTAATCCTATGGATTTCCACGTGGACTTGACACGTCACCATTCATCCACGTTAGCAAATTTCACAATAAAATTTTAAGAAATCTAACAGAAGGTAAATTTGTCATATGTATACCAATTTGGGGCGTTTGGTGATCAAAAAATTAGTTTGAAATAAATTTGTCACATGTGTACCAGTTTGGAATTTTTCATGATATTATCCCAAAGAAAAGATCTCAAATATCTTATGGACAATGAGAGTCCTAGTTCTTAAATTTTGTCAATGTGCGAGGTCGTCTCCAAACTTTCAATTGCTTCAATTAAGTTCCTAAACGTGTCATATCTTTTTAAACTTTCAATGAATTGGTTGAAAAAGTTCAATATCATCTTTACTTCAAATGTATTGAGAAAACCCCTATTATGTTTTGAAGTTGACAAAACTATCCATGGTTTAAATCAATCTTGATAAATGCAAGAGTTGGTTGCGTTTCAGGTTATATATGTGTTGAAAAGACCTTTGATATGATCAGTGAAAGGATTCTAATTGACTTGAAGAACCTATGTGGAGTTCATATACTTTTGGATATACCAAGATGTTTAGTCTACAGGATCCACGTGATTGAAGTGTCTCTGGAAGAACTGTAGAATATATCTAGGAAGTCAAATGTATCTATTGCTTGAATATAGGTAGCGTACTATGTGGATATAGGCAATATACTGAGTGTATATCAGCAAGGTATACGCTGGATATCAGCAAAGTACAAGGAAAGCTGGATATAAGCAGTGACTACGAATATAAGCGGAATACTTATGCAACATTCGATGACAATCTTTTTATCACTAACTTCAATATTATTATTTTGAGATATTTTATCTCATCTCTTGACAACTTGTGATTTGATATGAATTCCTTTTTAGAAGATCTTGACTGACTAATTATCTTAAAGATTATCTACGCGAAATATACAACCACGCTAGATATCTTGATTGATTGACAAAAGCAAAAAAAAAAAACCAAACAAAACTTTCCATAGTTGGAGCTTCTCAAATCCTGGAAACTAAGATTTGATTGTATGGCCAACCAAATCTATGGGGATTTTGATTGATCAACCTCAATGACTACCTCCCGACCAAAAAAAAAAAAAAAACTCAATGATTACCTAATCTTCTCAACAATTGTCCAACAACTACATTGGAGATTTTTCCTCTTGAAGATTGTCCAATGAAAAGTTTGGGTGCCGAGAAGTATAAAAGAAGACCAAGACACCAAAGAGAAAGATAGATCGTTAATTAAATATTTCTTAATTTCAAGAGAGCTTCACATTTTTTATTATGTTACGAGAGCTTTAAATTTTGTAATCTTTGAGAAGTGTTGGCAGTGTCAAAGTTTGTGCTTAGGCGTACAATAATGAGATCTATTTACTTAGATATAAGCAACATCTACTTCAAGGAGGAGTGCTTGAATACAAGCAACCAACTCTTACAACCGTAACTTCCCAACGATTGACTAGTGGAATCTAGCCAGTAGGCCGGTAGTTGGGAGAGTAAACATAGGCTTACACTAAGCCAAACCATTATAAACTCTAAGTGCTCTGTTCTCTATCTCTCTGCTCACATTTATTGCTCTGTACTGCTTGATATAATATGATCTGGTCATATTAACTTTCTGTTTTACCCAGTTACACTTATCTCGCACTTGACACCTTCAATTCCACAATTATTTGTCAAGTTCTTAAATATTACCTATTCACCCACGTCTACGTAATATTGCTAGTCACTTCAGCATGATAGATACAAAACTCTTAATCCATACGAATAATGTCTTCTTCTCAAATTTTCAGTCGAGGTTGTGTGAAATGAATAATTCCAAGCCAGGTCTCTCTCTCTTTCTCTATGCATATGTTTATAAACAGCAAAAATCAATGTGACAACAAGAGGCAAGAGTCTTTTAAAATGACGATTGAATCTCTTCCAGAGTTCTTCCCTTAGTTTCTGGGACAAAGAGTATCACAAAGACAACAGTACAAGCTGCCACAGCTGTGTAGATTGTGAAGGTACCTGTCGAAATTGCAAATGCCATGTCAGTCGGCAATAAGTGATAGGCATGAGAGTGCGTGTTGCAGGGAAGAGGGAGAGAGATAGGGAGAACCTCCGGCGCTCCAATCCAACAGTAAGTTTGCTGTCACCGTGATTACCCACGTTGTTATCCAGTTTGCCAAAGTTGCCATGCTGCCGGCAAGGCCGTTAGTGTTTGCCGGAAGAATCTGGCATGCCAAAAGAAGATGAAGACACATGACCATTGAGCAACCTTCAAGTGTGCAACCTGGAGGAGAATTCTGTACTCATGGATTTAGTGCAAAACAAGTGAATTGTAGTTACCTCAGACATGATGACCCATGGAACCGATCCCATTCCCAGAGCGAAGGCAACCACAAAAGCCTGGATATAATGACGCTCAAAACATACCCTTAAAAACTTATTAAGCACATGAATAAGTACAAGCAGTGAGTATAAAATTGTCATACCACCAGTCCAACCACCGACAATATTCCCATTATGCTGTATAATTTAGAGTCTTCTGAAGCAGAACTCTGGAATAGCGAAGAACAATGCCTCAAAAAGCAGCCATTGCCTCAGAAACGAAAGGGTTCTACTAACAGCATTACTGACCTCGATATAGAACGCTACAGCCACAACAAGAAGGCTTAGAGTCATTGTGGACGAGGATACCTGCAAAAACGATTTAAATACCCAATTGGAGCGCGTTTCAGAGAATCTTTACTTTAGTGAGGATCTAGTCATACGTACTATTAGAAGCAGCCGTCGCCCTGCTTTATCCGGGAGCCAAGTGGTAGCCGCAGTGGCAAGAACCTACAGCATGAAAGGTCCTTACACCTCAGATTAGGTCAAGTTTTTTTCATTGTTTGATTGCTGTAGAAGACCACCGAGAGAATTGCCAATTTACCTGGATAGCACCGACTCCGACAGTTGCGGCATCACTTGAAGAAATCCCTAGTGAAAATCAATGCACATCAATAGAACACCATAATCAAGCAAGAGAAGCTCTATTGGGTAGGATCAGTCACTGGATGCTATCGGAACAATGGCAAGCATAAGGATGCCTTTGCTCATCCTGACTAAAGCAGAATCTAAAAGAGAAATTTCTTGTTTTTGGCAGGCTTGTAGAATATGCCATTACTATCCTCTAGGGAATGAAACAGGCTGATTTGCTGAACTATTGGTAATTAAAATCAATCAATTCTGTCACAACCCTTGCATAGCTCAAGTTTAGGGCGTTCCAATTTTCTCAAACTTCAATAGATAGGCCTCCAGTCAAGTCTATTTAAATAGCAAAAGAGAACATGCAATCACTCATCTGATTAATAAACCTAACGTAATGTGACATCGACGTCCTCAATTAGAAAAGGTACAGACAAATGAAATCTTTCTGGGGAGAAGAGCATAATGAATAGTTTTCGGCTTAGTCCTTAGCAGTAATATTGAAGAAAGAGAAAGGTTTAAAGTTGCAGGTTCTAATAAATTCACTTCGCTCTAATTAAATGAAATAAAAATGCAACACAAGCAGTAGCCACCTGCACTTGCAAATATCGTGGCGGCATAGAATAATACACCATTGATGCCACTGAGTTGCCGGAGCATAAGTAGTCCAATACCTACCTGGAACACATATTTGACACAAGAAAGGACAATATGTCAAGGCATGAGATAATAAAGTTCAAGATTGATTCAAGTGAAACGTTTACCATTAAAGGAAACCAATATCTTTTCTGCTTGAGCTCTCCAAACCTGATCGTTGTTTTGTTTGTTGATGCAACAGAACACTACGTGAAGCATACAAATTGTTACAATCGATTCTACTTTACAAAGAGAGGAGTTGAAACACAAATAGATCCATTATAATTAGCCAACTATCTCAAGTTGTTTTGCAGTAGAGAAGGCTCAAAGAACTGCATGGATGGCGCATACTTGTTACATCACAACTTTCAAGTTGGAAAAGCTTTTCAATACCTTGATCTCATCAACTTCAAGGGAAATATCAGTATCACGCCCCCGCAGGACCTGCAAAGAGGCTACAAATTCCTTGGTCAAACCCATTTTGGCCTGCAGTATTTTCCATTCCGAGGAACATAAAGCACAAGAGAAACGTAAGAAAACAGTGAATGGAGAAATGAGAGCAGGAAGTCAATAAGAAGGCAGCTTTAAGCAGCGAATTAAGTACGGAAAAGACCATATAAGATTTCATACCAACCATCGAGGAGACTCTGGGATGAAAAATAAGCCAGGAATCATTATTAGACATGGCAGAGACCCTGCAATACATGTTCAAAATCAATATCAAAGAAAAATAACCAGAATTTCGAGAGTTGAGTGTCACCAAATTAATGGCATCAGAGAACTGATAGGTATACTTGGTCAATGACCTTATAAAAGAAACGCCATCATTTGTCAAGCAAATGGGCCTATTGTTAAATATAATTCGCAGATGAGTGGGGCATTACAGATGTCCATTATGCTGTTAGCACAAAAAAAAAGTCTTTTTTGTTGGAAGTCATGTAAGGGTGTCAGGAGTTAAGTACATCCAGCATCATATAGATGATCTTCCAATAGATGATTTGCTCGTTGCGGACTTACCCAATATAGCAAGGATCCTCCAGTTGATAAATATTCCGAAAAGGTAAGCCAAAAGAACTCCCACTGTAACTGAGAGCTACTACAAGAAAAAAAGACAACTTCAAAATTAAAATAAAGAGGCATCACATCAAGCAGAGGAGTGAAAGTGGTAGGCATATTGACCTGATTCACAGATCCCAGGGTTCCTCTCATGTTCTGAGTCGATATCTCAGCTATATATACCGGCACCTATTGATACCAAGAAGAAGGGCCAGACTTGAGATCTGTCACGCTGCTGCCAAGTGCAAGTGCAAAGGGTTTTAAAAGAGATGAGCTTTCCAGAGATTACCACATAAGAAATAACACCCACACCAAATCCTCCCAGCAACCTTCCAATGTATAAGAAAAAGGAATCCTGCAGAAGCAGCCAAGGAATGCCTAAGGGTGCAGCTCTGCTAAGTTACGCGAAGTATCCGGCCAAAATGATCACCCACCTCGGCAAATGATATTGCCAGCCACCCCAAAACATTAGGGACTGCGGCGATCATCAGAGACTGCAGTTGAACATGGTAAAGGATTCAACGGCGTCCGCACGAGAATCATAGAACAACTAAGGAAAGCAATCGTAGCGGCGTTTGTTTTGGACATATAGAAGGAACGGATTGGCCCGGCAAAAGCAAGAAATCAGCAATGAAGTTCCAGCATGATGATATCTTGTTAGATTGTACTGTTATTCCTTCACTGTATGCAGCAAGTTGTTTTAAGCGGTGAATTACATCAGCAGCTCCACCCATGATTAAGCAATAGAAACCCAGTGGGAAGCCTTAAGAGTCTCATGCTGAAAACCCAGAAGCCAAGGAAAAAGCTTGGGGAGGTGGGGTACCGCCACTTCTTGACCTCTACTTATGGCTTTCTTTAAAAGGTGTAAATGCATTTGAATTGTTAATATTTACGGAGAAATCGTAATATTGCAATCAAGTTTTGAAATTTGTCAATGCGACGCAATAGAGTATTTCGGTTTATTTGTGTCCAATTTGAGTATTAGAAAAAATAAGGTGACATTGTCTATTATATTGTGAAGATAGATGTGCTGACGTGGCATTTGCAGCTCCAGCTTGTTCTTCCCTGGTCCGTGGGGTTGCTGCGGGCTTCTTGTCCTCGTCCTCAAAGTCGATTCTCGGGTACCATAGCAACAAGCTTCAAGCAGCCCGAAAGCCGGAGCGGCCATGGCCGGGAGCTTGACAAAGCTTGAGCCACCGACCATGGCCGCGAGAGTTGAAGATGGCTATGCTTAGACCTCCATAACCTCAGGTCATGATTGATGCGACGCGGAAGGAATCGGTAGTGGTGGTGAGGCCAATCGGTGTTAGTAGACTGGTGGCGCCATTGTGGAAGCGGGGTGACGACGGGGTGCCGAACCTCCCAATGATGTTTTAGATTTTTAGCTTTCCGTATTTTTTTTTCAATTCTTATCTTTTTATTTTTATTTTTTGGGACTGTGACATTTTTATCAAGAGCTTTTTTTTGACATAAAAAACCCCAATCTATGCCAATTGTGACATTTACCCTAAACTTTTTCTTGTGACATAAAAAAACCTCAAATTTATACATGTGTGACATAGTTACCATCTGTTAATGTTCTGTTTGATAATTTTTCAGCTAAAACGTCGTTTTTATTTTACTTAAGACATGTAAGCGTCATGTTATTATTGCTTGCTTTTCAGCATCTATGTAGGCAGATCTTTAATAGTTCTCATTAATAGAGTTTTGACGGAGGGTAAATGTGTCACAAAGATAAAATTTTGAGATTTTTTGTGTCACAATTTTTTTTTATTATGGTAAATGTGTCATGCGGGCATAATTTATGGTTTTTTGTGGTTTTCACCCCCTGTTTTTTTTTTTTTAAGTATCCTTTTGTCTTTTCATGTTCATTCTTTTTCTTTTTGGTGGGTAGAATTGCTTGCAAACGACTATAAGACAAAGGATACGAGAAACTCCTACAAAAATGGTAGCGGATCGGAACTAGCGGCATTACCCCTTTTCGACCGACGTACTCCGCCATCTGGCCGCTCAGGACTGCCCCTATCATGGCTCCCGCATTCACCAGTGAGCCAAATATCGAATACTACATCCACCATTATTCCACAATCAAGAACAAATCGCATCAGTTAACACTAAAAAACAGACAGGATTCAAACTACGGTTGCTGAAGCAAGGCGAACCTGCGAGAGCGAAAGGCCTAGGTCGCTTATTATGTCGTCCTCCGTGGGAGACGTGTATCCACACTGCAAGCCGGAATGGCAACCGGATTCACGCAATCGCAAAATTCAATGATAGACAGACAGACAGATAGATATAAGCAAAATACGTTTGGGCTTACAATGAACCCGTACTGAATAGGGCCTAAGGCGACGATCAGGACACAGAGGAGAACAGAGAAGGAGCTGTTGCGGAGGACTTGCGCCGACCCGGAGAGGCCGGACTGCCTCGACCCCTTCTCCGGCAATGCGTACCAGACCCCTCTGCGGAGGAACGGTTTCCTCAGGTCCCTCTCGTCCACGGCGTCCTCAATGGCTCTCATGTTGAAGCTCGAACCTGGCGCCTCTTCAGAAGATGCTGCTGCTTCTTCCTCCTCGGCTCAAGCGAGCGAGAGAGCCATGCGAAGCGTGACTTGAACCTTCAAGGAACTGTGAATCGTTAGGGATTATGATCGAGAATTCATAACGAGAAAACGAGTCGTCTCTTTGACTGTCGGGTGTTGAAGAAGAGGATGCTGGCAGAAGAAGATGCACCACCAGTCCTGGACTCCTTTAACCGCTGCACGTAATTAAGTTCACGCACTGCATGGCATTAGTCCAACGCGTCTTCATTTCTGGGGTTGACCGATAGATTTTGACAAGAAGGTGGGGGTGGCGCCAGAAGATATAATGCAACAGCAATGCGTGGTCCGACGTGCCCCCTCCTGCTTTTTGTGTAGGGACCATAAGATGGTGACAGATCGTCCCCTACTGTGCAAGTGACGGCCTTTTTCCGGCCACAAGACTTTAGATCACATATTAATCTAAAGAAGAACGATGCGAAGGCGACGGATCGTCCTCTACTGTGGAAGTGGCGGGCATTTCTCGATCACGGGATTTCAAAAGATAAACAAGACTACTTAGAGCGCAAATAATAACCATTATGTTCTTAGGAACAATTTCTGGCCAATAAAATAGATTTTTCTATTCCTATTTTCTAGAGCGTTTTTGAGCAGAAAGATGCGTTTGATAACAACATAAAATTTCTGTTCTCAAAATAAAAATTTGTTTGATAACAACATGAAATTTCTATTTCCTTGATGCTAACAGCAACAACCGGAGGCAAAGGTAGGAGGCGAGAAGTTGAGAGAGAGAGAAGAGTGAGTCATAAAGAGAGAGAAAAGTGAAAGAGAAAGAGTTTTTATTTATGTTTCTATTCTAGAAATAGAAAATTATAAAAAAAAATTGGTGTAAATATATGAGTATAATAAAATAGATGGAGTACAAAAGCTTAAGGGCATCCCCTAGCATTACAAAAGAACTAATTTTGCGAGAATATAGAGGAAGGAAGCCTCCATATAGTAGCCAATAATGCCCTTGCTTAGGAAAACTTACAGTTTTGGTAGAGGGACGCCACACCCCTTACAACCTTACAAATCCTAGCCAACAACATATGAACCTCAAGAAACTTGTTTTGGAACTATCTACGGTTATGCTCCAACCAAATGCAATAGATAGTCGTTAAGAAAGACAACTTAAGGATTTTGGTCTCCAAGTTTTTACCCTTGGTGACTTTGATCATCCATTGAAGTTCTAAATTCCAGCCTCTTGCGAAGCACCGTATCCCATTTTGTGTGAGAATACTGCACCAAATACTATTGGTCCAGGTGCACTAAAAAAATAAGTGATTTCTATCTTTCGTACCATCCATGCAGAAAATACACTTGGTGACAACTGAAACCAGCCATTGTGATATAGCTACTGCTGTCAGTAGCCTGTCTCTACAAGCAAGCCAACCTATAAAATTATGCTTGCCAATGCCACTAGTCCAAATTAAATTATACCAATCCATGGTTGACCCCTCCTATCTGAGTTCCTTGTATATATCTTTGTAGACGTATGTCTGGTTGGAGATGAAAGGTGTTAGGGCAAGTCGTAGCTTGAGAATGCATCGCCAACTCAAAGCCATATTGCCCTTAATGTCTAGTTGCATAATCGGGGTACCTCTACATTTGATGTGATGAACCCAAGTACTCCATATGGATGAGGACGGATGATTAGTGAGGCTCCAGAGCATACGGCCTGGCAACACTTTGTTCCAGAGTTTCAAGTCAAGGAGGCCTAGTCCCCCCTCTTTTTTTTGGTGAACATACTACATTCCATGCAACTTTGTGAGCTTTTTGAGTTTTAGCATTTCCTACCCGTAGGAACTGCTTAATCTTCTTCTCAATCTGGTAAATAGTATGCTTTGGGAGGAGAAACATTTGCATCCAGTAAGTGCAAATAGAGTATAGTATTGATTTGACCAACTGAAGTCCTCTCTTGCCTAGTTGATATGCTTCATACCCCAACCATCAATTCTCTAGAAGATCTTACCCGTCAAACCCTTGCAATCCGCGTGCATTAGCCTTCATGTGATAAGTGGAACACTGAGGTATCGGATGGGAAGGGTACCTATAGAGAAAGGCGAATGATCCAGTATGAGGAGTTTTTCATCCTCGGACAAACCAAAGAAAAAGATATGGCATTTATCTGGGTTAAACTTTAGTCCTATAAGAGCCGCGAAATCATCTAGTGCATCAACAAGGCAAAGTACGGAGTTCACATCCCCATGAGTAAATAAGAACAGGTCATCAGCAAAACATAGATGCGTAATTCTTTGCAATTTGCAACGCCAATGGAACTTAAAAGATGAGGAAGCAATTTTCCTTTTGACTATTCGATTAAAAATTTCCATAACTAGGACGAAAAAGTATGGGGAAATGGGATCACCTTGTCGAAGACCATTATTGCTTGCAAAAAAACCCACCTGTTCACCATTGAAATTAATTTAGAACCTTGGCGTAAAGATGCATTGATTTATCAGATCAATCCAATACTAAGGAGTATTAACTACTTTCAGAACCCCGATAACAACATCCCAATTGACATATCATAAGCCTTCATGAGATCAATTTTGATTGCCATCCGTTTACCTTTATTTCCTTTATGATAGTCATGCAAGAGTTCTTGGCAAAACAGGATATTTTCCAAGAAATTTGTCTTCCCTCGATGAAAGCAGTTTGATTGAGGTCAATAATTAAGGGGAGGATACAGGCTATTCTATCTACAATTAGCTTTGATATGATTTTATATATAACATTGCAGCATGAAATGGGCCTGTACTCCTTAAGGTGGCACGGATTCGATACCTTAGGAACAAGAGAGATCAGTGTAGAATTTACCGATTTCAGCATTCTTCTTGAGGCAAAGAATTCCAAGATAGCATCTTCAATGTCATGTCCTATGATGGGCCAAGGATTTTGTAGAAAAAACTGTTATAACCGTCTGGACTAGGAGCTTTGAAGTTGTTGAACCCCTTGAGGACTTTGATAATATCTGCTCTTTGAATAGATGATGAAGAGAATAGAGCACCTACATCTTCATGAAAGAGAGATGCGTACCTGTCATATGGGATGTGATTGTGACTAGAGTAGCCAAGAAGGTGGTGGTAGTAGGATATGATAGTATCCTTGAGAGCTCCCTCATCAGTAACAATCGAGCCATCATCAAGCAGAAGTTGAGTAATCCTATTCTGAGCACTTCGACGCATCATGGAGGCAAAAAAGATCTTGCTATTTTTGTCGCCCTCCTTAAGCCATAAATTCCTAGATTTCTATTTGAACAGCACTTCTTCATGTTTGCTAAGAGCGAGGAGCTGTTCCATTTGAGACTTTTCTTCATTTCGAAAGATGGGGTTGTATGGGTCTAGGACGAGCTCCTGTTGAATCCACTTTAAGCTATCCCTAGCCTTCTTAATGTCCAAATGGAGGTCACTAAAATGCGATCTATTAAGGTGCTTTAGTGGTCGTTTCAAGGTTTTGAGTTTATTGACCACTATAAACATTTTGGACCCTGTGATTTCTTGTTGCCAACAAGTGCTTACCTTTTGGAAGAAGATGGGACTTTCGGTCCAGAAGTTAAAAATTTTAAAGGGGGATACTTTCCTTCTAGTAATTGGGTCAAGCTGCATCAAACATGGGGGGTGGTCAGAGACGCCTGGGAGCAAGAATTCAACTGAGTAGTGATAGTACATGTGTTGCCAATTCGCATTTATCATGGCTATGTCTATTCTACTAGTTTTTAGATCACCATCTACCCTTTTATTAGTCCAAGTAAAAAAAGGGCCTGAGGACAGGGGTTCAATCAGTGTCAACTCCTCAATCATGGTGTTTAGGTTCTCCATGCCAGAGGTCCAGCAAGCAGTGGAGCCAATCCTTTCATCAGTGTTCCTCGTTTCATTGAAGTCCCCCATAATTAACCAAGGTGTATTCTCGATATTTGCAATGGAAAAGGTTACCATGTCACGCCACAAAACACTGCGTTCAGCTTCATTATTGCTTCCATAGATGGCAGAGAGAAGAAAAGGGTCGTCTCTAGGTTTCTCAATGAGACAATGAATAACTTGTGCCGAGACTTCCATCACTGTTAGGGTAAGAACGGATGGTTTCCACAAAATCCAAATTCTACCAAGGGCACTACTCGCATAGTTATGAGTGAAATTCCAGCCTCGAAAATTGCTGTTAATGACAAAAATAGCATTCACCTCCTTAATTTTGTGCTAAATCAAAATAAGAATATGGGGCTCTTGGGATAACACAAAATCCACAACCTCCTTTTGTTTGGGGCTACGGTTTAGGCCCCTTACATTCCAAGAGAGGACGTTCATTGGTCAGGAGGTTCTTTGGACCCACCCCCATCTATCCCTAGAGGATCAACAGGACAACTAGTGGTACCAAAGTAATCATCTGCTTCTAGGGTTGCAAATCTATTTCCAGAGGTCAATGGGTTGATAGTATCTCTATACCCTTTGTTGGATCCTTTTTTTTCTTGCTACTGACTAATTTGAACTCTGAAGAAGGAGAACCTGGTTGGCCAGTAGTGCAAACAAACGACTAAATAGCCGAGGACAAAGTATTTGGTAAAGGGGTGGGGCTAATTCGGAAGGGAGAGGAGACTTCTGTGCAACAACTTTCGGAGATTTCGGTCTCGTTTTAGTAGAAGCGCCCAGATTCTTTTGGACTTTAGGGACCCAGACTACATTAGTGACTGCATTGCAGTCCTTGTGACCAAAGCAGCTACAATTTTTGCATTTTAAAGGGATCCAACTATAGTCAACATTCACCTCGAAGACCTCATTTTTATTCCAAACCTATATAAAATTTTTACTTCTCATTTCTATTCCAAACCTCTTTTTGGGCTAAAATTTTGTCTTGAAGATAGAAAAATGAAATTGCATTGCCAAACTGACTTTTGTTCCCAGCCAATTCCAAGGAACGTAAAAATAGAAAAATAAAGAAACAAAATAGTTATCATTCATGCTCTTAGTAAACCAATTCCGACATCATTCCATTTAGTTTAGTTTTTAATGTACGAAGGTAATCCTCGGTGCTGCCAAAAATAGCATTGCCCTTTGAGTTAATACAAAAAATAATTAGTTTGATCAGTACTTTAAGACACTCGGGGCACAAATGATAACGATTTTGTTCACGGGAATAATTTCTAGCCAGAAATTCCCTAGATGAGTTTTTTTAGCAGAAAGAAGCGTTTCATAAAGACAAAATTTATATTCCTAGAATAGAAATTCATTTGATAACTAGCGATTGACTGCGGCGATCGACGGCAAGAGAGAGAGAGCAGATCGAGTCGTGAAAAGAAAGAGAAGAGTTCTTATTTCTATTTTTGATCTAGAAAGAAGAAAGTAAAAAAATTCTACTTCTTATTTATGTTCCAAACCTATTTCTTGGCATGAAATTTGTCCCGAAAAAATTGAAAAATGAAATTGCGTTGCCAAACGGATTTCTATTTCAAACCTGTTCTCAGGAACAGCAAATTAGAAAAATAAAGAAACATAATGATTATCATTCGCACCATCAATGATTATACTTGATATGATATAAGACGATATTGAACTAGAAAAAAAAAATCAACTTTGACAAAAAGAGAGAAAGAAACACCACCCTACAGAGCAAAAAAAGAGTGGCAATGACAACCCTAGTTTTGGCAGTGCGGTGGAATACCGGTTGCTTAACTCCGGTCAGTATTTGAAAATTTGTGGCCAAGGAAGGCCCGTCGCTTGCACAGCATAAGACGATCCGTCACCTTCACATTGGTTGCATCGTTCAATTGGGAAAGCCTGGGCAATCTCAAGAAACCAGCAAGAGAAGATTTTTGTTGGAATGATCCTGGAGAGACGAAACGAGAGAGTAGAATGAGATCGGATTCTCCTCGAGTACTCGAGAAGCAACGAGCCCATAAGCTTCGCATGTTTGCCGTCGGATTTGTGCGATGTCTATACCAAATCTTGGGTGACGAGAGCTTTTCGACGAGCCCGATTTGGATGGGACAACTCTTGAAAACCACGGACCCGAGATCAAGCTATCAGAAAACAACTTGGTAACCATGTGCTAATGAATTGAAATGCTTGCAATGGGGAGTGCTGTAAGTATATGATTACGGGCGTTCATATAGACGACACCTTATTGCAGTATCGACATTGAAATGCTGTACCAATGGGCCTCTTGGTCCAGCTCTGATACATTCTTCAGATTACGCTTTGCACTCGTATTGAAACCCATTTGATCTTTACCATACACAGCCCTGCCAATGATTATTATTGGGATAAATGATTTTGCATTTCGCAGCCGTTTTACCGACAAAAAAATTGGCGTTCTTAAGACTAGATTTTACTTTCGTAAACATGGTTTTTTTTTCCCTTACATATGACATTGTTTCAGATCTTTGAGACTCATATTTGAAAGGATGAGCAATTGGTTTCGATCATCCGGATTTTGGGGTTGTGTCGAACAGGTCATCGATAGTGAAGGGTGTCGGTGAAACTGCTTGCCGGTAATTTTGTTGGTAAATTATCGACTTTCCTATTAAATCACTGACATTTTATTTCCGCAGCTTACCCAACTTGTCAAACTTATTACCAACTCTTACACGGATTGATTACCTAACTTCATTTGAGCGAGTTATCGACACTAGTTTCAAGTTATCAACCCTTTTTCGATCTGGCATGCACTTGATTGATTCCAAATTACCAATTACAATTGAATCACCAACTTTACTTGAGTAATATATTAGCTTCTCTTTTTCTGAAGAAATTTCCGACAAAATTTAGGTTGCAACTATTATTTGAGCCACTTACCAAAGTTTGTTAGGTCGTTTTTGGATTGCCATCTTTAATTGAAGTTACCAATTATTACATCAAATTACTAAGTGTACTTGATTATCTCACCAACCTTTTTCCCTAAGTTACCGATCCAATCAGGTTATCAATTTTTTTAGCTACTTATTGACATTTATTTAGTCTTTTGCGAATCAGCAATTTTTTTTACTAAATTCTCAATTTTTTAATATTGAAATTGGCAACTTTAGTATGAAATTACAATTTTACTCGTATTTTTTTCAATGAATTTATTAACTAGTTTTAGAATACAAACTCTTATCTGAGGAACATAGCGACGTTAATTCAATAGATTATATGTAATCAAAAGCCGGTAGATTAGTAGAAAAAGTTACCAATTTGAAAACAATCAAACAAACATTGGTCAGCGACTCAAATATGAGTGACCTAAAACAAATTGATAACTTTCATTGGGACAACGATAAGTATAGGTTTCGAGTAAAGTTAGTAACTCCAATAAAAGTTGATAAGTCGTATGAGAAGTTGGTAATTTAGAAACGATATAATCAAATAAACGTTGGCAAATGACTTTAATAAGAGTTGGTAACCTAAAATTAGTTGGCAACTTTATCGAAAAAAATGTTAGTACTTAACTAAAATAAAGTTGGTAATTTGAAATTAAAGTCAGTAGCGTCAGTAAAATAACCAATTTGATCCTAAACATTTTGTACAGATACATATTTAGTCCTAAAGTTATTCATGTTAGCATGTCACATAGGATAACCAGCGATAACTGGACGTTACATCAGCAATTCCTGACGGTAACTGACCAAAAGGATTACATTGGATGTCCGCACAAAAGGTTTAGGACTACATTGGCAAAATCGAAGATTTAAAGACTAAATTGGTACTCGTTCAATAGGTTTATAACTGATTTGGTTTTTATCTCATAAAAATTGGCAAGTTACTGGAAAGTTGGTAAAGATATTGAAAAGATCAATAATTTAAAAACGACTTTAATATATGTTTGCAAGTTATATAAATAAGAGTTGATAATTTAAAAGCAGCTAATAACTTATTAATCACTTGAACTAAGGATGGTAAATTCGTATGAAGGTCGGTAGCTCTAAAATGTTGGTAACAATCAATGGATGGTAATTGCAATCCAATCGCGAGTATTGATAATTTAATATACAAATCCGAAACATTCGGCAATTGCAAACTAGTAAAAAGCATATTGATAATTTAAAATAAGCGCTCGTGACTTACCTATAAAGTTACCAGGACAATGAATCAACTAGTCGCATTTATACATATCAATAGTATTGGACACTTACCGACGTAACTTACCATCCATCAACGCTCAAAATCGTTCAAACTTGTTTTATCACGCGGAACAATAGAATTCTGCCGGCTCTTTGACGATTGGGGC
Organism: Metrosideros polymorpha var. glaberrima; assembly: GCA_001662345.2. NCBI lineage: Eukaryota > Viridiplantae > Streptophyta > Magnoliopsida > Myrtales > Myrtaceae > Metrosideros > Metrosideros polymorpha. The sequence goes on from BCNH02000009.1 coordinate 12,019,580, forward strand.
AAACATTTTCGACCCACCGATCATCCCATGATTCCCATTCCATCCCATCTCATCTAGTCGAGGGGAGGTCCCATTAGCAAGTAATCACAATGATGATGAGGATGATAAGCGAGAATATATTTTTGGGATTTCGCAGATCAGTGCTGCTGCAACATTGAGCGGTGGCTTTTCCCCGACGATGACGTTAATACTTTGGTTAAGAGATTCCCCGTTCCATTATCAAACCCTAGAAAGAAGAAGATGCAGAGAGAGAGAGAGAGAGAGAGAGATCGCGCGTGCACAAATTGATGTGACTGGCTTTCCATGCGACGATCCAGATTAGATATGCCTTTGCCTTTGTCTTCCTTTCCATCTGTGACCAACGCCAAAGCTCGCATGCTCACACCGCACGCACACGAGCTTCGTATTCGCTTGTACATTGTGCCATGTTCCTTAACATGAGCATCCTCTCTCTCTCTCTAGGTCTTAAGAGGCTTCATCTGAATTTTCGTCTGGACCTCAAAATCACTTAAAAAAACTAAAGGGTATTGCCGAAAACGAGACAAAAAAAAAGATATTATATTAATTGAGGGACTTGGGTGTTTGGGAACAAATAAAAAATGCATTTGTGGAGCCCATCTAATTACAATATAAATCACAAAATATCAATAAGAGACCCTAGTTATGAAAGTTACAAGTCTCTCTATTTCGTCTTTTTAACTTTGGTTTTGGGTTATGGTCGTGGGGTGATTTGATGCGACTCTCTAATCTCCAAGTTTTGTTCGCTAATGACCTTTCCGAGCTGTTATGATCGGCATCGGTTCCTGCGTTTTAGCTCTCGCCCCTTTCCTCCTTTTTCTTAGAGCCATGGCCAGTGTGTTAACCACGACCAAGAGTGGAAGCTTTATGTCACTTCTGAGGATGACCAAATGAATGGAAAGGATAGCCGAAAGAGAATGGATTTGCTTGATTTATAAAGGATGTTAGATCGATATCGTCTCGAGCACTAATTAAGAGGGTCCCGTCACGAGATCCATTTGATTAACAGTGAGGATGAGTTTGATCCGCACCGTCTATGAACCATTCGTTCCAAGCGAAAATTGGAGCGGATAAAAGAACGGGAATGCTATAAGCATTTGAACGGAGGAGCCGACTCTTTAAGTCAGTTCCAGTTTGGGATCGATTCGAACTCGTTCTGTTTTAGGAATCCGAGGCGAATCGAAATGAAATCAAGGAAAATTGTGGGTTTTGAAGGTTGTTGTTTGTTTAAAACCTTGAAACGAAGCTGACAAGGATGATGCTATGATTTGATAACTCATCAACCAATATATAGTTACTTTAAGACTAATGAGACTTTTCAATCTGTTTTGGATCACCCACATCCTACGTCGCCGCCCTTGACCCAAAATTTGGGGTAGACAATATTGGAGAAATTTGATTGCTAATGAAGATAGAGCAATAGTTATAGATCTTTGATGCTTTTATGCATAATGATGACGATCACTATTTTTAAGGTATTATTTGCCCCCACCATTATTGCTGCCCAGTTTAGAACAAATATATCTCCAGGATATATACCAAAGCCGTAGAGAAACAAGTTCAGCAATGTCAATTTTTCTTTTGGAATTTCACCTTGAATATGTCATCAAAGTTGTATGTATGAAAAGAGAAGAAGAAAAGAGTTACGAAGAAGAAGTTGTTGTTTTGAACAATTGTGATCCTTGAACAAGCCTGTTCATTGAATAGTTATAATGCATAATGTATGATTTGGTGCTATTTATATAGACAACCAATCAACAAATTTATTGGGAATAGGTACCTTATCCCACCATCACTACCTTTCATGATGAACCATCACCATTTTCATGTTAACAATCATTTCAATTCATACATAACCAAGAGCCATCTCTTTTCATGATAAAAAATATTTCAACATGCAAAGATTTGACCACCATCTCGCAAAGCTAGTGAGAATGTGCCATCGCCGCCTCCTTTGTTTCCATTGTGTGTGTGAGAAAGAAAGAGAAGACTTTCGACATGACAATTCAGAGACGGGGATGGGGGCATAACGATAACGGCGATGCGACGACAATGAGGCTCGGCACGAGTGCTTGTAGGGGCTAAAGGGAGGGAGGGAGGGAGGGAGAGATCTTGTAATTTTCTTTTGAGGCTTGAATAACTTGGCTAAATTTCTCAAAACTAAGGGCAATTGAGTCGTTTTAAGGTACCCTAACTCTAAAGGATCCAAATCCTTCAATAATTGAGTTGGTAAATATAAAAGGTTGGTACGTTTTGTAAATTGGAATGAATTGTGACAAAAGTTGATAAATTTGAAACACCCCATAAACATTAGTAAGCGATTCAAATAAGAGTTGCTAATCGGTGGTTTCTGCAAATAAGTTATGAGAAAAATTTGCAATTCCAAAATGACCAAATAGACGTTGGTAAATGCGGCAAATAAGAATTAAGGATAAGTGCATCGAAAGTTCTACAACTTGTTGCAAAAGTGCATTTGAGTTTTAAAATTTTTGAAAAATGCAGCCATGTCCTAAGGTTTGTCCAACCGGTGCAAGTAAGTCCTTGCATTAACTCCGTTCAATTTTAATAATAGAAAATGCTAATGTAAATTTTTTTTATTACTTTCTTAATCCAAATGGCGTCATATCAAGAAATATATTTAAAAAGTGAAAATAAAAGATAAATAAAGAAAAGAGAATAAAAGAAAAAATATATATATAAGAACGAAAAAGAATAAAGAAGCTAACAATTTAAAAAAGAAGAAGAAGAAGCAAGTCACGTCTCTTTAGCTTCGTCGAGCCACTCCTCTGACGAACTGTGTTGAGCCACTGATGGTGCCCAATGGAGAAATAGAATGTGGTCACGAGAGGCACAGGCGCTTGTAAAATTAGTCCATTTAGCTAACGAAAAATGTTCATATTACTTTTTTTTAATGATTTCTCTCTCCTACGTGACTTTTTCTATTATTTTATCTCTCCTAAGTGATATTGACCTTGAAAGATGGCTAAAAGGATGTTGTTTTGGTCCAAATTATAAAGTTTAGCCAAAATCTTAATAATTAGATTAAAAAATTTACAAAAAAACTAATCTTGTTTTTTTTTTAAAGAATACAAATTAAAGAAAAAGGCCTAGGCTGCAAGCCCTCGCTATCGCATCCCATAGCCATCAAAAAGGGCCAATGAGGGCCTCGTGACCCTCGCCCTAATTTAGTCGAGGCTTGCCACCCTCCACCTAGATCTAGGTGAGGTCTCAAGGCCTGCCTGTGGTTGGCAAGAGCTTTGTCGCCATTGAATTTTTTTTTAGTTCTTTTTTTCAAAGAAAAATTACCCTTTTATTTTTTTAATCTAATTTAATTAATATTTTGGTTAAAAATTAGGATTTCGACAAAAATGACGTCATTTTAGTGTTAATGTTTGATGTTTTACTGAGGTTAATGCCACGTAGGAGAGAGAAAATAAGAAAAGAAACAAGTTTTGTTAGCCTAGTTGAACGGAGTAAAAGAAATGACTTAATTGTACCAATTTAACAAGTTTTATGATTTGATTATAATTTTTGAAAGTTTTAGAACTCAATCGCACTTTCGTGACAAGTTTTAGAACTTTCAATGCACTTATAAAAAAAAATGAAAAATGAAAACCAAATGAAGAACCACTCTTGCTCTCTCGAAGTTAAGTTCCCTTCGGAGAACCAAACATGATTCAAACTTCTCTCTCCTCACTCGCATGCTTGGCGAAACAGTGAATTCTTAACATAGGACTTCTATTCTACCCAATTGCTAAGTTACTTTGAATCGAGTTTTTGTCGATGAAAAGAGAGGCAGTATACTCCAATGGGATCGAAAACGACACAAAGACAAACGGCATGGACAGAGCCATCATCTCGGAGCGACTCAAACTCGTGAAGAGGAAGCAGTTGAGAAGGAACTGCAAGAAGAACGAGTCAGCGCAAGCGACCTAGCAAGATGACTTAGCTCGCAGCACTACCTCGCTGTAAGAAAACCTCATAAATGGTGGCTACAACATCTTAGTTTTTGTTGCAGTTTGTTCTTCTATTGTTTTACTTGTCAGTTTTCTTGTTCCTTTCCTCTTTTCTTAATTTGTTCTCTTGAAGAGAAAATATCGTGTACAATTATGGTGCCACGTCATTTTTACAAAAGCTCATTCAATGAGCAACACGTGTCGTTATTGGGCATGACTATCAAAAAGTCTCTCTCTCTCTCTCTCTCTCTCTCTCTCTCTCTCTCTACGATTCTGCTCTTTGCACCCGAACGCTTTTGCGTTAAACAAGATTTGAACAACCACCGCCACCACCATCTTCATCAACCTGGAAAATACCCCAAATCCTCCAACACTAAAACCTTAATCTCACTCACCCTTGTCTAACACCACCACCGCAACAATGGCCCGATCTTCTCTTGCCATGGTGCCTCACAAGCCCGACCCCTCATCCCTCCCCCTCATTGTTGGGCATGACTATTAGAAACTCTCTCTCTCTCTCTCTCTTCACAATTCCGCTCTTTGCACCCGAACGCTTTTGCGTTGAACAAGATATGAACAACCGCCGCCGCCACCATCTTCATCAACCTGGAAAATACCCCAAATCCTCCAACACAAAAACCTTAATCTCACTAACCCTTGTCTAACACCACCATCGCAACAATGGCCCGATCTTCTCTCGCGATGGTGCCTTACAAGCCCGACCTCTCGTCCCTCCCCCTTGTCGTTACCCTCAACTACATCGAGGACTCAAACAATCCTTCCTCAGCAACGTCGCCTGTTAGGAACACGAATCTTTGAAGAAAAAAAATAGAAAAGAAGACAAGCGAATTTTTACATGGAAAACCTTTTCAAAATTAGAAAGAGAAAAACTACTTTGTCGCTCTAGGCAATCTCTATAATATTAGTATGAGTATCAGCGTTACAACTATAAAGATATTGCCCTAATATATAGCAGGCATCTAGGGCGTGCATAGTTTTGATAAAAATTACATGTATGCCATTAAGTGTAAAAGTTTTGCGCTTAATTATTACTTTTCTCTAGCAAACTCCATAACTCCATTAATCTCTCATTTGGAGGCTGATCTTCAAAGTAACAATAGTCTTTCATAGTTTTTGCTCATCCTTGTAACACAAATTGTCCTAGTGCAACGGCCCCCTCGTCATTAACCATGGAGGCCAACTAAGGCAATGCACAACCTCAGTTTCTCAGCGGTGACAACCTTTGTTAATATCTCTGCTAGTTGCACCATTCAATGATAATGTTTCATCATCTATTAGCTGACAAATATGCTAATACTTCAATTCAATATGCTTTGTCCATGAATGAAATACCGGATTCTTTACAAGACAAATAGCACTTTGACTGTCACTGAAAGAACACTGCTATCTTGCCCCTTGCCTATCTCCTTCAGAAAATTTTCAACCAAATCATCTCCTTACCAGCTTTAGATATAGCAACATACTCTTATTCAGTGGTTGAGAGAGACACGGACGTATGAAGTCTAGACATCCAACTAATTGCAGTGCCACCTAAGGTAAAAACATAACCTGAGGTTGTTTTCCTAATATCCAAGTCACCACCAAGATGTGCACTAACAAAGCCTTGCAAAGTTACATTGTTTTTCATAAAACATAATAACATATCTGAAATCCAACTTTATAGCTTCCCAATGTTTTATTCCTAGATAAGACATGTATCTGCTCACGACTCCTACTACATGAGCTATGTCTAGTCTGGTACATACCATAGCATACATCAAATTGCCAACAGCTGATCCATAAGTTACCTTAGCCATATACTCCTGCTCTTCATCTGTATTTGGCAATTGCTTCTTCAAGAGCTTGAAGTGACTCCCTAAACGAGTACTTTTGGGCTTTGCATTCTGAAGTCTGAATTTGTCCAACACCCTTTCAATATACTTTTCTTAAGATAACTTAAGAATTCCTTCTGATCTATCCCGCGTGATCCTCATCCCAAAAATTTCATTTGTTGCGCCCAAATTCTTCATCTCAAACCCTTTTGACAATTGTTGCTTCAGTATGTTGATCTCTCTCATGCTAGGTCCTGCAATGAGCATATCATCCACATACAACAACAAAATAATATAGCAATCATCAAATTTCTTGAAATAACAGCAGTGATCCATCTCACTTCTAGTGAACTTGTCACTTTACATAAATGTGTCAAATTTCTTGTACCATGTCTAAGAGCTTATTTCAAGTCATTTAGACTTCTCTTCAGCTTGTAGACATAATTTTCTAACCTTATGATTATACCATATAGATATCATCCTCTAGGTTACCATGGATGAATGTAGTCTTTACAACTAACTACTCTAAATGTAAATTCTCAACACTAGCTTGATAGGAGTCAACTTCACTACTGGAGAGAAAATCTCTTTGTAGCCAATTCCTTCATTTTGCCGAAAACCTTTTACTACTAACCTCACTTTATACCTCTTACTGCCATCAACCCAGTACACCCACTTGTTCTGCAATGCCTTTTTCCCATCTGGTAACTGACTTAACACCCAAATTCTATTTTTCTCGAGTGAATTCAACTCATCTCATATTGCTAACTCCCAATTAACATAATCTTTCACATGCACTACTTTCGGAAAAATTTTCTGGTTGACCAGCGTCAGTTAAAAGCAAATAATTCAATGACGGAGAATACCTTTGCACAGGTTTAGATATTCTATTAGATCTTCTCAAAGTGGGTTCAGGTGTATGTGATTCTTGTTCTATTTTTTATTAGAGTCTACGGCAATAGTCTAACCAGAACACTCTTAGAAACCCCATCCAGTTCAATCACTAGTCTCCACCATTTGTTTTTTAATACTAGATTCTATCACATATTTGTCCTTGTACAACATGTTTTCTTTGAATATAACATTAGCAATTCTTATTATTTTTCCATTTTGTTTATCTTAGAATCAATAGACAATATAATTAGAACCATATTCAATAAAAAAAACATTTTTTAACTTTTGCATCAAGCTTATCTCTATTTTAGGAATCTATGTTAACATACAAAACACAACAAAAAACAAAAAACTTTCAGATGTGAGAGATTCACCTTCTTACCACTTCATTCTTCTTTTAGTAGCTTGAAATCAAGTGGAACTGAAAGGTCCTCTATTGATTAGACATGATGCTGTGTTAATTGCATCGGCCCAAAACATCTTGGGTAATCCTGCATAAAACCTCATACTTCTTGCACGCTCATTCAGAGTTCTGTTCATCCTCTTAGCAACTCCGCTTTGCTGCGGTCTATTGGGAGCAGTTCTTGTCATTCTATTTATGTTCTCTACACAAAATCACTTGAACTCCTTTCTATCATACTCAACACCAATATCGAACCTTAGACTTTTAATCTTCAAGCCAAAAGATTGGTAATTTTTCACCAAAAATTTCAAACAATACCCGCCGTGACACATTTATCTCAAACATTTTTTCGTGACACCAAAAACCTCAAATTTGTACCCGTGTGACATATTTATCACAAACTTGTACTCATATGACATATTTATCCCAATTTTTTTTACTCAAAAAGCCAAAAACTTCTATCCATGTGACACATTAACCCTAAACTTATTTTTTAAAACATCAAAAATCCCAACTTAGACCCACGCGACACATTTATCCTCCGTTAAGAGTTATTTTATTTTATTTTTCAGTTTTTTCCTTCCTCCTTCATCTTCATCTTCATCGGCGAGTTCCTCCTTCATCTTCGCCACTACCCTCATCGTAGCCGCCATCCTTACCGTTGCCATTGCCACCGTCCTCACTGCCACCAAACCATTGAAGAAAACAAAGGAAGTTTAAAAAAAAGAAAGAAAAAGAAAACAAGAAAAGAAAAACATGCAATGAGTTGACATGTTTTTACCACATGAGAGCCACATGAGAATCTTTGCTTTCTGTCATCCATGTAGGTAACCTTATAAGATTTTTAGCAACGTTCTTAAACAAAATTTTAACGGAGGGTAAATACATCACACGAGTATAAGTTTGGGGTAAATGTGTTATATATATACAAGTTTGGAGTTTATGATGTCATAAAATTTTTTAGGGTAAATGTGTCACAGTGGGTGTAATTTGAAGTTTTGTTGTGACTTTTTTCCGTTCCTACGCAACCAAAAGTTAGTCATTTGATGGATTGTCAATCTTCAAATAAACAATAAATATTGATAATGGAATCAAATAAGAGTTGGTAACCTAATATTGATTAATAACATAGTTGAGCAATATCTCATAAAAAAAACTCACATTAAGACTTCTAATTTCTTATAAAAGCCGATGAATTAGAATGTTGCTAAGTTATGCAAATGAACATTCATAATTAATTTTAAAAAACAACAATCTGCAATAGATAATTAACAGCAAAAGGATATCATAAGTGCCAAAAAATTTTGCCAGCACACTTAAGTGTCAAAATCAAAGAAAAACAATCACTCAAGTGTCAAGATCCCAGCCAAACTAATTACGTGACATTTATAATTTATTTTTTTATTTAAAAAATGCAT
>BCNH02000009.1:12028236-12039818 GCA_001662345.2 Metrosideros polymorpha var. glaberrima
TCTACCTACTTCTCAACTATTTCTTTTTAGCTTATTTTTAAGTTAATTTTTTTTAAAAAAAACTCTTTTTTAAATGCTGACTAAACCTCCAGCGAGCCACATCGGCTCAAAAGATTAGTAAAATAAGATTACGTAGGATTTCCGGCCAAGTTTGTCGGAGTTGACACTTAAGTAATCGTTTTTAAAAAAAATTGACATTTCAGCAATCTGAAAAAAAAAAATTATACATTAAAGTGAGTGTTGTATACAAATTTTGCATTTCTGGTGTCCTTTTGTCGAAAATTAACCTTGGTTAATTTTTATAGGAGTTGCTAACTTACTAACAAATTACTAATTTATTGATCATTTTTTACATTCAATATATAAAAATTACCATAATTAATTCAAATATAACGATTCTAAATTTCTTTTTATTTTTTATTCACGAAATAGGAGAGTATGTCCTTCACTTTACCAGTTAACCACGAAATAAAGACAAAATGAGCAAGAGGTCAAAACGTCAGCTTGGTTTTTCAGAACTGACGTTTTGGACTTTTTTGTAGGTAGGCTGCCGTCGTGCTACACGAACCTAAAGAGCGTAGGGCCGTAGGCCCCCTGTATAATCCGTTCTCTTTGGCTCTCCTGAAAAATAGGAGACCATCATCATCATCATCATCATCATCATCATCATATAAAGAAAATTAGCAATTACAGCTTAAATGTGATAAAAGCACAGCGCATTCCAATATTCAATGCATTATAAATTTCATGTTATAACAATTACTACTTTTAAGATCTTTTAATTACTTAAATCTATCGGGGATACATATATTACAAGAACTGTAATTTATATTTGTCTTGCTATGGATAATAATGTTCCCGACAACGCCCCCTCCACCTTACTCCATTCCCACTAATCCGATCATTTACACACCGTTCGTATCCTCAAAAAGTTGGGAGACGTGAATTTACCAAACTTTAGATAAGTGTATAATTAAAACACGTTATGTGTTAACTCACCAAATAGTAAAATATATAAGAGACGAGAATAACACAACCGACACTTTGTGTTCAAATGTCAAGGCGGTGGCGCCGTTGATGGCGCCATGGCTACTCAAACGATATTTAGATCATGGAGAGAAAGAAAGTGATTGAAAAGTCTTTTGGTAAGAGGAGGAATCTTATGCAACTTTCTGGTATAATAACGGTTGATTTCTCGAGAAAATCCTACTAAAGAGAAATGACACCCCAACCCCATGAACCCCCTAGAATTCTAATTAACACAAAAGGTGCCAAGTCATGTTCCTCCATGGCATATTGGGAAAGTGTCAGATAAGTCCTAAACCTATTACATTAATGTCAATTTCGTTCAAAACCTTTCAATTATGCCAATTTAATCCTAAACATTTTGATTTAAAGTCAATTCAATTATTTTGGTTAATTTTGGCCGGATATTACTTACATGGACGCTGGCCGGCCTATGTGGCACACGCTGGTGTTGACGTGGGTATTTTTTAATAATGTTATAATGATTTTCGATTTTCTTTTTCTTTTTGTCTTTGTTTCCTTTCTTTGTCTTTCCTCCGATGGTCAGCACGATCATGGACGATGAGGGATGGCCTCGCCTGAGTAAGGGTGGCCCTTGCCACCATAGGCAATGGTTGGCCTCACCAGGGCGAGGGCAAACATTGGTGAGGTCGCCCTCGCTAGATTTGGTAAGGCCAAGCGACGCTCAATGAGGCTAGCATCATCTGTCGGCCTCGCCCTTGCCCAGGTGATGCTCGACGAGGTCGCCCTTGCATAGGCGACGCCCGACGTCGCCAAATCTGGCAAGGGCGACCTTGATGACGTTCGTCCTTGCCACGGTTGATTATGCCAACCATAGGAGTAAAGACATAAGAGTAAAATAAGAGAAAAAATAAGAAGAAAATAAAAAATTATTAAATTATATCAAAGTTAGCACCGATTATGCTATGTAGGCCGGTTGCTGTTGACATCGTGTCACGTAGGCCGACGGGCGTCGATATCAATGATATTAAATCAAAATTAGTTGAGGGGATTGAATTGACTTTAGGTAAAAAAGTTTATGATTAAATTGACACAATTAAAATATTTAAAATTAAATTGATGTAATCCAATAGATTTAGAAATTTTCGGACATTTTTCCCATGGAGTATCTAGCAAATCCTGCTACTTAAACGTTTGCTAAGACGAGGATGGTCAAAGAACACGGGTTTGACGACATCTCACCCGTCCCAAAATTTTTTTTATTAAAAATAATAATTACTAACATTAATAATGATAAGAGCGAGGGGGATTGGAGAAACTTGGATGGGCTGTTGCCACGTACCCCTAGTCCGACCACCTCCAAAATTTAGACACGAGATCTTTTGTCCTTTTTTGAAATATTTTAATTAATGCATCTTTAATGTTCCTTGAGCTCAACGATTAACTACTCGGAAATTGGTCCCTTAGACTAATAGAGGGGATAATATAAAAAAATAATCTCCTTGCAAGGCATCAAGTAGCTAAGCTTATCTATTCTTTTATGATTTTATAATGTGAAAAGATCAGCCTTTAGCTAAAGTCTCCAATAATTAACTAGGTACCACATATGCCTCCAAACATCTTAGTTTCCTAATTTGTCATGCAAGAAAGATAAGCTTGCAGACAAGTGGCACAAATCTGCAAAGCCTGTCTAGATAAAGAAACAATCGATCTCGCTGTTTGAGCGACGAGAAAGTTGTTAGGCGAAATAAAATAATACACGATAAGCTCTTTATGGAAAAATAGAATATACAACAACAGATGATTCTACGCAATTCTTTTCAATGACATGTAACTTATACCGCTATTTTGAAACATGTTCACTTCCTCTGCCCCATGTTTTGTCTTGAATTCAAACATGGCGCCCATGGCAACAATCAATGGACCGAATGGTGGAACAAATGGCAACTTGGCGATTGACTCGATCTCGTTAATCAAAACTTGAAAGTTACAACCACCAGTTCAATGTGGAGGTGAAACACCGATCGTTCCACGGAAGGTCTACACCTCTTCAAGATGCTATAATCTAAGCACAACCAAAATCATTGCATGAAACACAATCGTTGTGCGACTACAACAAAACAGAAGTAAGTGATGTCAAAAGGAGCCTAAAGAGTATGTTGCTGTAGTCAAATGTGGAAGGCTTGTAGAAAAGTATGATTATATAGTAGGGTGCACCCAGGGTCTTAGAAATTTTCCATTACCATTCTCTGTAGAGAGAGAGAGAGAGAGAGAGAATCTGGCATGCACCGATAGGACCAAGTGCTGTCCTGTGGACCAGCATTTTTTTTCACTTTAATGCCCTCATGCCTTTACCACCCAGAGAGAGAGAGAGGGAGGGGAAGGAAGGGGGGGAGGGAGCTGATCATCTTAAGCTGAAGCCCCCCCTGGTTGAGAGCTCCTCTAATTGTGGGTTTGCTTCTCATCTTCCTCATGCTCAAAGGCACTTTGTTCTTGACAGATCTTGAGCTCCAGCAACATCAAGATAGGGTCAACAAAGCCCCCTTTATCTCAGTCACAGAACCCTTTTGAGGTTTGCAGGAAGGAAGAGAAAAAGAAATCGAGGAATATTGAGGGGATGGACCCGGGTGCAGGCCGAGGGAGAGGAAGAACATGACCTTGTCGGTTGTCCTGCAAATGCCACTCCACACTGTCACCGCATTATCTCTCTCTCTTTCGTACGATCCCCCACCCACCTGTTCCTCTCTCTCTTGCTTCTTTATGGCCCGGATGGCCACTAGGAAACACAATTCCTTCCCTTAAACCAACTCTCTCTCTCTCTCTCTCTCTCTGGATTCTCTCAGATTTTAACGATTTAACAAGGCTACTGTATCAGCTGTTTCCTTCAATTCCCCAAATCTAAGTTGCCCAATACACTCAGGTAAGTCGTGTGCTACTGGGGGACCCTCTTGTGCTTTTTAATCTCCTAATCTCACAGCGTTTCACTTTCGAGTTCCAAATACTTACCTTTCTTTAGGGGAGAAAGAGGAGATTGAGTTGGAGCTTTTCTTGTGTTCCTTCCTTCCTTCCTTCCTTCTACTTTGGTTGCAAGACTTTGGAGTCCAACTAGGGGGGAGAGAGAGAGAAGAAGGGTTTTCAAGAACAGTGAAGTGGGTTGGTTGGTGGGATCAGCACCACACACAATGTCAAAATCAGCATGAGAAAAGAAAGAAAACTTGTGGGAATAAGTATCACTTGGGGGGTCAGCTAGGGGATTAGGCCTCCGATTAAGATGCTTCTCTGATTAGATGGAGGATGAATTAGGGTGGAGACCAGCACAGGAGACTCCATGATTTAAGAGGAAAATCATGATGGAGGAGGAGAAGAAGACGATGACCTCTAGTTTGTTTTGACTTTCCATTAAATATACACGTAGGAGAATCAAAGAGCAAGGGCTGTATCTATCACCAGGCCTGGGCAAAGATTTAATGGAACTGGGAGGCCAAGAACAGGAAAGAGAGATGCCAAGTTCTTTAGGGTACAACCCTCCACATAAAGATTCTTCCTCCAAATTCTCTCCTGCAACTACAGTCTCTGGTGTTAGAAGAGATCAAACCCTAGATCATCACAATCATCTGTATACTCAGAACCACCACCCACCAAATCCACACCAATCAACAAACAAGCCTAGAAGAGAATATCAAGAAACCGACCGAGATCTATTTGCAGTTGCATCTCCATCTCCGATTGCGGTGGCCACTGGCGGCGCTTCGGTCAGCATCGGACCACACACAGAACTGCCATCGCCGCCGCAAAGGCAACACGCCCAATCCCCCACGCCACAGCCGCAGTCGGCGACGGCTATTATCTCTGCCTCCGCCATCCGATATAGAGAATGCCTTAAGAATCATGCAGCGAGCATGGGTGGCCATGTTGTCGACGGTTGTGGAGAATTCATGCCCAGCGGAGAGGAAGGGACGCCGGGGTATTTCAGATGTGCAGCGTGCGAGTGCCACCGCAACTTCCATCAGAAGGAGGTTGACGGTGAACTGCAGTATACACCTAGTCACTACTATAGCAGCAACAAAACCAATGGCCAAAGAGCTGCTTTACCTCCTCCTCAACAACATCACGCAATTCCCCAGCCAAACCCAATCAATCTGCATCACAGGTTCTCTTATTGCATATCAAGCGCTGCCGGGGCCACCACGGTAGCCCCAGCTCAACCGGTGATGATGGCCTTCGGCGGGGGCGTCCCGGAAGAGTCTTCAAGTGAAGATCTTACTATGATTCAGCATAATGATGCTGTGCTGCGATCGACACAGCTGACGTTGTCGAAGAAAAGGTTTCGGACAAAGTTCACGCAGCAACAGAAAGACAAGATGATGGAACTTGCCGAGAAGTTGGGGTGGAGGATTCAGAAGCAAGATGAACAAGAAGTGATCCAATTATGTGCTGAGGCTGGCGTGACGAGGAAGGCTTTCAAAGTGTGGATGCACAACAACAAACAAGGCATGAAGAAGCAACAAAGGTAATAAGATCAAGTTAACTCTTGTTGGGGAATAAGATTGTAATTGTTGAAGCTGTCTGTTCATAATTAGAATAGACAGATCGTAGCGGTCAACTTTGGCTGATTTCCCCCCGTTTCCAAGGCTTTGTTGTGGAATGATCTGCCGTTTTTAGATGCTTCTGAATCATCAGCAACTCAGAGCTGCTTTGTTAATTCATGGCGACACCTCTCGTGTGTTGGGGAAACATTGAATTATACAGAAAAATAATAGCTAGAGTGAAAAAATTTTGAGTCCTCGTGACAAAGACGAAGGTACATGTACTAACTTTAATTTGGATTTTCAGCTGGAATAATTTCATGTACAACGTTTCTAGCTTGACTTCCTAAGTTCTTTGTCCATGATATTTTATATCCTTTGGTGCCCAGTTTCTCAATCATCAGCTTTTTACAAAGACTAAGGGTGGATTTGGTTCAGTTTTGCAAACGAGCCTTGAGCATTGAGCTTTCAACATTCTCAATATCATAATTTGACCAAAAGCTTTTTGAGAGGCGTGCCAAACACCCTAGCATTTTCTCAAAGGGTTTTAGAGGCCAAAAACCTCTTGAGAATGCTGAACCAAACCCACTCTAAATATAATGGTTCCAAGTTTATTACACTATTCAGGCACTGCTTAGGGAAACTTTGTAAGATTCTTCTTAGAAGCTGGAAAAATTAGTCAGGATTAGGGTCCCCTTGTGATGAAGGACTTATCGTGTGCCTCTCTTTGCTACTTTTAATGCATGCGGGACACTGTTACGCCTCTGTCAGACAAATTCAGACAAATGGTCCCCATGAGATTGATACATCATTCGGCCTTTTGCATTTCAATTTCTGATTTAAGTTCATGCTACTGAGACCAGGAAAAGACAGAACCAGGAGGACTTTACATAGGAAATCTACTTGAACGCACAAAGATCTATCGTGCCCAAATAAAAATGTGGCAAGGATTGGACCAGGATCGCTTTCACATGAAATTGTACAACCTATAGTTTAGGTGAGTCCTTTCTATAATTTCGGCTAACGGTGGTCCTCTAAGTGTGGTAGATGATCTAATAAAGGGCAAGGAAGCCGATCATCACATCTTAGAACGAAGAGGGAAGAGAAATCGCGATAGCAACAATGGAAGAAATGTTCATGACAAAGCAGAAAGAAGAAGAATATCGGGATTCGATATATTGAACGTACTTGGAAAGAACCAACTCCGTCACTAACGGAAACAAGTTCAGATAATGATTTCACCACACTTTGAATGCCTATTGTTTCCTCTTCGGTCCACTCCTTGCTCAAGGAATAGATGTTCATTCCAGCACTTGGAAAGAAAAGGAGATCAGTTTCGTCACCATTTATGCAAAGTGAGGTTCCTAGGACACTGACCTCAAAGATCAATAGACAGATGCGAAGAAGATAACGCAATGAAAGTGACTGAATCTGTCGATGGAGTGGAAGCTCTTCAGATCCCAAGACTCAGACAGTGTTAAAAGGATCTGAGTTTGTGTCAAGCTTGTTTTCAGAGTCAAAACCATGCTGAAAAGAAAGGGCAAAAAAGTTAAAGCCGAAAATTTTTCATGCGTTGCTCCCTATGAATTAGCAGCTGATGCTGTACAAAATGTCATGCCCTCAGCCAAGAAAATGGAAGAATCGTCCCCAAAGCAATGTCAACAAGCAGCAGTTACAAAGAGAAAAACTTGAAGAGCTCTCAAGGAAGCCATTTCATCGAGTTTAGAGTTTTAAATCTCATTAAGTAAACTGAAGCACATTTAGTTTGTCGACAAGTAAGTGTAGAATAATCCTGCGGTGGGCAGATGAACTAGTATATATTCCCATATCTAGGGCAGCAAAGCTCTCGCCAATGTCAAGCATCATCAGCCAAAAACATATCCATAATCAGGAATTATTATTCTCGTCTGTGTTAAGACGATGAGGGCTAACCAAAGTGTGGTAATCAAAAGGTAAATCTACATCACTCTCTTGACTAAATCCTTTCATATGAGGCTAGAGATATTACCATGAGGTGAGGTAAAGCTCGTACCTAGTTAGTTCAATTATCAAAACTATGAAATGACCGAAAGTTACTAATTAACGTCACAATAGTTGATTGGGCTTACAGCTCTGAGCCGTCCAATCTCATCTTTGATCCAAGATTACCGGCTGCCTCTGAAGCCTTTTCCTTCACTGCTTCATAATTAGACTTGGCCTCATGCGTCACGGTCTCCTTGGCTGTTTTATACGACTCCCCGACCTTCTTAAAAGCTTCATCATATGCATCAATTGCTTCATCTTTGTCGTAGCCCATTGCACCAGCCAATTGATCCCCCACATCACCAGCTTTATCCGAAGACATGTCCAATACCCTATTGACCCCGTGCTTTGCCTCGTTGTATGTATTCGCTACTTTCTGCTTTCCATATCCTACAGCTCTTTCAGTAGCCTCCTGGGCATTACCAATCTTGTCTGAAACCATGTTCTTTGCCTCGCTGTAACCGTCCTCTAGTTTGTCTTTTCCATACCTCATTGCATCTGTCATTCTATCTCTCGCCTCCCTAGCCCCATCTGAAGTCACATCAGTGGCCATATTCAGCTTCTCCTTAGCTTCACCATAGAGATCAGAAGTTCTCTCTCTGCCATACCCCATTTCTCCTTGCACTTCTTTAAAATCATCGGCGCTATCTGAAGCCATATTCAGTTTGTCTTTTGCTTGACCATAAAGATCAGCTGCTCTATCTCTTCCATGGCCCAGAGCTCCAGTTATATCATTGGTGCTATCTGAGCCCATATCAGTAGCCATGCGCAGATAGTCTTTAGTTGCACCATAAGTACCAGCTGCTTTGTCTTTCCCATACTCCCCTGCTTCCGCCATTGAATCTTTGGCATCACCAACACTATCAGATGCCATTCTCATACCTTGGTCAGCTTTCTCGGAAGCAAAACTTCCTATGTCACGAGCTTTTCCGTAGGCTAAATTGGCAGCCTCACCGGCTTTGTCAGAGGCATATTTTGAGGCATCTGCATGAATAAAGGAGTGACAAAGGGATTATTTATGAGACAGTTATGTCAATTAGGGCTTCGATGCATGAGTTATCTTCCAATCCTGGTTATATATACGACTTGTCAGATATTAAAAGAAATCCACTCCAGTATCATCAGACTGATGACCTACACAATGCCTATGCATGAAATGAAGAGACGTCCAATTTTAGTCATGAAATTTGTGGAAATTTCTTGCTTCACCAACCAATCACGGATTTATAGATATTTACACATTCTTCTAAGTATTTTCTCAGACCATATCTTGCAGCAGTGTCATCTTTCCTATTAAGTTTTATCAACCATATGAACATATGGCACAAGAACTTAAAAGAACAAAATGTGCAAGAGAAACGAAAACAAAAACTACACAACCTGCTAAAGTGTAAGGTCAGGATGAATTACCAGATGCGGCAGATTTCATTGTACTGGTGGCCTTTGAAGCGGCATCCCCAGCCCTATCAATGATATTGTAAGCTACATCTTCCACTTTGTCTTGCTTAGTTGTAAGCCCTTCCCTATCACATAATGCCTTGTGTCAGCAAGTGATACATACATACTTCTATCAACAACAGCAAGTGATACATACTTCTATCAACAACGCAATTCAAGTTTCACGCTCAAACAAAATTAACATAAAGATTTATAATGGAAGACAAAAGCAATAAGCTTCAAGCTTAGTGATCCCTAGAATCAATTCAAACTTGTTTGACATATATTCGCAAATTAAAGGACATAAAGTGCCATCCCAAACACAGAAATCATCGATAAATAGTGCAGTGTTTACAAACAATAAAGCATTTCACAACTCCAATTTCCCAAATTTTTTCATCTTTCTTTTTTTTTATTTTTGGTAATAATAGGGGACATAAAGCAAGAGAAATTAGGAATTACAAAATCTAGTGGAAAAGAAATGCACTTTATAGCCCATATTCGTCACAATCAAAGTTATTTTCAACTTTCAGCATCTTCGGAAAAATTAAGCCTAAGTCAATAATCTTCAACATCCATGTGGCTCCATTATACAATTAGGAACTTTTATCTGTCCACTTCTAGCAGAAAAATTAGTTTCCACAGACTAAACTTAGTTTCCTAATGGTTTCTCTTGTTTGCAAGTAACTTATCAAACAAGACCATAGACTCGACCTGGTCTTTGAATAGAATAATTCTTGCAAACTCTGCAGCAAAAGCAAGAAGTCTAGGACAATGTCTCTTAGTAGATTCACCCTTGACTGCAGTATAGATTAACAAACATATTGATTCCCATAATAGACATACTCTATTAGCCTATTAACTAAACTACCCAAAGATAATTAATACCACAGCTGTACTGAGTTCTCTTGCAGGGAGGAAAAAATAGTGCAAAAACAACAGTATTGTCTCCATTTAGATGGCAATTTATGGAAGTTGCATTCCATCTATAACTATACTTGAAGACACAAAAAATCATTCAATTGCACCTTTTCACATGAACGTCATTTGTTTGATTTATTACATTGAAATCTTAGATTACAATCAAGTTATTAAAAAATAACCAAAAAAAAATGGAACAAGGAGATGATGTACTGGCATGAAACAAGTGATATAGCACCCAAAAGTTAAATGACCTTTCATTCAATTTACCCAGACATTTCGAGCAATATGTATAAAAAAAATCTAATGCAAAACCTCTTACCATGTATTTCTTCATTTATAATTTTATATGCTGTTAATTGTCGTAGCATCCGATGCCATTGACTAACTGAACTTAACCAGCAATTCTAGACAGTGATTGTTTTTGGAATTATGGTACAGCTATTAACATCGTGTGATCACATACTTGGGAAAAATAAACTACTAGATTTCCTAAAGGAACACCTCACATAGATAATAGCATAATAACATTATTGTCCATCTGAATTATCGTTCAGTTCGATTCGAGGTTGAAAATACACACCTATTATATCTATTATATCGCTCAATTACTCACTGGATTGCGCTTGAATCCATACATCCACCCTTTGATCTATCTGTTTCATTTGGAAACTATCAAAGTTTGCTACCACATCTCGCCCATCAAACAATGAATATGTATCATATTCATGGTGCATACCGCATAGTTATCTCTAACGGTGTTACGGAAATATGCGGTAACCTTGGTAACTTACAATATAATGAAAGGAAAAATGGTACAGCTAAACATGTCGTCATGCTCTTCGGGTCGATGAGAACAATGTGGTTATCTTTCGTACTAGGAAAAATCTTAACACGCGCTCAGATTGATTAACGTTCGACTAATGTGAATATCAGTTAATCTATCCGACGATGCAAACAGTCATATCTCTCGAACGCAGCAATCGCTCTGCTGCATCTCGCACATCACCATGAGTTAACACGCCCAGAGCACAAAGAGTCTACACCCAGGCTCAGCAGACAGCACATTCCCCAAATCACTCGTCGGACCTGCCACCCATAGCAACCTACCGCGTACCGAAAATCCCAGATGATCATCATGAAACCCAAATGCAAATCGATTCAATTACAGAGAGAGAGAGAGAGAGAGAGAGAGTAAATTACTCCCAATCGGTCCATGAGGCGGTCCCGTCCTGCCAAGCTCTCTGCTTGGTGTCGTCCCTGGCTTCGTCTGCCCAGCACCAGCACATCCCCGGCGCGACCGCCAACAGGAACGCGGTCGAAATCAGAATCCTCTTGGCCATGCTTGTCGGTGCAAGGTTGCCCTCCTGCGGGCGATAGATCCAAAAGTGAAACAGGTAAGAATAAAAGGGAAGCTCTGGTTCGAGTGTGCGAAGGCGAGCGTTTCTCCGTGCGTGGAAAAAATCTGAAAGGCAGAGCGATTGAGGAAGAAGAAGAAGACGACGACGATGATGATGAAAGAGAGGAGCAGAGGGAAATGCAGTGTGAAGAGAGCCGTTAAAAAAAAAAAAGGTTCCGGAAACGTGGCGCGACGAGGATTGACGTGGCGGGGTCGGGGTCGGAGCTGCACGTGCGGAGGTGGCGACACGTGTCGATTGCGGGGTTCGGTCGAGTCGCGTTCGGGTCGTC
>BCNH02000009.1:12047725-12061490 GCA_001662345.2 Metrosideros polymorpha var. glaberrima
CCCCCCCCCCCCCCCAAAGTTCAGTTTTTTTATATGGAATCTATGCCAAAACGCCCTCCCCACGAAGAAAAACATGTTCAAACGCAAGATTACCCGGGACCCCATTTGTCCTATATGCAAGCTAGCCCCCGAATTAGTTGAACATATGATTACACAGTGCTAATGGACAAGGCAAGTACTGAGTGAACCAATCATCAATTTAGCAGTATTATCCACTGAACCTATCTCACGAATTGACAAATGGATAGCAGATTTACTCATCAAGCCGACCCAGTCCCTGAAACGCGAGCTCTTAGCGAACCTCTTGTGGTTTATGTGGAAGGCCAAGAACGCTTGGGTTTTTCGAGCTCAAAAACCCATCCCCGTAAAAGTAATTGATGTGGCCCTCGCAATGGAAAAACAGGTTAGCTTGACTTCAATGACACATTTCTCTGCTTGCTAGAAGCCAAAAACAAACTCGACCTCACTTGGCTTGAAGAAAATGGTAGAGAAAGGCTCAAGGGGTCCGTCGAATCGTAGCCCATAGACTCTTTCACATCAATTGCTCTTGGGTTAGAGCCAACCAGGAGGCGTCAGTCGCTGGGATCATAAGGAATGGACAATGAGTGATGATTAACGGCTTCGCGAGACTCAGATGCGCGGATTCACCATCTTCAAACGAAACCCTGGCTTTAGCTGAGGGTCTTCGATTTCTCCCAAAAGTGAAACTCAACGGTGATCTATGTGTAGTTCATACTGATTTGCAAGTGCAAGTGATGGGCAATAACTTATCGGCTATAGAGCTCTTATCAACCAGCTCCTTATCAGGCACGGCCCAAGCTCCTTGGCCCATTTGTAACCTAGTGGACAAATGCAACCTTCTACCAGTGCAACTACCGTCAGTATCTATTATTCATTCACCTCGAGAAGCCCATGCATACGTAAACTGGATTGCGAAGGCCCATAGAATGGGGTGTCTCCCCTCTAATTGGCTGTCATATCCCCCTCTACCTTTCGGGATATATTATGTTGTGATTTATCTTTAAGTTGTTACTCAAACTCAATTGAATGAATGAAAGTAACTCAAACTCAATTGAATGAATGAAAGTAACCCGTATTTTGACCAAACAAAAAAACTCTTATGATAAGTTTGATAAAATAAAATAAAAACCCTTATGATAAAGCAAAGGAGAGTTTCTAATGGGATCGACCCCGCCCACCCTTTTAACTTTAGCAAGAAAATGACCTTCATGATTAAACACAAACGAAAGGATATTCTCCTACGCGCATGCGAATATTTTTTTCCTCTCCATGTATTCATTTCAGGAATAACTCTAGTCATGCGTAGGTGGTAACACTGCACAGACCAACATCCTGAAAATCATTGTCGCTAATTCAATTGAAATGACTCAGGAGAATTCCAATAAGCGAATGACAACCAACAAAGTGACAATGATGTCCGAAGACATTGCCAGTGGTATTCTTGCATCATGCTCGGAACAGGAACCTTTTGATGTCGGACCATTTCTTGTCTAAAATTGGGCAGATGTTCCCTAAAACACTGGTGCAAAGTCAGAACCGCTGCAAGGGTACTACCTTAACCAAAGATTGGGAATTACCACTAGATCATATTCCGAATACATGAGGATGTACACCATATAAATTCTTCCCATTATTTGGGACAAATCTGCTAAAATGGACATACTATCTTTCCCGACACCCATGAAAAGAAAAAGGGTTCATCTCAATCAGGTGGGAGCAGCAGCTCCAACCTCTCAAAGGAGCACCACTGCTTCCTTCTATCTACTACCCTGGATTTCAATCGTTTTGTACAGCATGAGCATTAACCCATCTACCAAAAAATCGCACAGAAACAAGACTTTCCCATTTAAAGCCAAGAACTACAAATGCGACGAATTCACCGATCAAAATTTGGGGAAGCAGCCTCTCCATTAAAAAAAAAAAGAAAAAGAAATTGCAAACCAGAATCTAGGCAGGCTGACCACCATCAGCTGCCAACTTTATCCGCTGTTGATGCTCTCCAACTTTGTATTCTACGATCTCCTTGAAAAGATCCGCATCTAAGACACAGTCCGGCCTTCCATAGACAGCTGCTTGCACACTGGCCATTAGTTTTGCTATCTCACGACCAGAGAACCCCTCCGTCATCCGAGCAGCTTCTCGAAGCACATCATCCGACACGTCTTTTATGGTTATCTTTTGAGGCTGCTTCTTAAATAGAGAACCCCACTGAGATTTTTCATCCCCTTCGCTGCAGAGGTACTTCCTCAAATAGAGTTTTAGCAGTTTAAATCGTTCCTCCTCCCCAGGAAGTGGGAACTCGATCACTTCATCGATGCGGTCAGTCACAGCTTTATCAAGATCCCCAGGCCGGTTTGTCGCTAGGACGAGAACAATGTCTCGGGATTGATCTCCAGTCCGGAAGAGCAAAGCGTTCAGAGCACTACGCTGAGCCTCGCTCATATATCTACTGTTACGCCTGCATTGGAAGGAGGTACCATAACTTGTGATGGAATATTGTGCATAATCAAACAGAATCTGATCCTAACAACCGTATTCATGTTCTAACGGAGTTATGGGCTCATTCAAAAGCATCAATTTTATCAACCTCAAACTTCAACAGGTTAGTTACTAAACAATGAAGGGGTTCCAACGAAACGACATCTTTACTGACCAAACTATAATCTTACCGACATAAAAACAATCATAGAGCTTTCTGTGACCTACTAGAAATCATGTACACCAAGAAATCAGTTCTCTACCGCCAAACAATTTCTCAGATCAATTTCCTCAATGAAATCACATAAGTAAAAATTAGCAACATTCCATCAAGCTGCTTCATTACTAAGGCTTTGCTGATATAGTAATAAAGCAAAAGGCAGTTTCATTAAACACATTGCAAATCAATATGTGCAAGAAAAGAACTCACTCGCATAGAAAAGCGTCTGCCTCATCTATGAAGAGAAGAAGACCCTTCTTTGACTTTTTAGCCCAGTCAAATATTTGATGGATTTTGGTGACGGCCTGTGGACCTAGTGGGGCAACATCACCTCCAGTCATCATGGCATAATCTAAACCCTGGAAGAGGAAATAAAGATAATTGATAAAGTTTTGATATACCCATCTGAATTCACACAAGACATGGAAAGGACAGCTAGAAAAGCAAAATAAAAACATCACCAAAGAAGTACAAAAGCAACATAATTGAAGAGCACATTTATGTAGATTTTAATAAAAACCTGATTAAGTTTACAGGGCTCGTCAACAAGCCTTCAATGAGATTCAAGTTATGGCACATCATTTTCTGCTGTTCTTTGCCTAGAGTTGCAAGGTTGAACAAACTAACGGAGAAATGAAGGAGCCACCAACTCAGGGCGAAGAACAATACTGAAATGAGCAACAGTTACTACCATACCGATTTTCGAGCTATCTCCCTAGCGACCATAGTTTTTCCGGTGCCAGGAGGTCCATAAAACAGCATATTGCGGAATGGAGCCTCGTGAGACTTGGTGTTTGCTGTAGCTCGAGCAAGTTGTTCTATTCTTTTCTGCAATGAAGGGTGGAGAACAATATTCCCAAGGCCATTTTTATTCTCCGAAAGCACTGTGGAGCCAGCTGCAGCAGCAGTGCTATAATTCATAAGTTTGTTTCCTCCCCGAGAATTAAGGCCCGACCAAGGAAATTTAGACATGGATGATTCCCGAATAAGTGAGGGCTGCCCAAGTATTCGGTTAATGTAACCCCATGTGACTCGAGCACCTTCCCTGAAAAACAAAATACCAGAAGACTTTGAAGAGAAATAACAAGATCCATCTATTTCCCAGTATGCAGATGAGAGACCCAAAAACAGCTAGAGTGAAAAACTTCCACCTATGCTAAATTCATTCGAGCAATGACAAAGTTAAGCACTCCAAGATGCATTTTACTGAATCTTTTCAGTGTTCAAATTTGTCCCCACGATCAAATTTCATTGTTATGTTGGCAGTCATGTTAGCTGTTAACATCTACAACAATATATAAGTTGTTTGTTATTCTATACAAAGTAGTCCTGCCTAATTCACTAATCTATGGGAAGATACTAAATTTTAGTATTGGAAAAATGTTTAAACTGATTGATCACAATTTCCAATATGAGTACAGCATTTACATGGGATTACTACTAAATTGGACAATAGGCATAGGTTTCATTCTGGATTTAAGTCATAGTCACTCATCTGTGTGGGTGTTTATTTGGACACCAGAGAAAATAAGCTCTCTGTTAGTTTAACTTGAATGTGAGTTTCAGGCAAACGTACCTGGTGGTGTAAATTCCTGCAGCTAATGCAGTGGCTCCACCAACAGTCATGAGCAATGTGTTTCTATCATTCAGTAATATCCTAAAACCACCTGCAGATTCCATCCACCAAAAAATAAGAATGAACATAATGGTAATGCCAGAAGCAGAGAACAAGCTCAAGCATGTGTTAAATTGGTGTCATACCTTCAATATGACTAAATAATGTATTGATGGCAGCAAGCCACTTCTCTCTTTCACCATTGATTCGTTCTATCAGCATTCTCCTATTATGGTCTTCTGTCAGTTTCGCTTCATGGGCTCTACCTTCGGCCTCTGCCATGGCCTTCACTCTTATGGTTTCTCGCTCTATTTCAGCTCTTTCTTTCTCAGTTTGGCGTTGTTGGACTTGAATCTGTTCCTCCGTCGCCCGTTTTTGCTGCTCTTTTCTTACAGAGGATGCCTCTTGCATTTGAACCAATTCAGTATTATGGTGCCTCTGAGCTTCATGGTCTGTCTGAGAACATTGGAATATGATGTCATGAACAGTTCGATAGTGATAATCTTTCCACGTGATTACAGTTTAATGCTTTAAAGGGAACACTGCAATATTTGTTGGAAAAAATCTCATCAACATCTCAAACATACCCAAGCACTTTAATCCTGCGAAAGAAGAAGCTATTCAACTGGCTCAAAATCTCACCACCAGTTAACATCGAATCAGAAGTTCCAGGCCAAAAAGAAAAAGGAGCAAAAATGAAGATTACTCAAGCTAGAAAAGCCTTCAAACAAATGAATGATCGTTACATTACAGGACCATCTCTGCAAGATGCTTCTTTTGAAAACTCTAGAGTCTAGACATTTACAAAATTGAGTAAATGCTAGTCTTTGCAGAATCTTATATTTATTTTCCAGGTAGCGGCCCCTCAAGATTTTTCCTTCCTAATAGTGGAAAATGGCACCAAGGGGGTGCCAAACCATGCAACAAATCAGTAGGTACAACTCAAATCTCTAACTGTCAACAAGGTCGATTCTCAATGTTACTCATCGCACCTGCATTCTCTTTCTCGCCAACTCATCTTCATATCTAAGCATTTGAGCTTTTGCCTGTGATTGTTGCTGAACCAAATTTCTCTGCTCTTCAGCCAGTTTCCTCTGTCTGTCCTGCCAAACACAATGTCAAAGGATTGAGTCCATAAAAACTCAATGGGAAATTGCAGAAAGGCAATGGAAATCGAAGGAAACAAATCGCAGCACAACATGGAAGACTCAGCATTGGGATTCATGAAGAAAAACCCAAGAAACCCAATAATGAACAAACACATCACGTAAACATCAATTACATGAATCAAGAGGATACTGCAGACTGAGCTTAAATTGTAAACTAAACAACTGATTATTCATAGAAAGACAGATGCATCAATGACACGTCTAGTACTCACAATGTCAGTTTGAGCTTGAATTAACTCATAATGGACCTTCTCCGCAGCTACCTCAGCCAAACGGTTCTGTTCTTGCTTTCTCATCACCTCAAAAACCTGCCAATTCATTCAACGCCCAAAAATGAATGTCTCCGATTTCCAAATTCAAAATGATCACCATCAGAACCTCCCATTTCCAAATCCACTTGCCATTAACCGAGCAGAAAACAACAACCAACAGCAAACATAAGAAACACTAGAGACCTGCTTCGCATGAGGAGAGCTGTTGATTTCGCGGAGGGCCTTCGCTCCCCTCTCCAATGCCTCCGGATCGAACCCCGCACCTCGCGGCTCCTCAGGAGGCTCGGGCTTCGCCGGCGAGGCTGCATCGGGAGGAGCATGTTCGGCGTGCTGCGACGGGGACGGAGGTGGCGCAGAAGAATAGAAACTCGGGAAGCGGAAGGGGGCGTCGGCGTACGCGCGGGTCGATAGTGTGGACAGGGAGGCGGCCGCCGCCGCCGCGGCCACTGCAACCGCCGAGGACAGTCTCGAGGCCGCCATTTCCGAGCTTCAATCCGGGCCCTCGATGCTTCCACAAGAAAAGGGAAGAGAGAACGGGCGGTACGGATAGAGATTGAGAGGGAGAGGGTCGTTTTTGGCGCGAGGGGGGAGCATAAATCCCAGGAGGAGACACAGGGTCTAGGGTTTAAGCCGGATGGGGTTTTGGAATTCAGAAAGAAGGATGAAGAAAAAGAAGAAGAATCGTTACCAAAAAAGAAGAAGAAGAAGAAGAAGAGGAGGGCTTTTCTTGGAGAATAATCCACACCACGGCCCAAATACAAGAACTCTATTTGGGCCCAAGCCTTTTTTTTTTTCCCTTTTCTTTTCCTGGTGGATATTTTAATTTAAGTTTTCCGTTCATTTTTGTATATTATTTTCACTATGTCTGTGATGTGAGAAGAGAAAATATTGTGGACACAAGTAGTGCTACGTCATTTTTACGCAAGTTCATTCAGTGAGTGACGCGTGTCATATTTGAGTTCACGTGTTAAAAATTTTGAAAGCCTCTCTCTTTGTCTCTCTCCTCTCTTCTGCACCTCTCGTTTTCTTTCCTTTGACATGTGGCCGGTATTCGATCATGGTCGATGACTGGCCACGAGCGATGGTCACTTTTGTAGGATTCCACAAGGGTCGAGCCCTCATGAGATTCGGAAGTTGTGGAGGGAGGCGATGACATCGATGTCGTAGGGGACTCGAGGATGCAAGGGTTGAGAGAGGGCTCAGGGTCACGGGTGATGACAATAGGGTGCTTAAGCTTGTTATTGGACATGAGGGGAAAGCGATCGCGGGGGCGGCGAACAACTTGTGGAGGGAGGTGAAGGGACCTTGAGTATGCAAGGGCTGAAGGAGGGATCGTGATCAAGGGTTATGACGATAGAGGACTTGAGCTTGTTCTTGGACCCAAGGGGCGATCGCAAGGGCGACGGATGACCTTAATGGTGAAGTCATCACTGTAGGGGGATTGGCAAACGAGGCAATGGCAGAGGCAACAAACAAGGTAGCGGAGCGCGCGTGCGCGAGATAGAGAGAGAGAGAGAGAGAAGTCATGAAGAGAGAGAAGAGAGAGGGAGGTTTTCAAAATTTTTGATACGTGAATCCAAATATGACACGCATCGCTCACTAAATGAACTTTTGTAAAAATGATGTGACACTATTTGTGTACACTATTTTTCTCATGTGAGAAATAAGTTTTCTTAAGGTCCTATCGACGAGTATCTTGCTAAGTCGAGTTCATGAGTTCATGAGTCCGATCGAGTTTATATTAACTTTTATAAATAAAAAAAAAAATTAGCGCAAAAGCCACTAAAAACCCAAAACTATGCCCACATTGATACATTTACATTACTCTCTTTTTTCTGTAACACTAAAAATCTCAAACTTATACATGTGTGACACATTTACCCTCCGTCAAAATCCTATTAATGAGAATCATTGAAAATCTACCTACAAAGAAGCTAAAAAGCAAATAATGTTGACATAACGCTCACGTGATTTAAATAAATAAAAATGATGTTGTTTTGGCTGAAAAATCATCTAACGAAATATTAACGGAAGATAAATGTGTCACATAGGTACAAGTTTTGATTTTTTTTTTTGGGTATTTTCCCTTTAAAAATTGGCATAAAAAATCTTTCATTTTAGGTGGTATTCTAGCTTATTATATTTGAGCTAGAGCTTGTGTTTCACCTGTAAATTGATTGTGCTCGGGTTAGGTATTGATCGAAATATTTTTTTCCCAAAAGCTTCACTATGTTTTTTGTATGTCCAACTTTTTCACTATGCTTTTTGTATGTCCAACTTTACATATATTTTTGGAAAAATTTCAAATAAAGACTCGAAGTGCCCTCATTTTTTTCAAATAAGGATCTAAAGTAGATATCGTTTCAAATAAATGTCTGAAGTGCCCCCATTTTCTTAATTAAGAGTTGAGGTAGATCTCGTTTCAAATAAGAGCCAAAATCAAGGGCATTTTTGTCATTTTACTTTTCTATTTTTTAATACAAAACTTACTTTAATTATATNNCTACCCCACCATTGCCTGGAAGGGTTGACGATGGTGGGGAATGGTCGGTGGGGGTCACCTCGCCTGCATCTTCTTCTTCTTCTTTTCTTTTTTGTATTTTTTTAATTTTTGCTTATTTTTAATATAACTAAAATAAATTTTGTATTAAAAAAATCAGAAGAGTAAATGACAAAAACGCTCTAGAGTCAAGTCCTTATTTGAAAAAAATGAGGGAGCCCTTACTTAGAATTTTTCCTAGGTTTTTCTCTTTTATTTTTCAGTTTCTATTTTTTGCAGGACAATCCCAAATAGCACTAATACAGAAACAAAAAAAAGAGTAGAAAATGCGTAAGCGATATGTATCCGCACAAAGTGAAAGCTCTCAAAATGCTTGAAATTCACGCTCAACAAGCACCGACGGCGACAGGGAGCCTGAGCCACCACACTATGGCGCTGCCGCCGCCGCGTTCGTTCCCGCCGCCGCCACCCATATATTGGCCTTGGATCCGAGGTCGACCAACTCGATCCCAGAGAGAGAGAGAGAGAGAGAGATTATTTGCATGATCTTTAAGCAATGAGACTATCGTTTGAAACCTTATTTACTCTCAATTTTGTGCAAGAAACTCTAAATTTGTCTGCACTCCTTTTGGTCTTCATGCTGTTCTCTTGTTCTTCATCTGCTGCATCAAATGTTCTACTGGCTGCGAGTATTATAACGTGGTCATTTTGTGGAGGGCTTCTGAAAACTCTTTCGCGTGATCTTATTTTGCTCCGTTTGGTCGTAGAAGAATTTCTCACTCTCGTATCAGTGTCACCAGTGTCGTTTTATTTAATAACTATTTGGCCTTTTCTCCGCGAATATGTCGCGTTATCGTTCCCATAATCATATGATTCCAGTGTTAATGTACCGGGCTTCGTCCTTATTTCATCTCCATTAAAAGATGATGGCTTGTTGGATGATAATGTGTTTAGCTCATTGCTACAAAGTGGGAATAACACGAGGGGTTTGCGTCTTTTGATGCGGGTTTTGATCGGCGCGGCCTGTTGGTCATCGAATTGCGAAATTCGATTGGGTTTAATCTGGTCTGTAACGCGCTTTAATGGCCGATTTTTTCTCGAGGGGACAGATATATTCTGCAGACGGTGATGAGGTGATACAATTTGCTGAATATCATAGACAAAGGGGTAAATGGTACTTCATCAATTCACTTGTGATGATTACTCAACTTCAAGTCGATAATTACTCAAACCACAAAGATTTCACAAGTAGGAACATCGCGACTATGATGTCTACTTCTTGTTTCTCCTGCTTTCTTGGGCATAATATGCAGATCAGAATCTGCTACCCTTCACCTTATAACTTTAGTGGAACTCCATAGACTTCACTGAACCTGTTGATGTAAAGCAACAAAAAGATTTGTTCTCAGTGCATCTAAAGGCAAAAGAAAGATATCTTATGGACTCGTGATTGGTGGAGCAGCCAAAAATCCAGATGGGTGTGAGAAATACCTGGTCTTTTGTCTCTAAATGGAGACAGAAAGTAGAAAAGCAATAAAGTTCACAGAGGAATAAGATATTTGGGAACTTGGATTTGAATAATAACACAACTGTTGACTGTGCTGGAGAATCCTCAAAATAAAGTTCTCATGTATTGTCCTCACAAGTTCTTTGCACTAGCAAGCATAGGACCATTGAAACATTATCCACAGAAAACAGGAGGATCAGATGATTTAGAACTCATGTGGGAATTTTCTCTGTTCTTCTTTTGGATGAGAGACAGGATAAGAAGAGTTGCATCTGCAATGTGGTCACACACTGGTTCAGGCATTGCCTTTCACATGTGATGTAATGTGTTGCTATCTTGAATAGTTGGCAAATGGGACAAAGGCCAAGTGGTAAGAGAGAAGCAAAATTGAGGGAGGACCAGTCAAGATTGCAACTTGTGGGATTTCAGATTCCCAAGTTTCTTCTATACTGGTCCATCTTATGGCCCCCACAAGAAAAGTATTCTCACCTTGTCATCGTGGAAAAGGCTATTAGGTATTCCAATCTGGCTTTGGCTGATAAATCTTTAAAAAGTAGAATAAAGCTTGGTTTTCTGTGAATTTCAGTGACATTCAACAGCTTTTTCAAAGAGTCGGTTAGACTCGGGTTTTGGCGAGTCGACGGAGTCAATTAGGCTTGGTTTTGGCAAGTGCCAATTAGACTCGTTTTGGCAAGTACCATAACATCTGTTTGTGCACAACCATGTAGTCACCGTTGGTCAAATGATATAGTTCCACGCAAAAGATGTCCACACCGACTAACTATTCTTAGTTTTATCCACTCAGATGGAGCAAATCAGCATACATTTCTATAAAGAAGAATATTGACAGAACATGGCCTTCGATGTGAAGGCATCAACGCCACAGCATTCGAGATGGCCTCGAGCCATGAATGCAAGCAACCACTAAACGAAACTTAAGAGAAGCCATAGTTTATCCACCAGAGTATATTACCTTTAGCTGCTATTGTTGCTTCACCGGTAATTAGGAAAAGGGACTCTGCCAGACTCGATGTGCTTGAGGTCCTCAATTAGAATCTCGTAGTGCCTCTTCACTTCCTCTGCAGATTTCCCGCCCACGGCCCTAGCGATCTTCTGCCACCTGTCGGGAGTGTCCTTGTCATATAGAGCCAATGCCTTCTCGAACATCTTGTTCTGCTTCGGCGTCCAGGATGAAGAAGTTGGAGAATTCGACGCCATTTAGTGAAATATGAATCTCTCAAAATGCTAAAGAAAAAGAATGTAATTGAACAGCTTGAAGGAAGATGATAGGAGAGTAGCTCCTTATAAGAGGGAAGGAAAAGGAAGATGTGTGGGGTTGAGCCAGTTGAGAGGGAATATATCTTTGAAAGGGGAAGAATATGGAGTGACCCGTTTGATTAGCAACCACAAGAAGATGCAGGACAAAGGAACACAGCTTGCGAAAGAGAGGGAAAATTAGTATCAAAAGTACAGTATCTTTGTCTTTTCTTTTTGGTTGAAAAAAGGAACAGCAGCAAAATTCCCACCAAGTTGGACAAATAGATTCAAGTACTGATGGTGATAGTACACGAAATCAGATTGTGTTCTCTTCTGGTAATAGCATCCTTTTGAGCTGCTAAAGAAGCAGTGGCTGACTTGATGATCGACAAGATTAACTGTCTCTTCAATTCCAGACAACATGAGATGATAGAATGTGCTTCAGAGGGGCGGTAATTGGGTTTTGGCAATGGGTCAATTGCGTTACGGTCATGACCTGTAGGTGTCTGGTTGATGATGATATGTCACCTATGCTCTTTACCTGGCAGAGTATAAGTAGCATTGTAAAGATTTTACTGTGATCCTCTGGATTTCGTTTAGGCGGGGTTCTTTCTTTTCGCTTAATTCCTCACGTGCTTCCACCTCGAACATATATCTTGGAATGTTGAACTCACCAAAATTCTTCCCCTTCTAAACAGGTGCACGATTAGACTAAAGCTCCATGATTGACTAATTAAAGGCAAGTTATGTCCTCCAGTTGCACTTCTGGATAAGGAGGAAGCGGCTCTCCTCCTCACCAGTGACATGTCTATTTTCTCATATTTCCTGACATTTTAATGGACGAGATAGAGATGACAGTGTCCCCCTGGATGCATTAACTCGGTGTGACTAGTAATTTGCTCTTAAGTAGATTCCTAATGCAGTTGCTTTGGCCCGAGGAAAGTGACAGCAAAATTTGGGCTGGAGTCAAATATGTCATGTTCTTCATTTTAGGATGAGCAGCCTTCAAATTTGAAACTAGTCTACTTGTAGTTTTTGATCCAAAGGGAAGGTGAGGATCAAACTACTAAGTTGATTATCCTTCTCCATATTGCACTTGAAGATCCCTCCAGATTCTGCAATAGCGGAGGATAATAACAAATCTGCAGAACCTTCAAGGAACTCAGATATTTCGCGCACTGATATTTTTCTCAACTTGCTCAGATACTTGGCTTGTTCACCTCTGGATAATTTCTTATTCAACTGTTTAGGTTAACAAATGAATAGGGCAAACATTCTCCACATCAATACTTTATAATTTGATTTGCAGATCTTTTAGAGGGGTCTTTCTTGATTTTTCGTCCCTCTCTTTTTCGTACCCGTTTTCTGCTATGTAGTGATTGATCTTGCTTCCTCCTGTTGCAGAAGTTTATGTAATGTTATGGCCTTGTTCTTTGCTTAAGTCAATGTAAAAAAAATGACTTTCGGTAAGTAGAAATCTCGAGATAGTTCCACCGAGAGCTCTTCCTAAGCGACTTGTTCGGGGCCATGGCGGTCTGAATACCCCAAGAATAGTGTAGTACGTCAAATACCCCACAGATTCCATTTGGTGCTGTATGCACAATTGTATCTCTATGTTCCAAGACTCTCCGATCGCTACTCTTCCGCTCGCGCTGCAGTTTTCAGCTCATTCATCACGTGACAGCAGACATTCCTCAAATAAGGTCAGTTCCCTGTCAAATTATTAAAAACAGCTTCCAAGATCTCCATGCTAATCATGGGCTTTTTAACTTGTCTCTCTTTTCTCTTACATGCAATTCAAGTCTTTGACTATTTCTCTCTGATCTGAACAGCCTAAGAAGACCAGATTCTTGAAATGAAGTCGACAAAACACTAGGACCAGCCGTACAGCTACTATTTCAAAGGATATTATCTTGGACAGCTTCATTTTTTGAGCAACTTGGCTATTCTGGGAAGCCCAGAACCACAAAGGAGGATTAGGCACCAAGAATCTGACCTTTTTGGCAAGTGGAATGGCTCATGGATACATGCTTTCTACATCCAGAATCAAGGCGTTGCTTTATGATCATAAAGTGATTGCTGTCAACTTTGCTCCTCTTCCAAACCACTTATCTGACATTGTCTCTCAGACATTAGTTATGGGTTGGTTGGCAACTAGCAAGCACAAGCCGCGACCCCGAACGATGAACCTAAGTCCTCGCCCTTTAAGGCTTTAACATGCATAGCTAGACCCATCTTCATTCACCAGTTTAAGCAATCGACCAAAAGGCCAAGTTGATATAATAACCGTTTCATACTGCGTTAACTAAATCAACGGAAGACCATTTTTACTGACCCGCTCGACTCGCTCACTTGTGCACATTGACCGGGTTAAAAAATTGATCTGCATAGCCCTCGATCACAAAAACAAACGAAGGCTGAAGTACGGACTCCAGACCGACCGTTACCAGTTAAACGATGAGGCATTACACATATCCCAGTGGCAATTGGCATCCAAGGCGAAAGGGAAAAAGTTTATTCTCTCTTGTTGGCATGATCTTCAGAGGAACCGGATATCGGAATGGCTTGAAAAGCACGACATTCGTCAACTGGGATGGCGCAAAAAGTTTGGGAGATATGACTCAGTCGGGTATACTGTTGGATATATGCCCTAAAGCAACCGTGTAATAGTTACATGTTAGGGATTTAAGTTGTACTTTCTTATTATTTAATTAATGGCAAAGACG
>BCNH02000009.1:12062348-12139919 GCA_001662345.2 Metrosideros polymorpha var. glaberrima
GACCGTGTGCTTCTGCACACGATCAGCAGTTACGTTGGACACGATCAGCAACTGCTGATCGTGGACTCTGTGCGATCAGCAACAGTTGCAAGGACTAATGAAAAATGTGCAAAAGTGTGTGCTGAAGAGAAATTGAGTGGAAAAACAGTTTTTCTCTTTTCTGATTGCCGTAAACACTACGAGAAAGAACGGAGTCCACGAAATTGCTAGCACAATTGAAGTGACGATTACCGTGAGTTCTTCCATCCGTTTGTCGTCCGATTGGTGGTGTGTCTGAACTAGAGGTCCGACGTTTGTGGGGCTCGAACTGAAGAACATTTGAACCAGTCGCTTCGGGCACACTACGAGAGGTAATCCGATTAACCCCGTTCGTAATTCCGATTTTTGATTGAGACGCACGAACGACGCCTCTGGAGATACGTGTATAGTTTTTATTTCCGCTGCGTATCTGTATATTTCGCCTATGCACGTTACGTGAAAAAGCCAACATATACATCGATCTCACCAATCATATGACAAAGCAGATGCGCATACATCAATTACTGAACTGTTCTGCAAGTCGTATGACAATCAAGGTCTAAAGAATGTGTGTGGATAGAATTTGCCGATGTTTGGAATCCTTATCATTTTCCCATCATTTTCGGTGAAAACGGCGCGAGGATTCTCGGAGTGGTCCATACTCCATAGCCCTCCACAGATAATGGGAGATGCTGTCGCAGGAACCAGCAATTTAGACCAGGATGCTTCACATTCACCAGTAAACATCACACCCAAGAAAGCTAGCTTCAATGGTCAAAGCTTTGCTAAGTCATTATTTGAAGTTACTTCCCCAACCCAGCTAAGGGTGAGCATGGTCCGGGTGGGCGATTCCCATCTTAGAATCGGGAACCGCCGACTAAGGATTGGTTCCGAAAAATTGAAACCGGGAACCGCCCGTTGGTTCCATGAATCCATTCGAAAATCGGATCGTCGGTCTGGTCCGATTCTCGAGTGGATCCATGGAACCTGTAAATGGTGGTCACAAGCTGAATGTTCAATCAAATTTGAATACTCTACAAGAACTAATAATCGGCCCGATTCGAGTTACTACATTTCAACATGAAATTTCCAATGCATGCTGCTTTTTTATAGCACTTTAAGTCATTAGTTTATCTGCCAGAAAGTTTCACAAATGAACAGTCAACATATACGAACATGAAAAAAGCTACTTTTCTTCCTCAAACATAAGGAAAGCAATGCTATTCTTGACAGACCAAGGCAAAGTGGCACTACTTCTGCAAGGGACTAATGAACTAATCTTCAAACCAATAAAAGATCCACACATCCAAAAAGAAAATATATTAGAGCCTGAAGTTAGCATAAATCACCAGCGGGTACTTCTCAGAGTAGAATTAAAATTGAATATGCAATGAAGGCAATTTCTTAATTCAACAGTTGTGATAGGCACAGAAGAAGAGCTTATGCTGGAGGGAGTTGGGAGTCTGAGAGTGTGAGACGCGATTCTGATTTCTGAGTTAGGGTTTTATCTTTTAAAAACTGAAAATTTAAAATATATATATTACCAGTGCGGTCCGGATGGGCAGTTTTGCACCTGGAATCAGGAATCGGATTGGTACCCGTTGGTTCTCTTAGGAACTGTCCGATCTGGTTTCGGGCAATCCGGACGGTTCCCGGTTCCTTTGCACACTCCCTGAACCCAGCCTATGCACAATCTGTAGGATACAGAACGCATGCTCTGTTCCCAACTGACTCGTTCGTATGGCCTCGTCACGTAACTATACGCATGCTACGGTTATTGACTGTGTTTTGCCTAGATCTTTCTCCCCAAGAACATACTCACAGAACTTCGTCCAGGGCGTGATAACTTCTGAAACCGGCATTATCTGTAAAAAAACGTATGGTAGTGGGACGATTCTATGTTTCGTTTCCCAAAGAGAAATTGCCGCAAATGATCCTGAAACTGTGGTCCGATGTGTAGTGTCGTGTCGCCCCTGAAATTTTCATTTATTCAATGTAGCCCATGAACTATTGGTATACGTTCAATCTAGTCCCTAAACTATCCTTCCGTGTATTCAAGTTAACGGAATCTTCCAATCCGATAAATATAAATGGTGGACAACAAAAAAAGGTTACACGTAGATTATCCAAGTAAGATTTTCATTTCGAATCAGAATATAATAATCAACGTCATCAAATAACAATGGACATGTTGACTCATCATTTTTAATACTCCAACTCAGAGAATAATAATCCACATCATCAAAGGAACGTCTAACTTGTCATTTGAGCAAACAAAAGGATTACATTGAATATGTAGTAATAGTTCAGGGATAACATTGAATAAATCAAAAGTTTAGAGATGACATTACACATTAGGTCAAAGTTCAGAGATATTGTGTTATTTTCCCTTCCTTATAACCCTAATTTTTTCCGTGCTGGCTGAAATCTGAAAGAGGTTATATTAACCAACTTGAATTGCTAACCTTTATTTGTGCGACTTGCCAATTTCTCTTGCCAACTAGCATCTCTTATCAAGTATGGACCTTTTTTTTCCTCGAAAAATTTACCAAAATTTCTATTTAGTTACCAGTTTTTATTTGTCTTTCTTAGCAACATGTTAGATTTATCATTTTTTAAGAAATTACCAACCTTAATTAAAGTGATTACCAATTTTCATCCAAATAATTTATCAACAAGTTTTGGATAACCAACTCTTATTTGTGCCGACATTCATTTGGTTTTTAAAAGTTACCGACTTCTCTTATTTGCCAACTATTATATAAATTAGCAACATTTATTTCGGTGATTTATCACTTTCTTTGATAAAGTTGCCAACTACTTTTTGTTACCAATTCACATCTGAATTACTTATTACGAAGCTCTATTTGTACCTTATAATTCTGTTGAGTGACCATGCTTGCCAGCTTTTCATATAATACCAATTCTTTTAAAAGGTTAATAGAGTGATTACTAATGTTTCTCCAATCAATTACCGACTAATTTTGTGTTACCATAGTTACCGATGTTATTTGGTTCTTTTTAGATACTAATCTCTCTTATCTCTAACAAAAAAAGCTTCTCTTATTGTTCATCAAGTTAATTACCTTTCTTACCAAAGGCTTAAACTTACCAAATATTATAAGAAATTATCAACCTTTACTTGTGTGATTATGAACTTTTCTCCAATCAAATTACTAACTAGTTTTCAATTATTAACTTCTTTTACTAAGTTATTACTTTAATTGGCATTACTCCAACTTTTTAAATTTATCAACTCCTACCAACCTTACCTCGGTGATTACAAACTTTTATACGATGAAGTTACCAACAGTTTTGTATTATTTGTACTTATTAAAGTTAGTTATCAATGTTTGTTTGGTATTTTGTTTTGCACTTACCAACTTCTCTATTCTCTAAAAACAAAGAACTTATCTAATTTTTTTACCGATTTTTATTTTCCTTTCTTAGAAACACTTTGAATTTACAGTCTCAATATTTTTTGTATGACTTACCAACTTTTCTTCTATTAAGTTACCAATTAGTTTTGAATTACCAACTCTCATTTAAGTTGTTTACGTATGTTCATTTGATTTTATTAATTTGCCAATTTTTATATTGACCTAACACTTTTATTTGCTTTGCATATCAACTCATTTTTGCGATTAAATTACCACCTAATTTTGTGTTACTAACTCTTATTTAAGTGAGTTATGAGCACTTATTTAT
Organism: Metrosideros polymorpha var. glaberrima; assembly: GCA_001662345.2. NCBI lineage: Eukaryota > Viridiplantae > Streptophyta > Magnoliopsida > Myrtales > Myrtaceae > Metrosideros > Metrosideros polymorpha. Next base: position 12,066,075 of record BCNH02000009.1, read on the forward strand.
TTTTTGTAATTACCAAATTCTATTATCTTTGACAAAAAAAAATCTTCTCTTACTATTTACCAACTTTTATTTAACTTTCTTGCAAAAAATTTAAATTAAACAATTATTAATAATTTTTTATTTGGCGATTTACCAAATGTATTCCCTCTTAGTTAACCCAAATGAATAGTTGGTAATTAAAAAAATAATTATTGTTAATCAACTCACGTAAAAGTTGGTCTTATTGATAACTTAAATCGGAGAAAAGTTGATAAACAACTTGAATTGAAGTTAGAAATTTCATATAAAAGTCAATAAAATAACCTGAAATTAAGCAAGGAAAATTAAGTTGATAAAATATAAGAAAGTTGGTAATTAACGAAAGGTAAATTTGGTACGTAACTCAAGTGAGAATTGGCAATCTTTAAAGAGAGTTTAAAAATATAAGGAGTTACTAACCAAGACAAATGAAAATCAACAACACAATAGAAAAGTTAAATATAAGTAAATTACTGAATTGAGAGTTGGTAACCCAAATTAATTAGCAATTTAATTTGACAAAGCTGGTGAATCACTCATGTTAGGTTGTTTAATTTCATATAAGAGTTAGTAATTTTAAAGCGTTGGTAAGTGGTGTAAATAAAGGTTTTGGACAAAATTTGGTAATTTGCAAACTAAAAGGTAATTTTATCTAAGTGTCAGAAATTTACCTAGCAAAATGTCACCAGTAAATTATTTTCAACAGAAGGTTATTGAAATTTACCGGCACGTAAAAGAAATCAATATTTTCCAGTACTGAGCAATAGAATTCAGCATAATGGTTATTTTTAATTGGTGAATTGTTCTTGGCGACATCAATGTAACTACTAAGTGTAGCTCATACTCAATATCACTTATATATTCCATCATCAACATCATACTAAAATGAAATAAAGATGCTTTCATAGACATAGATTGTTGTTAATAATAAGAATATTTCCCGTTGACTAATTTTACTAAGAAAAATTAAAATTTATTCATTTTTTGTGAAACAGATCCAAGCTCATAACCATTGCTCGAAAGCAAGAACCCAATAGGATTCGAGAAGTCATGACTCAGGAGCCATCGAATTGAGGTGCGCAAAGGAATAGAGCACAACCCCTCATCACAAAAATTCGAAACGGCCCAACCAAGAAATTTGGGTGCTAGATGCTTCCATAACATCCGGCCATGAATTGACAATCGAGTCGAGACGGGTCTCAAATTACGCATTGCATTGTGAACTCTACACAACTGTGCGTATAAATTCGGGCCATAACAAACAAGCCCTCGATAAGTGGAATACGAGGTTCATTTATCTAAAGTGGTTCTTGAACCTGCACGATGAAAAGATGCAAGCATTACAAGAACCACTTTTTTCGTTAGTGGTATTGGTACCAAAGAACAAAAGTAGGGATTCGCCTTCCCATTGCCAGATTTGATTCCAATCGATGTGGATTTGAGAAATTAGTGAAAGGGTCTTTTCATTGATTTGGTTCCTATCGAGAAAGATTTTTGGAGTGAGATTCTTGCATCAACCAATTGGAAATCGGAAAGAGCATTTTAGTTTTATCATGATGAGATGCTAAAAAGGGGAGAGAAAAAGAAAAAGGTTAGGAACCGTGTAAAGGGGGGAGGTCAAGGTGATAATAGTCTTGTGGCTTGAATCCCATGAGAAGGACGTAGCTTGAGAAAGGGAAACTTTGATAAGTTATACCTCGAGCCTTAGATAAGAAGAAATGTTTACATCCACGAATGATCGATTTTTTTGTTGCTATCGACAAGTGATAAACTTAGTTGATGAGAGTAGAGTTTTGTCATTTATCAATAGGATTATCATTAACTTGAAGAAAATTGACGACTCGCCATTGAAGTTATGAACAACACAATGTAAAGTTTTCGAAGAGAGGCTTGAAGTTTCTCGACAAAGTCATTAATATCGACAACGAGTAATTGACAACAGGATAGCCGTTGAGTGGTTATGTCTATATCCGTTAATTTAGTATTTGTGTAGCTTATTTTGGATAAGTGTTCGTGAAATAACTTTCATTAACCTCTGCTAGGAAGTTATTTGTTTATTTGAATTCCAAAGTTGTAACCGAGGATTATAAATACCCCAAGTGTACTCTTTGTAACTCTCTCCATTCAATTAAAAAACTCGACGTTCTTGCAAACTTATCTTTATCTTTACTTTTCCTCAATTTTTCTTTTCCGTATCTTTCAATCTTGTGCTTTAGTCGTAGTTTCAGATATTTCGTCGTCGATTAAATTCCAATGAAACATATTTGTTCATTGTGATTTATTGAGACTCCTGACCGGAATCGCCACAGAACCCGTCCTTTCTTAATAAAAACCGAAGAAACGATATTTGGTGAAAGGTAGTTTATCGACGAACCACTTTCGGCAACACAAGAAATAATGCCTCATCCGACGTTTTTTCTTTTCTTTTTAAGAAAAAAAAATAAATCAGCCTTTTCCATCTCCAGAATTTTGACTAAAGTCCTGATAAGTAAATCACTCTTTTGTGCAGTAATTCGTCTGAAATTCTCCGAAACTTTGCTAAATCTACCGTTATTATTTACGTTTACCGATTGTAATCTGGCTATAGAGTATGTAATGTAAGCATATCGCTAATAGTTAGAAAGCTTTGTCGTTACTCGTTGGTGATGCTACCTAAACTCCCATACACGACGGTTGGTAATCTTCTTTCAGAATTAGTAAATTATCTCGAGTTCCTGTAAGTTTCAACATCCTATGGTTCATAAATTTAAGGACCCTATTAGTGAGTAATTTTCATTATATGTCGTGATTTTTCTTTCATGTGAATTTAGTAATCCTTTGTCGGTAACTTTCCTTAAACGATAGCGAGTTACTACTAAAGAAATCCCGTTTTATGTTATAAGTTAATCTAGTTTCCAATGATTAGATAGCCATTTTTGGTAGGGGTGAGCAGTTTTAGGTTCCTTACAGATTTTACTTGGAACTTGGAACCTACCCTTCGGAACAAGTTCCTTATTTTTTGGAACATGAAACCTATCATATCATAGGTTCTAGGGTCGAAACTTGGAACCTAAGGTTCTAAGATCTACCCAAGTTCTGCCTGCATTCTTAATTGAATGATTGTAGTGAATCATCACTTTTAATGGCTACCATTTGCCGCTACAGTTCATTAACCACAACTTATATTTAAACACACGAAAAATATGAAATATTAACAAAATAAAGTTCCCGTCATAAATATTGTCGGAAATTGAAGCTTAGACTAATGATTTTAAATTATACACTCATCATCGATTGCCGTGAATATTGCAAGATCACGCGAAAACATAGACTAAGAAAAAAATAAAAACTTCTTACAGGCTCCAGGTAGAGGTTCCATGTTCTACCTAGAGCTTGGAACTTACCCGTTAAAACAAGTTTCTCAATTTTTGAAACTTGGAACCTATCCAGTATACTTTAGAACCTGGAACTAACAGGTCCCCATCGGACAGGTTCTCATATTCCAGGGACCCTGGAACCATGCTCACCCCTAGTTTTTGGGCACGTGGCATATAGAAAATGTTTTGGAAAACATTTTCATATAAAAGATTGACTATATCGCTTGAAATTATTAATCAATGGAAAATGTTTTCATTATCAACAATAAATTTGTCCAAATATATTTACGAACGATAAGAATATTTTTTGTTCATTCATTTTTTTTAAGTAATACAAGCCACCATTTTTATAATTTTTCTTTAAATTATTTATTTTTTGCGAAATAAATGGGACTAAAATTATCCTTAAGTTTTTAATTAGTGCTTTGACAGCCATAGAAGGCCAGGCTTGGAAGCCCATATAGTCCAGGCCAGCGGTGCATTGAACCTAACATAACGTGCGGTGATGTGGCTATAGTGAGATGGGAGCAACCGGATCCCCGTACAACGACCGGATCGCAATACATCGGCACGGCTTTCCGTGGCTCCTTCGTGTCTAAAAACACCAGAAGTCCGTAGGTCGTGCCGGCGGTCTCCGATGACTCCTTCGACTCTTTCCGGTCCAAAATCATTTGTTGGACTCCCTTGATGCTTTAGAATAGAATGAGCCCCTTCAAAATTTGAGGGCATAGACCTCATGATAATCAAATTCACGCAGATAGAGTGTACTCGGATACATGAACTAATCTGAGAGTTTGCTTCGAGAAGGTTATGGTAGAGTGATACTTAGTTAATGTTCCGTTTGTTTCGCGAAAAATGAATGATTTAGAAAAAAAAAATTAAAATAAACCGCTTTATATAATTAGTCGAAAAAAAGGTCTATGTTCCTGGCTCCAAAAAGGAGTTGCAGCACTGCTCTTATGCATCCATTGTTTCCATTATTTATAAGGAACGAGAGTAAGTGAGAGCGACCGTACTGGAATATGCCAATAAAGCTTTATTATAATATTTAAATATTAAACACGTCTTCTTCTAACAGCTTATATTTTTAAAGCAGTTGATAGTGATCCCACAAAATCTTACATCCTATCATGATAGAAATTTTGTGTTCAAATCTTTTCAAGCCTCTATTTGTCTAGCGTGAGAGGGAGTGTCATATCATCTTCATTTAACAACTTAAACTTTTAAAATAATTGGTAGGTCTCACAAGCTTTTTGTAGACTCCTCTGTGTCTAAAAGCACCAGAAGTCCACACGCTGTGCCAATGGTCTCCGATGAGTCCATTGACCCCTTCTAGTCCAAGATTGTTCTTCACAGAATAAAACCTTTGTCAAGAACCTAAATCGGAGGGCGTTTAGGTTATGTCATGTTGCTTATTTATGGAATTTGTCCTTCGTAAACGGCACCCTATTAGTCACGCTGCTTAAAAGTCACGCTTTAAGTAGATATTTTTAACTTGACCCGTGTCGATTTTTCATTTTATTTGGTTATTTACATTGGTGCATTTTGGTAGTACTATAGAAATCTCCTATCGGTTCCAAAAACGATTCAAAATCGATGGCATCACATCACTGTTGACTCTTCATATCCACAAGAGTCTTACTCCATCCAATGTGAATGCCATAGAGATTGGGAAATGATTTTCGAATGATGCTTTTTATATTGATCCCTTCTAGAATCCTATTCCCTTTAGGTCACGGGTCATTGGTCAATGCTGCAAACCCGTCCAAATAACGCTAGGCTTGCAAGAGACGTCACCCCAATCGTATTTCACTAATAAATAATCAAAATCAATCGCGATCATGTTGGCAAAAGCTTACAATATTATCGTTCGTGAGTCGTCGGATTGGATTTTCGGTTCGTACTTAGAATATTATGAAATTTGCGTCTTAGCAAAAAATATAATTTTCAACGGATGAGTACAACTGACAAATGTATCATAAGTTAATCTATAACATTATGATTAGTTGTCCATACTATTGTAGAAATAAGTTTATGTACATATATATAGATGTTTATAAGATCGATGGGGCTAGCTGGAGCAGCCACCCAAGTCTTCTTTCTCGATGGCTTTCGGTCACAAATCACAATCTTGCCTCCAATATCTAAAATGGAAAATATGGAAGATAGTAGCCAAGGAGACAAAAAGAAAAAAAGAGTTATTTATATACCTGTTTTATTATTATTATTATTATTATTGCTGTTTGACTTAGATGGTCGACTCGTGCCCCCAATTTTTGATTCTGCGAACATGCCCAAAACGTCTTAAATCCAATTTTGCAAGACCTTAAAAAGTCGTGTAAGTCCATGAATAATATGTGCCTTTTAAAATACTTTTGCTTATGCTTTCCCCTTCACATATCCTTACTCCTCCTTATGTGTTATTTCATTGAAATTGCTTTAGTCAAATAAAACAATTCCTTTAGAAAATTGATCCCGATAATTAGCTTATTATGTTGAAGATTTGATAGTAGAGCCAGTGTCGTTGGACGCTGTTCGTCGACATGATACGAAATCCACACGAGATAAAATGCAAAATATGGAAAGAAAAAACTTAAATATGACTTGACACGACATACTAAACTTAGTAATCTAATTATTTTGCTTGTTTAGTACATATCATGATATTTTAGTGCTAGCCCACGAATCGTAAGGATGGTTATGACTGATCAACCTGAAGTATTAGTCCTGACTAACGTCGCCGTGACCTTCAATTTGTGCGTAATATTTCTTCGACGTTCTAATTACTGAGCAGGGGTGGCCTTGGATTAAAGAAGAGAGTGTTGGAGCAAGATTATCAAAATTCAATTAATTCCGAAGCTCCGAGAGTGAGAGGACTCGAAGCACGCGCTTTGACATGAAGAATCGATATTTTTTATCAGCAAAAATAAAATAAAATTAATCGACTTTAAAATATAAAAAAAAAAAAACCAAACGTACATCTCCTCTTCAGGAGAATCTATGATCTCATTCGATTCGATGTAAAACTAGATGTTGACCCGCGCGACGCGTGGAGAAAAGTACACATAAGCATTGAAAATTCTTGACGATGCAATTGTCCTAAAGCTTATACACACAAGCATGTGGGCATGTATAGAGGTTTCTATGACCATGCAATTATCCTAAAACTCGTAGGAACAATATTATTTGGGAGAGCACCTCATGAGATCGAGCGAAATGATTAAACAATAGCGATAAAAAAAATTACTAGACTTAAAAAAAATTGAAATAAGTTAAAAATTGAATTCACTGAAATTGTAGACTTTGTTGAAAAAAACGGCGAAAAGATGTCATATCGAAAAGAGAAATTACAGAAATAATTTTTAGGTGAATGTGCACAATTTCAGTTGTCTTTATTTTTCGCTGAAAAAGAACAAAAAAAAGTCATATGTCCATTGCAATGATATTAATTCAGTCATAAACTTTTCAATTAGACCAATTTATGATGGGTTTGGTTCAGCATTCCCAAGGCCAGAATTTAGCCAAAAGCTGCTTACCAAACACTCCAACATTTTCTCAAGAAGCTTTGGAGACTGAAAACTCCTTGGAAATGTTGAACTAAAGACATCCTTAATCCTAAACCTTTTTAGTTTTTACCAATTGAGTCAATCCGGTCAATTTTGGCTGAAAATCTCTAACGTGGATGCCGGACATCCTTAGTGGAACGGCTAGTGCTAATGTTGACATTTTAATATAATTTTCTTTTTTTTCCTGGCCAACCAAAATAAAAAGAATCTAAAAGAATCTAAAAATTGTCCACATCAATGTTGATCCTATCACGTGAACAATTGATTTCCACCTCAATGATTTTTGGCGAAAATTGACTGGATAGATACAATTGGTAAAATGTGAAAATGTTTAGAACTAGATTAATCAAATTTAAAGGTTTATGATTGAATTAACACCAATGTAAAGATTTTTTTGGGTACTTTCCCTTATTTTTTGCCATCGAAACAATTCTCTGCGTGACTACAAGAAATATAGATTAAATAATATTTTGAGGCGTATCGGGGAAATGGCATTTCAATTTCCTTTTTCCGAAGCAACAAAGTTACCTGGATAATTTCTTACATTGTCCATCTATAATTTACACTATCATAAAAAATATGAAATGCATCCGAAAATTACACCATCATAAAAAAATAAAAATTAAATGATTTATATTTCTTACATTATGTTTGACTATATCCGTTATGTCTGACGAGTAATGAATCAATTATAGATTTGTTTCACATTGAAAATTCATTTACATTCACGAAAACACGTAAATCTAAAGGTTGAAGGGTCGAAAGCAACCAACAGCATCCATCCTTGCAGCTTTCTTAAAAATTCTGAAGTGACTCTTACTTTTTAAACCTTTCGTCCCGTTTAAGTCACGACCCTTTCTTGTGTTCCGACACCATCCGCGGATGAAAGAGATGCATCATCATCAGGTGTAGGACGACGAATCACTCGTCGCCCGTCGGATACCGTCAAGGGTCCGATTCCGCACAACGTTTTCGTCATGCGAAATTACCAAAATTAACTTTTCGGTTGTAATTTCACGAAGTTCGCAATCCGATTTGTAAGGCCACGTGACTTTTTTTTTTTTTTTTGTGGAAATTTTGACCAGTATTTTTACTTTTGATTATGGGGGAGTAAAGTTTGAAATGGAAATCAGAAGCAGATGGATCCGTAGCTGATAATTCTTGTCTGTCAAGGTCGTCTACTGTGACCCAAGAAACTGAAAATCTTCAGATTCCCAACAGTAGCCTCTCGAATCGTAGCCTCTCATGGTTTTGTCTGTAAGTCGACGACTTTGAGCAGCCGAGTCAACCGTCAAGCTTCCAATAGTCACCATCTCTCTCTCTCTCGCTCGCTCGCCCGTTTCTACTTTACATTCTGTCCTTCTCAACGAGGACTGTTCTACCATACAGGATAATTTATTTTTTTGATTAGTGGGTTAAGGAACAGTTAATCCTGTGGAAGCTTCGACCTAATTCACCGTTACCGCGTAACTCTTAATCTTGATTCCCGCGCTGTCAATGTGACAAAGGCTTAATCCAAATTCGATTTTCAATATCATATTTCGAGGGTAACAAGGTTTCGTTATCTGAAAAATTCGAAATATATTCTCTTCACCAATAAAAAAAGAACGTTTTTTTCTATTTTAGATGACGGGTGATGTTTGAACCAGCTTTTCGTGCTGGACTAGCGAGTAAAGAAGCGATCCTCCCTTGCCATCTAAGATGAGGGAGGTGCACCGATCTTGGATTCCTCATTGTGTAAATCTAAGCATTACTATGACCAATGCTTTATATAAATCCATCCACAAAGGACGCGTTGAACTGAGCCAGTGATAATATAAAAACATATTGGATCCCGTGTTTCTCGACATTCGATTAGTTCAATTTGATAGCTTAAACATTTTTGTCCGACAAAATATGAACTTAAACAATAATATTTTCTTGACTCGAAAATTTATTTTCCCCTATGCTAGGAATAGTCATGAGTTTTCTGTTCGCGTGTTCTCAGGAATTTGACCAGGAAGTATTCCCTCGTGTCGGCTCGTTGAAATATCAACTAGCCCCAGGACGGTCCTTCTCAAAATACCAGAGCAACGCCAGTGAAAATGGTACTTTGAGCAACCACATTCCTCTGAAACAAGCAAAGCTGTGACAACCCTCTCTCTCTCTCTCTCTCTCTCGGTGTCCTGGGAACTTGAAATGAGCTCTCTTCTTTGACGTTGTCCATATGTCTCCCTCCTGTGCAAACGCTTGTCCTTGTCCCGAGCAAGATTCTTCACTTGGAGAGCTCAACGTAAAAAGGATGTTTTCTTGGTGCTCCGGGTAGAACATCTGCTTTGTTTTTTTTCTTTTTCCCTGAAGACCCATGTTGGCAGAAAAGAAAAATAATGGTCTTGGTTCTTGCCACGAGCAGAGCATGTTCTCTCCTCTCGGAGAACTGTTCTTGAACTTCTCTTCTGGCCGTGTGCATCTACACTTATGAAAAGGAGGGCTGTTGCTAACATTATCTGGTGAGTCTCAGACTTCTTTAGATCAGTGTACCTTTGGGAGATTCTTCTGTGACTTTGTGGCTGAGGTATGGCGGATTGCTTTTCTTTTACAAGGTTTCTCTCTGGTGATAAGAGTCGGAAACTGTCTGTTGTGTAACCAAAATGATGTCTTCAGGGGTTATTTCTTATGAGATTCGTTGTGACAGTTTGCTGTGAATTGGCTAGTTCTGGGAAATTGTTCTTTACTTGCTTAGGGACGAAAAAGAGAGAAGGAAAAGCTAGTCTCTGTATGATATAGTAGTAAGAGCCATATTGCTGGTGATAAATTTAATCGATGTATATTTTCTTCCCAATAAGCAGAGATAGAAGTTTCACTACTGTTCTTGGATGATAGGATTAAGGCATTTGCTTTGCTCGCAAAGTGCATACTCTTCGAGAAGGGTGCTTTTTCAGGATGACATATGCAGACTCGTAGATGCTTGGAGGTTGAAAGAAGTGATGAGACCATTAATTGTGTGTAAGCGTGAGAGTGCCAAGAACTGAACCCAGGAATTAGCCAGCTCTGGTATCTTGCTAGAAACGACGGCACAGCCAGTTATTCTGATCAGTGGGTTACAAGTTGTGGACATCACCCATATCGAAAATTAACTAAATACGAATGTGGGTTTACATGGTTGTAACTCATCAATGAGAAGGGTGTCTGGACTGGAGGAAGTTTCCTCCAACCTTTGGAGGAAAACATAACCTATAATTGTTAGCAAATGGCGCAATTCACTGCAATGAATGAAAACCTATATGGCGCCGCAATTAAGTTTAATGTCGATTTGGTAGAAAGGTTACATTCTTTGCCTAGTTACTGTGTGACCATCGTCCTTTGCTCAAACTGGAAACTCTGGATCCATCAAAACTCAGAACTATAATTCTTTGACAAAGATGTCTTCCTGTTCTTGAATTTGTGATCTAAGGGAACCCGTTCTGAACATCCCATTTCCTTGTGATGCAAAGGTCTGTATGAAACCAATTCATGAAATGTAATCTATATATCTACTTCTTTTCATGAGGAAGGCTGTTTTGTAAAAAGGACTAGATAATGGCACTGGAGAAGTAAAAGATAAATAATTGATAGCCTGTGAAGTTTGTAGAACGCGTCAAGCACCGATTCACACGAAAGAAATTGATAGCACTATTGCTATAATATTTGGTGGTTGTCAGAGTAGAGATTCTCAATGTTGATGAAGCAAAGGCCTCAATATAGTAATGGTATGTCCTGCTGTTTAGAATTTTTTTTCTGGTTAATTAGCCATTCTTTAAATTTCTATAGAAAAGCTGTATTCTCTATCCTTTTTTCCAGAAAGTCAGACTCTAGTTTAAGTGTTGCTAATTTTTTCGTTCCATGCTTTTGGAGGAACGCAGTATTTGTACTAAGACTTAATTTTTGCATGTCAAACCTCTACTTTGAAAGGCAGGCAAAAATAAAATTCATACTTTGCTGGTGCTTATGTCCCTTAAATCCTCTGTCCATTGTTTTTGCACCAGTAAAATCTCAACTGCTGCATTTTCAGACTGATGATTGGTTGCAATTATGCAATGTAATTGATCTCTCAACATAGTATTTGAGTGTCCTGTGATTGGGTCGTGTGTTGGATTTGCCAAAAAACACATCATAGTAATCTTTTCTTGTCAATACTTCTGCAACTGCAGATCAAGGAAAAATCAGTCCCGTTGAATGGGGAGTGGTATTACTGTGGTGGTGGAGACACTTTCTAATTCTTACTGTTTCAAGGTAAATATTTGTCAGGAATTAAAATTTCTATCCTATGCATGAGATTGATCATTTAATGTCCTAATGTGCTGTCTGGTAAATTTGTTCCATACAAGCTATATAGGCTGGTGTGCAGTGTTAATTATTATAATAGAGCTGCGTTCCAACTTAATTCTCTTGAATGAGAAGAGTTTCTGATTTTTGGTGCCTTTGGCTTCCAAATAAGTGAGATGATATTAGAAAATGTCACTAGCATTGATGAAGATGAAGCACTAAGTTGTTTCAGTTTGGAATGAACTAAGGATAACACATTAAAAAGAGTGTGCCTGGATTAATGTTTATTTGGAAGCATATGGGCAATTCACGGTACATATATTAAAGTTTTGTATTGATTGGTTTTTGAAGTTGTCCATCTTTATCGATCCGTCCTATTTATACTTTTTCCTTCTTTCTGATTTCGTATAATGTGATGAGTATAGCTATTGTTTGCAGGTCCACTATGAAATGTGCACAGAACTTATGAAATTGGTTGATAAAGTATCAAGTGTTATTCCACAAATAGAGGCAGCTCGACCTCGCTCATTTGGAATGCTTGCACTCTCCTCTTTGATTTGTGAAATTGATACAGCCAAGCAACTCCTCCGCTACTGCAGTGAATCTAGCAAACTCTACCTGGTGGGTACCTTTAAGGTTGTTCAACTCCGAAGTGATGAGATTAAAGAACATAGACACTGATTTGACAATTAGTTGTGCCTTCTGGAAAGTAGCAACTCGATCACATTCCTTGTGAAAGCGACACAGTTCAAATTATAAAAAAGTCGTAAAGGGAAGAAGAACAAGCAGAAAAGTTGGATATAGATATTTTGGCACGTCATCAGTGGGGAGAATTTTGACATGCTGTATTGACTAAACATTTGACAGTCTTTCCTGTATTTCTCGTTATCTACTCAGTCCTTGGAATTACTCCTCAAAATCTACATTAGGTCTGTTCCCGAAGTACGTAGGTAGATTATTCATCAAGTTCATATATTTGTTGGCTTCATATGTATGTGATTGTTGCAACTTTCAGGCATTAACCAGTGATGCAATAGCCAGGAGATTTCAAAGATCAAGGGAGTTATTGGAGCGCAGTTTGGACCTAGTTCGAAATTCGGTTCCAGTCTTGTTGGCTATCGAGGTTGGTTGCTTTTGTATGTTATGTAGAGATTTCACATAGATTCTATCTTCTTAATATAAATGAATCTAGTGGGCATATTTCTGTGGCCAACATGGAAAGGAAAGGCTCCTTTGCAGCTTCTGTTAATGATCTGAGGCAACACTTTGTCTATGCCTTCTATCAGCCAGAATAAGAAAAGTGCTGATCCTTGCTCTGCTGATGTAGTTTTATCTTCCCTGCAGTAAGTCCTTTTGTGCATGCTTGTTGTGCATGACTTTGTTGCAATGAGTTGTTTCCTGACCTAGTTTTCAATGTATGTGAATTATCCGAGTTTACACCTAGGAAAGAAACCCTTCTTTCGTTGATCGCATGGACTTCTTCTCTCTCTCTCTCTCTCTCTCTCTCTCTCTCTCTCTCTCTCTGTATATCCTTAGCCCTAGCTAAAGCCCTAGCTAAATTCACATCTTGTCAAAAACAAAAATCACCTATGCATTTGTTGTGGCTCTCCTGGAGTTGGCATTTTCTCCGTGGATAGGTTCAGCAGGGGGTGCAGGAAATTTCATTGGACATGCATTCATTTTATTGCTTGTGAGATGGATGTTTTTAGTTGTGTATAAGGAGGTCAAACCAGGTTTCCTTCCCTTATTTAGTTTCTTTGTTTGCTGGTTGTGTCTGCAGATATGTCACATAATCGACGAGCTTAGAAATGCAAATTTTGTTTTGGATTCTTCTGAAAGGGAGGCTGGAAAGGTTCTTCGTGAATCTTTAAGGCCACATTTATCCATAGCTGGTCCGACAGAGACATTGGATATTGGAGCACTTAAATTTGCTGCTTCAAAGCTTCATATCATGTCTCGAAGAGCTGTCGTTATAGAGAAAAGATCGATCAAGAATCTTCTCAGCAAAGTTGGCGGCAGAAACCTGGCGAAGAAAGAGAGGTTGAAATCCTTATTGTATCTTTTGGATAAGTACGGAAAATCCATCTTCGGAGAGCAACAAGAGAATGCTATCATTCCTGGTGATAAAACAAATGATTTTCAAACCTCCAGATCCAATAATGATGCTAAAGCTGATGTTCTAAGGGACCCTGTCCCTCCTGATGAATTCAAATGCCCCTTGTCTCTGAGATTGATGTATGATCCTGTCATCATTGCTTCTGGAGTGACATTCGAAAGGATGTGGATCCAGAGGTGGTTCGATGACGGTAACGATACATGTCCCAAAACAAAGGAAAAGCTGTCACATCAGTTGTTGGCACCGAACAGTTTCCTGAAACACGAGATATCAAAGTGGTGTGTAGAATATGGAATTAGAAATATTGACCCAAGCATACGAGCAGAAACCCTTTGCTCATTGGAAGCTTCTTCAACATCCATCAATAGTCTCGGCAGTCTTGCTCATGGATATGTAGATTCCATCTACAATCCTGACCCTTCGAATGGTAAAGTTCCAGATGGCCTAAGTTCAACCTCTATTCAGAGTGATGACAGTGATCAAAGATGCGAGACTTCTACAGTGAGGACCTTGAGGTCTTTAGCATTACTGCCTAAACTCAAAGAGCTTCAATGGGAGTCCCAATGCAATGTTGTCGAAGATGTCAAAAATTATTTGGATTGTGATGATCAAGCCCTTGGGTCAGCACCATTTGAGAATTTTCTTACGCCGCTTGTACAGTTTCTCGTAGATGCCCATGACCAAGGTGACCTAAAAGCTCAAAGGACTGGGTTGCAGTTGTTCCTGACATATGTCAGCAAAAATAGGTATGCTATTCTCTATAGGCAGCCGGAATCCCATAAATACTAGTAATTGTATCATTCCTCTTTGGGACAATGTGATGATGACACCACTAGCTTAGGATGATGTGATTGCTTGACCTCGCTAAAGTTTGTTCCTGATCTGCGCCTTCGATGACATTTCAAATATTTAAGCAGATCATTTTATGCCTGTGGGTTGCATCATACTTCACTAATCAGATATGAAAGTGTCTTAAATCTATCGTTAAGAAGGAAATGTCATTTTTTCGTTGTTTTCCTTCTCTAATCGACTTAAATTCAGTCTAGCCTCCTGTTAAAGGCATATGCTTGCCGTCGCTTCTATTCTGCAATACTTTCAGTTCATGTATAATGCTCCCAAATCCCTGCAGAATCTTATTTCTTACTTGCTTTATCTGCTTCATGTAGATACGAAGCGACTTGTTTCACCAAAGGTGCCTTCTCTCTATTGATACCATTGCTCGACTCAGAAGTATCTGAACAAGTTCTTGCCATGCTAGAAGTTTTGTCCGCTCATGAAAACTGCAGACCCAAGATTGCCGCATCGGGTGTTCTCGTCCCCATCTTTAAATTCCTCAGCTCTCAGAACAGAGTTATTCAGAAATCTGCACTCAAGATCCTCAACAATCTGTCGTGTGATTGCTATGTCTGTCATCACCTTATATATTTAGGATGCATCCCGAAGATGGTTCCTTTTCTTCAAAATTCCCGTTTTACGAAGCTTGCCCTGATGATCCTGAAAAATTTGTGCAATAGCGAAGAGGCAAGCACTTCCATTGCAGAGACTGATAAATGCATTGCTTCTGTTGCTGAATTTCTAGAGTCTGCTAGAAGTGAAGACCAAGAATATGCAGTGGCCATTCTACACTCGGTATGCCGTGAACAAATTCGATACTGTAAGTTGGTACTGGAAGAAAGTTTCATAGTTTATCCTGCTCTAATCAACATAAAGACGAACGGGAGTGACAAAGCGAAGGCGAGTGCTTCCGAGCTGCTAAGGCTCTTCCAAGATATCGAACTCAATGGCTTCTGATCTGAGGCATTCTATGCCTTCTGAAAGGAAGATATAGTCATTTTAGAAGACCTAATTTCTCAAGCGACCAGGGTGGAATTTAAAGGTGCATCCTGAGGATCTCCATCAACATAAGTTAGCATAGAATCTTCTCAACGAAAGATTTCTTATCCCGGCAAGATTCGGCATCTCTAGGGATAGATCCTTTTGCAAATTTTGCTCAGGCCAAGTTCTGATAGTAGGCTTCTTTTTTCCTTTTTCTTCTTGGGTTTTAAGCCATGTTGATAGTGTCCATATATAGGAATCTACATTGTCTCTGCTTCAGTTTTCTCAAGCCATGTATTCAGTCACATTTGTGCAGTTTTGAGTTGTCATTGGCCTTGAACCCGAAAGCAGTCATTGTCACGACACACGCGACTAAAATGTCCTCAGTTCTTCCTATTAGAAAGTACAGCAAGTCATTTGCAGCATTGTGAAATCCTTGTCAAATGGACAGAGAAATTAACCTTGCACAAACATGATATGTTCACAAGGCTACCTTCGTCAGTCAGTCAGTTCACATGCCTCGTATCACCGATCCATTCCTTGTTCTCAGGATAAGCCCTGAAGAACCGCCTCGGCGCACGTTCTCGTCCTAAATCTTATACGACTAACCCAGACTGGTAGATCATAAAGTAGGATGATTCCTCTTTAGACCTCGAAACTTTCATGTTCACTATTTGCTTTCATGAGCATGCATTTAGTTGGTTATGTCCAGATGAAAGCATTCAGTAATGTCCTTCCTGGTGTTTTCTTGTCAGTTTCTTTCTGATGTTTCCTTTCATGTCCTTTTTTTTTTAATTGGCTCGAGAGCTGAAACGCAAAACCCGAGTCCCGACCGTAGCAAACGGCTCCGCAGCATGGATAATCCTAGATGTGTAGGTATGTATATTCGGATTGAAACGCCAAGTAGCCGGATCTTTGGCAGCCATCAATCAAGTTCATGAACTCTGTCGCAGGAAGTTGGTTGATTGCAGCATTGCTTCTGCTCGGGTACTTCTCTGGTCAAGATTTGCAGAGAGTGACTCTCTTAAACCCATGAAAAGTCTCAGGCGGCTTCCGTTTTCTCGATTAGTTAGAGCAAGGAGGTCCTTTTCATTGGACCATGGGCTGATCAAATACATGGAAGTCAGGAGTAACAAGGTAAAACACATTGGTCTGAGAGTGAAATTCTTGACCTCGGAAAATTCAAGCAGCAAAGTAAGGAACTGGGGAAAGATCAGGGGTTGAAACTCTGATTTGCAGTGCAACTATGATCCTATTCCTATCTTTCATTGCCGAAGCGACACGATATACAGGTCCTGTTCCTATCTTTCATTGCCGACGGGTCAAAACCCGCTGGACGTTTTACTGCGTGTCGAAATCAGCATTATGGAACTAGTGTCGATCGCAACGCGACATATCTTCAAACCCCAAGACGGTCCAACATGTCCCTACCCGAGGTTAACATGTTAGAGAAACTATTATATCAGTATGCTTCGACATTCGCCGATTTGGTCTTAAGCAGCAGATATTGAAAAAGGCATTCGTGAGTTTCGCAATTTCGTGACAGATCTCTGCAAATATACAGTGAATGAAGATCTGGGATCTCTGCATTTGATATAACAAAGGCAACGACTACTGACATGTAAGTATATTTCAAAAACTGAAGAGACATTCTTGTTTGGGGATGTCTAGAGACGAGAGAAACCTTGAACGAGGTGAGAAAGAAACTAGGGTTAATACCACAAAAAATCCCAAACTGGTACACCTGCGACAAATTTACCCCAAATTATTTTTTTGACTACGAAAAACCCTAAACTGGTACATTTGTGATAAATTTACCCCAAACTGGTACACCTATGACAAATTTACCCTCCATCAGTTTCCATCAATTTTTACTGTTAAAATGCTGAGTTTAATAACACATAACAGTTGATAGGATGTGCTAGTTTTGAGTTTTATCCTCCGTTTGTCTCAGGTTTGCCAGTTTGAAATTTTTCGTTGTATTAATACAATTTAACGGAAACTAACAGAGGGTAAATTTGTCACAGATGTACCAATTTGGGGTAAATTTGTCACAAATCTACCAGTTTGAGATTTTTCGTAGTAAAAAAATTAGTTTAGGGTAAATTTGTCACATGTGTACCAGTTTGAAATTTTTCATGGTCAAAAAAATAGTTTGGGGTAAATTTGTCACATGCGTACCAGTTTAGGGTTTTTCATGGTATTAACCCAAGAAACTATAACATTCGCATCTTCTATTTATTTTAATATTTTTTAGTAAAGTGCAATTTATAAAAACTAGTTTATTAATAAGTAGGCCAATAAAGTAGCAAAAGCAGCTGGAGTAGCTCAGTTGGTTAGAGCGTGTGGCTGTTAACCACAAGGTCGAAGGTTCAACCCCTTCCTCTAGCGGCGCCTTCTTTCCTATTTTCATTATCAATTTTTCTTTTCCTTTCTATTCCTTGGTCTGTTTTCATTATCGATAAATATTCCTTTTTTTTTTTCAGGTGATTAATCTTTAATTAAAATGCTAATATTAACTTGCAAAAATTAAGTATATCTGAAGCATTGATTTATTTCTTGTTATGTTATTGTATCATTTTAGTTGAAATTGCGATGAAATCTAATAAACATGTTTTGTCAACGAAATAAAAAAAGGAATATTAGGTGACAGTATTCAGTTTTGTGAATAAAACAATTATAAGGTTAGCGAACAGTTTTATTCACTGTTTTTATAGCTTTTTCTTTTTCAATTTTCATCATCAACTTTTTTTCCTTTTTTCTTAATCTGTTTTTATTATCGACAAAATTTTTTTTTTGTATTTTCCAAGTGATTAAAGATTTGACCAAAAAAAGTGATTAAAGATTAATCAAAATGCTATCATTAACTTGCAAAATTAAGTGTATATTAAGAATTGATCTATTTTTACTTTTGTTATTACATCGTTTTGGTTGGAATTACAATGAAATCTACAGGTGTGTTTGTTTGAGTGAAAGAATTTTTCACAAATTAATTTTTTTTGAAATTAGATTTTTTTTGTCAAACTGAAATTAGGTTTTTTTTTTTGTTGAAGACTGAAATTAGGTTAGATAATAGTTTAAGAGACAATTCAAAATAAAGACCTAAACTGCCATCATTTTTTCAAATAAGAGTTTAAAATGAGTCTTATTTTAAATAAAGGCATGAAATGTTTTTATTGTTTCAAAAAATAACCTGACCAAAAACATTTTGTCCTTTATATTTTTTGAATTTTTTTCTTTTTTCTTTTTTCTTTCTTGTTTTATTTTATTTTCCCTTCCTTTTTTTCGATGGCCAATTTCAAGCGATGGTTGGGCGAGGGTGAGGGCGAGGAGCCACCTGCGAAAAGGTAGGGATAAAAAGGAAAAAAAAAATCATTATTTGAAATAAGATTCACTTCAGACTTTTTTTTGAGTAAATGAGATTACTTTAAATTTTTTCATAATTTCATTCACTGTTTTTGGGGCTTTTTCTTTTTCAAATAGCAAAGCTCGAGTTTTTGGACCCTCTCGATACTCTGCGGCTGTTCCAATGGCGACCGAATCGTCGGAAGGAGAAGAAGAAGGGAAGATCACCGGAGGAAACCCCGTGCTCGCCGTGGACGACGACCTCCGCGAGATGGGCAACAAAGCCGTCTGGAGCGTCAGCTCCTGCAAGCCCGGCAATGGCGTCTCCTCCCTTCGCGACGACAACCTCGACACTTACTGGCAGTACGCTCTCTCTCTCTCTCTCTGTGTTGCAGAAGGAAGTTCGAAAATTGATCGGTGGGTTTGTTTTATGGTGGTTTTCTTGGGAGGACTTAGATCCGACGGTGCGCAGCCTCATCTGGTGAACGTTCAGTTCCAGAAGAAAGTGAAACTCCAGGCAAAATTTTCTGTCTTTTTTTCTTTCTTTCCATTGGCGATACGATGCTTTTAAAAGTTAGAAGTGTGAATTGTGCTCTTTGGGACTTGATTTGGCTGAAGATGGTGGCTCTCTACGTGGATTTTAAGCTTGATGAGAGTTATACGCCCAGTAAGATCTCGATTCGCGCTGGGGACGGATTCCACAATCTGAAGGTTGGTTTTTTTTCCTTCTTCTTCTTGGGATCCGGCAGGAGCTTATTGAGCTTGTCATAATTGATCATGGGTAGTTTCTTCGATGAGATTTTGATTGCTTATGTGACTATAGAGTTGATTCGTTTTGCCCGTAAAATGTTTTCGATTCAGGAGATAAAGACGGTGGAGCTCGTGAAGCCGGCTGGGTGGATTCCTATATCTCTATCTGGAAATGATCCTCGGTGAGCTCCGACAGCACGCGTGTCGCGTTCCTGTAGTTATGCAATGCTAGATAGTTCACTGCTTTCTATGTGTGACTTAGTATTAATACGACATCGTGCAAAATGCAGAAACATTTTCAGATAAAGTTTAGCTAGAAAGATAGGGTGCCATGTCCTGGAACCTTTCTGCTGGTGGTTGTCGGTGCCGATTGTTGACGTGTTTACCTTGTATAACAGCTGGGGTCAGTTTAGGATCGTCTCTTTTCCTGCAATGTGATGAAAGCTGCTGGTTTATGAATATGATCATATGATGTAGAGCTATCTGTTGATATGTCCAGTACTTTTAGGACAGAAAATTGTTGAACATGCAGATTTTCTGCCAGGACATGGAAATGATTTTTAAAAGAAAATTGTCGAACATAGAGATTTTCTACTGGGACATGGAAATGAATTTTGTTCGAAGGATCATGTGTTTTGTATCTTTCAAGTGCGTTATTGGCCCTTTGTAGACTTCTTGCTATCTTTTCTTGGCACTGTTAGACCCATAAGGTTCTGAAGAAAATAGTACATGCAATTTCCTGCATTCTTAGTCGGTTGAAGGAAAGCGGGGTAGGCGGGTAACATGTATACTTTAAGAACTGGAAACCATGGGCAGTGTCATATGATTCTCAGTTTTGGTTACACAATCTATTGATACCATGTGTTTGTAGAGAGCGCCCGAGACATAATTTTACCACTTCCCTTGCGTTGTATATTTGGAGTATCATTCTTGCTGAGGTTTTGTTAGGTATTATATATCACTTCTTTGTGAGTTTTCCCTTTTTCTCTTGAGTAATAAGAAAAGTGTTTGGACAGGGAAACTTTCGTCAACACTTTTATGTTGCAAATAGCCGTGTTGTCGAATCACCTGAATGGACGAGACACACATGTGCGGCAGATCAAAATTTATGGACCTCGACCGTGAGTTCGTCATCATTAACTTATAGTTGTTTGCCCTTTGAATTTTCATCATTGCATCAAGGAGGACTAAAATGGGTACTTCTGGGAAGAGCCATACTGTCATCTGTACTGACCTCAAAGCCAAACACTTCTATGGTTTGGCTTTAGTGGCTTCTTGCGCATTTTCAGGATTTTAACTTCTCTCTTTAATGCCGCATCGCAGGAACCCATTTCCGCATCAGCCTTTCCAATTTACGTCAACGGAGTTTATTACTTACTCCTGCGTGAGATGAGAAACGAGAATCTTCAGAATACAAGGGGATGAGAAATGTAATATCTTGTGCTTCAAGGGCCCTTGAAGAGTTTCTTTCGGGCATGCAGTGAGTTATATGGCTTTCCTCTCTACCTCGAGACTATCCAGATATCCTCCCATGTACCCAGGCGAGACTTCAATCGCGCAAGCGACCCAGTGCAGGGGCAGTGCCCATCCACAAGCTTACAGAGTAATTGGAGATTGGGCAGAAAAGAGAGACGTGAAGGACATTTTCAGTTTCTTCTCATCATTGCTTTAACAGACTGCTGAAATTGCAACCACATGTTAATGCTCAGGCAACCATCATTTGATGATGCTTGTTGATTTAGCCTCCAAGTTCAATTGTCTTTGGGGAGTTACATTACCTACTTTCTAGTGCCTGCTGCCTGGTCATCATCTGTTCTGTTTAAAAGCTAACCCCGTGGAGCCTTTTCACAGCAGTGCTGTAGTCGTCGTTTCTCTCTTCCTATGGTCTGAAGTTGGCATTTTCAGATTTCCTAGCCGATTTCAAAGGCCATCGGTTGAAGTCTCCTCGTAAAGCGACGTGGAATAGAGTTTAGCCCAAAAACGAATGAAAATTTAAAGATTGAATTCACATGCTGAATGGTCAATGCCCCTTGAGTAGGCGCACGTTTGTTTCTCCTAGTCGATCCTCATAACCCTACTATCCACCAAAGGTTTGGAGTCCTTGAGCTAAAAAAAAAAAAACCCTAATGAGCTAGCCCGAGAAGTCCAACTATTCAGTATAAGTTGTAGGTTCATCATCTCATAAATGAAGAAGAAAGGTTGCCTGAAGAGTTGGAATAGAGACTGACCTTCGTAGATCGAAACAGAAAGAAGGAAAGCAGAAATGGGGAAGGCCTGAGGAAGTCGGTGATTCCCGGGTCCGCAGCTGGGGAAGAAGCCGAAGGTGCGAAGAGATCACCGAAGGGCCGAGGGGATGCAACATTATCCTGGGCATGGTCTCATTAACTCTCACGAAACTTGCTTTTTCGGCAATCATAAACCATACGTGGAAGGGGAGCGAAATGCCCAGATTTTCAAGCATAGGCAAAGAGACTTTGTCTACTTCTCTTCCTCACTTTCACACCGTAGCTTGGAAGGACAACTCCCTTTTTTCACGCTTATATCAGCAGGAAAGAATAGGAGCCCTACCGGCTCTGGTAACGGGTTGAATAGAGTACTTCGACTTGGAAGCTCAAATCCCACCTAGGATGTAATCAGAACCCTATATGAAGTACGAATTCACGACCCTATTTCCATTAAAGACGTGCCACCGGAGCACTAAAAAGGATGCAATCAGAAGCTAAGAGGTTCCGAGAGTTTTGATAATTAAGCGTCAAGTAGCCAGCTAATAAACATACATCCAAAGTGTGCTATATCTTAGGAGACTTGATCACGGCAATGCCATACAAACAAAACATACAAGTTGTCTTTCAGATTCACAATCCCCAGCTTCAATAGAGTGGCTATGGATGCTCGGCGAAGATTCTCTGCCATTGATTTGCCAGAACTTCCACATGTTATAATTATGCTTAAGCATTTGCTCGAGCACAATAGTAAACACTGTCCACAGTGTCCAGCTGAAGTAAGTGTCATGTCATTCACATGCTGGCTTAGTGTCAAAGCTACTCAAGCAGATTGCAAAGGCTTGCAAAGCAGAAAGTGGGTATCGGTAATCCATGGTAAAGACGTCATTCCCAATCTTTCCGAATTGAAGGATTACCTTCTCTTGTTCTGCGGCCGAAATTTTGTGGGAGGGATCAACAGCCGCCACCAACTGAAAGTTCTTAACAGATGCAACTGTAACGCGTCCCCGGAAATTCAAACACCAGCACTGAAGCTGCTCGTGCCACCTAGGCGCCTTGTTCTTGAGAACCAGTGGCTCACCTGACCCCGGAACAGGAACTGGAATATCTAAGAGACTTGTGGAGCTAAACTCTGTGACCTTGTCTTTTCCTTTTGAGGCAGGTGACAGAGAAGATGGTTCATCGAAGGAGTGAGCGAACAAGCTTGGCGTTGGGACGCTACCACCCTCTTGAAGGCAAGAGATAGGAATGGAGTCCATGACACAATGCATCCTCCTCGGCCCTCTAGTGCGGAGGACATTCAGCTCATAAGAGACGGTGCCCACACTGTAGTTACATGCGGATACTCTTGGAGACACCTGCTTAGAATTGAACCTTCTATTCAACCGACTGTTTGATTGAATAGCCACATCACATGGAGGTTGGGTGTCGTATATGGTAAACTTGGTTCCCAGAAAATTAGACCTAAGAGATCAATCCCAAGAGGTCGGTATACATATATATATCAAATACAATAAGTAAATAGACAAAAGTACATTTTACTTCAAACTTGCCTCAATTTTCCTACATATGTACTGCTGGCCCGAGAAAAATCATCTGCAACCAGAGATATAACAAAATCTGTGCATGTGGCCCTCCGAATCTTTCTGGCAGCTAACAACATTTTATCTCTCTCATCCTCAGCTGTCATTATGAACAAAGTGAATGAGATAATCAGAGCAGCTTAAGAAATCAATAATTTTATAAGCAAGAAAGGCTGGTGCTTCAGTCTTCATTAAAATAGCAAGAAGAGAAGGAAGGAGGCAGAATCTCGAAATTGGTTACAATGGAGATTCCCAGTCACAACATTCTCTTCATAGCTATATTTAATGAACTCCATCAGGTTCAGCTGTTAAGAAACAATCGTGCCACACTTATCTATTATTCACAGATTAACAGGTGGACTGATCGGGCTGCACACTCCAAATAAATTTAGAATGACCTCAATCAGTAGCAAGTTTTCTTCTAGAAATCATTTAAATCTTTACAACTCAGTTCCACACTTGGCAATTAGCATCAATTTTGGGGATGAGCTTCAATGCACTGGACTTGGGGAGTACCTTCAGTTGTGTAGACTAAACTATAGTACGCATCTACTACAGAGTTTTTTGTTTGGTGTGGGGGGACCAACATTGCAATTTCTTAAGACAGCTAAACTGTACTTTGGGTTATGTAGTAAGCTGGGCATGATTGGCATCTAGATTCTGGGTCAAGGAATATAGCTTGGAGTTACCTTCATTGTCCACTACACTGCCTCCATGACCTGTGCTAAAGAATGTAAACAAGGTAAAGAACCTACGCAAGTCTATAATTGCTCAAAACTATATATACCAATCTCCATTTTGCTTGGCTTTTCTCATCCATCACTTGTTGTTTCTTATACAAATAGGAGTACTAAAATGCCAATAAGTTGCAATTTAATCAAAAGGAAGGAAGGGGACCAATCCATTTTGAGTTACATGGTTATTGCTAGAGAAATCTTTTCCCTTGTACGCCAGAGTTTTCATATCAGAGAGTACAATGAATCACAGCAGCGGGGTAAAATTCATGTGGAAAAATCCTTATCTTAATTTCTATTGATTCTCTAAAGATTTTGAAAATTTCAAGCTGCACAGACCTGAAAATTTTTAAAGGAGAATGACAAGAGAAGAATCAGACTTACAAGGAACCAAACCAAAGTACAACAAATAAGTAGAAGTAGCTCTGTCCCTTTTGATAAAGCACTGGATCGGACATTCGCGAGGTCCCGGCTGTTTGTTAAGCAACCGAAAGTTACAAAAAAAAAGTTGTGAAAGAATGCGAAGAAAATCAACAAAGTAGAATCCACCATATGATAAATTAACATGGACTATTACCTGCTTTAAGGATACAGGAAAGGTTAGCTTTCCACATTGCTCAGGAGTTTTAACAATCTCTTTGGTGATTTCTCTCCACGACTTGCAAACCGATGCGCAAAATACCACCACAGCACGAGAAGGCCATGACGTCTCGCTCTCTTCTACTCTCTGAATGATGTCTAGAAGCAACTCAGGCGGTAGGTTCGCCCACCGCCCTTGTTCGACCGACATCGAAGGCAGTGCCGCGTGATCTGGGGCTATATGCGACCGCGTACGGCTACGCCAACGCCTCCCTTCCGATCCCCGCCTTGATACATTACCAATTCCGTCCTTCATCTCTTTCAGCTCACGGACAATGCTTTTGAAGGACATTCTATTGCACCAGATTCAATCCTCCCGGATGAACTGCCACCCTGGAGCAAAACTCAAAGGGATCAATATACCAATACCCCTATACAGTTAAAGAAAATGTTTTTCCTCCGACACAGAAAGTGAGTTCAGGTGTTCAGTGTTGAAAATTAAAATGAAGGATGAAATTCAGACGTCCTCGGATTTTCGCCAGCCTCTGGCCTCCAATCAGTACCACTGAACTCATATCATGTTAATTGAGTTCATAAGCTACTCCAAATTAAGAAGCTAAAAGAGTTAAATCTCTCTCTCTCTCTCTCTCTCTCTCTCTCTCTCTCTCGTGTGAACCACACTAATCCAAGATTTTTCTCATACGAGTCCGGTGAGCATTTCCTACCCACATTCACGCACAAACATCGCAGATTACAGCCAAATGAAATCAAACTTCTCTAATTTAACAGCGAGTCAGAAAACACAGACTCCGAATAAAAAAATCAAGTTACTCTCTCTGCGATACAGAGCTATCAATGCTCGGAATGATGAACAGCACAACAATCCACCGATTCAACGGCATTGTTCGAGGACTAACCTGCTCCCGAAGCAGACAGATCCAGCCCGCACCGTTCCAGAACCAGCTCCAAATAAACCAGCTTACATTGGGAGCTTCCGGAGAAGTAGATCCGAAGCAGCACGGAACCTTCCTCGTTCGAGAGTGAGACAGGGAGTGAGATCAGATCGAGAAACCTCGGCGAAACTTCCACCACACGCGGTTCTTGCGGTCGTGCGAGAGAGGAGCACTTGACCAACCTCCACCAGTTCTTCACCGCCGCGACGTCATCTCCACCGCCACCGGAACGCCACCGCCGCCGAAGATCTCGAGAACACAGTCGCTTCTCTCTCTCTCTCTTAAAACGGATCCAAAGCTCCTCCATCTTTCGGTTGTCGTAATAAAGTTGATTAAATAATAATATTTCGTTTTAAAAAAGGTAATAAATTACGGAAACATTGGTCCGAGCGAACACTGGCACGTTCGTTCGGTTCATTCCATACTTCTATAAAATAAAAAAATTATATATATATATACACACACACACACTTTCGAATTTTGATTTCCACCCGAATTACCGTTTGGCAATTACAATTATAATTTGAAGATCTCGATCACATCACATAAAAACAAATTTTCTGATCAATAGAAAATAGAAGACAGAGGAAAAAGGAACCGTAAATAATTAACATAGTTGACTGCACAGACATTACTCTTTTTCCCCCCCGAAAAAACAAAAAAAATGTAGAATTTCCTCTACTCAAAATATGGCATTGTGCTTTTTCAGGTAAAATTCGTCGTATTTGATCGAGCTTCCATTTTAGAAAATTTTAATTTCCAGAATTAGATGCCTTCTTTAATCCATAAAACGGGAAAAAAGAAAGAGATTCTCATAAATGTATTAAGATGCGGTTGGACATCTTTAATTTTGGAGGAAAATTAGTACAAATAGTTCTTGAACTTTGATCAGATGTACAACGTGATTTCTGAATTTTTAATTTGTTCGATGTGATCTTCGAAATTTAATTAGTTTTAAAATTTTTACCGAACTATAAGGAAAAAAAAAAGAGCATTGAATTACCGTATTGTATATATTTAAATCAAAACGTCATTTTCGCGTCACATTTACTCATTACTTTAATTGTAAGCAGCTTAACTTCAAAGAGAAAAAGCTAGAAATTAGCTGAGAAAAAGGACAAAAAGTTCACTATTGACTTTCTATCAAGAAGCTGCACATTGTGAAATTTCTTAACTGTCCTCTCGATGCAATAATTAATTTTTTATCCTTATATTCTATGTGAGGAAATTTACAATGCTTTATCTTATTTTGAACTGAAGTCTCGCATGAATTTCGCGTACTTGCCTTTTGAGCCTAAGTCTCGCGGACGCGCGTTAATATCCCAAACATGGCCTGTTCAACCTACGTGGCAATCGTATATACAAGGCTCAAATCCTATCCAAAGACTTCTAAATCCACATGGCATCACCAAAGTTAGTGATAACGACACAAATAATTATGAATTTTAATTCAATATGCAATGTGGTCCCTGAATTTTAGCTCAATATGCAATATCGTCACTGAACTATTTACTCAATGCGGTCCCTGAACTTTTGGTAAATATTCAAATCAGTCCCTAAATTATATGAAAACATTCAATGTTATCATACAACATTGAATATTTCATGTAATCCAAAGACTAGTTTGAATATGTACCAAATATTAAAAAATTACATCGAACAAGTTATAATTTTAGGGACAATATGGCATATTGAGTTAACATTCAGATGTCATATTGAACAAATTAAAAATTCATAAATCTTATTGTATATTTGGTCAAAATTAAAAAACCATTTGTGTTAATTTTCCTTCAAAATTCAAGATGTCCAACCGTATCTTAATATATTTACGAGAATATCTTTCTTTCTTTTTTCCGTTTTATGGATTAAATAAGGCATCTAATTTAGGAAATTAATATTTTCTAAAATGGAACCGCTAGCAAATACAATGAATTTTACCTGAAACAGCACAATGGATTATTTGATTAAAAGAAATTCCATTTTTTGTTTTTTTGGGGGGGAAAAAGTAATGTCTGTGCAGTCAAATATGTTAATTATTTTCTTTTTGGAGGACTAAATGACGATAAGAAGAGCAATAACATAGTGGTGGGGTCAAGACATTGCACGTGGGCAGTGGAACCGGAGACCTACCTAGTGGCCCGGTCCGATTTGCGCTTGATTTGGTGCGGTAGGCCTGCGTGGCAGCCTGGAACTGGCCAAATGATTGATCAAGTGACGCGAGTGGGAAAAGTAAATAAAATGGCAAAAAAAATAAAAAATGGAATAACAAAAACCTCAATAACTATATATACACTGGTTTAAAAAGGAAAGAAATCAAGAACTGCTTACTTGGCGTTTATACTTAAGCTCCGTTTCTTTCGTAAAAAATAAATAATTCAGACGATATTTTTCTAAAAATGATTGTGTTCATTATTTATGAAAATATTTAGACATAAATTATTATCAATAAAAAAAAGATTTTTTAGACTAACTATTTCAAGATATTACTTTTAGGAAAATATTTTCTAAATCATTCATTTCCGTTCTTATGTTGCTTAAAACAATTAGCCAAAGAAAATGTTTTCACTATCGACAACAATTTATGTTTGAAATTTTTTTGTTACGATGAAATTTTTTTTCGTTTATTTATTTTTATAAGCAATAGAAGTAATCAGTTTTCAAAAAAATGATATCCACGTCATTCATTTTTCGAGAAACAAAGAGAGCCTTAGATGTAAAATGTGTATGTTAATAATAATAATAATAATAATAACCCACTTCAGTCCGAGAAGAGAAGGGACCAGTTACAGAAAGTGATTAGCTTTATTAAGAGCCTATGACCCCAATTTTGACTAGCTTCACACAAATTTTTTTGTTTGCTAATTTATGTTGTTTAGTCTCACTGACTATTTTGGGCACGCACTTTTAATTACTTTCGACCGAAATTAACTTGGCAAATGTCAAAAAGCATCTCGTAAAGCGTTGAGCATCGGATTATTCCTTATCTTGGTCTATTTGTATGTGCCCTTTTATTTTTTATAAAGTTAAAGAGCGATAGACATGATAAAAGAGGAAGGAATGCGACAAAAGAATCTAGCGAATCATTCTCTGCCTTTTTAAAGTGGCGATGCTTTGGAAATGAAGATGCTCCTTTAATAAAATAAAATAAAATAAAGTTAACAAGTGCTTTCAGAACACTCGTCCACGAGATCCCAAAAAAAGACTAACCTTCATGCATCGACAGCTATCGCCTCTTCTACGTGGCAAATGACTAACGCATACGCAAGAGAGAAAATTAGAGAGAATCCAAACTCGTAAGATACTTAGTTTCGCTCACCCTTATCGTTCAACGGTTTAAACCGTCGAATCGCGAGATGATTTTGGATATGTTAACCCACGAGACCCCCATTACCCTCGCAAATGCACATTTGCAACTATGTTGTCGAACCTAAATAATGAATTCATTAAGTGATGATATAATTTATGACAGTTGTAGCAAAAGTAAGAGTTAATCACTTTTGAGTTGATGCAGTTGGTTAGGTCGTCAGGGGACTTGCTAACTCAGAAACTATATGATATTTATTTGAATCTCGCTAGCAATAGGCAAACTAATTTGAGTCAGGGCCACCTGAGCCTAGACCACTTAATGGGTTCACGGGGCTTGATGGGCATCCCGTCGACCTTAAGGTGGTTGGGCATCTGCGCTCGTCCCTTGCCTTACATAAAAAAGGTAAAAAGAAAATAATAACCAAAACAAAACCCAAAAAAGATCGTGGGCACAGGTTTAACCTACCTTAAACAAAACTTTGCAATTGTAATTCATACAAAAATGAATAAATAAAAACTTTTCTTGTGGGTAGTAATTGATTAAGGGAATATCATCATCAATGGGTACACTATCCTATCGATCGTATCTCCTAGTAGGCAACTGCTCCGAAAGTAATTTCTCATTCTAAATTCCAATCGAACTTTTTCAATTGTTTTACTTCCCATAAATAGGTAAGATGGATTGGGGGAGAGCGAGACATGCTTGGCTATAAAGGGTTTAAATCAACGCAGAGATGAAATCAATTTTAAATCGATTTGAAAAATTAGAAGGTGCGTGTGTTAGAATGGAATCGTCATGATGGTATGCACGTTAGGGGCGTGGGGAGCCATCATTGTTCGTTCCCCCCCTAAAATTGGTGTGGACGTGGAGCCCCGTTCACGCTTTCTCATCTTCCCCATCTTTAGTGACCTAACTCATTCTCGTCCTTTTAGGGTGCGCATCACAACACTTCAATTTTTTAATTTCTATTCCAGAAATCATTCTAGAACAGGTTTGGAACGGAAATCCGTATGATAACGCAATTTCATTTTTCTATTTTTGAAACAACTTTTTGTTTTAGAAATCATTCTGAAACAGAAATCAGAAGTTAAAATTTTCAGCTTCTTGATTTCTGAAACAGAAATCAGAAATTTTCTCTCTCCTCTTTCTCTTTACAATTTGTCGCCGCCGGCCATTCGCCGCTTGCCCGCCGACCGCCCACACCACCCATCGCCGTCCACCGCTACTTGCTACCTGTCGGTGGCCGTCGACCGCCGGACGCCGAACGCCGACTGCCACTTGCTACCCGTCGGTGGCCGTCGACTGCCGGACGCTGGATGCCGGACGCGGGACGCCGGACGCGGGACGCCGGCCGCGAGACGCCGGCCGCCGAACACAGGACGCGGGACACCGGCCGCCGGACGTGGGACGTGCGGACGCCAGACGCCGGCCGTTGGAGAAATAGAAATTTTATATTATTATCAAACGAATTTCTATTTCAGAAATAGAAATTTTGTGTCGTTATCAAATACATTTCTTTTCGTAGAAATTGATTTCTGAAACAAAAATAGAAAAATCAATTTTTTTTCCAGAAATTGACTTCTGGAACAGAAATTTTGTCATGCGCGCCCTTAATCTATGTTGCCATGTGTTTTTCTCTTGTCATTTTTTTTATAGGGATATGTGCATTACAAGTCGTAAAGCTTGTCATAAAAATGCAATTAAGTCCTAAAACTTGCAAAAAATATAATTAAATCCTCAAACTTGTCAAATTGATGTAATCGAGTCCTTCCGTTAATTCTGTCAAATTAGACTAACAGAAAATGCTGATATTTTTTTTTTATTGTTTTATCTTTCTTGTCAAAATTTGATTTTTTATATAAGAATTATTTAAATTAAATATAAAGAATAAGCTAAATTAAAAAAAATGTAGCTCTCAACCGCCACCGCCCCACCATCGCCAGGAGTCGACATGGTGGGGGAACAATCGGGGAGGGTCGTTAGCCCTTGGCCGAGGCCCGACGACCCCCTGCAATGGTGGGGCGGCGACAGAGGTGAGACTGCCCTTGTTGCGTGGTTCTGAACTTCTCTCTCTCTCAATTTTAGCTTATTTTTTAATTTACTTTAAGTAAAAATTAGATTTAGATAAAAACGACGTCGTTTTATCCATGCCATCGTCATGTAGGAGAGAGAAAATAATAAGAAATGCAACGTTAATATTTTTCGTTAGCCAAGTTGGACGGAGTTAACGGAAGAACTCTATTAAACTAATTTGACAAATTTTATTACTTGATTGTACTTTTTATAAGTTTTAAGACTTCTAGTGAACATATTCCTTTTTTATAAGTTGGCGTGGTGGGTTAGAGATGATCGCACGCATCGGCGACGTCGTGTGACCTTCTGCCAAGCCAACTGTGCATTTCTATTTTCTCCCGACACAACCTCAATCGTCGTCCACTTCTCGTTTAGAAGAAATTCGAAAGATTAAGATCGGATGGTGAAGTAACACGATCAAGAGATTCGAGAACGTGCTTGACCGATTGGTATATATGAAAACTGACTTTCAAGGGAAAGGATTTCATCTGACAATCACATATTTTGGCCGATTGGGTCTAATTCCGTCATCACTTCTAGTTATTATTATTAGAGCCGTCAAATGGACGAGTCGGGTCGGGGTTGGTCCAACCCAAGATGACCCATTTCCATACAACATAAAATCTAGTGAACAATACCCGACCCGACCATATTGGTAAAACATTTAACCCAATCTAGGAAAACGCATACCCAAATTGAGGTGGGAGTGTAGAGTGAGCGAGCGCAAGATCGAGTGAGGGCGAGAGAGAGAGTCATAGAAGTGGATTGGGTTTAAGTAAATTGTGAATTCATTTAACACACATATTATTTTGGGCTTTACTATTCTAAACCAATTTATAACCCATTTACTGAATATAACTAATCCTTATAACAACTTAGCCAATCAATTAAGGGTTAATAAATGGATTTATGACCTATTATGACAGATCTAATTATCATGTATATTAGTCTTATCATTCACATTAGCAACGTTTGCATGCGCGAGGCGAGCTACTGAAAATCGATCTTGCTTTCCCCTATTTTTAATTGGGGCATCTCCCCCAACCAAACTTAAGTAAAAATCGATATTGGCGATGTCCCTATCTGCAATTCACGACAAAGAATCGGTCGAAGATCGTCCCACCAACCGGAGATGAATAACATGATTTTCGAAAGAATATGTTATACGTACATAACGAGCCGCTCGATTTTAGACGGTCGAAATTTTCAAGACAAATGTTTTTGTTGTTGTTGTAACTTCCAAGTATCTTATGGTGGTGTGGATTAGAAGTGTTCGGTTCTAGGGTGGCCGGTTCCCAGTTTGTGGAATCGAGAATCACCCACTTGATTGATTGATTCGGTCCAATTCTTGAGTGGGTCCAAGAATTGACAATACACCCCCCCCCCCCCCNNNCCCCCCCCCTTTTCTTTTCTTGTTCCCTGCAAGACTACGAGTATTGTTGCATAGTGGGAACTACTACACAAGTAATGTTAATAGAACAAGCTCGTGATAAGCTAAAAATGATTATCATCTTCACGAACAAAGCTATAATAATCATCAAGAACCAAGTCTGTGAGTTTGCCACAAAGTTTTCAAGCTTCACTTCAAATTAGGAATGGGACAATTAGGGTTTTTGGAGTGGGAGAGTGAAGATGAAGAGCTAGGAATTATTAATTAGGGTTTCTAGTTTTGTAATAATAAGAATAAACAAAAATCGGTCTAGACCGAGTGAGTGGGTCCACATCTGAAACCTGGAATCGAAAACCAGATTGATATTCACTAGTTCCAAATTTTAGAAATTGAGAATCGGATTAGTAACCGTGGAAATCACCCAGAACTAGCCGATTCGATCCGGTCCGAGTGGTTGCCGGTTTGGTGCCTTTTCTTGGCTCTGGAGGTAATGTTAGTTGGAGCGAAAGGGGGGGGAGGGTGAGAGGGATGGGGACAAGAGAGGCTGGCAGTGCATGGAATAAGTTAAGAGAGGTTGTTGGCATGTTCTATCCTCTTGGAAGACGAGGTTTGGCCAGTTTGGGCAGAGGCGAGCCATGTCTTCGCCAGCTAATTCCTCACCTCATCATCATTCGTTCGTGCACCTCATTGCCAGATTTGCCAGCGCGTGTCTAGGAACCGCTGAACCTCTCTCTCTCTCTCTCTCTCGATTGGTCATACTGGTCACATGAATCTCCACCAGCCTTTAACAGAAAAAAAAAAAAAAAAGGAAAAGAAAATTAGAAAATTAGAAAAAATTGCGAAAATTGTTTTTATCAGTGTCAGTCATGCTGCTTAAGATGGTCGGCATCCACGTCAGCAATTTCCAGTCAAAATTTGCTGAAAGAACTAAATTGTCAAAAGATTTAAGACTGAATTGACGTAATTGAAATGTTTAAGACTGAATTGGCCACTGCACAATAGATTTATAGGACATTTTAGACAATCATCCCCTATACAACGAGACTAACTTATTGTACTTACGAATCATTTCGACTACAAGCTTACATTACATGCGCAATTGAAGAAAACCCATGGAAATTCTCCGGCAGCTTCATGTGATTTCAGGTACAGGACGTCATGAAAGGGCCAAACGATTTACCCCATGCCCGATATCGCCCAAGCTTCATCGTTCATATCATCGTTCAGACTTTGGGGCATTGTAGTTTGTGTGCGCAATCGGTGTTGATTCGTGTCGACATTACAATACAAAATGCTCATGTTAATTTCAATCCCCCTTTTAGGCCCTTTTCCAATGAGCGAAATTTGCGCGACCGAACTCGCTCGAGACGGGAGGGACAGAGGAGAGAGCGGATGCGGAGCCCAACAAGCCAAAACGGAGAGTTTATACGGCTTTCGCTTACGCGGAATTAGAGCTGTATACTTCCTCACTCGCACGTGCTCATTTGAGTTGGGTATCGTATCGAGTGCGGAAGCATGGCTCTGATGCTACTTATTGGTCGGGAGAGCTTCTCACTGCGCACGCTTAAGAGCCAAGTGCACACTCACACACACATAGATGGGAGCACTTCTTGGCTATTTATTATAGGTCTAACAACGAGGTGGGGAATACTTGATGGGCCAATCTATCAGCCGCACATTTCAAGGGAAATATCTTCCTAGACACTTCTAGAGAATACTAGATGCGACCAATCTATCAGCCGTACGTTTCGACTTAAATTATCTCGCAAGAAAAAAATTTAGATATTTAAAGAGTAGCCTAGAAATATCTAAAATTTCTGGAGAAGAGAGGAGTTGCTAACATTTTCTTGCCACAACAATGCCTACTTTTTTTTTAATTGTTTGTATGAACAGGATAAAGAAAGAGGTAGATTAAGGCTGTCTATGGTACCGAGTTCCTTCTGATAAACATGTTACATAGATCTGAATTTTGTCTGATTTAGCCGGGATAGGTCGACTCGATTTATCTCACAAGACCCCCTGATACGCTAAGAACAGCGGGCTGGCTAAGATGCAGGCAACGGCCACGGCGACAGGGCCATGGCAATGGAAAGCTCGTTTAGCACTGGCACCAGAAAGCCTAAGGCCGTCTCGGGCTCGAACGAGGATAGTATTTTCAGGTCCGTTCACTGTGTACCCATCTAATGGAACTGCACAGGTTATCACTCGAACCCTCTTTCCCGACTAAGCATTGGGGGGTCGATTCAGTCCAGAACACCTGCGGCGGAGTGTCGTTTGCTAGGTTTTTTTTTTAGTCATTGGATCATGATGTCAATGATGTCTGACGATCTCAACAATTCGTGAACATGGTTATTGATGCGCTGTAGAGGAAGAGCTGCAAGATAGAACAGAAGAAGCATACGTTATGTTACTGTCATATACACATCATGCGTGGCCAATTGAAAATGGCTGAGACTGGCAATCTGAGAGCACAGTGAACGTGCAAGAAAACAGATCAACAATGTCAAATTTGCTCGGGGAAGAAGACTTCTAGCTTTGACGAAGAAGAAAAAAGCACGAGGGTTCAGATTATATCGACCAAAAAAGAGGGGACCAAAACAAAATCGTGTTGTGCAGAAACACAGAAATCCTATGAAAATCGCTTTCAAGAGCCTTAAAATAACTTCAAATTTTTCAAGACGCCAACAAGGAAACAAGGCAGACGAGCAGTATGATCGCCACCACAGCCCAGACCCACTTCACCCACTGCCCTCTCTTCCTCTTCATCTGGTTCGCGTAGAACAGATTGCTCGTCCCGCCGCTCACGAACGCACTCGCGCTGGCCACGTTCCCCTCGATGTCGTCCACCCTCTCGCCCTGCGTCTCCACCAGGACAGCCATGTCCAGGAACACCTGGTGGAGCTTGTCCAGGCTCTTCTGCAGGTCCCGCACTGCCTCGTGCCTCTCCAGGCTTCCTAGGCTCAGCTTGGTCTTCCCTCCGAACAGCTCGACCTTCCCGCCCGTCGAGACGATCTTCTCGATGACCTCCTCGCTCGCAACCTCCCCGGTCGCGTTGAAGTACCTCCTCTTGAGATCCTCCTTGTGGTCAGCCACAATCTTGTCCCTCAGAAGCTGGAACTCATTCATCATTGCCTTGAGCTTGGTCCTCAGGCCACTCGTGACTGAAATCCTCGTCCGGTCCACTGAACTTCCTTCTTGGAAATTCACCGACAGCCCGCGATTCGTCAGGTTCGACCGGTCCAGGGACTCGAGCAGTGCTTTCACAGATTTAGCCTTCCGGAGGACGGCAATCATGTCCGAGTCCATCCGGTCCCGGAGGCCGCGAAGGGCTTTCGCGCTGTAAGTAGACTTCGACTCCTCGTTTAGGCTCCGTAGGTCGAGCAAGAGATTGGTTATCTCCTCCATTTCAGATTTAATTGCGTCGACTTCATGGAAGAACTGCGAGAGGTTTTGTTCCTCCACCGCATCGAGTTGGCCCATTTCAAGATCGAGCTCCGCTTCGAGGTCCTTCTGGGCCTGTTTCTTCAACTCCACATAATTTAAGAACGACTGTGTCATGAGATCGTTCATCTTGGCGAAATTCGTCGCAAGCTTTCTCCTGCAAACACAATAAATCCCTTGCTCTCAAATCCA
Organism: Metrosideros polymorpha var. glaberrima; assembly: GCA_001662345.2. Classification (NCBI taxonomy): domain Eukaryota; kingdom Viridiplantae; phylum Streptophyta; class Magnoliopsida; order Myrtales; family Myrtaceae; genus Metrosideros; species Metrosideros polymorpha. The sequence goes on from BCNH02000009.1 coordinate 12,101,799, forward strand.
ACAAAAAAACTTCCGAAGCAAGAAAAGGGTTAAGGAATCAAGAACTCTGTGTCGTAAGCGATTGATGGACTTCAACCTCAAGAACAGAACGGAAAGACTTGGGCTATCTTCCCGGAGATCGGCAATTATCAGTTCTCACTTCGATGGGGTCCTCCAAGTGGATCTGAAACGAACCGAGCAGCGACGCGAAGTTAAAGAACTTGCAGGCAAAACAAGAAAGCGAGAGGGATCGCAACGGATCACATGGTGAGAGAGTCAGAGAAATCGAATCATCGATGCGATGGGGAAAATCCTTCGGTTCAATTCCGGCCGCGGGAAAAATCCCAAGAGATGAAATACCACACAGGCGATGGAATCAAAACAAAATGATCAAGGAAAAACACGTGCAAAGTTCGCATCGATTCAAAGTCTTACGAAACGAAACACACGAAAAGGATCGATGTCATGAAGCGAAGAAGGCAAGATTATCGAATGTTACCCGGAAATAACTCAGTTCAGAAGCAGAACCTCGGACTGCAACTACGCCAATGATCTTTCTTTCTCTCTCTCTCTCTCTCTCTGTGGGATGATAGCAGAGAGAACACGAAGGTTAGGGATGTGGAGTTGAAGAGCGATGTTCGTTTGATGGTATCCGATTACGAGCGTTTCTTATAATTTCGAATTTCGAATTTCTGTTTGGCGGTGGCCGTTACAAGTCCAAGCATGGCGGTTACACTCGTGCACAAACGATGTCGTTTTTGGGTGAAACGGGGCTTTTTCGGTTTTTTCTGAGCAGTCACCCCCTTAACCCTTCTTTCTATCTTCACAATTTTCATGACTCACCCAATTCAAGATCTAATAATTCGTGTCCCAAAAGACAGAAGGGAAATTGAAAATTTTCGATCTAGAATTTACGACACCTATTCGCTACACAACTGATTAGAGAACGGCTGAAATCATCTCCTCAATGAGGGGTCTTAACTGGTGACCCGAGTTGCTGTTGATTTGCTCATTTTCTTGATAGTGACCCGAGTTGCTGTTGATTTGCTCATTTTCTTGATATGATCGGGCGGATTCTTTGCGGCGTGGTCACTAAAACGATTCACGGCATAGACATTATAGATTATAACATGCGCACCAAGATCAGGGACGTAGCGATCAAGCTCAAGATCAACTGACACAAGATCAATGGCAGGGAGAAGTTGATTTGCATAAGCAATTTCAATTTTGTTTGATCATACGAGGCTCTTCACCCAACACTTAAGGAAAAAATGGAAGGATCAATTCCAGTGATTATTCATTAATTTTGGTAATGACCAATTTCTTGTCGAGTTACAGAGCGATTGTACCGTCCACAAAATATTTTCCACTGGCATTACAAACTTGTGGCAAAGGGCAAAAGGAGGATAGCCTAGTGTACAGTCTCTACATACTTACCAATGCAAATTCGATAGACAGGTTTAAAAATGACTCAATCCATTGTAGTGACAGGAAGAGATAACCAAGAAATCGTTCCTGTAAATTATCTTCGAAAGCACGAAGTAGCTTCCTGGCTGTTATGGTTTGAATCTCCCCGACGCCATTATTCTCAGCTGTCAGATTTTGAGGGGCCAGGATTTGTCCAGGCTGGTTGTTGATTAGCAGCCTTCTCGGCCTCGAGCCTTCGCAATGTTGTCGAGCTCAGCTTGTCTCCACTCGATCCTTCGGGAACTAAATCTACAACTTCAATCTACATGAAAATCATATATTCATTGAGCCATAGTAATCTACAAGAGGCATAGGAACGGCTGTGGAAAGGTGCATGACTAACAAGGATGCACAGAAAACTGAAATCTCAGACCTTCAACTGTGAAAGACCTCTCTCGGCTCTTTTTTTATTTACGGAGATTCCACCAGGTAACGTCTCCTTGCTGTCGCCAAAAGAAATGAAGGAAGGAAGGAAGAATGCATTAGCTAGGAGGCATTTCCATACCATTTCTGAGAAAGTTGAGAGTTTTGAGCTGGTGCGAAACTGATTGATATTGCAACGGTGAGAACACAAGCCAAAAAGGTCAAATACTATATCAACAGTAACAAACCTGACAACAATAGCCTCCAATTCTGCATCAACAATGGAAGGCCCGTAGGGATCCGTAATGGGTTCAACTTGGACTGTCAAATGAGGTTTAACAGACTGGCAAATATTCGTCGAAAGGAGAGAGAATGAGAAGATGAAATTAAACTATAATAAGCTAATGAGTTCCAGACAAAATATGGATGACACGCACATTGCAGCTGAGATACATAATAATGCTCCACATGTTTCGGAACCGAGTTGTACCAAAAGGGTTTCTGAGAACAGACAAATCCCTTTTATTCATACATATAGTTTCTGTATGCTTTGATTACGATAAACATTCGTCCCTCACAAGGTACAAAGATATGAAGCTTGTAATGAAACATGTTTGTGAGATTTTGTTGGACCACTGTCAACTATTCTAAAAGCTTAAGCTATTAGATGAAGGCATGATTTAATATTTAATAACTCTAACACTCTCCCTCACACTTAGTTTGGTCTTTTTCTACCCAGTACTAAGCGTGAACATATTTAATTGGAGGGGCGAATGGGACTTGAAAAGATTTGAACTCAGGATCTCCTACTTTGATACCATGTGAGATTTTGTTGGACCACTGCCAACTGTTTTAAAAACTTAAGCTGTTAGATGAAGACATGATTTAATATTTAATAACTCTAGCAATGTTGATTTGAGAGAGTATCCCAAGGGAATGTACCGTGTTAACCCGGCAAAATTTTGGATTTGATACAACAATCAGTCCACAGCACCAAGTGCATTATTTGCATTTGGAATTCTATTTCTTGACAAGTTCAAAGCTACTTCCATTAAATTGCAGAAAGAGACAAAAAGGTAATACGTAAAGGTTTCTTTTGAGATAAAATTATAGGGACCAGAAGACTACCTTGATGTAGTTCTCAACATTTTGCATTCTCTCCTTGATTGGCAGTATTAGATCAGCAAACTGCAAAAAAATAATCTGGCTATTACTCTGGAGTGAACAAACCAAGGAGAATAAAAGGGCAAGAGCCACAAGACTATCTATCATCACCAAACAAATATATGAGCACAGGAAATGGCAATAGCTCACACTTCCACAACCACCTTGGGTAGCAATTTTTTTTTTCGGTTTTTAAGATTACTATAACATGAAAGTTAGTAGCAGGACAAGTTTTGTAATTATACCATATAGTACAGTGTAGTTCCTATGATGATAGAAAACTGAGCTTTCTCAACAATCAAAACTTACCCATTAGACAGCCAAAAGTTACAAGATATCCCAAAAACAAACTACAAATACTTGAACAGAGTAAATTGAAAACGATTTAAGAGGAAGGAATGTTGAATATAAATATAATCACACTCCCCAGTAAATATAGAAGATCAATTAAGTCTGCAGAAGGATTATTCTGCAGCTTGACCGACGCCAGAGGGCATGATTGTTTATACAAGAGCAAGAGGATCTTGCCACTTTAGAGGGCATGATAATTAGGAAGTACATTCAAAATATGTTTCTATCTCAGACCAAAGTAAAAAATTTTACTAGCAATTAGCTTTGTCTGCTCACAGCTTTACTTTCCTGAATCCTCAAGTAGTAAGTAAACAAATTACCAACTTATAAGGAAAAAACACACGGAACCTATATGGGACAGAAAGTCAATGGACCCTCAGCTTCAACGTAGTAATGCGACAATCACCTCTAAATAAAAGATATAACTAAGGCCTGCAACTGCATAAAAACAAGACATTCCTACATATATACATCACGTAGGAAATGAAAACACCTAAAACATTCACTAGTTACCGATTGACCAAATTTCCACAGACAAACGGCGGAGGTTTGCGCAATCCACAGAATACAATCTGTTCTGGCCTGCACTAGCAAAGATGCAACAACTACATAGCTCACTAATAATTACCAGACAAGCACCTGCTTTTTGGCCAGCATTGGACCGTCACATACGCCCACCACGATCCGCTCTTTTGCCAGCTCCGCTGATGCCTAAATTTTGTCTTTACCCATCAGATAAGTTCAATCATAAAAACTGTCACATCCACCAAGCTACCGCATTACCAAGATAAGCAGAACAACAAGAATGATTTTACCAACCAGTAGAGCAGAGATGACCATGCGCAACTATGCATGCAGAGGGAGAATGAGCACCGACCTTAAGAAAAAGGCGATGCCCATCGTGTAGGCGATCGAAAGTACCGCCAAGGACAACCGCGCCATACGAGTCGGGCGGCGAAATCGTCGAGCTCACTGGTAATTTCTCCGAAACCGCCATGATTCACCAAGCAGATCAAACGGAATAAGAGCCCAAACCTATGCAAAGGCGCCAATTACTAATTTTTCCATCCTCCTCGGTCTAGTGATACTTCAAAAGGCTCAAACGCAGGGATCAAAAGGGAAATAAAAAAAAAGTGCGGCGGAGATGTCGAAGTACATTGAATCTGGACATAATTCGGATTTGTCCTAATAAAAACAAGGGGGGAAGCAAGCCTAGAAGAAGCCAACCGGAGTGGGGCCAAGCCTCGGAAATTAGGCAAGCTACCCAAGAAGAAAGAAAAGGGTACCTCCCGAACGAACACAATAACTGGATCAGCGCCGTGTCATGACTGCAACGACATGAAACCGGTTACGGGTCTTAGACTGCGGCATTCCATCGAACACCTCGAGCGCGATAAGGCGACCAGAATGGGGAAAGCCAAACTAGGACAAAAGGGAGGGGTGACAAGTGAGTGATTCTCCACACTGCATGGAAAGAACGATGTCAGGTTCTTACACCCCAAAAGAGACGAGAGCGAAAGCTGGGTCGATGCGATGCGCAGAAGCGGAGAGGTTGATGTCGGAGGGAATGCGGCGAAAGACCTCGTCTTGGTCAATGTTCTCGATCGGAGATATGCGCAGGTGCAGGGCTGCGTTGAGTTGAGCCACCGAAGTACAACACACGCAGAGAGAGAGAGAGAGAGAGAGAGATGGGTTTGGTGGATGGTGTGGAACGGTAGAGAGAGAAAGAGAGAGAGAGAGAGAGACGGCGAGTAATGTCGCGTTAGGTAGTTAAGCGGGGAGGATTCCTGTGATGGCGGGCGCATTGTACCTAAACCAATGGAGAACATACGCGTGTCAATTGTTCCTCCACCGGAACATTAGCGCACCATAAACCCCTGACTAAAATTAATGGACAGATATCATTGACGAAAATCAAAATACGAAGAAAGAAAGAAATAATTTGAAATTTGAAATTTTAGTAAGAAAGTTTTCGCGGGATAGAAAATATCAGAAATTTTTAATATTAAAATATACGATAGACAAATAAATGAATGAAATTATGCATTTCTTTCGTTCAGACAATATTTATAAAGCAAGTAATTAAGGATAAAAAAAAAAGGATAGTTATTAAGGGAAAAAAAAAAACCCGTTGAGATCCCTTACAAATTAAGAAGGCTCTCTTTGCTTTATACATTGACATAGATTATCGTATACTTAGATTATCGAAATTCGGTAATGAACACCTTACCCTGATTATTCATGTACTTTAACTTTTCCTTGTCATTTTCATTAATCAAAGATTTCAGAAATATCTCTCAACTCTTGCAATCCATTCTTTTGCGCAACTCTGTCTGTTTTATATATTTTCGAATTTTTTAAGGTCTTGTTGTTCTCGTATTTTGGCTTTCACTGCACGCGAAATCCCTCAGAACTTTTTAAGCAAACGACCTGTGTTTGCCACAGCAGCCTCGGCGACGGAAAATTTCGACTTTTCAGTAATTGGCATGGCAGTCTCCCGACCGCCGGTCCCGTGAAAATCTGTATCATAGCCAAGACTGCCATGGCCATTTCTGTGGCCCGCGAACGATGACCGCTGCCGTCCCATCGCTTTGCCGCACAAAAGGATGATGCAACACAGGGCGAACCAACGCCTATATCCCGACGAATTGTTACATTTCCAGCCGATAAATTCTCTTTACATGCACTTATGTCGCTCTCTTCGTCAGCTCTCTAGGTACTTCAAATTGAATCCAACCTGCCGATCCTTCATGAAACACTGCCGCGAGGAAGAAGGGTGCTCCAGTCTGTCTGCACGGCTTGATGATCCCGTTCACTAACAGAAGCTCAATCAAAATCAATCATAGTCGACAAGATGAAGTTATGGCTCCACAAAGGCTATGTCAAAAGATTAATTGGAACATCCATACACATTTCACATTTCTGGTATTTCCAGTAATCCAAGTCATCAGGCGACGGACAGTTTGTCCTTTCGAACCCCCCCAAAAAAATACCCAGCTCGTCGACCATCACCGCTCATGAAGATAAAGATGGGAATTAAAGTTTGCTAAAGTGCAGAACATACATTGACTAACCAGTATGGAACAAGCACCGGAGATGAATTGGTTAGTTTACGGGCATGAAGAGTGAGAAGGTCGATCGATGTCATAGGTCTCACCCTCGTTTGCAGGATTCACTTGCTGTAGCAAAACATTCTTTTATGAATTTATCGAGCTGCGACATGTATAGATCAGGAAATGTCCTATAGTGGTCCACGTGAGGAGATGATCCAAAGTTGAAAGATGACACTTTTCTTCCCATCCTCCTCTGAGTTTCCATAAACGACTCCACGGATTCATACGGTATTACTTTATCCGCTGTACTGTAGAGGTAGAGTTGCAGACAAGATGGCTGCGCCTCGGAGAGGATAGTGACAATTTTTGTAAGCCTCCTACAAAAGCAGAATTATATAACCATTACATTTGATCATCCCGGTGAAGACTCTAATCTCTTTATAACAAATGGATGATGAAGCTCGTACCGCAATTACCTCTCCACATCAGGCAACTTCAGAACAACAGAGAACAACCATTCCAAAGCTGAAAAGGCCGCTGTTTCAAATATACCCTCATCTTCTCGTTTGTTTGATCCTTCGCTAGTTGATGCATCTTTTCCCTCAACTGAAGAGCTACTTTTTTTTATCAGAGCAGTGGCGAATCCAGCGGCCCAAACCTGCCAAGATTGAAAGAAGTCCAACTATAAAATACTAGCTTAATCACCAGGGACGGATCTAGAAACTTTGTTTATTGGGGGCAGAAACAGATGATTAATTACAATTAAATCAAGAGTATTTGTTTTCGTAACTAAGGTAGTATTTTAAAGCTTCAAAGTCCGATAAAAATAAATATGGTGCAGCTTATATTTATCTAAAGCAAGTACATGTTCATAATTTACAAAATTGTATATTGAGTTTGCTTTATTTGTGAGGGCAATCTGAAATGAAAAAATTCAATCTTCACTTACCTATAAAATTTTTGAGGTATTTAATTGGAGCAAAACTTAATTTTGTAGCCTAAAGTTATTTAGCATTACTTAAAGACCCTCAACAAATTCAACATTTATTGAGCAGGGCAAGAGCCCACACTATGGTACATATAAATCCGTCCCTATTAACAAGTAATGAGTCTCTTGAGGTTAAATTGACTCATCGAAGAGTTAACATCCTTCAAAATCAAATGCAAGACAATGCTTATTATATCATCCAACCATGTCACCCCCAAAGAGGCTAATGTCCTCAGCTTTGTCAGCATGCCCAAGTTTACTCTAGGAAAAATTTGAGATCATGATCAACAATAACCGTACATTCTCCTGTCAAAGTGGCACTTAGGTCTGATTCTCATATACCTGATGGCCAAGTCATGCATTAATACACTGCTATCGGGCATACAGTGATATCACTCAGTCAGTAGACATGGTTTAAAGGAATTGTAGTCTACATAAAGCTCACTATGCTACAGAGATCAATATCATTACATAAGCTGACTCCTAATGGTTGAGCAATGCTCAAAATCAAATAAAGTCATGATTCTGTACATGCATCATACCATTTTAAGTGCAAAGGCCATTTTCCTCCCTTAATATCTGTGCACAAACTTCCTTCAGGATTCACTAGAGGCCATTATCCACTAGCAGTCACATAATATGTTCCCCCCACACTTAGATCTCATCTACCTAAATAATGAGTCATACAAAAGTTCACTGGTATGTTTTTTACAGAAGTAGCTGCATACTTTGGCTTTTGAGGATGGAGTGCCTTGGAGAAGCAGCTTTGCCAAGTCTAAATCTTCCTGACAAGTCTAAATCTTGCTCCTCCTCCAATACAAGGAGAGATTCAAAGCCCCTATATTCGAGGATCTGAGGAGTAATGAATTCATCTCACGTTCTTTTGGCTTCACAAACAAATGTATTTTTGATAGCTATGCCCATTAAACATCTGATTTTCCCCAGAGAATAGTTACTGCCAATAACTTTGATAAGCAAAGGGTATCGATAAAGTGAATCAATAAAGTAAACTCGAAGGCCGTGTTACTTAAATGAGCTAGAATACGATAAGTTGAGACTAAAACCTGAAATTTGCTAATAAAAGAGCATAAATTTCTGCCTTTATGTATACTGCTGTTGTTCATAGCATTGTCCAGTACTGAACAACTAGAGTTTCAAAACAAGGGAGGATATGAGACTCGCAACTTAATGATGCCTCGCTGCAAACACAAAGCTACCTCAGAGCACTTCCACCAGAATAATTTCACTCGGCAATAATCCCCAAGACGACTCTGCACTAAATACGCTATGAATTCCATCATAGAACAGCATCAACAAATAACCGAAACAGAAACAGCAACCAAGTAAAGACTAAAGAGTCAAACAGCAAATTCTCACGCGAACCAGACCAAAGATTTTGCGCTCATCCTTCTAATGTAGATAATCAACACAAAAGAAAGAGCAAACGAGAGGGCAGAACATTACTTAATTCACCTTTGGGTTAAACGGTTCGGCCGCTCCAGAATCAACAACACAGCCTTTGATTTTCTCAATCAAATCCTGCCTACAACGCATCCTCTCCAGTATCCCACCATACCTGACCAATACAAGATTCTAAGAACTATTAAACCCATCAAGACATTCTTAATTTCTAAAAATCAAAAGCTCAGGAATATCAATCGATCCGTTAACGAAAGTATATAAAATCGATCAACCTACACAAGCCACCCGGTGTTGCTGAAGCTGTGGAAGAGCAAACAACGCTCTCTGCCGCCCTCCTCCCTCTCCGAAACCCAGGCGATCAGTTCATTCGCCAGCTCGTCGATCCGGCCCTCGACGCCGCGACCCAGATCGAGCGAAAGCATCTCCCTGACGCCGACGAGGAACGTGACCGCGTGGAACCCCTTGGAGTTGTACCACTCCACGTACCTCCTCAGGTGCTTCGGCTTCGCTCCGAGCCAGCCCATCAGAACCACGGTCACGGCGGGGCCCCCGTCGCCGCATACCCCGTCCCTCGCCCCGTCGGAGGACGCCGGAGCTCGGCTCCAGGCGAAGAAGGAATTGTCGCGCGCGTTCGCGAATGGGCCGTTCGTGCTCGGAGGTACGGGATTGGACGAGCGGTGAAGCGGGGAGAGAGACGAAGGGAGGTTGAGGGAGTTCGAGCCCGGCGAGGGAGACCGAGAGTGGACGCAAGCGACGGAGAAGGAGCGGCTTCGGCCGGCAACCGCGCGGCGGCGGAGGAATGGGAGCGGAGGGTGGGTCGTTTGCGGAGATTGGCGGAGGAGGAGGCGGCGATGGAGAGCGGAAGAAGCCAACTTCCTGACGGGAGCTTCCATCTGAGGGGAATGCGAGAGTTTCGCGAGTATTTCAGATCGTCGCCAGCAGCGAAGGTCGGCGATGTCGAAAACGAGAGTCAGCTCCACTCTATTTTCAGAGGGAAGAAGAAACAACTCTCTCCTTTTCTTTAGGAAAATACAAAAATAAAAAATAGTCATCTGGCAATTCCCCTTATTTAATTTTGGACATTTTTGACCCCCAAAAAAAAATTGGACTTTCTTCTTTATCTCTTTAATACCTAAATCCGATTTCACGAGTTTAAGAAAAAAGAGGTCCGTTCGTTTAAAAAATGAATCGTTTTCGAAAATTTATTTTTTGATTTTTCGATATTTCAACGAAGAAAAGTAACTTATGTGGAGAAAACATTTTTCATGAATTGAAAACAACATATTTAAATTGGGGGAAAACAATTTCGAGAAAGAAAGAGATCACTCTCCACAAACTACCAAATGAATGAAAATAACCATCTTTCTCAAAAATAATTTTCATCAATTTTTTTTTACCATGAAATTTTCAGCAAAATAAATACATATGCCAATGATAAAATGCTAACTAAGCATTGGAAATGAACGCGTGGTGTTGACGTGGAAACGTGGAAATAGAAAGAATAAAAAATCAGAAGAAATTATGAAAATGGCTCTCATCCTATGCACGTGTTCAATTTTGTTGCTCGAGCTTTATTTTGTAAGGAATTTGGTTCCTAAACTAATCGTCTAGTCCCAAATTTTAAGGCCGATTTCGTACCTCCATCCAAATGAAAACATAATTTGGTGACTAGACATAGGAGACCACCACATGACATTGAAGTGACCATTTGAGAAAACTATTCCCCGGTCATCGAATTCTGTCCTAACTGTGACATGTTGAAGCTATTCTAATCTATAATTAATCAACCTTTTTTTATTTGGGCTTAAATAAAAAAAACAAAAGAATTGTCCGAAAATTTAAGACTTAAAGATTATTAAATTAGGGACCAAATAAGCGTAAGGACTAAAATTGAACGGAGACATTAATACATGGACCTTTTTTTTGGGGAATTTCTCATAAGCGGTTGATTTGTTATTCCACGTCAATGCCTCGTGTTTATCTTCAGTGCCTTAAAATTGCAACCACAGATTAGTTTAGAGATTGAATCTGTCACGAAATATTATGAGGATTATAATTTGAATCTGAGCTATAGTATATGAATTATTTTGCGTATTTTGTTGTTCTTCTTTTTTCATGAACATTAGCTGCAACGACTTGGATGAAAAGTGATTTTTTTTTCTTTTCCAAAGGGTATTTTCACGGTCAAAATGCATTTGTTAATTGAACATCAAAGAAAGTTATTTTCAACTGGCAAAATTTTTTTTCAATTTTCCATACAATACTTTTGAAATGAGTGACTTCTCGAATCTCATTCATAAATCCGGTGTTTGATTCTCACTATCCCTTCCAAGCACTAGGTGCCGAGTTGAGGGAGTCGACATCCTAGACAGACGTTAGGGTCTCGAGTTCGATTTTCAAGATCTTAAGTTTGATCCTCAAGTGTTAAATTCATAGACAAGATCTTATGTCCATACAATATTTTCTCTCAATTCATTTTCTTAAAATGACATCGAATAAAGGACAACGAGAAAAATTTTCTCGAGCAATTGGTTTTCCATGGAACAAAGGAACTTGACATAAGGAAAAGTTAAAATGAAAAAATGAATTGAAAATCCTAGATCTATTTATGTACAATATGCAATCTATTCTTAAACCTTCTAATTAGTACAATAAAAAAAAATCATGATTAATAATAGGGATTTGCTTTCGTTATGCTTGTAAAACGGATTACATGGTAACCTTAAATTTCATTTTTTTCAATATGGCCGCATGACTTGACTACAATTTTTAATAAAGATCTAAGACTCGATGTTTAGCCTCTAATGAAACTTTTTAATCAAGAGTTCATGGTTAGATCATACTTTTCAATAATGAATTCGAGATTTTATTGTATAAAGATTTAAAACTCTTGTTTTCTCCTCTTTTTCTTTTTTGCAATTAAGATTTAAAACTCCATTGCAGAAATACAATAATTAATTTTGAACCAATAGTGTTATTATCCCACTAAAGAAATTATGACGTCACTTCTCGCGCTGCAAGCTTTCTCCGGTAGAGAAACTCCCAAAGGCAAAAAATCATCATCAAAAGGCTCGGAGTCGGCCACAGCTCCAGGAGCTACACGCACCACACACAGACCCTCTCACAAGGCGCAATCCAAGAGCGAAGGAAAAAATCAAAATGGCTTCGATTCTTCTTCTTCTCCAAGCAATGCCAAGCTCGAAAACGTCTCGGTTTCTTGACCCAGTGGAGCTTCTTTAGTCCCCATTGCACCCGAAGCCTTCCCATTTTCGGGTTCCCCCATACACACAGAGGATTCCATGTCTTCTTCCTGTGCTGTGCTCCCTTCGACAAGAACCGACTTCGTAAACCCGAGTCGTCAGAGATTGTTCGTGCCCTCGAGAGCTCAGGAGCGAAGTAAGCTTGGGTCCTCCTCGGAATCTGCTGTGAATTTTCGATTCTAGTTCGCGAAAAATTTTGTCTTTATGCGTGTTTGGGTCTTGTGTTTCGCTGGAAGGAGGCAAATGTCACTTGGGTAGGAGGAGCTTTACGTTCAGAGGAATCGTGGCGTCGGGTGTTGCGATGGCCGGGTCGTCCCTATTGACTGAACCTGTCAAAGGTCAGTGATTTTAGCTACATGTCATTGAGTTGATGGAGATTGTTTAGCTTAATTTACAAAAATTTAACTAAATACACGTGACTATTGTGGCGAAGCCCACTTCCAATGCTTAAGATTGTTGGGGCGTAGTCTCTGCAGATTTCCGGAAGTGCCCATGTAGATATGTTTGTTTAATGTGTTAGTTTTTGGTGAATTCGTGAGCTCGGTATGGGAACCTGCTTCTGTTCTTGCCAAGAAGAGCTCCAAGGGGGGAATTCATGTCATTGTTATTTAGATTTTTCCTTTTTAATGGAATTTCAGTAAGATTGTGCTCAAAGGTGGTTGCATTGTTTATTTATTCTGTAGGAGCGGATAGGTTACCTTTTAAGCGGGAGGGGTACAACTACTGGACGTGGCGAGGTCATAAAATACATTACGTGGTGCAGGGGGAGGGGTTTCCGGTTGTTCTGATTCATGGGTTTGGTGCGTCAGCGTATCATTGGAGGTTTGTCATACAATTCTATCTTCTGTGATCCACCAGTTTTAACATGGCTGCATGAACTTAATTTGCACGAGGAAATGGGAAATACTGGTTAATAGTTAGCTACGTAGAGCAGTTTTTTTTTTTCAAGTAGTTTTTGTTATGGCTGCTGGTGAGAAAAGAGAAGTGTTGGCAACATCAATAAGGTTAGAGGAAATGAGTTTCTTAATTACAATTTTAGCCCGTGAGTTCGTCTAGAGAACTGGGTGAAGGAAGTTTGATAGGATGAGCATTGTAGCTAGTGAAATAGTAATAGTGATAGCTAGGAAACTCTTTGAACATATTTCCTTGGTTTGAACAGTTCGAATCTCCTGCAAAGAATCAGGTCTATCTCCAGTGAAAGAGATTTTTGTTAGGGACTCAGGACATAACTTGTCAGAGAAGAAGATTAGTTTCACATCTTGCTGGGTGTGATGAGTTAGTGGTAGATTTTCCTTTTCACATTGCTTCAGAGTGGATCGGGGGCATTATGCACCCGACAAGAGAGGTCACATAACCACTTGCATGGCCTTGCTTAGGTCCTTTTTTCAGTTGTCACAAGTGTCTGTCAACCCATTTTTAGACCTCTCAGAGTGCCAAGCCCGTCTAAGAGGTTTCCTCTCTTTTTAACACAATCGAATTACAGTATGTTCTGCCGAGTGACTATCTGATATCATGATGCCTAAAAAATTTGGCTGTACCTACAACACGTGCTCTTAATTGGCCATATCTGTTGCTATATTAGGACTAAAGTGTTCAAGTACTCATTTGAGGATGTGCGGATTTTCTGCCTGCATATATGCAGGTATAACATTCCTGAATTGGCTAAAAGCTACAAAGTCTATGCCATAGACTTACTGGGATTTGGTTGGAGTGAGAAAGCACTGGTTGAATACGATGCAATGATATGGAAGGATCAAGTTGTCGATTTCCTGAAGGAGATAGTGAGGGAGCCTGCAGTTCTAGTTGGCAACAGGTATTAAAGATTTTAGTAATTGAATCTCCTCTGCTTTTGGCCAATAGGAATACTTAAATTTGTATTGTGTATCTGTTGCTTTTCCTGTGAATAAATAATTGATATGTCTTTTCGATAGAGGATATTTTGGTTTGTATACTCCCTGCTGATCTGGTATGGTGTTTATTATCTCTGGATATCGATATCAATGACAATGATAATAAAATGAATGAACCGCTATGATGAATTGGGTCTCGAAGCTCAAGCACATTTATATGAGATAAAAGGGTTCTGTTTTGAATATGGACTGAAGATCACTCCAGAAGTCGGCCTTACCCTTTTGTGGATTATTCCAGACGAATGACCTGCTTTGTTTCATAATTTTCTGAAAATTATGATGGTTTTCTTGAAGCTTGAAAGGTACAAAAAATTCATTTCTGCATTTCCCAACTGAGATGGATTGGCAGTAAGGCGGAAATTTTCATTTTCTTGATCATTTGATTTTCAACCAGAGTTATGTGGCCAAAAAAGATCCATTGTTATAAAGAAAGCTTTGGGAAAAAGAACAGAAAATTTTATGGATTGAAAATGGTGTACCAAACACATTTCTAGAAATCGACAAAATGGCAACTTGATTAATCGAAAAAACCTTTTGAGTAATATCTCCAGTATCAAACACAACTTACGTCTTGGCTCTCTCTCTCTCTCTCTCTCTCTCTCTCTCTGTGATAACCAATATTAAACATGAGTTGATTAGTTCAGCCAGAAATGTAGGGTCTGCTTTCAACTTCTGAGGATTTATTTTATTTTTCCCTTTCCTGAGGATTTGTTGCAACGTACAGTCAAAGAAATAATCAGAAGCAGAAGATCTCCCCTCCACCTCTCTTTTCTCTCAAGTAATGTGACTGAAACTTGTATGTCTGATAGTAGGCAACATGAGCCCAATTAAACAGCCCGACTTCGGATATCTCGACTTTCAACGGATGCTTTGCATAATAACTTATCTATTGGCACATCTGCTGTTGCATGCAGTGAACTATGTGGCATCATTCTAGAAAACTTGTTAGTTCAGGCACGTTATAAATTGACCATCCCCGATTATTAAAGTAGGTATACATTAAAATGTTTGAAAAGTTGGTTCAGGCCTTAATGGCGTGCTCTTTTAACTGTAGCTGATGTTTTAACTTTTATTTGCTT
This sequence comes from Metrosideros polymorpha var. glaberrima, assembly GCA_001662345.2. Classification (NCBI taxonomy): domain Eukaryota; kingdom Viridiplantae; phylum Streptophyta; class Magnoliopsida; order Myrtales; family Myrtaceae; genus Metrosideros; species Metrosideros polymorpha. The sequence goes on from BCNH02000009.1 coordinate 12,116,835, forward strand.
CATCATCATGAATGCTGATCCTTTCTTTTTACTTAATTAATGGGGTTTTTATCTTTTTATGCACAGCAGTTATTTTATAGGGATAATGACACAAATGGTCCTTGAACTTTGGCTCAATGTGCAATTTGGTCCCTGAACTTTCAATTTGACACAAATGGTCCCTGAACTTTAGCTCAATGTTCACAAATGGTCCCTGAACTTTCAATTTGACACAAATGGTCCCTGAACTTTCGGTACATGTTCAAACTAGTCCTTGAACTTTAGCTCAATGTTCACAAATGGTCCTTGAACTTAAAATAATGGAAGGACCTCTTTGAACATCTTCATATAGTTCAGGGACTAATTTGAACATCTATCAAAAGTTTAGGGACCATTTGTGTCAAATTGAAAGTTCAGGGACCATTTGTGAACATTGAACTAAAGTTCAGGGACCATTTGTGTCAAATTGAAAGTTCAGGGACCAAATTGCACATTGAGCCAAAGTTCAGGGACCATTTGTGTCATTTTCCCTATTTTATAACACCAAACATGTTAACTTCTTTTTGACCTTCAGCAGTAACTTGTCTTTTCACATAATTGTGAATTCTTGTAAATGCACAGCCTTGGAGGGTTCACTGCTTTGGTATCTGCTGGGGGACTGCCTGAGCAAGTCGCTGGAGTAGTACTGCTCAACTCTGCAGGACGGTTTGGAGACCCTAGTGCTAAAGTCAAGAAATCTGAAGAAAGTGTCTTGCAGAAGGTTGTCGTGAAGCCACTGAAGGAGATTTTTCAGCGGATATTCCTTGGGTTTTTGTTCTGGCAAGCAAAGCAACCAGCTCGTATTGAATCTGTCTTGAAGAGTGTATGTTGCTCTCTCGCTCAATCTCTACTTACACAAAGATTTGAATGGCTTAGGACCATATACCTGAGAGGCAGCATTACCTCCCAGCAAAGGGGAATGCGAGACCTAAACTTGATCATTAGATGTAGGCTTTGGGTATTTAAAATTTGACGAAATAAAAATGGAGAGAGTAGGAAAAAAATTGAAAAGAACTAACTGTTTCAGGTAAGTCGATGCCATACTTTCCAGTTTTAGGTTCTGTTCAGGCTGCAGAAGCCAAGAAAACAATATGCCTGAATTAAGCTAACTACAGAATCCCCATGCCTTCAATTTCATAATCTTGATTATTTAGACAGACTCCCTTATGTTATCTATTCTGATGCTCAAATCTTCACTTATGTAATTTGTAAGAAAACGGTCTTGTTAATGAGTGTCCCAGGATACCTATTGCACATGCTTAAACATGAAACTTTCAATGTCCAAAGCACTGATCACACATAATACAAAGCTAGCAGTGCATTGAAAACTGTAGCCTTTCGCTATTTAAATTGCTTAAAAAGTGCCTCTGGGCTACTCTTTAAATCCCTGAGAGAAACTCACAGGCTGAACTTGACTGGTGTTTTCTGATTATGTTTGTGAGCGGACTTAAGTTATGTTACCATATTGTAATTTTACTTCTAGTATCTCAGGGATTTGACTTTCAACCTAACTTTTAAGTGTCCCAATCGGTTGTTACCTCTGAATCCCGAAAGTAGCAGATTGGTATTGCTCCTGGTGATGTCAGGCCTCTTTGCCGAGACCATAATTGTTAAATAGAACTCCAAAAAGAACATCTTTTGAGCCAAGCGAACCCGGATGAGGATGAGCTGTCTAGACTTACAGAGTTTCAAAATTCCCTAAATGGTTCAGCCACTCTGCCCTGACCAGATGAGCAAAATATTAGGTCTTACACTGCAGAGGCAGGCTTGTCACGACATGGTGTCTAGATAGACTCTAGCTCCTCATGTCAAATAAATGATTATCTTTTTCACTCCTGGACTCTATTGGTGCAATGCTAACTATTTTATGGCCACCACGTGAACCGGTTTTTCTGCTTCTCCAGGTTTACATAGATTCCTCAAATGTGGATGACTATCTTATCGAGTCAATAACTACGCCGGCAGCAGACCCCAATGCTGGAGAAGTTTACTACAGGTACAGATTGATGTTCTTTTCCTAAGCGTGATCTACATAAGGTAGTCGTGTTGTCATGATTTCTTCGACTTACTCCATATGAATTTCCTTCTACTCGATCAGATTTATCCCAGTTTTCCTTTTTCTGTTTATGCTGAAGTGAAGATATATATGTCGGTGCAGATTAATGTCACAGTTCATGATGAACCAGAGCAGCTATACCCTGGACAGCATATTGAGCAAACTCTCGTGCCCGCTGCTGTTGATTTGGGGCGATTTGGACCCGTGGGTCGGCCCCACCAAGGCCATTCGGATCCAGGAGTTCTACCCAAACACATCCTTAGTCAACCTTCAGGCGGGCCACTGCCCTCACGATGAAGTCCCGGAACTTGTCAACAAGGCATTACTCAATTGGTTGCCGACCGTAGCTCCAAAAACCTCCCTTCCGGGATTGTAAATACAGATTCGGCCTTCTCCTTCCGGCACCACTGCCCCTGCTTCATCTTAGGATTCAACCACTACAGTGTAAATTCCATTTAAAGGCATTAATCAAAGTTTTTGGCAGGTTAGGTTGGGATGTCATTCTCCTTGACTGTGATCGGTCACATGTTTGTCTATAAGAAATTAGTTGCGTAATGGCTTAGCTTGTGCGTCTGTACATCTCAACTACCAGCTTGTTTGACCTGTAATGTGGTCTAATATCCAGAATCAGTATAGTTAATCATTTCAGTAGGGGTGCAAAGGGCTAATAGGGGCTTAAATGGGTTGCGGGACAGGCTTGAGATTTTATATACAAAATCCTGGAAAAATTATAAAAAAAAAAGGGCTTAAACCTATGGTATGAGATGTTAATTCAGTCCTAACTCCTTTTAATTTGGCCAATTTTAATTCTAAACCTTTTGATAATATGCCAATGTAGTCCTTCCCGCTAATTATGTAGATTCCGACTACCCTATGTGGTACGGTTGGCATTGAGTTGACAATTTTTGCAATTTTTTTAGATTTCTTTTTTATTCTCTTTTTTTTTTATTCTATTTTTATTCCACTATGACCGGCAAGCCTCGCCAGATCTGGGCGAGTGCGGCCAGGTCGACGAGCCTCGCCGGCCGCAGTTGCAAGAAAAAAAATCAAAGAAAAAAGGTAATAAAATAAAAATTTTAAATAATTCATTTTTTGAATAATGTAAAATAATGTCCATGTCTGCGCTAGTCGTGTCATGTAGAACAATCGATAACTACATTAGCGATTCCTGGCCAAAATTGATGAGAATGGCTACATTGGCAAATTGTCAAAATGTTAAGACTAAATTGGCTAAATTGAAAAATTTAGGACTGAATTGATACCTATACAATTGGTTTAGAATTTTTTGGGTAATTATCCCCTTCTTGGGACAGAGTTTGGGATACGTCCAAATTAGAATTCGTAGAATCTATACAAGAATCGAAAATTGATGCGCTTACAGAATCTGGATTTTCATGACGGTGAAAGTGTAATCACTACAGCCTTCAAATCAAAAGTTGTATTGACGAAAATAATAAATTGTAGTGGTTTCAAGGACCCATCAGGAATCCGACCGGTTTTACAATAAATTAAGCGGGATGTATTTGGGATGGGTTTTGAAAATACTCAAATGTGGAGTTGAATTCGAGTAGTCTGTCGTATCAAATTCAACCCTAAAAATACTTGACTCGATCGACTCGCGAGCCTAATTGAGTATCTCATTTTATATATACACATGCTTATAATCGAGCCGAGCCCAAGTATCGAGTCGTGTGCGAGCAAGAAAAGAAGTGCTCCATCGAGCTTAAGTCGAGTTTTGCGCTTCGAGTTGAGCTTAAGCCTGGCACCGTGTCGGATCGACTTGACCGGATGCACCCCTACATGTCGGCACCACACAAGAGCATCCGGAGGGATGAATGTAGGTATTTGCAATACATTCTTGCCCAGGATGAATTTTATTTTCCATTGATTCAGAACTTGTTACAGCAACAATCTTAGGTTGGCACTTTTATGAACGTTATCATTCAAACAGTCTTCTTCTCTTTCGAAGCTTCTTGTGATTTGGGAGGTGAATGGTAACTATTTTGGAGTAGAATTTTTGCTTCAAAAGCACTTCTGAAGCAGAAATGTGTTTGTTAAAAGATTTCAGTTTTCTATTTTTGGAGCATTTTTTCACTTTTGAAGCATAAATGTGTTTACTAAAACAATTTCTTTTTTATTACTTCAGAAGTCATTTTTCCTCCGGAATGAGTTTTGGGCCATAAAAAAAAAGTAAAGAAAATTTACTTCTCTACTTCTTGAGCATTTTTTTTTTTTGCTAATTGAGTCATAAACTTTTTGCATTTGTATCAATTTAGTCCATTTGGCTGGTTGGCGTTGGTGTGACGTGGCGCACTGACCGGCCAAAATAATAATATTTTAATATTTTTGAAATATTTAATTATTATTATTTAATTTATTTTTTATTTGTTCCTTCTTACTTAGAAGTGTGGTCGACGAGGGCTTCGCAGCCAATGGTGGCGGGCGAAGGCGGCCTCGCTCGTGGCCAACGAGTCGTGGGCAAGGCTCACATTGCGTCGCCGAATTCGCAATAGGTCGCGAGGCTAGCCTCGCCCGCAACTCACCAGCCATGGCCATCGCAAGGCGGCAAGAGCCGCGAAACTCTTGCCAACCACACTTTTTGCTCTGTAGGATGCAAGAAGGAAGAAACAAAAATAAAATAAAAATTAATTACAAAATTTTAAACAAATATTAAAATATTATTATTTCTCTTTCGGAAGCAGAAATTTTCTTTTATTTTATCAAACGCATTTCTGCTCCAAAAATCTACTTTTGGAGCAGAATAATTATCATTCACCTCCCAAGGTGGGTTCATGTGGGATTAGACATACATAATTTTGACACTTCTTTCATCTAAAAAGGATCCATATCTTTTGTTTTCAAGGATTGTGTTTAGGGATAAATGCATTGAAAGTCCTAAAATTCGACATGAAAGTGCAATCGAGTCCAAAACTTTCAAAAAGTGCAAGCAAGTGCAAAAACTTGTCAAATTGGTCCAATTAAGTCTTTCCATTGATTGCACTTTTTGAAAGTTTTGAGATTCGATTACACTTTTGTGACAAGTTCTAGAACTTAATTGCATCTTTTGAAAGTTTTAGGACCAGGACTTGATTGCCCCTTTTGAAAGTATAGGACTTAATTGCGCTTTCACGACAAGTTTTTGAACTTCGAGTGTACTCAACACTAAATAATCTAGAGGCCTGACATTAGAATATGCAAAAACAAAGATGGAGGGATAAGGCTTGAACCTGGACAATAAAGGGTTCTGGGGATGGAAATGGATCATAACTTCGAATTCGGTCTAGGTTCGGAGTCGAAACCTGCCCTATTCTGTTGCCGAAACATATAATAATTATCGACGTTAAGGAAAAAACAAATAAAGAAAGGTTGAACAGGGTCAGATGCATAGCAAATTTTATTGCAATTTGCATCCGATGCGTTCTGCAATGTGGATGTGCTGAGATTGGTTGGTGTACCAAATTCCTGTTCCTTCTTTCTTTCGTCCTGGTACAAAAATCAATACATCTGCACTCGGTCTGGTCTATTAGCCTCCATCTCCGGGGGGAAAAAGCCAAGCCTGCAAGGTCGAGTTTTCATCTTCTTTCGTTAACACTCTTGTGCCTGGAGAAAACGTGATAAAAATGGCAGAGAAGAGCAAGGTTTTGGTCATTGGAGGGACTGGATACATTGGCAAGTACCTGGTGGAGGCGAGCGCGAAAGCGGGTCACCCCACTTCTGCGTTGGTTAGAGAGAGCACGGCTTCTGATGCTGAGAAGTCGAAGCTCATCGAAAGCTTCAAGAGCTCGGGGGTTTCGGTAGTTTATGTACGACGCACGGAAAACATTTTTGGGAAAGTTACTCTTCTCGGTGTGTTTCGACCACCTGGTGGCATAATCTCACATTGGATTTGTGTTCTGTTCGACTTTGCAGGGAGATATCTATGATCACGAGAGCTTAGTGACGGCGATAAAGCAAGTTGATGTGGTGATCTCAGCTGTGGGAGGAGCGCAGCTCACCGATCAGGTTAAGATCATTGCTGCAATCAAAGAAGCTGGAAATATTAAGGCAAGTGACAGTAGTTGATAGTTTTTTTAAAGTATTAATTCCTAACAGGTTCATTTTGCACTGTAAAATGTAAATATATGTCCAAAAATAGAGATGGATGCACTAACAAAAGCTTCTGAAAGTACAATTTTTTAGTTGCGCGACTACTACTATCCGAAATTGATATGTGTATATCTTCCCTTGTCCTCCGGATAATGTCGTTACATTAGCCTGTGTTCCCTTGTTTGGAACTCTTTTTAGAGATGTTCATGAATTCTGTAGAGGTTCCTTCCTTCTGAATTCGGTACCGACGTGGACCGTACCCATGCGGTCGAGCCGGCAGTGACCCTTTTCGGCATCAAAGCTAAGATCAGGAGAGCAATCGAGGCCGAAGGAATCCCTTTCACTTATGTTGTGTCGAATGGCTTCGCTGGATACTTTTTATCAACCTTGGGACAGATGGGTGCTAAATCTCCTCCAAGGGACAAAATCACAATCATAGGCGACGGAAATCCGAAAGGTAAATGGTTTTGAAGGCCAACTTTTTGGTTTTATTCGTTGAATCGTGATTAAGTACATTCACATTCCCAGAAGATGCTAACGATCCTCAGGCATAACCATCTGCCATCTTATGCATATCGAAAGTACTCTGAACTCGGGTCGCTTTCATGAGCAATTTAGATCTAGCAGATTTCGGAGGGATGTTTGCCTGAAATGAGTTTAATAGACTCGACCTGCGATGGTTTAGGATGCACATTAGATGTTATCTGCAGTGTGTGAAAACGATGTTCCTCCCAAATTTTTTTCTGAAGTGGCTGGGTGATTGTATTGTGTCTATTATAAGAAATGTCATCGGACGAACGAGGAAACTATTTCGGTAGCCCTGTGTCTCATCTAAGTTCTATGATTGATCTGTTTTTCGATTATGACAGACATGTTATAGTCGACCTTCAAAGATGCCTGCTAAATCTGTGTGTCCTGGTTCAATTCGTCAGTTGTGTTTGTCAAGGAGGAAGATATTGCCACATACACTATCAAGGCAGTGGATGACCCAAGAACTCTGAACAAGATCCTCTACCTGAGACCGCCGGCGAATGTTCTGAGCTTTGGCGAGATTGTTTCCCTCTGGGAAAAGAAGATCGGGGCGGCCCTCGAGAAGACATATCTCTTGGAAGATGAGCTTCTCAAGAAGATTCAAGGTTAGTGGATCCCTGGAAGCAATTTAAACAGGAAGCACGCATAAAGATATCAGCTTTTCGTCGGATGGTTCTTGGTTGAAGCCCAATGTTTACTCTCTTTTTTCCCCCTATTTTCGACTGTTGCAGAGTCTCCATTGCCCATCAACATCATTTTGGCCATAACCCACTCATCCTTTGTGAAGGGAGATACCGCAAACTATGAGATAGACGCTTCGATCGGAGCAGAGGCTTCAGAGCTTTATCCGGAAGTGAAATACACAACTGTGGATGAGTACCTCGGCTTCTTGGCCTAGTCTCCTCGTGTTATTGTCACTGGGTCTATTATGTGTATCACATACCAGTCTCAACTCGTGTGTGCCGAATAACTTTTCATGCACTTCGATATCGACTTCAAGCATCAATGTACGTGTGTTCCATCAAACATATGATATGAATCGGGTCCTCCTTTTCTGCTCTTTTAATGTCACTTGACGATGAGATATGGTACCTCGAGGGTTTGGCCAGTTAGAGTACTGCAGAATGAGCGAACTAACAGTTTCAGGATGCTCGACTTTCGAATGGTGAAGAACCATCAGAAGGTGGCTCTGCTCTTGCTAATCTTTTCAAGCAATGTAAGCGTTCGATGAATTGGCAAGACTGGTGGTGGTACTAACGACATTGGTTATCAACAATACCTATTGCAGGCACAAATTATATGTTCATGAGTAACTGAAGATTATTGTCACGGTCGGCAACATAGAAGAATGCTCATGCAGTTCTTCTTCCGCATTAAATAGGACTATGTTACATCAACCATCTCATGGTGACACTTTTACGAGCCCTCCCTTATCATTGAATCAGTCTTCTGTAGTTCTAAGAGCTCGTGCTCTTGCCTTACTTTGATGAGAGCGTCACTGCAAACTTCAATAAAAAAAAGATCACACAACTGAGTTATGAAGACAATCATGGAAGGGGAGAAAGCCGCCAATTCGGAAAATTAATATGCACCACAATTCTTAAGTCAATTAATCATGAAAAAGAAGCATCAGAAGTTCCATGGAGTCCCCAAAAGTTTCGTACATGAGTCGCCGAGGTTTACAGTAGGACTTGCCAGAAAGTAAAACCACGAAGCATATGAAGTGTCGCGCGATTCGCTAGCGATGTTCATACATGGAGATTGGCTATACTACCAAACATTCTGTCCGTGCACTGATACATATGAATACGCATTTTCGCCTCCTAAATTTCTTCGGTTTGATATAGGATGTGCGATTGACCTAGAGCCCCCAACAGAATTAAAGATTTGATTGCAGTATTTATTAGTAAACCATTTATGGCTTGATCTGCCTTGACATGAATGCTTACCTAATGCTCATAGAGTTGCTTATCTTAGTACTTAATTAGTAGCATCAAACGTTTCTTCCACAAGCGAGTAATCTGGGCAGGTGATCCCCGAAAGTCGTTATCGAGCAGATTTCTCAAGTGTATCACACAACATGCAAATTGAAGAAAATTTATAAAGACAGTATAATATAGATAACAACATTTTGAAGTTTCTTTTTTTTTTTGAGCCTCGCAACTCGTGGATCTTCTCTCTCGAGTCTTGAGGATGCGATAAGATGGCAGAGAAGAGCAAGGTTCTGATCATCGGAGGGACTGGGATACATCGGAAAGTACCTGGTGGTGGCAAGTCGAAGCTGATAGAGGGCTTCAAGAGCTCAGGAGTTTCACTGATCTATATATGTGTAAACAAGAACAACCATCATATCATCACATGTTTGAATTTTTTCCCACATTGAGCTCATTCTGTTCGACTTCGCAGGGAGATTTCGATAATCACAAGATTCTGGTCATGGCAATCAAGCAAGTTGATGTGTTGATCTCTGCAGTTGGACCAGGACAGCCATCTGATCAGTTTAAGATCACCGCAGCAATCAAAGAAGCTGGAAATATCAAGGTGAGTACGCCGTAGTCGCTGAAATTATGGAAATTCTTGCGCGAAAAGATTGCTCTTTTTCACCTTCCACTGCATATCTTTAGTAGAATTCGTGAGTGATCTGGAGGTTCCTTCCATCCGAATTTGGAGTCGATGCGGACCGAACAAATGTGGTTGAGCCAGCTGCAAGCCTTTTCAGGATTAAAGCCAGGGTCAGGCAAGTGACCGAGGCCGAGGGAATCACCTTACACTATCGAGGCAGTGGGTGACCCAAGAACACTGAACAAGATCCTCCACATGAGTCTGCCGCCGGCGAACATCCTGAGCTTCAACGAGATCATTTCCCTGTGGGAGAGGGAGATCGGGACCACCCTGGAGAAGACGTACGTCCTAGAAGACGAGCTTCTCAAGAATATCCGTGGTAAGTCGGAAAAAATCGAAAACATAACATTCACAAGATGAATGCATGCCGTGTTGTTAATTATGTGGTTAAATCAGCTTCTGGCTGGATAGTTTCTTGACAGATACTCGGTCGTTTCTTCGATGTTTCATGCTTCAGAGTCTCCATTTCCAGTTGACATCTTTTTGTCGATCGGCCACTCGGCATTTGTGAACGGGGATCATGCAGCAAATTGCGAGATCGACGCTTTGATCGGAGCTGAGGCTTCAGACCTATATCCAGAAGTGAGATACACGACTGTGGATGAATACCTGAATCTCTTTGTGTGGATGAGGATTAAGAACTTCATTAGACTTCGCTCTACATGTCAAGAACTGTCTCTAGGGTGAAGAATAATATTTCTTGGATTTGCCTATGAATTCGCACCACTATGCACGAAAAGCCACGGTTCGGCTTCAATTAAACACGCCGGTTCTTATCGTGATACAACTACCGATCACATTCGAAATGTAGGCTAGTGAATAGGCAAGGACCAAGGTATCTTCAGCTAAAGCACCGGTTAAAAAATTATTCATTGCAGGTTGGGTTGCAGCTGCACAACAACGGCGACGTGTTCTGAGTTGTTCAGCGAAAACTTCGACACCTAGATCGAATCTTTCATTCACAATCGACATTGCCAAAGCTTGCTCTCTTGAGAACCACTTATGCGAACCGCGCTTGAATCCCGGTGAGGCGATGGATTTGTGTTCCAAGTTGCACAGTAAATCATGAGAGATAAGAATGCATGCATGGTCATCTAGACCAAAGTGGACTAACAGAGACCAGTTCTTGTGTCTAATCAGCACTGAATCTTTTGTTTCTTTGGTCGAGTGTAATTACCACTGAACTGGTATCAAATCTTTCTGACCAAAAGAGTCGCTTTCCTGTCCAGACGGTTCGAATCTGACATGACATGAGAGAAACGAGACCAGTTAGATGAGTTTGTAGGATCAATGTCTGTCCTAGTTTGGGACTATGTAGTTGTATAACGAAGGTAAATCACGGTCTTCAAAGACTGTATTCTTGTTAGGACGCCGGCCACAGGATGAGGGCTTTGCAGCCCTCGTCGACAGCTAGCAAGGCTCGCAGCCCTCGCCAGCCACTGGGTGAGAGTCGCGGGGCCCTCAAATTATGAGCGAGGTTTGCAACCCTGATCAGTTGCCAGTGAGGGCTTCGCGGCCCTCGCTTGCCGCCGACAATGGCTTGCAGGCTCTTGCCCAGTATTTGGCGAGGGATGTTGAGTCTCGATTGGTGGCTAGTGGCCCTTGCCGGCCCTTAACGAAAAAAATAAAAAAAACAATTAAAAAAATTTACATCAACATCGATCGTACCACATAAGACGGTCGGTGTCATTAATTTTCGGCTAAAATCGGCCGAATAGACTAAATTGGCAAACTGTCAAAAAGTTTAGGATTCAATTGACATAATTGAAATATTTTAAAGTTTGTTACCGAGTATCAAAGGCGAAATTTTATTAAGTAACTATACGTAGTAGCTGTACTTATACGTAGTAACTGTCCTATACTGACATATTGTAAAAAAATATATAGTAAAACTTTTGTGGGGATAGTACCTATACCAGTAGCCGTCCTTAATTAATCGTAAATTTACCTATAAGTTCCTGTAAACAATGATTTGTAAGTGTAAGTTTGAAAGTTTTAACTTTTCTCGAAAAATTATAAACATCGTGAATTTATCATAAATTATTCTTTTTCATTTTTAATAAATTATCTCGATGACCATATCATTTCTGGGAAGTTATTTTTGTTAATGTAAGATACCTTGAAATCTTTTAAAATGGTCTTACACTGACATATCAATTTCCATATAACTTTTTCGAAAGAATAAAATTTCGAACTTTGGAGGAAAAGCATAAAGTCACATTTGAAAAACGCCGATATCTAAAGGAATAAACATCTTTATTTGGAGAATATTTTTACTTTTAAAAATAAAGATTATGCCCAGAATAATAATAAATAGGACACTGCAAACTTTTCAGATCCCGTTTATTTTACGAAAAATAAATAATTTCAAAAATATATTTCAAAAAATAATCATTTATATCTCTTGACATGAGCAGATACCAAAAATTTATATATGAAAATTTTTCGTGGACCATGAAATATTTTTTGCTAATTCATTTTGTAAACAAACGGAGCCTTGTTTATTTAATAAAATATCGCCTTGGATGCCCGTTAACAAACTTCAAAAGTTTCCGACCAAAAAAAAAACTTCAAAAGTTAAAATTCTTACCCAAAAAAATAAAAAAAAAATGGCATCGAAAAGACAATTCCCGGCATATCCTCCGTCAGCTTATCCTCTACGCTACCGTCCAATCGCACGACGCGACTGGCGACCACCGTTAGCTCCCCGTGGGTCGTTTTCACCTGATTGCCCCTCCCGCACCCCCCAATTACTTAAAATAGAGCGCTAATGTTGACCCTCCACACACGCGTGCTCCATCCATTAACTCCTCCTAAGCATTTTCCTGCATGGTTGCAACTTGCAAGGAAGCATAAATGACGTAATTAATTACAAATCTCACTATTTTTCTTTTCAGTATTATTCAATTCTATTTTTTATTATTATCAAAACTCATTTCGATTGGGCTGCAACGGCGAGCTCGTCAATCTCGATCGAGCAGTCATAATTCTGAATATTTCATTGTGGATGTGTCACTTTTATTATAGTGCGTAAGTCGCTAGCACTAATTTGAGTTCCTAAAACTTATTATGCTTTTTTAAATTGGTCCTATTGAGAAATGAGCTTAAAACTTATTAAGAATTTCTAATTAATAAAAAAAATCACATTCTAACTATCTGTTGCAAAAAAAGAAAAATATTACAGTCACTCGTTATCGAAATTTATTTCAAAATTATGCTTACTCAGTTGTGTAGATCTTGGTAGGGTTCACATTACATTTTTATATTATATTTATCATTTTCAATAGTTCTAATTTAATTTAGGATAAAAACCACAAAAAATTTCAAATTATCCCAACTGTGATGCAAATATCCTAAACTTTTTTTTTGTCATAAAAAACCTTAAACTCACCCACTATGGCAAATGACCCAAACTTTTTTTTCGTGTCACGAAAAAATCCAAACTTATAGAATTGTGAAATATATATCATCCATTTTAGTTCAATTTAGGATATATTTGTAATACTGGTATAAATTTATATTTTTCATGACATAAATTTTTTTTTGAGTATTTGTGTCACAGTGGACAAATTTAGGATTTTTAGTGATACTAAAAAAAATTCAGAATATTTATGTTAAAGTAGACATAATTTGAGATTTCTTTTTTAATAGTATTAACCCTTTAATTTATGATATATATTAAGTCGGGATAAAAAATTTCCAGAAAAAGAGTTGCGACTCTCAAGGCCGCATGGAATCCCGACACATGGCCCCGATTCATCCACCGTCTGATCATAATCAGTTACGTATCCGGCGGCCAGTATCCGGCCACGACCGGCAGCTGAAATGCTTTGACACCAGAGAGAGAGAATCGTCCTTCAACCTTCCGTTACATGAGCTCTCTCTCTCTCTCGCAACGCAGACTCTCTCTCTCTCTCTCTCCTTCTTCTTGCATGCTCGCCATAGGCTCTCGAATCGAAGAATCTCCATCGCCGCCGCCCTCGTCCGGTGTAAGTTGGCCTCCTCGCTCTGCTCTCCAATGGCTGCTGCCTGCGCTGCTCGTTTCTGCCTGTCGTTAGCGATCGATTCGTCTCTAGTTCAGCTCGCGTGCTCTCGACGAGCGATTCCTTTCGTGCGGACCCCATTCGCCGCCGACTTTCCTGCGTTCTTCCGTGCATGTCCTTTCGTGCGGGCGTTCTCTTTGGCTTGCTGGATTACTGTGCATGGGGAACGGACTCGTCTCTCCACGTGGTTCTAGTTGCTCTGCGAGTGCTTGCTTGGACTCGAAGGGAGGCTAAAGCACTTGATTTTCGTGAAATCTTGATCGCAGTTTATAGGAGGCGGTTCTGCTTTCTTGCTTACGTTGATTCTGCTGCGAGTGATCTGTATGCGATGTAGCATTTTTTGTTCTGTGAGTAGCCGACTGTGCTCAGTTCTTGAAGATGTCGAAGAATCTGCATCGACTTCTAGCATTTCCCTAGCTTTTAGAGCAATTGGTAAGCGTGTAGTTGATTTAGATGAAGCGTCTTAAATGGGGAAGCTTTGGGCTTTGCGACTTCCCGCGAAATTGCATTTCGTGCTCTTGCTAACTGAATGAACCGATCACAGCAGAGTTGCAGAGAATCTGCAAGGTGTAATTTCACCTATTGTTGATTCTGTCTCCTTTAAGTAACTGTTCGGTTCTTCCACATGCGGTTTTAGCAATTATTATGATATATAAAAGGTACTAGATTAGTCATCCTCTGTAGAGTAGATGCTCTTTTGGTTGTCTGCAATTTTATTAACTGGTCATAGTGTGTAAAGTTTGGAAGCATGTTTATGTATTTGATTTTCGTTTGATGTCTCTTAAAGCTCTTTTGAAAGCCGAGATATGGCCAACTCTGGTGGAGGAGCAAGCCTGAGGAATTCAGGATTCCCTGCCGTTGCCCTGAATGAAAGGATTCTCACCTCGATGACTCGACGAGCTGTGGCTGCTCACCCATGGCATGACCTAGAAATTGGTATCTCTCTGAGCCTTTGTTCCTTTTCTGTATCGTGAACCACTCATCAGTTGTTAACGTCCAATTTTTGCGTAGCTTGTCATTTACCCGAAGAAATCATTTTAACTCTTTTTTCAAGTCCTGATGTTACAGTTGATCGGCGTTCACTATTTAACTTGCAGGACCAGGTGCTCCAGCAGTTTTTAATTGTGTAAGTTTGGAGGAACCATCTCTCTCATATGGATTGTGGCCGTCATTTTCTAAATCATGTGAATCTCAAGAGCTCTGTTGTTGTGCAGAATATATGGAAAATTGACAGTGTACCTTTGTGGATTGTAATCCGCATATGATTATCTGTCTCCGCATTACATCTGCTATCTTGCTTTCTTCTTTCACTGTATACATGTTGAACCCTTTGTATAGGTCATTGAGATTAGCAAAGGTAGCAAGGTGAAGTACGAGCTCGACAAAACCAGTGGTCTTATAAAGGTCCTCGTCACTTTTTATTCCACTTGTTACAGTTTGTTTTCAGGCTTAGCAACTTTGCCTATCATCTTTGTAACTTGCTTTTTAAGTTCATCGGGTACAATACATGGTAACATTTCTTCATTAGGACAGGAAGATCTTTTAAAATAGATGGTGGAAGTACTGCACTTATAATGATGATGATTATCTAATTTGTTAATTAAAACAAGATGTTGAATTGAGGATTGAAGGCTCTCCTTTAGTTATCTGATCCTTAAAATAAAGTTGCATTTGATGTGATTGTCACATTTGGTGAGATAGTCAGCAATAAATGTCTTACACAGAGAAAAGTTGTCCTTGATCCTTTGTTTTATTGATGTCGATAGTTGATTAGCAAGCTCTAATGAGTGAAGAGAAATCTCTTTGAATCGAGGTCATGTTATTTATCCTTAGAAAGTCAAACAATAATTGTTGGAAATACCCTCTATCATACCAAAACTTAGCTGTAAGGCCACCTTCTAGATGTAGAATTCGGCCCACTTGGGTGCAGATATGTGTAATATTTCCGGTTGACACAGAAGAGCAGAGTGACTGATGCTCAAGTAAGGACAGGTCGATCGTGTTCTCTACTCATCAGTGGTTTACCCGCACAACTATGGTTTCATCCCACGTACAATTTGCGAAGATAGTGATCCCATGGACGTATTGATACTGATGCAGGTAGATTATCTTTGAACACAATATTCTAGTCACTTTCAAAGCTTTCTACTTCAGCTTCTTTAATCATTATGAGGATTTTCGATGCTTCTTCTTACAGGAGCCCATCTTACCTGGTTCATTCCTCCGTGCTCGGGCTATTGGATTAATGCCAATGATCGATCAGGTAATTTCTTAGTTTTAGATATGTTCTGTTGCTGATGCAGCATGCAATTACAAAAGCTAGAGAGGAAACATGAGAGGACAATTTAAAATTTCATCTCTACAATAGTGAGACCGCCGGACCATACCCTTTTGGCAATTATTTTGAGCTCCTCAATGGTCTGATTCTTGTTGCAGGGTGAGAAGGATGACAAGATTATTGCTATTTGTGCTGATGATCCTGAGTTTCGCCATTACACAGACATTAAGCAGCTTCCTCCTCATCGCCTTGCTGAGATCCGGCGCTTTTTTGAGGACTGTATCTTCTCATGACAATTCGGTTCTTGAACTTTGCTTATTAGGAAGTTGTAATAGCTAATATAATCTACTAGATCACCTGCAGTCTATTGGCTTGCTCAGTCACACAATCAAAACAACTTAGTGAACCAAAGTGGCGCATTATTGGTGAAGATGCTATAGCTATACTTACTATTTCTTTAAGAAATCACTGTCCAGACTAATACCTTGCCTAGAGATATATGATTCCTTTACTAGTTGTGGTTGACAGACAAGAAGAATGAGAACAAGGTGGTTAACGTTGAAGACTTTCTGCCAGCTGAGGCTGCCATTGATGCCATCAAGTACTCCATGTGAGTGTTCTCGCTTTAAATGGTTTCAGATGAGTTTCTTAGGTTTATACTTGGGTACAGTTTGAGAAAAGTCTTTTAGTCTGTTTAGGAACTAAACTAATTTTTCTTTACCTTATCTCTTCAGATTATGGTTCGCAGGAATTGACTTATCATGTCACATCTTTCTATAAATCGTGTCCATTTATATTGGTTACCTCATCTGCAGGGACTTGTATGCATCTTACATTGTCAAAAGCTTGAGGCAGTGAGGAAGATGGGACGAGTGGATCGATGTTGTATTGGGTAGTTATGGTTGAGGCCGATAGACTCCTTGCTGAATGCCCTTCTTGGCAAGTTTTAGCATATTGAGTAAAGTTGGTCAACTCTTCTTCTGAACTGTCCTTATGCTGCAGTTTCAGCCTTTGGTATCTACTTCCTGTGATCAAATGTCTCTCTCTGAATACTACAAGTAAAGGACCATGAGAACGACAAAGTAAAGTGTTCATGAGCCCATGAGCATGTATCAAAACCTATAAGTGCAATACAGCTTAGTTTCATTATATCAGTACAGATGAGTTTTACAGTTGCGAATTGTGCTTATTTCGCCGCACCAATTTGCTTCGGTAGCTACACGCTCCCCGTTTTAGCTTAGTTCACTTGGTCATGTTCTCCCAAGGACAAATCACACTTTCTTGTCAATCTTTTTCTTTCCTTTCCATGTGTAGGATAAGTGCTTTAGCCGAAACAGAGGGTTAATAGTTTGAAGGGAAAATGATAAAAATTGATTCCTGAAATTTAGTCCAATATGCAACGTCATCCCTGAACTTTTAATTTGATCGGTGTGGTTCCTAAACTTTGGTCCAATGTTTAATGTGATCCATGAACATTTAAATATCTTCATATAGTTTAGGTCCTACATTGAACATTTAACAATAGTTCAGAGACTATTAAATTAAAAAAAAAGGACGATATTGAATATTGGCCTAAAGTTTAGGATCATATTGCACAAATTAAAAATTCGGGAATGACATTGCATATTGGACCAAGATTTAGAGATCATTTGTGCTATTTTTCCTTCCTAGTTTGAACTATGAAGTACTCAATCTTATCAATTCTCACAAGGGCTATTTAACCGAGTGGAAAAGTGCCATTGAATTTATAAGGGACAGGGCTTGGATCTCACATACAGAAAGTCAGTGATCTAGATACCATAATCACAACTTTACATGTCCTCCCATTGATACAGGACAACAATCCCTCTGTTTCTTTCTCTCTCTATCCACTCCTCCTGCAACAAAAGACCCCTCGAATCGAATCCACCATGAATGAACTTTGTCTGGAGTATTGTCCTAGAGACTGAAAAACCCTGTCATCTCTCTGCTAAATTATCTGCAGAGACTCCAGTAGGTCTCGAGCTTTTGTCCCTCAGGACCCGGATGGGTGACCAAACAGAGAACAAATGGAGCACCAAAATGGCAAACCAGAGTCTCCGAGAAAGGCTCTGTTTCGGAAGTAACGAGATGGGGGAGGCTGTTGGGTCAGGGCACTTTCGCTGGGGTTCTTCTCTGAAGTCAACATTTGCTCTATATATTCAAATTCTTGCAAATGCAATTTGTCTTGACTACTTTTTAAAGCTATTTTATGTATTCGAAAAGCAGGAACAAATTAATTTTTACCAGCAGAAAAATCTAGAAATAGCTCGAATAAATTTTCGCTTAATGTGTAACAAATTATTGCTATATAATTTTGCTGTTGTTGAATCTTGCGGCACTTGTGAAATATTTGCTTTCATTTGCTTTAAAGTTTCTAAAGTTTCTAACTTGTTTTACCCCGAATCTTTTGTTTTGTTTTCTTTTTCTTGATTGGATTGGTTTACCCTCATCACCCATCGACAATTCGTGAGAGATGTCAAGTAAAGGGAAAATTGTCAAAAAAATCATAAACGTATTGCACTTTTGTCAATTCAGTCCTAAATCTTTTAAGTTTGCCAATTCAGTCATAAACATTTTAAGTTTGTGCCAATTTTAGGACTAAATTGATACAAACTAAAAGGTTTAGGACTGAATTAGCAAACTTAAAGATTTAGGACTGAATTGGCACAAACTTAAAAGGTTTATGATTAAATTGGTAAATATGCAAGAGGTTTATGACTTTTTTGATAATTTTTTTGTCAAGTAAATATTATAGGTTATGTATGAAAAAAGAGCAATGCTGGATTTATTAATTTTGATTTGCAAAATTAGTTTATAAGTGATGTGCTAGACTCAACTTCAATTTTAATCAAGTAGATTATATTCAATAACTAATGGCAGCTCGATATATTATTTGGTAAACTAATTTGCAAATCAACATTAAATCTAGTCCTTTTCATTAAAAAAGAAGAAGATGAGGATATTGCTGTAATAATAAGTTGGGATGATTAAGAATAGGAGCAGTACATCATCTTTCCTTTTTGTTTTGTTTGTTTTTTTCACTTCACTAAGTAAAAAAATGTGATCTTCTCTAAATAAAAAGGTAGAAAAGTAGCGACAAACACTAGCGACACCTCGAGGTTACCATAAGAGTTTCAAGCTCATAGTGAGAGTGCTCGATTCAAGCCATAATTACTATTAATCTTGAGCAGATTCGTCATCGCTGCACCACCGGATACAAGTCAAGATATAAAGCCAAAATCATCATGTGCTCGGTGCATAGATGGACCGGGATTGTCTGATCGAGGCACGGCTAAGGGATGCGATTGCGAGCTCATGATCATCGAACCTTGTCTAACTCGACCAGCTACCTCTACTGATACCGAAAATATATATCCATCTTTCGCCATTAATATTAGGGAAAATTTCGATTAAGAGTCCAAAGTACTTTCATTTTTTCAAATAAGGGCTTAAAGTGAACCATGTTTTAATTAAGGACATGAAGTGGCAAAAAAATCTCAAATAAGGGCCTGAAGTAATTAAAAAGTTTCAAATAAGAGCCTGAAAATATGGGCATTTTCGTCTTTTTACTTTATTGATTAAATAAAATAAAAATATTAAAAAATGAAAAAAAAAATTGAGAAAAAAGCAAGGGGCGGCTATCGCCGGCCCGTCGCTGGCTCAGCCAGGGCCGGCAGGGGTCGCCAGCCCTCGGCGAGGCCCCGGTGACCCTCGCCGACCGGGGCGAGGGCCCGGCGACCCCTCTGGGCGAGGGTCGCGGCAACCCCCCCGCCCAGATCTGGGCGGGCTGGGGGCCCTCCGCCCCGACCTGGGCAAGGGTCGTCGGCCCTCGCCTAGCGACGGTGGCCCTCGGCGACGCCGGGCGACGGTCCCCAAGCGTCACTGAGGGCCACCGCCGCTGGGCGAGGGCCGGCGACCCTCGCCCAAGTCGGGGCGAAGGGCCCCCAGCCCGCCCAGATCTGGGCAGGGGGGTTGCCGCGAGTCGCCGGGCCCTCGCCTCGATCGACGAGGGTCGCCGAGGCCATGCCAAGGGCCGAGGACCCCTGCCGGCCCTGGCCGAGCCCCCACCGGCCCTGGCTGAGCCGATGGCAGAAAGGGGCGGCAGTCCCTTGCATTTTCTTCAAATTTTTTTTTTCATTTTTTTTATTTTATTTAATCAATAAAGTGAAAAGACGAAAATGCCCTATTTTTAGGTCCTTATTTGAAACTTTTTGGTCATTTCAGAATCTTAATTGAAACACGGTCCACTTCATACCTTTATTTGAAAAAACGACATCATTTGGCCCTTAATCGAAATTTTCCCTTAATATTATAAAAGTTAGCCGCGGTTGCAACTCCACCGGGCTGACACGTGGCACAAGAGGATAGGCTGTCTCCGCAGATAAAAACACAGACTTTTGTGCATCGTCACCAACGTCGTGCCACTGGAATTAGCTCGATTTGCTCAGAGAGACCACCACCCTCTCTCTCTCTCTCTCTCTCTCTCTCAGTCGCAGTCGCAGTCGCAGTCGCAGTCGCAGTCGCAGCTGGAAACGCCATTGACACAAGCCACCGTCACTTAGCAAACCTCAATCGGAGGTAGGACGAAGAGGGATGGGCACATTGGGGAAAGCGATCTACGCCGTCGGGTTCTGGATCCGCGAGACCGGCCAAGCCCTCGATCGCCTCGGTTGCCGTTTGCAGGGCAGCTATTACTTCCAGGAACAATGTACGTCTCTCCACCAATTCGTTTGCGCGGATTTCCTTTTGTTTGTTGCCTTCGAATTGAGCTTTGTTCAGCGTGGAGGCGATTGGAATGAGGATCGGTGGAGGAATTGGTGATTCGGAGCTGCGCTTTTTAGTTGTAATATCGTTAGACTGATGGAGCGATGATTTTTGTGGCGGCGAGTGATTAATTGAGGTTTAGGAGAGTGATTTTGCCATTGGTTCGAAGGTGCAGAGGTATAAAGATGAGATTATAGTTGGATCCCACTCTGAAACCGTCGATTCAGTAAGTCAAGCGATAGAGGCTGGTGGAGGGTTTTGTAAATTGTTGGAAGTATGGGATATGCCTTTATATTCTTTCGAACTTGACTTGGGTTGGACTGTAATTGCCTACCGGAATTTATTGCAAGACATAAGGCATCAAATGGGCACTATAACACCGAGCTTCCGTGATAGTAATTTTCTCTCTGAATTCGTAATTATCGCAAGCATCGTGTTCATCTTCTATATTCCACAAAACAATGAGAATTACTGCAAAATCAGTTGCATAACAGTTGTTATACAGCTCTCTGTCTCTCTCTTGTAGTAGGTTTTGCATAGTTTGCTTAATTGGCTCAAAGGCACAACATTTCTCTTTTGAGCATCAATGGAAGTAGTATTATGTCCAGAAAACCTGATTGCCTCAAAGGGGAAAATCTCTCTTTTGAATGGTTGAAATTATTGATGTTATTAGACATGTTTTTGCTAGAAAAACTACAGAGACTTATTTACAGTTTGGTTTTTCAGAACCTTGACAAAGCATATTTTGGGGAATTTTAGTTAGCTATGGAGCGAAACTTACCATTTTTGTTCCATGCCAAAATCTGTTGATGGCTTGAAAAAAGAAAAAGCCATTGTCTTGTACCCCTATTCTCTGCAAGGTGACCAACCTCTTTTTGGTCATGATATGGCTGAGTAATATTGTTTCTACGAGCAATTTAATGAAGAGGAATCTTGGCTTTACCAGGTCGATTTTAGTTCAAACTATGAGGAGAGTGACTTATCACTTGTTGACTTCTTGTCTTCTACTATTATTAATGCTAGAAAAATGACATTTCCTCATACTTCGGTCAATTTTTTTTTTACTGCAATTTGTCTTCTAGTTGTGTTAGTAGCTTAAGATATACTGCCCTCAATGCATTTGCTGTTACTGTATCATGTCACGCTTCAAATGCTCAACTTTCAGTTGGTCATGTGATAAATGCATAATTGCGCATGTGTGTTAGAGAAAGGAGGGCAAAGTCGGGTTGTGTGTTTGGATGCGCATGTCATCAAAAGGTTTGATCAACGTAGAAATTTTACTTTTAGATATTTCCACTTCTAGTTGAATTAGTCCTTGAGTGCCAACTAAAATTTAAGGCCAAAGATTTGTAAAACTAAGAAGTCTTTGTTGAAAATAAACTTCTTCCAAAAGGAAAAAAAAGGTACCATGACTAGGAAAGACTGCGTGATCTCCTTAAAAATCTTTGGAGGAGACAACAGTTTTTTCGATGAATTGTTAGTGCCTTGGATATAATGAGATTTTTAACTTGAACAACTCCACTAAGAAGTGTCTGGTATTGTCAATTTGAATTGCTTGTTTGAAATATGTGGGAATATGTCAACTATTCCAGGCTGCCTTCCTATGTAATGTGGCTAGCAACATTGGCTATTTGCTTGATGCAAACCAATGTTTGTATAAAAGGGGGGAAGATATATTAGGCACATTCTTGGTTTGATGCAAGTGAGGGAGGAATTTACATAGTCTAGCACATGTTACCTGGTATAATGTGATCCTTTAGAGGCAAAATAACCGTGAGGGCACTGAAATGCATCGTTTAAGGTGGTGCATTCTTTCTGTTCTTAAATTTGTTTGAATCTACTTTTACATTCATAATTATGCTCTTTTTTCTTCTTCTTCTTTTTTTGTCACGCTTGCTAGGGCATCCTACGATACCCTTTAAACTGTTTTGATCCTGAAAATTAATGATGGATCTTTAGTGAAGACATAGATTAGAAAAAAGAAAAAACAGAAACATTTTGGATCCAAGTGGTTGCTATATTAGCTTTGTACTTCATATGTTGGCTGTATAAGAATTGGACTTCAGTTTTATACATTGACAAAGGTGAGAGGTGAGAGAGGACATTCTGTTCTTCTCTTTTCTTTCTTTTCTTCTTGTCCTCTTTTCCAATCACATAATAGGTTCCATTTAAATTATACCAATAGGTGTTAAAAGGGCCTTCTTGCTGCATTATTGCCTTCTTCTTGTTTCAACTATCACTCTCTGAAAAAACTGGTATTATAGTGCACGTTAGTTTGCATAACATAATCCTTTCTTGCTTGATCTGAACTGCTTAGGCCCTATTCGGTAGTCCAGATAAGGGCCAGGATAGGATATGTGTTTGGCAGCATACTGGATAGACCTGGATTAGGCCAAATAAATCCGGAATTAACTATACCGGGTTTAGGGGTGGGATATTAATTTTCACACCTGGATTGGATGAATTTTTTAAAATAAAAAAGAAGAAAAAAGCAGAAAAAGAAGGGTAATCATGTTAAGGGATGAACAGCGGTGCCACCATGGGGGCACTGCTCATGACCACTACACAATGGTCACCTGAGATTCTCTCTCTCTCTCTCTCTCTCTCTTCCAAATAATGTCGTCACACATGCGGTGGTCACAACCCAAAGCCATCCCCCCCCCCCC
>BCNH02000009.1:12145780-12175254 GCA_001662345.2 Metrosideros polymorpha var. glaberrima
CACAAGGCTGGCGAGCTCAAGTTGCCTGAGGTCGGAGAGTTCGACCTCGTCGCGATTCGCGAGGCCGAGACTCGCCGGCCTCAGGCGACTCGAGAGGCCAAGATTTGCCGGCCTCTGGCTACTTGCGAGGCCGAGACTCTCCAGTTCGTCTTCCCATTCTTGTCCTAGCTTCAAATTCAGAACTCGAAGAGCTGCTTCATGTCGAACCACTGCTGCGACGTCATCCAATTGGCGAAGAAGTTCTTCAGGGACTGGACGTCGAGGTTCTGCAAGAGGGACTACATCTGCGAGGCCGCATGGCGGAGGAACCCCTGAGGCGGAGGCGGAGGCGGTGTACGGGCTTGGGTGGCGCGGCTTGCGCCAGTTGGAGGAGGAGAGGGGGCTNNNGGGGGGGGGGGGGGGGGGGGGGGGGGGGAGCGGCGTCAACGGAAAACATTTTCCGTTGACCACTCATTTTCCGCCCACCAAACAGTAAAATTTGGAGAAAATATTTTTCGAAAAAACTTTTTCCGTGAAACAAACGGAGCATTAATCGACAAAAATGCAATAATTTAACGATTTTTTTGGTAATTACCCCGAGATTTTTTATTGTGGGATTAAACCTAAACCTTACTCCACTGTAGGACTTGATTTTCACAAGTAATCCTTCTTGTACAATTCTGCAAGTTTTGTTTGCTGATCTGTAGTTTCTTTGCCCTTTCATGCTATAGTCATTTGAGTGCAGCATCTACTCACTTGGGGACGTCGAGATTTCTTGCTAATGAGAAACACCATGAAGTCTCTGTTCCTATTAGCCACGAAAAAGCTCGGCGACATTAACAAAACATGCAAATCGACATGCCGTTAGCACATGAAATAGGAACACCACTAGGGGTAAGCATCGTGGACCGCCCGAACCGGACCGGACCGGGACTGGACCAAACCAGCCATTTTGGTCAGTCTTAATGGTCCCGGTCTGGTTCCCGGTTCCTAAAAGTGGAATCGGTGATCAGGCGGTCTAGTCCTCGGTTTCGGAGGGGATTAGACCGGACTTGACCACATATATACATAATTTTTTTTTTATTTCTTAAGCTAAAATTAAATTGGTTGAAAAAAAGTTAAGATGGATGGATTCTTTGTTGGTTTGGAAATCATCTCAAAAGACATCAAATGAATTTACATGCTATTTTTTTTTTTATGGTGAACCGTATATTTTCGTTCTCGTGTGGAAAACTTATATGCTATTTCCTTCATAAAACAAATTGCATAGTTGAAATTTGTATCTGGCAATGAATTTAATCACTGTTAAGAATGACAATTGGGTTTTTGAGATTCAAATTACTCAAAGAAATTTGATTTGTTGATTTCGTCCTCCAAATTTACCGATTCCATTGGGGCCGGACTAACAGTCCGGTCCGGTCTCCGATTTTGAAAATAGGGGAACCGGGATCATCGGTCCGGTCCGCGGTTCTGAGGGGGACCGGACCAACCGAACCATGCACACCCCTAAACACCACGCCAGTTATCGCGTGGATAAATAGATTATCGGACATATCTAATGATATTTCACGCCTATTGTTACACGAAACCGAAGCAGAAATAGGATATGGCGAAACGAAATCGTCGCTCTCACGTGTTCAATAGAGGCCTGCAAAGGCATAAGATAATCACGACATCGTCATCCATACGATCCCGATTTCCAAGCGTGATGACTCCAGCTCCAGAAGAATTCTTCAAGATCGTTAGGTCACGAGCGAAACAGTCGGAAGACTTAACAAATCGTGTCTTTCGCTTGATTCATTCAAAGGGCAAGAAGGCGTGCCAAGCTTGAGAATGGTTCTTGGCTGATCGATTGACAAAATACAAATAGAAGAAAACACAACTTTGCCTACCTAACCCTCACTATTTTATCCAGCACACATCACATTTCTTCCCCACTACGCCCCACCACCGTTCTATATTCACATCTCGTCATGTGAACTTTCACTAATCATCTATATATCAGCAGGCCTGCGTCTAAATCCGGTGTACCTGGATCGTCACCGAAGCACAACCAGCTGTCGAGTCGAGCCATGTTCAGAGCTTTCAGCACCAGGAGAGGCCACGGCAGGTACGAGAAGCTAGGCAATGAGCCGGCCACGGCGGTACCTCCTTCGGAAGCTGCAAAACTGAAAAGGACCATGAGTTTGCCTGCCGGAGCGTTCGGTTCGTCTTCGAACCCGACGCCGGAGGTAAAAGAAAAGGACCGGGGGAAGCCTCCGAAGAAAGTCAACAAGGGCCACCCCCTGTTCAGCCTCTTCGACGGTCGCCGCAAGAAGAAGACCACGGCGAGGCCCGAACTAGCCAGGTATCTTGAATACGTGAAGGAGGGCGGGTTGTGGGATGCAGACTCGAACAAGCCTGTGATACACTATAGCTGAAAGGGGTTGTGCTTACCCCTTTTGGCTTTCATGTGCTGCACATTGATTGTCTATAGAAGTTTGGTAGATCTGAGTATCTAGGAGAGACTTCATTGAAGACCAAGCTCCTCCTTCTTCTTTTTTTTTATTTTCTGAAGAGTAATTCAATGTGAATAATCTTGTTGATTACCATAACTAAATAGGCTTAGAAAGTCATCAGGAACATGATATTGTGCATGTACTTTTTCTGTTTTCCGGGATATAACATAGTGTCCGGCGAAACACCGCCGTATATTTCCGATTTGTGGTGATTTGAGGAGCTTCATACACACCACCTGTCTTGATACTTTAGATCTTAGGAATGAGGAAGTTATGTGTACATTGGATTCAAGATCTCTTTCAGAATCAAGAACCCTGGAAATGCACGTCCTTTGAATTCACGAGCCGAAAAAGAGAGACGCAATTTATCTTTTGGGATCTAAGAGATTTGATAGGGTTGAAATCATTTACAGTAACTCACATCTCAGTCTTACCATTTTCTCTTAGGGATCCGTTCATGATCCTGCCATGTATCATATGCCCCATTGGTCTCAGGCTCAGGCCCGGGTACAAGCGTTCGGGTCCTGGGTTCGAGAGCCGAGGCCTCGACCTGGGCACCAAGGTTTCAAGCTTGGTCTTTAGGGTCAGGAACCTAGCCCTCGAGGTCCCAACTGCCGGCCTAGGGTCTCGAACCCGACTCCCCCTTGGGCCGGCCCCCTCGGGGTCATATGTCGGTGCCCGGCACTGGGATCCCGGGCTGCAGCGAGTGATAGAAGGAAGTATACAAAATTGGGTTTTCATGTCTTTGGATGATCCAATTTCAGGTCCAACCAAACAATGATTCGAGCGAATGGCTGGTGGGTAAAGAAAACAAAAAAAAGCCAAAAGTCCAGCATGGGAAGGAACTGCTCAATCAAGACAGAGGTCCATTTTGATTTTGAAAATGTTTTCTGTTCTGTCGTTTCGACCAAAGTGAAAATGAATAAAACAAAAAGAAATTATTTTCTTGTAAAAGTATATTGTTTGAGGAAAGTCAAAATATTCAATCTGAATGAAAACGTTCTAGACATATCTGTGTCGTTTTCAAAGTTAAACAAGCATGTCCACAGTTTTCATTTCCTTTTTATTTTAGAATCGTAGTTATAAAAAGTCTATTTATTTTCGCATATGACCAGACGCATTTCTAAAGTTTGTTTTTGTTATCAAGTGAAACTGAAATTTAGATGACCAATTTTTTTTTTCTGGGATAATACTATTAAAAATCTCAAACTAATATCCTCGACTCAAATCTAGATTCTCCGTTGAGCGTCCCATCCAATATCCCGTTAAAATACATAAACATGAATTCATTGAACATAACACATTTTAGCGGGATATTGAGCAAAATGCCATCGAAAGGTAGATTTGGATCTGGGATACCAATTTGGAAATTTCTTGTGAGAGAAAATTTCATTTGTGGTAAATTTGTTGTGAGATACATCTTGAGATTATTTTTTTTTTGTATCGACCCTTTAACATATTATGTTTTGGCTATTTAAATCGAAGAATCTTTTATGTACTAAACTTTATCAAATATATTTTCTTCAAAAGAAAACAAGAAAAATTCGTGATACAAATATAGGAGATAATTTCAAATGGACGGTAAGGTGATACTCCCAGATCACAATAATAAGCTTTCCCCAGCTGAAGTGGATCTAAAGTCAGCAGGAGCAAACTGGGCGTTGACTTTTTTTTTTTTTTTTGCGCACCACCCAAGATAAGAATATAGAGAATTATGTAAATTATGTATATTCATGATGAAGCATACATGAAATATTTATAAGCTTTATAAAATAACTATTTAAGGTAACAATATATTACAATCAATCATCAATCAAGAATATATACAATTAAGGTAGACGATACTTTTCGGCATAAAAAAATGAAAAAGAAAGACGATGCTCAATCCGATACGTATGGAGAATCGGAAAAGATATGGAAAAATCTCATGTTTATCTTTTAATTATCTCTAATAACACTCATCGTTCTTTTTTTTTTTATCTTGCATCATGGTTAGTTAATGTCAATGAATTAACTTAAAGAAATTATTCAAAATAATGGCCATGTTTCAAAGAGTAACCGTATGTTCAACATAGCGTACCACTGCGGTGGTCGGCCATCTTGGTGATGCTTTTGTCTTCTCAATTTCTTCGATTGATAAAAAAAAAATTTGATCAGGCTAAGCAGGCGTGGGCGAGCTCCAAAAAAAAAAATTGCTTACACATACCCCGCATTTTGTCCTATAGATCGCTCGCCTACTGGTCAGGTCTAATCTAACATCGATAGATAATAAGAAAATTGAGCCGTCCAATTCCCCTTTACATCACTTAAAAGTACAAACTAACTGGAAATTGTAAAAGAATTTGAAATTATAGAGCCCGAAATGAGCCCCACATACCCAAATCCACAAATAAATTCTTTTTTTTTGTCAAGAAAACATTTCATTCATTTTCACGGAAATACAATAACTGCAAACCAAGACGATCCCAAACAATTTCAAAACGAAACAAGCTCCAGATAACAAAAAAAATAATTAAAATAAGGTTAAGGATTACACACTTAAAGAACAGATCTCTGTGACTTCTTCAAACCAAAATCAATCCTTCTTCACACCCTCTTTTTCAGAGAAACCTATTTCCAGTAATGGTGACATGAAAATTCATGAAGAAAATTAGCAAAGTCGTCGCGATCGATGACAGCGGTCCTTCCAATCGGCACCAATTTGTTTATGCTTTTGCTACTGTGGCCTGAAATTTCCTTTAGAAATAGCAAGGACAAAGGAGAATTGGGGAAGAAGATACCATACCTGCCAAGGTATCATGTCCCAAGTGGTTTTAGAATGATTTTTGCTTGCATTCCTGAAACCTCATCTTGACCGTTCAAAAGTCAACTTTAGATCCCGTATCGCACATATTGATCCGATATTCTAGAAGTCTCTAGCCTCTTTGTCGACATTGACAGGTACATCATTAAATCTCGCCCATCGATCGTAAAATCCTTAATTTTTTTTATGTATGACAATATTTGGTATAAGAATCATAGAAAACATACAAAAGATTACGACCCGTTACGATCCCGAGATTCGCCCCTCGAGAAATCCCGAGATTCGCCCCTCGAGAAAAATCGTAAGATTGTCTAATTAAATGTTCGGCAACATTCAATCGCACGC
The DNA here is from genome assembly GCA_001662345.2 of Metrosideros polymorpha var. glaberrima. Lineage (NCBI taxonomy): Eukaryota > Viridiplantae > Streptophyta > Magnoliopsida > Myrtales > Myrtaceae > Metrosideros > Metrosideros polymorpha. The sequence goes on from BCNH02000009.1 coordinate 12,151,406, forward strand.
TACCTATGACATCAGAAATGGCCTTTTGACCTTTTCCTCCCACCCGAAAAGTCAGACCTTCATCCCTTTTTCTTTTTCTTTTTCTTGAAAATGACTAATGCGAATGGAATTATGTACTCGTTAATTTCCATTCTCACCACAAACTTTTGATTAGTGTGTGAATTATGTATGTCCACTTTAATCACGTGTTGGTCAATTTGACTGAGCTTGAGCAGATGAGTTGGACCTTACCATTGAAAATTTAAAAGGTTTAGTCAGATGGTCAAAGGCACGTGGGTGTTGACAAGTGTTGAATTGCAAGAAACGAGTGCGTGCATCTAAAGTCTTCCATGGTTCCCGATTACAAATTGAAATGAGACGGTAAAATGACACAAATAGTCTCGAAATTTTGATCTAATATATAACGTTGTCTTTGAACTTTTAACTTATTTAATGTGGTCCATAAACTTTTGCTCAATGTGTAATATCGCACATAAACTTTTAATTTGTTATGTGTGGTCCCTAAACTTTTGGTACATGTTTAATTTAGTTCCTAAACTATATGAAAATGTTCAATATTGTCCATAAACTTAAATCAATGGAAAGATAACATGTGATATTTTCATATAGTCCGAAGACTAAATTGAACATGAACAAAAAGATCGGGGACCACATTGAACAGCTTAAAAATTCAAAAACGACATTGTTCATTAGGCTAAAGTTCAGGGATTACATTGAGCAAATTAAAAGTTCAGGAACAACATTGCACATTAAGCCAAAGTTTAGAGACCACATTAAACAAATTAAAAGCATATTTTATTAAAGTTCAGAAAACACATTATATAATTAGAAATTCAGAAATGACATTGCATATTAAACCAAAGTTCTAGAACCATTTATGTCATTATCTCAAATGAAAAGTCATGGACACGTGGTGAGCAAACTGAAGAAAAAGAAGTAGAATGGAAAATGAGGGCTCCATGGTCGTCATTGTGAAGAGCCGAAGGGATTATAAGGACATTTCATTTTAATTTCAATTTCGGTCATGCATTTCGTCTTAATGTAATCTCAATTCTAATGCCCCTTATTTTCCATCGCACTTAGATAATCTAAGTTAGATTTGCAAATCGCTCGCCTCTTTCGAACTCCGTTCAGACATTTTCTGCTCAAGTGTGGGGGCTGTTAATAGTCGAAAAACGACACCCAAAATCTCCATATCAAGAATCTAGAACACATACATTATGAGAAAAGGAATTTACACACCGGATTTGAAATTCATCGTACTTGATGCGGAATGTCGATGATCCCACCTAAGTCCTTCTCCTCTATTGTCCCCTTGATCACTGGCTCAATGAGACTGTCTCTCTCACGATGTTCTTGACGTGAGGAATTATATGCACGTTATGGTCAGAGGAGAGACTTAAGCACTTTTATAGAGTTTTAGAGCCAATCCCTCTCATTACGGGCCGGACTCAACTCGGCCCACACTAGCCAGTCTCATATTAGACTAATTAAGAATATTTATATCTAACTTTATTAGATCAATTAAATTACAATATTAATTAATATAACCCATAATTAGAAAAACTCTTACATTTTCCCACTTGGGCTATATTAATTGAAATTGTATTGTATATGCGCATCTTTATATTGGTCTAGAGATAATTCTTAATAGTCAATCCGATCCCATAAAGTCTCAAACATCGAATCATGGTGGTAACTGTATGAATACACATAGAGCCTTCCATGATCACAAATGCTTTTAACTTTACTGATATGGATTCAATATGGTAGTGTGGCAAAAGGATAACACATCATAGAGAGTAATACTTTATGTGTCATCTCCTTTGTTAGTCAATATTCTCATTCTTTAAGTGTCACAAAATTTGTCGTGTCACTAGAGAATATCCTTATGGTTCCAAAAAACTCATATATGTCTTAACTTTATAGCTATGTTTACTTTATGTGTAACAAGACATATATTTAAGGCTAATAACTAAATGCCCCTTAGCCTGCACTCAAGGTTTACACAATACCTTGAGATTTTCAACAATTATATGCAATCAACATAACAATGAAACATCCAAAATTACTTTATTGAATACAAAAGAGTTGATACATATTTAAACGTTACTAAACGTAACAAATCACAGATGTAAATTTTATTTAATAAAAATAGCTCCCACTAAAACATCGTATCCCAAGATGCTCCTAAGCCTATCCTTATGACATGTCATTCAAAAATACAAGGGCGAAGGCCTTTAGTTAGTGGATTAGCAACCATATCATCTGTGGAAATATACCCTACTGTAACGTCACCATTCTGAACTGACTCCTTTATAGTCAAATACTTGACTGCTAGATGTTTAGACCCTTTGAGACCTCTGTTGTTGTTAATAAACAACACCGCAAAGTTATTGTCACAATACATCCGTATGGGCCTATTTATAAAGTCAAAAACGGTTAACTCCCTAATGAGGTTTCGGAGCCAAATCGCTTGAGTAGCAGCCAAAAAACATGCTATAAACTCTGTTTGCATGGTGGAGATGACATAAATGTCTGTTTCTGACTTTTCCATGATACTGCACCGCCTGCTAACATGAAGATGTATCTTGTTGTCGATTTCAATTCATCCTGACAGCCAGTAAAGTCTGCATCCGAATACCCTAATAGCTGCAAATCCGAAATATGTCTGTAAATCAGCATATAATCTTTTGTCTTTTTTAAGTATTTCAAAACCTTCTTAGCAGCAACCCAGTAATCGTGTCCTAAATTTGACTGATATCTGCCTAGAAGTCCTGTTATAAAAGCAATGTCTGGTCTAATGCAAACTTGAGCATACATAATACTTCCAAGCGTATTAACATAAGGTACATTCTTCATTTGGGCTTTTTCAATCTCGGTACAAGGACACTGTAACAGACTCAGTTTATCACCCTTAATGATAGGAGCAATTCCAGGCTTGCAATCATGTATACTAAATCTTTCCAAAATACGATCAATATAAGCCCTTTGAGATAAACCCAATATACGGCGAGAACGATCCCTGTGAATCTCAATGCCAAGGACAAAAGACGCCTTACCAAGGTCATTCATATCAAAATTCATAGACAACATCCGCTTGGTCTCATGTAGTAACCCAAGATCACTACTCGCAAGTAAAATATCGTCTACGTAAAGCACTAGAAAAATAAATTTTCTCCCACTGACCTTGGTGTATATGCACTGATTCACTTTATTTTCAACAAAACCAAAAGAAGTGACAATACTATGAAACTTTAAATACTATTGTCTAGAAGCTTACTTAAGGTCATAAATAGACTTTTTAAGTCTACACACAAGATTAACAGAATTAGCTGCTGCAAAACCTTCAGGTTGCACCATATAGACTTCTTCATCAAGGTCGCCATTCAGAAAAGCAGTTTTAACATCCATCTGGTGTAACTCCATATCAAAGTGAGCTACAAATGCCATGATTACTCTGAAAGAGTCTTTAGAAGAGATGGGCGAAAATGTTGCTTCATAGTCTATTCTCTCTCTCTGAGTGAAACATTTATCTACCAATCTGGCTTTAAACTTTTCAATTTTTCCTTTGGAATCCCTTTTAGTCTTGTACACCCATTTGCAACCGATAGGCTTGTGACCTTTAGGCAATTCAACAAGCTCCCAAACACTATTATGTTTCATAGATTGCATCTCGTCTTTTATCGCATCCAACCACAATTCTAATTGAGGACAAGAAACAGCATTTGTATATGTTACTGGATCAATTACACAGCCGATTTCATAGTCATGCTCACCTAGATAGACTAAATAGTCTGGTGGTATAGCCGATCTTCTCTGCCTTACTTCAACCTCATCCTGCACTTGAGGATCTTGAATAACTTCATTGGGAGCGGCATTAACAATAGGATCTTGAATCTCAACAAGCTCAGTCTGTGGCAGGAGAAGCTCCACAATCGTCTGTATAGGTAGAGAAAAAGATGCAATTGTTCCCACCATATTGTTATCCTCAATAATCTGTGAACAGCTATCCTTTTCAGTCACATCAAATTTCAGAAATTTTGTTGTCCGTGATTGCACAATTCTTGTGTCTCCATTAGGATTATAAAAGTGATACCCCTTTGAATAATCAGGATAAGATACAAAATAACAACGAGTAGTTTTAGAATCCAACTTGCTTAGCGTTGGATTATATAACTTCACTTCTGCAAGACATCCCCAAACTTTAAGATAATTCAAGCTAGGTTTACGTCCAGTCCATAACTCAAAAGGAGTTCGGGGAACAGCTTTAGAAGGAACACGATTTAGAATGTAAAGCACGGTTTTCAAAGCTTCGCCCCATAGAAAATCAAGTAAATTAGTCATACTAATCATACTCCTCATCATGTTCATAAGAGTGTGATTTCGCCTTTCGGCCATACCGTTTTGTTCAGAACTTCTAGACATAGTAAATTGTGCAACTATCCCAGAATCCTCTAAGTATTTAGCAAACGGCCCTTTAAATTGTCCAGCATCGCCACGTTTGCCATAATACTCACCACCACGATCAGATCTGACAATTTTAATGACTTTTCCTAATTGTTTTTCGACTTCAGTTCGAAAAATTTTAAACTTGTCGAGAGACTCAGACTTTTCCTTAATCAAGTATAAATAACCATATCGGGAATAGTCGTCAATAAATGTGATAAAATAAAAATTTCTGCACATTGTCGCTTTATAGGGTCCACTTACATCCGTATGAATGATCTCTAACAAGTCTGAACTACGAACTGCAGTTTTCTTCTTTATTTTGGTCATCTTACCTCTACAGCAGTCTATGTATGTCTCTAGATCACTTTTAAGAGTAGGCAGGATGTCATCCTTTATTAGCCTTTCTACCATTTCCTTAGAGATGTGACCAAGACGTTTATGCCATAATGCATAAGACTGTTCTTTAGGTAGAGGTCTTTTGGAAACAACTTTTTCAATTGTATAAGCGACGTATATATCATTGGGAGTTAAACACAATCTGTACAATCTATTGAACATATTGCAGCAACCAACTTTATTTGAATTAAAAAACACAGAAATAATTTTATTGCTAATTTCAAAAGAGTAGCCACACATGTCTAAACTTGATACGGAAACTAAGTTCCGTTTAAAGGAAGGTACATAAAGAGTGTTTCTTAACATTAAATTAAAACAAGAATCTAGAATTAAAATAACATCTCCCACGAACTTGACATCAGCTTTATTGTTGTTTCACATTGTAAGCTTTGATTCATCCTTATTTGGCTTCCTCCTGTTTATGAATCCTTGTATGGTAAACGCAACATGGTTAGTTGCACCGCTATCTAGCCACCAAGAACTGGATGGGGCTTCTGATAGGTTGGATTCACAAACAAATGCCAAAGAATCATTACCTGTAGGCTTACGCTTAGATAACCAATTTTTATACTTGTTGTAGTTTTTCTTTATGTATCCCTTCTTTCTACAGAAGTAGCAGAAGTATTCACCATCCTTCTTGAAGGAAGCATTCTTAGGACCCAAATTGTCAGAAGGACCAGCAGCTTGATGAGTTCCTTTATGAGTACGATTAATAGGCTTCTTACATTTCTTAACACCGGAACTAGAAGCATATAAACCAACATGCACTTTTTCTTTCTTCAATTTCTCTTCCTCTGCCACCACCCTTACTATTAAGTCATTAATTGACCAAGTATGATCTTGGGAATTAAAATTAGTTTTGATAATCCCAAAAACAGACGGAATGGTGTTTAGGGCTTGATGCACAATGAGATCATCAGAAATAATAAGATCAAGCGCTCGCAGTTTTGTCTGCAAGTCTACCATTCTCAGGATGTAATCCCTAACTCCAGCAGAACCATTATACTTCATGTTAAAAAGTACCTGGATATATGTACTCTTCTAAGCTTGAAACGAGACACGGTGCCTTGCATCCAAAGCAGTCATCATCTCTCTAGCAATGAAGTTGTCTGGCAAACCACTTTTCAAGTGATCTGGAATGGATCGCTTCATAATTAACAGACAAATTCGATTGCTCTTTTCCCAAGCCGCAAAATGCACTTTTTGAACATCTGTACTTTCAGCAGTAAGGTCTATTGGCTTGTCCTCATTAAGAGCACTATGGACATCCGCTAGCTCCATTCCAAACAAAAAATCATCTTTCCACTTCTTATAGTTTGAACCAGTAAATGCCTCAATCATAATGGAGTTGCCGTTCACAGAAAATGTGACTAAAACAAACAAACAATGTATACAATTAACATAATGTGAGTATTCATCTTAAGAGTTACATACATCATCATATAATCACCTTTGGGTAGAAAACATGACATGCAGCTGTATACTCCCTACATAACAGCGGCCATGAGAATATATTCCAATCTTCGTGAATTCATCACTTTTGGATGTATGAATCACTAGGATCAGTCACTCCTCACGCATGCTGCACATGAAACCTTCCATGAACCAATACATAATCACCTCCTTTGGAAGTATGATCACGCATTAGAACATGAGACATCCCACCACAATATGAAACCGATATTTCTCAAACCCAATCAATCGTGCCACTTTGGCAGTCACAACCCAATTGAATCCTTAAAACTCGCTCATACTAGGGATATAAACTTTATATCTCACATTTACCATATACATGCAATTTTAGACTTGAAAACTAGGGCTATTATCACTAAAATCACATGCCATGCTAATTACATTGTTTAATACATCGATACATGTTAAATCATATACATGCTATCCATGAATCACACTCTACATATTCTGTATGTGATCATATGCATGTGAGTTTGTATCTACACTTCCAAAACCATAGAGAAATACAGGAAAATACACAAATATACCCTGAAAATACACCGTATACAGCATACTTTACGTATTTTCATATTCATAAAAAACTAAAACATACAAAATACACATACAAACTTGTAGATAATTTCATTACGAGTCCAACGCCACCAACCACGCTCCAATCGGAGCTCCCACACGCCCTCACGTGCCTCGTCAAGGCGCGGCGCGTGGGCCTCACGTGCCCACGTGCGCCGAGCGCCCATGGGTCCAATTCGGCTTGGTTCCGGTCTGACCGGCCCTGTTCGACCGGCTCTCCAGTCTGGCCGTAAACCCGGTTCGGCTGGTCCGGCCGAATGGTCGGCGGGTCGATTCAACCGGGTCGGATCGGATCGGGTCAATGGTCAACTGGATCGGATCGGGTCAACGGGTCATTAGATCAGGTCGCAGATTTGGAGCTTACGTCAGCGCTGGCGTCATCGCGCGTGCGGTGCATGCACTAGCCGCCCTGTGCGTGGCCTCGCGTGCTCAACGTTGGCTGGGAACTCTGGCCACAAGTGAGGGTGCGTGCAGTGTCCGATGGGGACGCTCCACCCACGATTATTCTCATCTCGTCGAGGCGAATCCAAATATATAATAAAAATTAAAATTTTCCTTATAAAAAATTTCGAAAAGAGGCTAAATCCGTAAATTCGAGTTCTTGTTCTATGGAGGCTCTGATACCACATGTTAATAGTCGAAAAACGACACCCAAGATCTCCATATCAAGAATTTAGAACACATACATTATGAGAAAATGGATTTACACACCTGATTTGGAATTCATCGTACTTGATGCGTAATGTCGATGATCCCACCTAAGTCCTTCTCCTCTATTGCCCTATTGATCACTGGCTCAATGAGACTGCCTCTCTCACGGTGTTCTTGACGTGAGGAATTATGTGCACGTTAGAGACTTAAGCACTTTTATAGAGTTTTAGAGCTAAACCTTCTCATTACGGGCCGGGCTCAACTCGGCCCACACTAGCCAGTTCCATATTAGACTAATTAAAAATATTTATATCTAACTTTATTAGACAAATTAAATTACAATATTAATTAATATAACCCATAATTAAAAAAACTCTTATAGGGGCTGCAAAGCGATTTTGATTGCTCTCCAATTGTATACAGTTCAGATCATTTCCATTCGTACTGATTTTCATCAACATCTCTTCTGGCATGCCAGCATAGGTCAATTTTTCTCAGTAGTACAATGGCTAAAAGCAATACAATATATACTAGATTAAATTTGTGATGGGTTATATCCTAAATCGGATTAGAACGATCACACAAAGAATAAAAAAGACACACGAATTTACTCATGTTCACCTCATAATAGGGCTACGTCTTACAAAAGGATTTAATTATGATATTTAGTTTCACAATCACAATCCACACGAACAATGATATCTCATACAAGTACAATATATAGGATTTAAAATGGGCCCAAAGCCAAAACCTATCTGAATTCCTTTGGTACTATAACAAACGAAAAAACTGATGTTGTTTCAGGGGCGCTGCCCTTGAGCCTCGGCCCGCTCACCAAGGAGCGGAACCCTCGCCTGTTGTCCGAGCAGCAAGACCCTCGACATTCCGTGCGTATGGGTCATATGTCGTCGGTTCGTATTTCAGTTTCCCTAAGCTCACATGGACGTGCTCGGTATGAGAAATAAGGGTCCCCGAAGTATTCGCCAATTCCAACAATTTGTACCATTGAAAACGAGGGACCTTATATAAGTCACTCGGGAATTCCATCAAATTTATCGATCAATCCTTAGAAAAAAAATTGGTCCTAGAGGGAATCAATCTTAAATTCCCTCGTCAATCCATAGAAATTTCAAAATATAGTAATTTAAAAAAAATTCAAACGATTATCAATTTAGTTAGACACGTGAGGCAATCATCTAGGATATGAGTTTCTCAATCAACAATTGGCAAAACTACTAGAACACGCTGAATTAAGAAAAAGGACAAGAGAGAAATTACTGAAAGGGAAAGGACGAGACAGCAATTACTATTCCTGTATCAAATTAAGAAACCGAATATTAAAACTTCATTCAAGTACAAACTACATTTAGTTGGACTAAACTAATTTAATATTGGAAACTAAAAAAATCTAATATATATTTGATCAAACTAGCAATAAATCAGATGGGCCAAACTTAAGTTGCTAAGCTAAACTGAAAACTAAAAGAAATATTCAGACTTGAGCATATATTCGTATATATTCACACAAAGAATTGCGATTGAAATCAAATCAACCACTAATTCCAAAATAGAGAAAGTAACCAAAATTCAAATTAATTCAAGACCGAGTTAAATTTCAAATGAGAAATCCAAAATACACGACGTTTGTAAATGCAAGTAAAATTGAGCTAAACGCCACAACCGCAAAATTATAAAAAGAGCTATAATGTCAATCTTATGATAGGAACTAAATTAAACTTCTAAAATAAAGTTTTCTTGTTTTCCAAGCTGATAGTAATTGAAGAAATTCTCAATTTGTCTCGCTCGATGGAAGTGAATTGGAAAAAGGGTTTTTTTTTTTTTTGGAAATTCTTATTTCAATTTTCCTAATTACAGCAATATACTGGGATTAGTAATTTTTGAAGTCTATAGCTAAAGCTACCGTGATGACGTGTGGTACGTCACACCTTCATAACCTTCTCGTGTTTTCTGGTGCGAAACCCTAGCCGCCGTTGCGCCGCTGCTGACGATTTATCGTTGTTGCTGACGTGTCGTCGTTGATTCTGGAAAAAGAAAATAAATAAAAGGGAAATGGAAGGACCGTGGAGAAAGTGCCAGCAAAGCATCCAGGTGGGGCCCAGCCAGGTACGGTCACATCGAAACTTTTGGGGAGGTGGGAACAGGGAAAGATTCTCCTCCTTTGACGAAGGCAAAAAAGCGGAATCAAAACCGCCATTCTGGAATCACGGAAGCGACGTCGTTCGAGTATTCTCCATCTCCAGATCATTTTTTGCTACTTCCACCGTTCCACGTGCAGCTCTCCTCGTTAGGGTTCCCCATGTTGTTCCCCTCCCCTCCACCACCCGCGCTTAAAAAGTCCATATTGTCCCCTCACCGAGTCATATGAAAGATTGCGGAAAACTCCTCACTAATAAAATACAAATATTGTATTTTCGATTTCTCATAACGTAGCATGGTGTTGGACTATTATATATGCATATGTATTTCTTGCAGTCTTGCAATTTAAATGGTCCTACTTTAATATGCAAGCCTTTTATTTTATTCATAATGTCATTCATGTAAATTCATAATGACGTCATTTTAGAGCTTATTATATCGACGTCAAATCTTCTTATACTAACTTAAGAAGAATGGCAATATGGACCGCTTACACTTTCCGTCTCGTATATTATTAAAGTGGGGAACTCACAACTTGAAGCTTTTTTTTTTGTTTTCCGTTGAGTTTGACAAAATAACTATAAGTTTGCATCTAAAACAAAATAGAGCCACTCGAGGTGACAACTAAGGAGGTACTTTTGAGCTCCATTCCCTACCAGCCAGCATCCGTGACGAATAGCAAACATCGACGTATACCATTTGCACCATCATTAGCAAAATGCTCTCCGTTATTGAGAAGCAAATGAAAGCCGATTGCGTAACATGCCACAATCTCGATCGACGAAACGGTGAAACCTGAAGATCCGCGCTAATGTTCTTCTAAGTCCAGCTCAATCAACTTTACTCGAAGGATGCCAATGTTGGTTCAAATGCCAATGTTGGTTCAAAAAGCATATAGATACATATATTATGATCTTATTTTCCCGGGGGCAACTTTAAAGTCCAAATCAAAAGATGCGAAAAAATTAAATAAAAAAATCCAGGGGCAGTTCCGACCTTTCGCGGAGGAGTGGGGGGCCCGAGGCGAGGTCCGAACGGACACGATAGATAAGGAGGAAAGAGCGGTGGGGGGAGGGGGGGCGGGGGGTGGAGCAGCAATTCAGCTGGGGAAATAAAAAGATAAATAATGAATAAAGAATAAATAAATAAAAAAAGAAAATCGCGTGGCGTTTGAATGGCTTTGCGTGGGGAAAGAGCCAGAGGGAAGACAGGGGAGGGAGGCGGTCATCGCGAGAGGGGGAGAGACTTGAGGAAGGGGGTCGAGTGGGAGAGAGTCAGAGGAGGGGAGGTCCTTCATTTTATAAAGCACGCCCACCATAATTTATTCTTCTGTGGAATCCCCGCAGGTGGGAATGGATTCTTCGTGCCTTCGTGTTTCGCCTCTCCCTCGCCTCTGACCCCCCTCCATCCCTCCCTCCGTCGCCAGCTAGGGTTTCTCCGAGATCGCCGCCTCCAAGGTTAGGATTCCGCGCATCTGCGTTTGGTGCTTTCTTGTGTGCTGTGATGTTGTGCTGTTGTCGTTGTTGCTGCTCGGATTCGAGGGAGGGTGTTGCGTGTCGATGCGGCTAGCGCGCGTGTCGTCCGAGAAGTTTGGAGGGGTGGGAAACGTTCGCTCTCTGGATCGAGATTGGATATTTTCGTCTTGTCTCCTCTCCTCGGGCGAATGACGAGCCTGTCGTTGTTCCTTTTTTATTTATTTTTTATGTTGTGATTCTGAGGATTGATGTGGTCTTGTGTTGTTGGGTTGGCGAGTCGGGAAATCGGCTGAGCGGTTTGAAAGCCTCGAAGGTGTTTATGTAGCCTTGGTTAATTGGTTTCTTTGTTTTGTTTTGTGTTTACCGTGAGCTCGAATGTTCGACTTGGGTTCATTTATCGCCGCTTTTCGTTTGCTCGATTCGAGTGGGGTTCCCACTTTTTTGGCATATTGATGTGGGCTTGTCTTGTCGAAGCGTTTGGGTGTATTCATCTCCCTGTAGAGCTAAGTGGTTTGGAAATCTGTAATTCTTACTTGGTCGATCGGTTTCTGCAAAGACCTAGCTTGTAAATTTCTTTCTGGAGGGTAATTGTTGAATTGCTTGGAATGATTGTATGGACGTTTAGGCTTTTCCCTTGGAAATAAGATGTGATAGGAAAATTAGAAATGCATGCTCGCACTCGTCTTAAGAAGAAGGTTCAATTGTTTTTTCTCGTAAACATTTCATACGTGTGGCGTTTTTAATTCTTTTGTACATTTTACACTCTTTGAAAAGTCGTTTGTTGTGTTGTTTCCCAGAGCCATGCCAACTTTTACTGCAATAGCTTTGGATAGGCTATTGGAACCCAGAACGTCTACATCTGTCGATAAATCTGTTCATAACCCCATGCCTGTTCCTAAGTCGAAGCCTCCTAAGCCTGAGCCAGTGCCTAATGGAAAGCTAGGGAGGAGGAGAAGTTCCTCGGTCATGGAGAGGAAAGTTCAGCGGCCTCAAATGACTCCAGCACTTTATGCGACTCCAGAGACTACCCCAGTTCCAGATTCACCGTCCTCATTTCCTCCTTCCCCCTACATCATCAATCACAAGAGGCGTGGCCCACGTCTTGTGAAGAGTTTATCCGTGGACGATGTTTCCTCTAGAAAGAAGAGCACGGATGAAGCAAACACCAATTCAACTGTAACTGAAGCAAAAAGTGAGGAGGTTGCTTCTGTGGGGGATGTCCCTGTTACATTTACAATATTTAATACTGTTGAAGATGAACATGTGAATGGTATTGATGGCTCTGAGGTCGGAAGCAGTGACAGATCTGCGAATAGTGCTCTGGAAGTTGGGACTAGCAATTTGAATAATGGCTTTGTGGGAGAAACTGATACACTTGTTCCTGTTCCATTGACTCCTGAAAGAGAGGTTGATAGTGAAGATTTTTATGATCCTCAGGAATCCATGAGTTGTACTAGTAACACTGACGGAGAGGACAATGGCTCCGCGGAACGTTCTGTGAAGTTCACCACGCCAATGGGAGAGTTCTTTGATGCATGGGAAGGTATTTAAGATTCTTTGTTTTCATATAGCATGTTTCATTTAATTTCTGGAATCTCGTCCTTGGTGTCTGGACGTTTTTGACAAGTGTTTTGGTTTTAACTACAGCAAAGGAATAATTTGACTGTGATGATGTGATATCAGTCTTATAGGGGTACATGAGAATGTGTACAATCCTCTCTCTCTCTCTCTCTCTCCAGAGGGAAGGGTTGGGGGGGGATGCGGAGAGGGCCCTCCAGAGAGACAGAGAGGGAGGGTTTTACATATTATGTAGATGTTTAAAAAACAGATCAGTAACCATAGCATTACTAAGTTGTGGGTCTCTCTATAATTATTTTTTGCACAGTGACCATATTTGAAAAGCCCTGTTTCCTGAAGTTTACGTTATTTAAGAAAGGCTTTTGTGCATCCAACAGAACTTTCCTCTGAGGGTGGGGCGCAGTCTTCTCTGCGTAATCTTGAAGAGGAACTGCGAGAGATCAGATTGAGTTTATTAACGGAGATTGAAAAGCGGAAGCAAGCAGAAGAAACCCTGAGCAATATGCAAAGCAATTGGCAGAGGATACGGGAACAGCTATCACTGGCTGGTCTTACCCTCCCTGCAGATCTGACTTTGGAGTCTGACCAATTGAATGCGGAGGCTGCAGAACAGCTGAATCAGCAAGTTCAACTTGCTCGTTTTGTTGCTGAAGCAATTGGGAGGGGCATGGCCAGGGCTGAAGCAGAGGCGGAAATGGAAGCTCACCTTGAGGCTAAGAGCTTTGAGATTGCACGATTGTGGGATCGACTGCACTATTATGAGGCTGTGAATCATGAGATGTCTCAGAGGAACCAAGAAGCTGTTGGTGAGTTTCTGAACCCAGCCCTTTTGGGCTGTACTCTTTAGCCTAGTCTGTAACCTGCAGGATACATAGCTCATTTGACCCCTCTGTTTCAAGCATCCCTCATTGTCAATATACTTGCTATTCAGTTTATCTTTTCACAATTTTATATCCTTCTCCTGCTCATTGTGGTAGAATACTGGATTGCTTTGTTTGCCTTGGTGTACATGTTAGATGTCAGATTAGGCGTGAACTCGGCACCCCTATACATTGGGCTTTGGAGTGTGATAAATTCAAGTGGCTGAAGCATAGTCATTACCAATTCAATAGGAATAAATATGGACTTAAAGTTGAAATTGCAACTAACTAACTTAATTGAAATCTGGAAGAAGAGAATAATGGTTTATTGTCTGTAAGTTTAGAACCAACATATTTCGTAGTTGTATAAGAAAAGGCAATTTTATGAGCTCTGATTAGCATTAGGGATGACATGATTACTTTGGAAAATCATGACAGGTGTTGCTTAACCCAGACTGGTCTAATCCAGTTCAACCTGGAATGGTATGGATGGTAGCTAGTTGCACCAGTTGAACAGCTTCGTCCTGTTTTTAAAATATTATTTAATTTCTGCTATGTTCCCTGATTACAACATTTGGTCTATTTCTGAGGATTCACATTTCTCATAGAAAGAAAACATCTTCAGATTTTCTTCCCACTATGAGTTAGTTTCACCTTGAACAGTGGCTGTACTTGGTGGCATATACAATAGTTAATACTTAGTCCACCGATTTGTGAAATGAAATTCTCCCTTGAAATTGGTGACCTTTTTTTTTTTTGCGTTGTCTGGCCACCTTGCCGTGCTTACAAGAAGCCTATCCATGCTTTGACAACATTCTTGTCAAGATTCTGAGGTATCTTGGCCACTTGTCGTCATTGTCCTTTGTATTCAGCCAGCATAAATTTGGGCTTGTACTCCAAAGATAAAATATATTCTCTATTGAAGTTCTCATTCATTGGATTGTTTGTCAAGGTCATCATGCAAAGTCTCTCCAGTTTGACCTTCGCTATTGTTTGTCTTTGCAGAGACTGCTAGACGACTAAGGCAACAGAGGAAGAGGAGGCAGAGATGGGTTTGGGGTTCAATAGCTGTTGCCTTGTCGCTCGGTGCTTCAGCATTAGCATGGTCATACCTCCAGACGGGTGACGGATCGTGCAGCGATGATAATCAGGCGAGCGGAAGCAGCAACGACACCGAGTGAGGCATTCTTCCTCCAGAGACTCTACTAAGATGGGCTCTGTCAATAGAGGAAGAGAATAAGAAGGGCCAGTGCTGCCTTGTTAAAATTATCATGTTCTCCTTGTAAGTGTGCAAGGCACGGTGCGCAATATTAGTTCCGACAAAATAATATGCCAAGCTGCGATGTTGCGGCTAATCCAGAGGTTGATATACCGAATTTGTATATTTGTTGGAAATGCATGATTGTTTTGCTTTACTTAGCTCTTTCCGGCCTCTGGTGCCCAATTTGCAAGTTTTTCCCATCTGCGAGGTTCCAATTCCGGACTTGGAGGAGCCGAAAAAAGTTTTTTTGGAGCCTTTGTGGATGGTGATTTTGTATCTGAAGACATCTTAGGTAAAGTTTGTTTCAACAAGTTTTATGAACAGATTGATGTTTATTGTGTTGAGCAAAATAGTGGAGTCTTGAATGTGGGGTGTGATGCTGCAAAGCAATAACAGTAATGTCGCGATGGGTGCTATACTAACCCTTTTGATAAGGGATTGTATTGAACTATTACATTAGTGATACATTTATTGCGAATTAATTTTCTTATAACAAAAAATTCTGAATCGGTATGCTTGTGCCATTTAATATTTTGAGATATCTTGTGACATGAAAATTAATTTTGAATAAATTTGGTATGGGTGCACTGTTTGTTACAGCGCCACCGTGACAAAAAATTAGTTTGGGCGAATCTCTTATTTAAGTCGGTGTCTAAAAAATAGAAAGGGGATACGTGCACTACAAATCCTAATATTCATCACGAAAGTGCAATTGAGTCATAAAACTTGTCAAATTGATATGATTGAGTTCTTTCGTTAATTCCGTCCAATTAGATTAACGAAAAATGCTGATGTGACTTTTTTTTCTATTTTATATGGCGCTAATGTCGTTTTAGCCATGTTATTGCTACGTAGGAGAGAGAAAATATTTTAAAATGTCATGTCGGCATTTTCGTTAGCCAAGTTGGACGGAGTTAACAGAAGGATTCAATTAAATCAATTTGAGAAGTTTTAGAACTTGATTACACTTTTTGTAAGTTCTAATATTCAATGGTACTTTTATGACAAATTTTAGGACTTATAGTGAACATATCCCAAATAGTTTTGACACATTTTTGTTATTTAAATCTCTAGTCGGTCGGAATCGCTGCAAAAATTTCTTATTTTCCTACATGGAAATTAGTTGTCGCTGACTCGCTGGAGAGAACCAGCACAAGCCCCTGTCCTGTGGTGTCCGGTTCCAAAACGGCGCGTTTAGGTCTGGATAGAGTGCGTTTTGGTTGAAGCGCTTCGATGAAAAACGAACAAGAAAGCTTTCTCCGTGCGTGGGCACATTATCCAGTCGGAACAGAAACTCCGCGAGAGAGCAAGTATGGTAACTCGGAAAATGAGTAGACCGACGCGCGACTAGCAGTCGCCGGAGCTCCGGCGATGGAGCTGTCTCTGCACCCTCTCTCCAACGCGGCTCTCTCTCCTTACTCCGGCTTCGCCTCCGCCTGCAACTCTCTCTTTCCTCTTCGCGGGAGCACCTCCGCGATTCCGCGAACCGGATGCCGGTGCCTAACCAGGAAGACCGCCGAGGCCGGGGGAGGGAACCGCCGGCGCGTCGCTCTGGAGCGGCGCCGGCAGTTCTGGATCGACGAGCGAGAGAACGGCAGCGAGGAAGGCGGGGGAGAATCGAGCTCCTACGCTTCGGATGACGATGATGAGGCTCTGTATCTGTCGTTGAGCGAGAAGCCGGACCGGAGCACGGCGTTGCCCGATGATTACGAGATGGAGGAGCTGGATTACGCTTCTAATCCGGATCACAGAAGCGGTATGTGTCTCGTTTATTGATTCGAAGTTCCCAACGGTTAGTCCTGGGGGGTGTTGAATTTTAAAGTTGCATTAGTTCAGTGGTTTGTGCCCTGCATATCTTTGTCTCCTGAATACATTGATGAATGGTTGAATTTCAGCTTGCGTGGTTATTCTATTGTCTTTTTCGTTGCTTAATTTGAATAAATTTGATCATGTGGATTATATAATCGTATTCTGATGGGAGTTCTCCAGAAATGCGTCCTCTATCCTGAAAATGCCTTGTAAAGTAGTCTTCTGGCGTTGGCATTATGAGTTGTTGCTTTGGCGTGGAGTGAAACAGATGTGGGTTTGATTAATTGCAGGAATTTCTCCTAGTATCAAACTGTGGAGCATTACTGGAGAACGGGACCTGGCAAGGGTGAATGATTCTGTGCATCTTATGGTGCTCCTGAGAGAATATAATACATAGTGGAGCAAAAGTGGTCACATTTTTACGAAAGCAATTGGATGACATGATTACTATCTGAAGTTGAAAATGTCATAAGCTCTCATGTTTTGTTCCACCACCATGTGCAATTGACATGTGCTGGACCCCCACTCCCCGCTATGGTTTCTCCTTGGCCTTTCCCTGGTGCTAGTTAGTTGTTCTTATCCGATGAGCTATCAAATGCAGGATATGTGGCTGTCCTAGGAAAGCCTAATGTTGGGAAGAGTACACTTGCGAATCAAATGATAGGCCAGAAGTTGTCAATAGTTACAGATAAGCCGCAAACCACAAGGCATCGTGTTCTTGGTATATGTTCAGGCCCAGAGTATCAGGTAGGAGGAGCATTGTGTTTTGAGTAAGGTTTTGTTAGTTATGATATTCCTGGATAGGACTGAAGCAGCAAGTGTTTGTCTTAAGAGTAAACGCTATAGACAGAAGGCATAAAGGGAAAATCCTAGTTTCGTCTAATGCAATGAACTATCTACAACGGGACTTTTTTGGTTGAATTATAGTTTGACAATGTCTTGTGTAGATTCACCGAGTAACCTTGGTATGCTTATTGATTTGTGATCCCTTCATTTGAGCATTCCCTCCTCGTATTGTCCATTCTTGTTGTGCATATGACATGAGGCTAAATCTCCCATTTATTTATCTAATGATTGTAATCCTTCATTCACTAGAGATGAAATTGTCAGTAATAGGTATGGATTCCTCTATTTTTCTTCATTCACTAGAGATGAAATTGTCAGTAATAGGTATGGATTCCTCTATTTTTCTTTCTTCCTTGTTGACATTATATGATTGCTTAAGAATTACTCCAGAGACTTTTAGAGTGAGCATATTCAGTTTCTTTGGCGACACTCATATGGGAATACTTTTTATGTCCAGACTTACCATGCTTATGAAAATGTCCAAATTTTTTTAAACAAACTTATTGTAGTACTGTGAATCTGAGAGATTTCAGGTTCAAAGACATATGATGTGAATATGGTAATGTGTTCTGCAGCAAATATATGAGTTAATGATTCTGATCATTATGTCCACGGCAAGTGTCTCTCCTTCCTCCTAATCTTCAACTATTTTTGCAGATGATACTTTATGATACTCCTGGTGTAATTGAGAAGAAGATGCACAAATTGGACTCCATGATGATGAGTAATGTTCGAAGTGCTGCTGTAAATGCGGACTGTGTACTAGTTCTCGTGGATGCATGTAAAGTACCTGAGAAAGTATGCACGCGTTCTAGAGAATGATTTGCATATCTTGGTTTCCGTCTGATTTATGTGAAAATTGCGTATGTAGATTGATGAAGTATTAGAACAAGGTATCCGGGACCTGAAAAATAAGGTGCCAACTCTGCTAGTAATGAATAAGAAGGATCTGATCAAACCTGGTGAAATCGCAAAGAAGCTCCAGGTTGGAATTTCTTACAGTTACAGGCATGACTGAGTAGACCTACATTAGATCAGACTCCTGCTGTCACTGTGAAAAACATTTTAAGAAAGAAGAGGGGGCGACTGATTTACTTTGCCAATGTGATTGTGCACCTTGTGCTTTCCCTTTGCTTTCAATTTGTTGGGGATTTGGATTTGTCCTTGAACCCTGGAAGCTCTTATACCTCACTTGGAATATCTGTTTTCAACAGTTGTCTATTGGTGATTGTGATCGCATTCATGAGGTTAAATTTCCGCATATGCATGTTATTTCATACTAGCACATAGTCAGTCCCGAGGCCAAATTTCCTGTATAATTATTTCCTAGATATCGTGTGTTGCATTCTCTGATCTGTCTCCTTAAGATGATTAACTATACCTGCAGTGGTATGAGAAATTTACAGACGTGGATGATGTTATACCAGTGAGTGCGAAATATGGTCATGGTGTGGAAGATATCAGGGACTGGATTTTATCCAAACTTCCTCTGGGGCCAGCTTATTATCCCAAGGCATGTACCAGGCTTCTTCTTCCATACATTTTGCTGTTCCAGACTGCTACTGATAGTATATATCTATGTTAATGTGAGATGTATGGTTTGCTAAAAGCCTTTCATGCAAGTAGTGAATCTCAAAATGATTTTTGGTAGACAAAAATGAAGAGAAGAGGCTTCATTTAATAAATTTTTTTCTTGTCATCTCTTGTGCTATACAGAGTAAACAAAATTTAAATTGTTGGAGTTGAAGTGTTCAACTCCACACCTGAATCAGAGTGGTTCTCATAAAGATGCTTCTGTTGGAGATCTGGGAGCAAATGTCCTCTAGCAATCCGAATTCGACTGAAACTTTTAAGATAAATTAGTTGAAGGATTAGCCAGGAACTGTAGCTTAGGTCCATCCAGTATTCATTTCTTCAATATATGGTTTTTTTTTATTATCAAATTCTTGAATATATGGTTGAGCGAGCCATTGTTGGGAGGAAATGAAAGCAAAGCTTTTCCTTATGTTCTGGTGAGTTTGACTGCCTTTGCAGTTTTGCTCTATCTTGTGCCATGTCCTTAGAGACATTCTAATAGCCAAGATTTTCATGACATATATCAAATAGTTAGCAGTGGCGGTGTGGCAACTTATGATTCATGGTAGGTGGTTGAGGCCAGACATGGTGTATATGTTTTGGCAGTTCCCCTTCTTGAGGAGCATAACATTGTAAAGCTCAGAACTTTACTAGATTATTTATCACTGGAACTTCTTATTTTGGTCCTTTTTAATAGAATGACTCGCTTCCTTTCTAATTGCCATCTTGCAGAACTATCGTCGTTCTAAATGAACCCATCTCGAAAAATTCACGTTGGGTCTTTAGGAAAGTCTTGTTTCTTGCTGCCGAGGAGTTTAACTGGGTTTTCCTTGGTTCTTTCAGGACATTGTTAGTGAGCATCCAGAAAGATTCTTTGTGGCTGAAATAGTTAGAGAGAAGATTTTCATGCAATACCGCAATGAAGTTCCTTATGCTAGTCAGGTATACATATACAATCTCAACTTTATCTCCTGCTTTCTGTCTGTCTTCCCTCATTCTTGAGTTTGAGTACAAGTGTTGGGATTCACATAATAATTTACTCTTTGGTTTTTGGTTTTTGAATATTCAAGGTAAATGTGGTGAGCTACAAAACCAGGCCAAATGCTAAAGATTTTATACAAGTGGAGATTCTTGTAGAGAAGAACTCACAGAAGATCATCATGATTGGAAAAGTAAGCTCTGGATCCTGCTTATGTAAGAGAAAAGAAAAATTGGAGAAAAGAAGAAAATAAAATTCTTTTTTTCCCTCTATATATTAATAGTTTCTGCATGATAGTTTATAAACCGCACCATGTATGTCTGCTCCTGTCAACTGGAACTACATTGGCGTGCTTTCTAGGGTGAGATAGTTCCATGCTGCGTTAAGATTGGGCTGCTAACAGGGCATGGACAAGCATAAAAAAGCGGAGGACTTGCCTTAGCATGCACAATTGTGGCTTGTTTGCTAATTTTGAGTCTTAGGAGCCTCAAAATTCCAACATAAATGATTAAGTTGAGAAAATTGGGCCTTTGTGCTGCAGGAGGGCTCAGGATTATAATTATTCTATCCCTGAGATTTGCATGAACAGCATCTGTATGCATGGCTTGTAAAGCTTTCATTATATCTGTACTTGTTTATAGCTTTGGTTATGGAAAGTGTGGAGGGGCTACTCAAGTTTTTGCTTCTGATGTCGTAAACAGTTGCATATTTCAATCCTTTATCCAATATAAAACCCTAGACACTTGCATAATCTGACTGACTAAAATTGTGCTGTCAACCATCAACAGCTACTTGGGGACATATTCCAACTTTGTTGGGTTTGTCTGCCTACTTGAGCAGATGCTTTCAGGGAGGATCAACATTTTCCAGTCACTTTTGAAAGACTATGCTTTCAATTCTGTATTGTCATGCATCATGTGGCATGCTGTAGGTTGGCTTTGTTTCTTGGTATTTCAAGAACAAGTGTTATATTTTGCTGTTAGCCCTTGCATTTTGAATCTAACCAGTTCTCCTTTTTTGTGCACAATATATAAAAGAATTTCATGTGATTGAAAAAATAAGCTTGGACGATGGAGACGGAGAAGATGGATGTTCTGCTACATATAGTTTTGCCTGCTTTTCTGTTGGCTCATGCATAAGTCTGTATAAATTGGTTAATGTAGCTTTACATATATTTTGCAGGAAGGGAGGTCTCTCAAGCTACTTGCTACTGCTGCTCGGCTTGATATTGAAGATTTCTTGCAGAAGAAAGTATATCTTGAGGTGCCTAATTACTCTCTACTCTTTCTCTAGCCCTACATTTTCTAGTAAAAAGAATTATCGTATAGGTTTTGTTTTTTTGGTTGAATGTTATTGAATAGATGAAAATTTTGTCTATTTGGTACATTTTAATGTCTCTTTTTAATCAACAACAGCTGAGGTAGGCTATTCCGGGTTTTCTATGATCAGTAGTTACGTTCGGAACCTGCATTAACTTATCCCAATATATAAAATAAGAGTATGCACTGAGGCTAGCTGTGGACAGGTTGAAGTGAAGGTGAAAGAGAATTGGCGGCAAGACGAAGGACTTCTGAAGTACTATGGTTATGGTGGACAGATTCGAGCACTATGACATAAACCTTCAGCGTTTTTCTCTGCCCAACGTGCTATTCTAGAGGTCGTGTCACTAAGAAGTCTCACCAGCTGACCACAAGATGGGATGAAGCTAATTCTCAGCTTGTCCTTTGTGAGTAAACCGAGTGACCATCTCCATCTTCTTGGTAGCTGAAATTCGGTCCTGATCTTAGTTAATTTTCTTAGCAAATTTTGTTTTCAAAGTCCAAATTTGCCTAATATAGTTGATTGTGTCTTGGTTTGCCTGCCTTCTTTAGAAAAGGGTGCATTGTCTTCCTCGCGGCAAAGTTGAGGATTAATTTGTTTTCGATAGATTTATTCGGTTTCTTTCTTAGAAAAGCTTGTAGATGACCGACTTGTCTTCGCTAGTGTGCTTCATCTCGGAAGTGCCGAGGATGCAGAGAAGGAGCATTTCAAGTATCGAGCGCGTATGTTTTCCCTTCGCATAAAGAAATTTGCGCTAATTCTGTTCTTTTGCAAGGTAATTTGGGCAAGATTGGAAAGGTTAAGAGAACATCGAATGTTGCAAATGTTACATTTCTTCCTAAATGCTTCTTTGCTGTGGAAATAGGCGATTGATTCATTGATCTTGTCCTTTCTAAATGATATCACCCAATATCATTGCAATTTACTAGGACGAAACGTTTAGTTAAGGTTGGCGGCACTGCCAATCGACTTTTGCTTTTTTAAAAAAGAAAGAAAGAAAGAAAGAAAGAAAAGGAGAAAAGGGGCGCAATTTGATCCGTAATTTTGGGCTTGAGTGGGGACTTGGCCACTCATGTGCGTTCGGATTGGAGTCCTTTTCTTTTCTTCCCATACTTTTGGCCTTTTCCTATGTCGCAACGGAAACATGTAATGATCGATGGATAATACAATGTAGAAATGATGACGCCGTATGCCGTGAATCTCATTTAACGTGATGCCGTGGTGCATTCCGTTCTAACTTTTTCAATACGACTTGCGATTCCCTAGGCTAAACAAATTGTTAACAAAAGAGATATCATCACGTTGTGAGCCAACAAGCGAATCGACCCGATCCTAGCAATAGCAATATCTAGCGAATTGTTCCGACACAAATGAAAATCCATTTAAGGGCATGTACCCCAGAGGAAATTCGACGCCCCTAGATAGCGATACACCAAAAGACGAAGCGTCGCTCCCGAGCGAACGTAACATTAGGACAGGGGGATGTGACTCCGGGGGGGCAGAGGCACATGGTATTGTGGTACAAAAGGATCTCAGAGGAAATTCGTGGGGGCACCTTCGCTTTTTGGATGCTTCTGCTTCTCTCCTGCCGTGGATGGCATTGGGAGGAGTTTGCCCTAATCACATCCGGAGATGAAAGTGCCGCTTTGTGGTTGGGTCAGTGAGACGTGCGAAGATAACAGAGGAAGAGAGCGACAAAAGAAAAAGGGTAAGAAAGCGTAAAGGCAAAGGGAAATGAATAGTGTGTTTCCCCCCCTTTATTTTCCATCCTCTTTGGTTTTATCTAGGACGTGCCCCGACCCGTGTCATTATTTCACTTTAGTGCGAGCAATGCTTTCGTGAACTGGGTACGCATGAGCCCGGCGGGTAATGGCCGTTGGAGCATGCGAGTCTCACCGTGAGGTCCACACGATTCAACGGCTCGGATCCTCTGAGTTCATACATACGGACCATGGATGGATGAACTTCTCCTTTTGCGCTGCTATCTTTTCATTTAAAAGCGAATCGTCATGACCTTGGCCTATAAGGAGCGAAAAGCGTGTCGGTGTTTGATCGAGTAGCGAAGCGATCAGGATCATTTACCTCATCAAAGCGTCGATCGTGGGGAGGCGATTTCGATTTAGAGTACCTTGGTCTCGGCATGAATGGCGTACTCTTCACTGGACTAAAGAGATGAACATTAGCCTGATACGTATGCTGATCCGGAATAACACTTGGCTACTCCAAGAAGAAAGTACGTAAAGAGGTGGGCTTTACACTTGCACAATGATAATGCCTGAAGGGTATTGAATTCTTGAATTGCAAAGCTCCAAATAATACTGCACCTCCATTACTGGTTGGTCACTCTAGTAGCTAGTCACTTTACAGTAGCCGGTGTCCCCATGCTGGTCTCAATGGACATGGGGGGGCACCATAGATTTGCACCCTATCTGCAGCAGAGAATGCAA
>BCNH02000009.1:12175474-12197241 GCA_001662345.2 Metrosideros polymorpha var. glaberrima
CCAAGCCTGTTTCCATGCCCACCAAGTGGAAGCAGGCGATGGGTTTGTGAGGGCCAGAGGGATACACTTCATGCTGAACGGAAGCCCTTACTATGCCAATGGCTTCAATGCTTACTGGCTGATGTACATGGCCTCTGACCCTTCTCAGAGACACAAGGTCTCGGCTGCATTCAAGGAGGCCTCGAGCCATGGCCTCACGGTTGCCAGGACTTGGGCCTTCAGTGATGGTGGCTATAGGCCTCTTCAGTACTCCCCTGGTTCCTACAATGAACAGATGTTTCAGGTGATTTTGTTATCTCTCGCAACGATTCTTCATGAGATTGTGGGTCTTCAAATGTCTTAGATTTTGTGAGCACAAGACACTGATCTGTTTCTTCTATCTTCATAGAGAGGGCAAAGCAAACAGCTTTCTTGGTATGCTAACGTCTGGCTTCTTGTTTTTCCCTCTCTCTCTCTCTCTCTCTCAAGGGGTTGGATTTTGTGATAGCTGAAGCCAGAAGGTATGGGATCAAGCTGATACTGAGCTTAGTGAATGACTATGAGAACTTCGGAGGGAAGAAGCAGTATGTGAACTGGGCTAGGAGTCGAGGGCAGTACTTGACGTCTGATGATGATTTCTTCAGGAACGCTGTCGTCAAAGGTTTTTACAAGAATCATGTCAAGGTAAAGCAAAGGATGCATCAATCAGTTTTTATTTTTTTTTCCCGTTCCTTTTTGTTTCTTTTTTGTCTCGGATCTTTCCTCGTGAATTATGGGTTATGGAAATGTGAGCATAAATGGTGCTATTCTTTCTAATTCAAGCCATCTTGCTTCTGCAGACTGTTCTTTATAGATATAACAGGTTCACTGGAGTCCACTACAAGGACGATCCAACAATCATGGCTTGGGAGCTCATGAACGAGCCTAGATGCACATCAGATACTTCAGGAAGAACCATTCAGGTCACAAAGGAAATATGGTTTAACTTGATCTTTAATAGTCCTTGAGGCAACGCAACTATTGTAATCGTATAAATTCAGATATACATCTCCTGAAAATGCATTAGAAACTTATCCATGGAGTTTAGGAAATCTTTTTTCTTTGGTTATCGTCTCTAATCAACCTCTAATGAATTTCTCCTGGCGTGCGCACATTCATTGAATTCACATGTATTTGCACATGCTTGTTCTGCATCGACAGCGACAACCTCACTTCAAAAGCAAGTAGTTGGATGACATTGCCAATTCAGAAACTTAAAGTTCACATGTTAACTTGCCATTTTCTACTTTTGTGCTACTGTCATCATGAGTCAACCCCTGCATGAATGGTGCTATCGATACTTAAGTAGAAAAGAAAAGGAGAGATTCTTTTAAATGTAGTTACAGAGAAATAATTGCCGGTTTCCTCTGTAAAACATCTGAAGCTGATACCTAATTGTTGGAGCTTGGCTAACAGGCTTGGATAATGGAAATGGCTTCTTTCGTGAAATCAATAGACCGGAATCACTTGCTCGAAGTAGGTCTGGAAGGATTTTATGGACAATCAACTCCTCAAAGGAAGGGACTTAATCCCAACTTCGATATCGGGACCGACTTCATTGCAAACAACCGTATTCCTGGGATTGACTTTGCCACCGTTCACTCGTATCCCGACCAATGGTAACTCTTCTCTCCACTGTGAAAGGTCTCCCTTTTGATAAATGAGTACAATGTATTGCTAAAATTGGCTCTGACTTGCTGTTCTTGAACTGGTAAGATGAAGATTGAAGACCAGAAAATTCTGTAAGCCTTAGGATCTTGATTTTGTCAGTATCCACCGGTCTGGAAGAACAATTTATCTAGAGTATGCTAACCGAAGGCCGCATACAACCTTATGAAATGATATATGGTTGCTAAAATTGAAACATGCTTCGGTATAAAATCACTCCTCGTAGATGACATTGATTCTCATTTCCAGTGTGGATGTGATAATTAATTATTCTTAAGATCTTCATTATGCTACCTCTTCAGGCCTAAGAGACCTCTTTACCAATCATTGTAATAAAGCAGTAAAGCGAGATTCAAATTGGAATAAGTTTAAACATCATGTTACAAGTTTCACGAAGAAACAATCATTTCTCGCATAGCTTCATAACTGCAGAATTTGCTGAACACTTGATTATCTCCTCTTGGGATGAGCAGGGTTTCGAGTTCGAATGATCAGTACCAGCTTTCCTTCTTGAACAATTGGCTCAATACCCACATCCAAGATGCGCAGTACATTCTCAGGAAGCCGTTACTCCTGACCGAGTTCGGGAAGTCGTGGAAGGACCCTGGTTTCAGCACTTACCAGAGAGACCAGCTCTTCAACATGGTCTACTACAAGGTGTATGCGTCAGCTAAAAGAGGTGGTGCGGCCGTGGGAAGCCTGTTCTGGCAGCTTCAAACCGAAGGCATGGACTCTTTCCGAGATGGTTATGAGGTCGTCCTCAGCCAGAGCCCCTCGACTGCAAACGTCATCGCGTATCAGTCCCACAAGTTGTATCAGATTCGAAAGATCTTCGCGAGGATCAGAAACATCGACAGATGGAACAGAGCACGGGCTGCACGTAACGGGGGAAGGCCGAATGGGAATTGAGAGGGCGCGTTTCAGTAGAACACTACGCAGGTTTCGCGAAAATTTAAAGAGTTCTAGATTACAATGATGTTATGTTTGGGAGTGGGCAACCTCTCCTAGTGATGAGTTGGTTTCTCGTCCAGGAGGGGTAAGGTAAGATTAAGCATGAATGTGTGATTTTTATATGTTTCTGCTCATGTTAAGGGCATCATCCACCATTTGAGAAGCTGTTGTATGGGAAGCTTAAGCAGTAACGGTGATTTTAAATGGTTTCAAATCAGTTCATTACCACATCATGTGTCATAATCTTCATGTTGCTTCAAGATTGCTTACCAAAAGGTTACGAATGAACCAGCGCTTTGTGACGCCGGCAACGGCAACATTACGAAAGAATTGGTTTTCAGCTGTTTATATGGTCCGCTGGAGGCGCGAAAGCTGATCGATTACCGAATCTGTCGATCATCTGTGAAACCTATGTAAGCTAGCGGCTCTCTCGAATGTTGATGTTCACCTCGGAAGTCATATGGCGACCGTTGGCTAATGGAGGATGTAATAACCGGTGATCATATCTGTTCACTTGAAACCATCACTAGTAACCTATCAGCCAGGAAAGAGATAAAAAAAAATAAAAAAATAAAAAGCCAAGGACAGGCGCGAGAAATGATTATTTCGGAGGATATCCTATCAGTATCTACGAACCCTCGAGGAACTGATCCATCATCCTAAAAATTGTTACATTCTACCACATTTTGTCGTACCTCATAGACTTTCAAAGATTTTCAAGAAAGACCAAGATTTGTCTTTTTGGGATCATCTAACAACGATCACCAATAGGGGTGAGCAAAAAGAACCAATAGGATCGGGAATCGCTTGGACCGACTAGTTCTGGGCGGTCCCTTGGATCATCCATTCGGTTTCCGATTCCATAAAAGTGGAATTGGTGAATTCATGTCCGGTTCCCGGCTCCGGGGGTGAACCAGATATTAATTTGTTTATTTCTTACAAATCTGAAAAAACCCTAATCGCCAGTGAAAACTTCGCTTATGAAGAGATTCGGAACAATAATGCGAAAACATAACGACGAATCAAAAAAAGAAAAAAAAGAATAGGCCATCGATCAATTGGACCACCTGGGAACCAATTCAGTTTGATCCGGTGCCTGCTCCTAGAAATTGGGAATGGGTCTTTCTTATCCGGTTCTGGACCGGGATCCGATCACCCCTAATCATCAGTCCCCCAAATTACGGAACCTCAGATTCTCTCTCTTTTGTTAGTTGTTAATGGTTTTCATGGGCCAGATCTTCGGCCTCTCAGCGTTTTCTTCATTTTTAGCAGATAACAGGTCGTTTATGATCAAGGGCCTCCTACTCTCAGTCGTTGTTTGTCAGCCACGTTACGTATTGTCACCCTTTTCTGGATTCCATACAAGAGCTCCATGGCTTGATAAACAATGGGTCGCCACTTGCAACTTCATTCTTAGAACCCAGTAAAACGAAGGGAAGAGAAGCTTCGACTCAATGGAGTCGCGTGGCTGTGTATGTATAAGACGATGAACTCACTAGGCAGGAGGCCTCGTGTTTGGAGGCTGTTTTCAAGCTCGAGCATGCCCTGCGCTGATTACGGACATGTTCTGTTTCAAGAGACGATACCAGATCACTTTGCGGCTAAGTCCAACGTAGCAGGTCGTCCGAATATGCCCGAGGCTAACTCGCGATTGAAAGAGCTGGTGAAACTCGGTCGGTTGAGCAATGCTCGCAGGATGTTCGACGATATGCCTCACCGGGACGAGATTTCGTGGACCACGATGATTTCCGGGTATGTTGGTGCCATGAACGCCGGTGAGGCTCTGGGCTTGTTCTTGAATATGTGGGTTGCGCCGGGACTCAAAATGGACCCTTTCATTCTCAGTCTCGCGTTCAAGGCCTGTGGACTCGACGCGAATCTGGATCTTGGCGACTCATTACATGGGTATGCTGTGAAAACGGGACTGGTGAACTCTGTTTTTGTGGGCAGTACCCTTTTGGACATGTATACTAAAACGGGCAGGACCGAGCTCGGTTGTTGGGTCTTCGATGAGATGCCACTGAGAAATGTTGTTTCTTGGACCGCCCTCATCACCGGACTAGTTCGTAGTGGTAATTGTAGGGAGGGCTTGTCGTACTTCTCCAAAATGTGGAGATCGAAGGAGCAATGTGATACATATACATTTGCCATTGCACTGAAGGCATGTGCTGATTTGGGTGCTTTGGACCATGGGAGGGAGATACACACTCACACAGTTAAGAAAGGGTTCGATGAAACCTCATTTGTTGCCAATACCCTTGCGACAATGTATAACAAGTGTGGAAAGTTGGATTATGGATTGCGATTATTTGAAAGGATGCCAACGCGAGATGTGGTTTCTTGGACCACAATAATTACTACATACATTCAGATGGGTCAGGAGGAGTCTGCCATCAGAGCTTTTCTAAAGATGCGAGAATCGGATGCTAGTCCTAATGGATACACATTTGCTGCTATTATATCCGGTTGTGCCAATCTTACCAGAATTGACTGGGGCGAACAATTGCATGCCCATGTTCTATGCATAGGTCTTTTCAATTCTCTGTCAGTGGCAAACTCCGTTATGACTATGTACTCTAAGTGCGGACAGTTGACTTTGGCTTCAACTGTTTTTAATGAAATGAAAATGAGGGATGTGGTTTCATGGAGCACATTGATCGCGGGGTATTCAAATGGAGGATGTGGTGAGGAAGCTTTTGAACTTCTATCACTAATGAGAAGAGAAGGACCAAAGCCAACTGAGTTTGCTCTTGCTAGCATTCTGAGTGTGTGTGGAAATATGGCTATCCTTGATTCAGGAAAGCAGCTGCATGCTCATGTCCTGCTGATTGGTTTAGAACGTACGCCTATGATACAAAGTGCTCTAATTAACATGTATGGCAAATGCGGGGGTGTGAAAGAAGCATCACAAATCTTTGATGTGGCGACAAACAATGATATCGTGTCTTGGACGGCAATGATAAATGGATATGCTGAACATGGATACAGCCATGAAGCAATTGATTTATTCGAGAAGCTGCCTGCAGTGGGCTTGAGACCGGACCCTATCACCTACATTGGTGTTCTCACGGCCTGTAGCCATGCCGGGTTGGTTGATCTTGCATTTCGTTATTTTGATACAATGAGTGTGAAGCACCAGATCATTCCTACAAAGGAACACTATGGCTGCATGATTGATCTCCTTTGTCGTGCTGGCCGCCTAATTGAGGCAGAGAACATTATTAAAACCATGCCATTCAAACGGGATGATGTTGTCTGGTCAACTTTGTTGAGAGCATGCAGAGTCCACGGTGATGTCGACCGTGGAAGGCGCGCTGCTGACCAAATTCTTGAGTTGGATCCACATTGTGCTGGAACTCACATTACGTTGGCTAACATATATTCTGCCCAAGGGAGATGGAGGGAAGCGGCAGATATAAGGAAAATGATGAAGTCTAAGGGAGTGATTAAGGAGCCTGGATGGTCTTGGATCAAGGTGAAAGATCGTGTATCTACTTTTGTAGCTGGCGACAGGACTCATCTAGAGTGTGAAGAAATATACAACACTTTGGATTTCTTGGGTCTGGACAAAATCGATGTCAATGATATGGATATTTTTCTGGATGATGTTGGAGATTGAAGATGCAATGCTTCAACTTTCATTACAGCTGAAGTCAGCTCCATTTATTTTGACTGCCTAGATCTTGTCAAGACACAGATTTGTGGGGAACCCATTGCTCGTCATGAGCAACATTTCACAATGGCGTGAAATATGCTTGTTGTTCTTTGTGAAAGAATCATTTTGGAGACTATCTCAAAGTTCGAAGCAGTATGAGGTCTTCAAAACATCCACTACACAAAAGTCTCCAAAGCATACCACAGAGCTTCTGGTTTTTGGGGGGGGATTGCTTTCTCAAAGGGGAGCCGCTACAGTGTGAGAAGATGATGCTTCTCCCCTTTGTCGCATACTAATTATACTGGAGATCTGTCATATAGTATTCTGGTATCCACATTGGTCATTGGACGGTAAGAGTTTTTGCACATTGACGATTCATAGGTTACTTAATGCTGAGGTTGTGATCTTTGTTCAAGGATGCCTCTCGGTAAACTAAGGTTTAGAAGTTTGAAGCAGAATGATTGTCTTTCAGACTTAAGGGCTAAAAGGAATTTTTTCCCCTCAACTGAGTTGATTCTATAAATGGAATTCACATAAGATCAGCTTTTCTGAGGAAGTTCATGATAATGAGTGATGAGACACTATTTTTGAAGTGACTTTTTTTCCAATTGAGTTGAAGAATAACTTTATGAAGGTTGGCTGTAGAAGTGATGGATATTTCACAATTGAAAGGGAGGTGCTTTTTCTTTCTTTTTGATATTCAGATGTTCTGATCATAGAAGGCTGAAAAGGCATGTTTTGTCTTTTACTAGATCATCGTAAGAGGGTCTGTATTGTTGATTGCTTTCCAGAATGGATCTGTTTCTGCATTATCTTCACCTTTAAACTCTTACGGGACTTATTTGGTATACAACTTGTTGGAAACAAAAAGTTTACAAAAGCTGTGCTGGAACTTGATGGTTTTGGACTATGGTGAAGCACTGTGTCCACATTTGTGGCTGGTGACAGGTCTAATTTACGGAGTGAAAAACTATGCGATGTTCTGAACTTTCTTTGTTTGTAGAAACTCCTCTTGAGGATACGGTTTGGCTCATGTTTGATGTTGAGGACTGAAACGGAGCATCCTTTCACTGTTCCATTTTGATGTTTCCTTCACCAGTCTTGTTAGTTACCAGAGTTGGCAGCAGAAAAGGCACGACAGGAAAAAGCTGATATTGCCCAATATTTGTCTCAAGCAACAGGTATGTGGAGGGTGTATTTTGCATGGTTGCCTTGTTGCTGGAATAATGAATGATTTACTAATTGATGTTTGCTTAAACCACATTGTTCAAATCAAAATAGACATGGGAAGAAGGTGCATTGTGCATGGATAAATAACCTTCATCTCTTAAAGTAAAGACACTTCCCTTTAAAATCTTTAACCACTGTCAAGCTCAACTGCATTTGCTGAATTTAAATACAACCATTCTTTTCTCTTCTCTGCTTTACATTTCTTCACCATTTAGTATTTACAGGTCATCAAGAGGTATTTAAAACAATGAAGCATTTTGCATTGCCTCTTCTCTTAGCTATTTTCTTACGTCAAGCTCGTTTAATTGTCCATATAGAAGCAGGTGACGGTTTTGTAGGAACCAGAGGAATGCATTTGATGCTGAATGGAAGCGCTGCTTATGCCAGTGGATACTTTAATGGTTGATGAACACAACTTCTGACCCTTCAGGCGTATAAAGATTCAGCTGCATTCGTGAAGTTTCAAGCCGTGGCCTCACTGTTGCAAGAACATGGGCTTTCACTGATGATGGTTATTGATTACAGATCTTTACAGCACTATTCAGGTTCCTAAAATGAATAAATATTTTCAGGTAATTCACTGCCAGAATATTTCCTGAGGAAATTTTGGGTGGTGAATCTCTAACAATACTTCTAATCACAAGATCTTGATAATTTCTTCCATGTTCAGAAGGATGGGGGTGAAAAATGAAATACTATAAGAAAATGGGTTAAAGTACACTACAAGTGCCACAATTTGACACGGGTGGACACTTTAGTGTTACAATTTTTAAAAGATACACTAAGTGCTACTTTTTTTGAAAAGTATGACACTTAAGTGCCAACTTCAGCGAGCTTTGCCGGAAATCCGACGTTGCATTATTTTATTAATATTTTTAGCCTATGTGGCTCGCGCTGTGCTGACGTTGCACTTTTTTTTTATAATATTATAATATTTTTCATTTAATATTCTAGTTTTCTTAAATTTTTCTCTTTTTTCTTCAATTTTCCTTTTTTTTTTTCCATTATCTTCTTCCTTTGGCTCGCCAGCAAGAGGAAGGGCTAATGACGGCCGACGAGGTCGACCTCGCCCATGGCCTCGTCGTCACTGGCCCCTCCAATTGCAACTTATGGCCGTCGAAGCACAGGTGAAGGGTGGAGACAGCAGCGGCTTGGCTAGAGTAGCTCGGATCTTTTTTTGGACTTTCGTCAAACACCTGGTGAGCGCACGGATTGGGAAATCCCACAGCTTCCCACAGCTTGATTCTCTTTCTGGACCTCGCCCATGGTTGTCGCCGTCCTCTCCTTGAAGATGAAGCCCACGTCCATAAATCCTTTCACTTCCTTCATTTCCAACTCCAACTCATGGATTTCTGCAGCTTCATGGCTTTGGAGGATTGCTTTCTTGGCCTCTTATCAGTTGATGGCGACGAGGAATGCGAATGTCGTGCTCTATTTGCAATGAGATTAGTCACCCTTGGTAACCCAGCAACGACGAGGTCGGCCTCACGTAGCCATGGCGAGGTTGGCCTCATCGGCCGTCACCAGCCCTCCCTCAGGAGAAGATGGAAAAATAAAAGGGAAATTTGAAAAACAAAAGAAAAAATTAAGAAAATTAAAATGTTCTTAGAAAAAGGTCTACGTGGCTTACATTTTTTTATAAAAGAAATGCCACATCATTTAAAATACTCGTAGGAAAAAGACAAGTCAGCATTTTTTCCGGAAAATCTCGCCGTTGACACTTAAGTGTTTATTTCTTCTCCGATTTTGGCATTTAAGTGTACCATTTAGAAATTGTAGCACTAAAGTGTCCGTCCATGCTAAATTGTGACACTTGTAGTGTACTTTAGCCTAAGAAAAAGAGAAGAACTCCTTTACCTTTTCAAAATAAAAGTTTACTCCATTTCGTTTGAGCTAACTATACAGTGAGAATGGTAAATTAAATAACTCTGCGATTTCAAGAAGTCAGGAAATCTTTTTGTTTGGTGTTTCTAATCAAGGAAGCAGCCTCTCTGAAGAATCTGGGGAAGGGTGCATATCAACGTCTCTCAACTTCCCAAGAACCTATGCACCAGAAATGTCCCCACCCCTCCTCCGGCCAGGGCGTGCCCAGCAGTCTTATGATGGCACAGTTTTTCTTTGTTTCTATTTGCTGATTATTTCGCTATCGAGCACTTGCTCAACGCACACATTCAAGATGCTCAGCACATCCTCAGGAAGCCATCAGTCCTGATTCCCGACCGAGTTCAGTCGATCATGGAGGGGACCCCGGTTTCAGCACGTGCCCAAAAGATCAGCTCTTCAACACAGTACACTGCCAAGTATAGAATAGTCTTCAGCTACAAGCTCACTCTGGCAACTTTCAATTGAACGCCTTGTCTCCACCCGAGCCAACTATGAAATCATCCTGAGCCAGAGCCCCTCAACTGCTAGTTTCATTAGGCAATTCCAGGGTTGCTCATTGGATATGGCGTCGTCTTACCCTTCCATGAAAGGGAAGCGATTGGGAAGGGAAGGGGATGCGACGATGGTCTACAGTTCGAACCCTCATTTCAACAAATCTCGTCAAGGGAATCGGGAAAGTATACCGAACACTCCCTTCTTTTATATGAATCGTCATTCAAACTTGCGAAGCATAGTAAGGTAGAAGGTTGTGTTTGAGAAGGAATCTACATAACGAATCGATGGATGCAATTCGAAACTAAGCGAATCTGAACTATACATGCCATTCTCTAGCTAGTGATCTATTCTGAAGAACACATGATGTGGGAAACACATTCGATTCTCTTTGATTCTTTTCTCTTCTATGAACTGAAAAGTCACTATTATACAAAAAGTTACAGTACACACAGAGGCATCAAATTTCCTTCAAAAGCTCCACCGTGATGCATGGGATGTCAATCTCGCCTTTTAAGCGAAGTGAGCCAGCACCACGTAATCGAATGAAATCTAGGATTTACTAAAGACGCAGATTAAGATTCGATGAGAGTCTCCCATAAATCAAAATCTTCCCCACTGTGCACCTTCACAAACTTTCCCATGTATTCTCTCTACCGTCTTTACAGGCAAGAAAGCAGGCATTCGCGCTATCTCCTTTCGAAAAAGATCACTGCTTCGAATCAGCAAACCACTCTCTCGAAAAGGGTCGTCGGGCTGAAGATCAAGCGTATCGGTTATCATCTCCGTCATTGCTTGAATCAAGGGCAACTTTCCTTCTTCTTTTTTAACCCTTCAGTGTTTAGGATTCCATAGCTGCAATTTTTTCCACCACTAAAGTCTGTTCAACTTTCTTAACCCTTTCTGCCTGAGTGTGGCTTTGCTTTTTCTCCTCTCCTCTCCCCTCCTCCCTCACGCTTTTGAGATAAGTTAATCTATAGGAGGCATGCGAATGCCAAAGTTTTTTGAAAAAATTCACCTGAAAGAGAGAGGGGAATAAAGCAGAAGATGCAGGATTTATGGGGGGATAATGAAGCCCATTGAGACATCTTTTGTGGCTTAGTGGGAACTTGGGAGAGATTTCGTACACCACATGCCCTCGTTTGCAAAGTGGATAAATGGATGGCTCATGACTGTGCTTTGCCTCTCCTCTTTGTAACTAGGATTCTCTTTGGTTCTTCATGTTTATGTTTTTGTTTATGTTTATGTTTATGTTTATGTTTTTGTCCTTTTTGGTATCATGAGGAGGACAAGGATGAGACTTTGAACTCACGCATGAGAGTTAGAACCTCATGAGGCGTCTGCGATCTTGTCGATAAAAGACGCACACGTACATGTCGAGCCGCATCGGTCGTGTGCTGGGTGAGTTTTGGGTTTTCGATCGAGAATTGCAAGGCTAAACTCGTGAATGATGAGGGACGCAAAATTCATAATTCTTGACAATTAACGACGCAAACATTATCGAGAAGTATCATGATGCTCGGCTCTTATGTCGATTGATTTCATATGGTTCGATGGTCGTGATGGTTCATGTAATATTTTCGAAGAATTTCTCACATGTACATGTTCTCCTCATTCGATATTTGTTTGAGTTTTAATTTCACCATATAAGGAGGAAAAAAGAAAGAAAAAGGAAATGAAAATGCAAATGCAAAAAATAAGATAGATAATATCATTAGTCATGTTTGTCTTTTATCTTTTGTTTTTTTGGTCGAACACGTTTGTCATCGAAACGCCTATAAAAGAGCATCACCTTCACTCGCAGAGACAAAAAGGCCAAAAAGCTTCGCCTCCTCTCTCTCTCTCTCTCTCTCTCTCTCTCTCCAGAATCCATGGAGACCGCCGGCTCCGACCGCAAGCCGGAGAAGCAGACGACCGCGCTCTCCAGCTACTTCCGCTTCAATGTGGTCTTGACGGCCTTTCGATTGCTCGAGCTCGGGTTGGCTCTCTTCTTTCTCCTCCGCGTCTCCACTCGCGTCCCGCTCGCCGTGAAGCTCTCCTGTGAGTACTCCTTCCTCCTCCTCGGCTTCGTCGCGCGGCCGCTGTTCGTCTTCGTCCTCTGCAACGCCATCATCGCCGCCCTCCTGGTCAAGCCCGGCCGGTTCTGCGCCCATAGACCGGCCGACGACGGCGTCGTCGAGGAGCTGTACGAGGAGATCGTCAAGATCAGCGAGAATCGGGCCAGGCCCGTGCTCCCTCCGGCTCGCGAAGCGGAGGAGGTCGTGTACGAGGACAAGGAGATCATCAGCGAAGTCAGCACGGCCGCCCGAGCTCGAGGAGGCGGCGTCGTCGATTTCGGGGAAGAGGCCGCGGGGGAGGAGGACGGGGAGTGCCACGGTGGTCTCCGGCCGCCGGAGGCGGAGAAGAGGCCGGGGACGGCGAGATCGGGCGGGGACTCGAGGGAGAGCTCGTGCGCCGACGACGACGACGGAGGCGACGATGACGATGTGAGCAACGAGGAGTTCCAGCGGGCGATCGAGGCCTTCATTGCGAAGCAGCTGAGGTTCCGCCGCGAGGAGAGCTTGGCCATCGTGCTGCAGAGCCACTGATCTCGAGCGCCAAAACCGATTTCAAATTCTGTTGCACAGTGTAGAGAGAGAGAGAGAGGAGAGAGAAAGCTGAGGAAGATTTTCCAGTCAATGCCGTGTACAGTAGTCGAAATCGGGGCTGATGAGTTTTCAGAAATTTGCTCAGTTCCTTCCTTCCTTCCTTCTTCTTCTTCTCCCCCCTCGTCTTCGATTTTTCTTTTTCATTTTTAACTTTTTAGAAGCATCCGATTCTCTCTCTCTTTTCTTCTTCTTCTTCTCCCCTTTTTTAGAAAAAGAAGGCGGTCATTTCGTCGGTCAGAAATAATTCACGAGCCATACAGACATACATATATATATATATTAAATCTCCAGGCCTATTATTATTTGCCTTTTCCATTAAAGGAGCCGGTAATTAAAAGCGAAGTCTTCCTAGATTCATAAGTGATCAGTAATAATCTTTTGGATTCATGATGAAATATTTTATACGACGGCAAATGAATTTCCAAGTCGGCACATCATAAGTTCATTGAAGACGGAGCCGTAAGTACCATGATTTCCATATCACGCTTACCTTTACTTAACTAAGTATCATGACTTTGCCACCGATCGCTTGATTGTTTCTTAAATAACGTTCGTTCGATTGGCATGACTCTTTAAAAGGACATTTGCTGCAAGCGCCTAGATTTTAATGCCAAGTCGGGTTTTCTAGAAGTCGGGTGATCGGTTGAAAAATTTATGATACCACAGTGGATGTTATTAAAGTCACGGCACTCGAGTGATCGATTGAAAAGCAATAGTACCAAAGCGAGCGTTTGTATGAAAGTTATGATACATTATTCTTTTCCCAATAAAACGAGTCGAGTAAGACTGTCCGTCAAAATACGAAATTATTTACGTTTTAATGGTATGAAGAGCTAAGTTTTTTTGTTTTTTTGAATTTATTTCGCCCTAAACCCTCCATAGGTTGTAGCCAATGCAAGCTTCTTTCCTTCAATTAATTCCTAGTGGGTCGTTGTAGATGGAGACCAATTTGTCATTATGCATATGCTACATTGAACAACAATTATGTTGTCAGGCTAACATGTAGCATCTATAGCTTTGTCTTGTCTCTTCACCGTATATATATATATATATTGCTAGAACACTTCACCATGCATATACTCTCATGACAATCCAACCATTTTATAAAACTATACTTCGAAAAATTTGCAAAATCACCTTTTCACAGTAATTACCATATCATTTATCTAAGTCATTCCTATAGCTAGAATTTGCACTTTTCGTTAGGCATTAAAACAAAAATGGGCATTTAGTTTCAACTTCGATTCTAAATTTTTATTATTATCAAATACAATACATTTCTTTTACCTCATTTCATTTAGAAAAAAAATTTAATTATGTGGAAATACCCCTATCTATAGTGACGACATGAGATTAATTAATGTAAATAAGGATTTTTTTTGTTAAGTTCTATCTTATCCTATTTCTATTGTACAAGCCACTGTGTATGCTATGTACTGTTCGCAAGTTGTGAAACTTTGCTCCTTCACTCATGTGTCCTCACTCTCAGCCCTCCGAGAAAGTGGGGAATCAAACTCCGTACCTCTCCCTTCCAAGTGAAAAGGATGGCCATTGGGGCAACCCCCAATTGATTATATGTAAAATAGGGTAGCGCTATTTCTACTCCTATTTTAGCTAAGACACTCATTTTTTCCCGTTAACTTATTAAAAACCCTCATCTCTCTCTTCAATTTATTGTTACTTTTTAAATCATGCTAACTCATAAAATTGCATTTATTTCTATAATGCTCCATTACATCCAACAAGATATCATTTTACCATGCATCTTGTTATCACTATTGTCAACTTTAATTATGGTCTCATATTCTCAATCACAAGAAAGTTCTTTCTATGAAAGCTTATGAACGTACAATGAATTGCCTACTTTTTATCAAATAGTGTAAGCGAAACAATATTTCAAAGTCAAAAATGGAAAAGAAAATTTGATCAAAATATGGAAAAGTTAATTTGTTAGAAGCATGATCAAATGTCTTACATTTTGTATTTACATTATATCGAAATATAAACAAAAGATAGGCACATAAAGGGAACAATAAGGAAACTTCTTGCTGCTGTACTCCTGCTATGAAGAAAATGATTAATATCAAAACTTTAAAAAATCCATAAAATTTTCCTCTAAAATCTTATGCGAGTTTGAAAGTGAAGAAAGTGTAGATAAAATCTTATGCGAGTTATAGCCAAAATGAAAGTGAAAATAACGCCGCTCGTGAAATGTCGTGAGAAATGTTCTTAAAACATGCAGTACAATAGAAGTTTCCTCTAATGGTGTACCCAAGGCAGCCTCATTAACCTGTCCTTGGCTAGGCTTCTTTCCAATGATTAGGACTAAAAACGAGATCTCATTTTTGGGTTAGGGCAAGAATCATGATCTAAAGTCTAAGAAACCACACCTACATCGAAATGATGGGCTAATCTTTTACAATGAGCCCTAGAGAAAACGGTATGAGAAACAACCATGAACTTTTTATAGACATGAGACCACTTTTAATTAATTTATTTTGTCATCTTAATGTGCAACTTTCATCTGTCCTTAGCTGAAAGCAACTCCAACAAAAAGTCACTTTTGCTTTTTCTCCTTCGTTCGAACGCAGCAGATTCTTCATGAAATTTTTTTTTTAATTTTTTATTATAATAATTGAGTGCCGAACTTCTTTAGCATGTTAATGGCACTTTTCTTCGTCTTCTGTCATTAACATTCGGGTGTAATGATTACACCCACCATAGATAATTGCGGGTCAGGCAGATATATTTTATTTAACGAGGGGTTATAATACAAATTTCTCCCCACTTGCTTTTTTGTAAAAAAAACATTTGCAGCTACAAGGAGAAAATATCAACATATTTCATATATTGTAATTAGCTTTCCCCATAAAATAGGTTTTTTTTTCAACAACTGCAAGAAGAAGCTCTTCTACCTTGTCATGTGTTATTGCCAAGTTCTTGGAGGAGATTTCATTAAATTTAGGGGTAATATCATAAGTGGTCTCTATAATATTCCTCGAAATTCAAAATCATTAATGTATAGTTTTTCCTATGAAAAAATCGCCCTTGTACTTTTCCGAAGAGGTACATCGATAATCCTATTGTAAATAATCTATTATCTAGACACCATAATGAAGCCATAAACAAGATGAAATATACCCGTAAATATCAAATGATTGAGAGACAATATGTTGATATTACGGGTTGAATTTGAAAAATGGTTCTACATCGGTTTTTGACCGATTTGATGTCCTAGCAATGTGATATTATGAACCATACTAGTATTTGGTTGAACTGACTGAGTCCGGTCCATTTTTAAAAACATCGGTATGCCCTGAACTGATTTTCTCAAGCCTGGAAACTGGCTCAAAGAATTTCAAAAACTAAAAGTATCTAAAATTAAAAAAATATATAAATAGGAAATTTCAAAAAGAATGTATTATCTAGATACCCTAATAAAGCCATAAACAAGTTGAAATGCATGATTAAACATCAAATGATCGAGAAGCGATATGGTAATAATATGGCTTGAATTTGAATATTTTGGATGAAATCTGGAGATTCCAGAATAGTATTGTCTTAATCATGTTGTAATTGGGTATTGCGCACAGAATCTCAGAACTATTACGTTTTTAAAATGGAAAAACTCAGAATTTTAGGCCAAGGCCCGAACCAGCCTAATCTAGACCGATTTAGTTCAATCCTATCCAATTCTTCAAGAAAACCGGGTCAATTATAGAATTAAAGTTAGTTCCAAACTTCTATCATATTGAGAGTGAAACATGCAGTCAGTTCTAAGAGTTTCGGAATCGAACTGTAAATTAAAAACCAAACCGAAATTTCATGCATTTTTAGTTCGGTTCGGGTTACTTTGTTTCAATAACCGAATCAAAATTTTCAACAAAGACTGAAAGCCCAACTTAAAATTTCTTTTCTTTGTCACCCCTCTCAAAATCGCCCTGAACCCTAATCTTCGTCTCTGTTCTCCGTTCTGAAAATCCAAAAGGAAAAGAGAAAGCCGCTCCCTCTCTTCTCTCGTAGCCATCAAAATCTCCGCTGCTCAAGCACTCCACAATCTCTCGCCTCTTCACCTAAATGCTCAGGCACTCATCAAGATCGCTGCTCCCTCCAAGAAGAGTCCAAGTTGAGCCGACCCGAGCTCCTCGATCAAATCACCCGACTCTTGGTCCTCAATCGCTTCACGTTCTTCGATGACCTCCTCGACTCTATTCTTCACCGTCTCCATTTGAACCCCACTGCTTGTTTGAGGTGTAAGATTTTTTTTTAATATAAACTACATTAATTGATATTGTAATTTATTATTTTATTGGATTGATCTAATAAAGTTAAATATAAATATTCTTAATTAGTCTAACATGAAGTTGATTTGTATGGGCCAAGTAGAGCTCGACCCGTGATAAAAGACTCTTACTGAAAACTCTATAAATAATGCTCAAGTTTCTCCTCTAACTCTAACGCACAAATATTTTCACATAAGAAACAGTTACAAAAAGTAACGAGTGAGAGGTAGACTCATTAAACCAATGATACAAAGGCTAATAAAGGAGAAACACTTGAGGGATTGTCGCTATTCCACATAAAAAAAAACGATAGATTCCAAATCAGGTTCGTAAACTTTTTTAATTCATTAATGTGTTATAGGTACTAGCTATGGAAATTCAGGGGTGTCCTTTTTTTACTGCCGACATGAGATTCTTCGAATTCGCCACCAAGCAACAGGATTGTCGGCCTGATGTGAAGGGTTAACTGCAAGCTCGTTCATATACTGGTCAGAGCTAGAATGTACAAGGAAACCAGAGCTTATGTGAATGAACTAGTCTCTCCGTACATGAACAATTATGTTTTCGTTTTTCTGTGTGGGATGAGCTCGTGAGGTTTTATCCGTTACGGGTTCTCGCATGTTATTTTTATATGACAGTAATGGCATACGCAGAGAAGGGCATGGTAAAGAAGGCGCTCTACGTGTTTGATAAAATGGACAAGTGCAGTCGAGTGCCGAGTTTGAGGTCTTGTAATTCTTTGCTAAGCAGGTTGGTAGAAAGGGTGAGAGTTATTGCAGTTCTCGTGTTTGATCAGATGGTGAGGATGGGGGTTGTGCCCAATATGTTCACTTGTGCAATAATGGTGAATGCAAATTGCAAGAATGGGGGTTGATAAGGCCGTGGAGTTCGTGGAGGAGATGGAAAAATGGTGGTTTTGAAATGAGTATAGTCGCTTACAATAGCTTGATTGATGGGTACGTGAGTTGTGGGGATATAGAAGAAGTTGAAAGGGTGTTGAAGATGATGGCCGACAAGGAAGTATTAAGAAATGTGGATACGTACACGTCTATTGTTAAGATTTATTGCAAGTAATGTAAAGTGGAGAAAGCAGAATAGGTTGTTCGGGCAATGGAGGATGACAAGTCCCTCGTACCAAAAAGCAAGCCAAAAGAAAAAATAAAAATAAAAAAGGAAGAAAACCCAAAAATCCAACTGAATCAAAGTTCATATTTGGTTCGGGCCGCGATTCGGTTTGGTTTAGCTATTCACCCTATCAGTTTGGTTCGGGTTTCCTCAAAACTAGAGCCGAACCGAGTAGTTGACATCCCTGGTTAGTTCTAGTTGATTCCTGAAAACCCGAATCGAGCCCTAGTCAGTTCCAGTTGAGTTCTGAAGCTGATTGAATGGGGTAATTTGTCATTTGTACTTGAACTATATGTATGATTGACTGAACCTTTGTGACACACAGAAGAAGTTTGTATTCTGGGGGAGTTAATCTTCATTCAACTTTCAAGACAAAGAAGGAGAAATGCAATAGGACTGAAGAAAAATAGAGAGTGAGATTTCATGCAGACGCAAATTGGAGCTTCGAGAGATTCCTAATTCCTGATGCAAGAGTACTGAGTAGTGAGTACAGCACAAAAGCAAAAACTAGTTCCTAGATTCTGGGTCTCTTATGCTACCAGACAATTCCTCGATCCGGGTCTATGGACTAAATATGCTTTCGCAGATGCCGAATTCTATTGGAACCACATGATTGACGGCTGCGACGGACCCGATCCGTCGAGGCAAGTATTTGCCCTCAGTACTACACTGCAGTCATGATTTTGTGAGAGCCAAAAGGAAAGTGACAGGCCTAATCTCTTCTCTGGCCGCTTCTTCATCTAAAACTCTTGCATAGTTCTCGAACAGGCCGTCCACAATTCCTTCACCAAAGTGGTTAGAGATCATGGACTCTTGGATGGCCCTGACCGTGGTCGCCACCGCCGTTCCGTAGCTCTCCCCGTCTTTCTCATCCCTCTCGAGTTCGAACGTCTCGAAGCGGTCCAATCGGAACGACCCCTCTCTCTCGATCTCGTGCTCCATTTCGTCCTTGGAAGGTGCATAGAAGTGCACATCGTAGGAATCCAGCTTCTCCTCTTCCACTTCCCCCTGAAATAATCAAGAAACAATTGAACTTGTCGAAACACATGCATTATTCCTGTTCCAAATCACAACCAAGTACATATTTTAATTATAGACATACTCTTTTCCTAAACTTTTAGCTATTAGAAAACGGGCAAAATATACATGTTAGACTAAAACAGACATTGGAAAGAAACACAAAAGCAGTGTTAGGATTCGAACCGATAATTTGTGCTCTGATACCATATTAGACTAAACCATTCTTTTAAAAAAGTTTAAGCCAATACCAAACGGTGAACGATGTATTTATACTGTATTACTTGACATTAAAATAAGAAGAGCTTGAAGATGCCTTAGGAATTCAGGTTACCTTTGCAACTAACATGGAGAGGCTTCTTGAGAGAAGCTCCCAGAAGAAAGAGTTGCCTCTATCAACATGGTGTGGGCCCCTTCTGCCCAGCAAGATCAGCACCATTCTGCCTCCAGAAACCAGCTCTTCACATCTCAACCGGAGGAATGATGTGAAGTCCTCTTGGAACTGCCGCAGGTAAGCCTCGGCTACACAGGGAGGGCTGGACTCAGAGATGTAGATGCTGCCCTTGTTGATTGGTTCTCTGTTCTCATCACAGAGTGCTGGAGGGACCTGAAAAAAAAGACGTGGGAGTTAGGCAGTTTGTGAGGCTAAGTCCATCTAGGATAGGTCAATTTCGACATGCCTCATATTGATCTGATGATAAGATGTTTTTTCATCTTCTGCTGATAGTAAGTTAAGTACATCATGCCTTTATTATCCTAAAAATGTCATTTAGAAGCAATAAAAGATTCAATTTGGGCCTCCAATGTGTCCTTTTTTTTGGGTGGTCCTCTCATCCTTTTCATTGGCATAATTCTTCCACTGACTGGTGCAAAAATGGGACTCAGCTCAATCAAGATGTATACTATAAAATTCAAGATTCTCCTTGAAATGGCATCAAAATGGGTGTTGTGACAAGTGAGGCTCTCACCAGTGACCCAAACAGGGCAAAAAAAAAAGTGATGGAGAGGGTAGAATCTTGTTACCCTTGAGAGCCAGTGCAAACTGTAGGACGAATAGACAAAGTGCAAGCATTTTTTGGGGAAAAGCCTCCCATAAAAGGACCCAGGATGGGCTGCCATGTACAGAGGAGGATGGCAAAGCCCACCCTCTCTCCTTCTTGCCTCCCTGAGCTCTCTGTGGAAATCTGGCAAGGCCTTGAAGATGGAGTTGAAGTCATTGGTGGGGAGGTCATTGAGGTAGACCCTGAACTCTGGGGTTGGACTCGTGACCCTTTGGCTTGTCCCTTCCACTGCCTCAATCACATCCCTGATGATGGACAGTGTGTTGGGTCCGGAGGAACACCCCAAGTCGGCTATTCCAATGCTCTCTGGCATGAGACACAGGTACACTTGTTGCACTGCCTCCATGGTTATGCTCTTCGCCATATCAGATGCCCTCTTCTGTGGAGAGAGAAGGAGACACAGAGAGTTACGGAAGTGAATAAAATCAAATCGCGAGGCATGAAAAGATGTCCTATTTTGAGAGAGCGAGCGAGCGAGAGAGAGAGAGAGAGAGACCTGAAGCGAAGAGTTCTTGGCATAGCTAGTGT
This sequence comes from Metrosideros polymorpha var. glaberrima, assembly GCA_001662345.2. Lineage (NCBI taxonomy): Eukaryota > Viridiplantae > Streptophyta > Magnoliopsida > Myrtales > Myrtaceae > Metrosideros > Metrosideros polymorpha. The sequence continues at coordinate 12,196,035 of BCNH02000009.1, forward strand.
TGCCAACACCTCCTGTCATGTGAAAGACCTTCTCCACATCCATGATCAGGTTGGGCAACAAAACGAAGAAAAAGTCCCCCCTCTTTGATTATCTGAAGAGAGAGCTTGAAGATTATATGGTGTCTTACGGCGCTTGCTCTCTTTACAAGGACAGAGACATTAGTCACAATGGTCCAGCCCTTCCACTTTTTCTAAATATCTTTTTATTTGGTTATCATGGTAGTTCAAGATGCATTTAAGCTCTACTGTCATGATGATTGTCGATGATGCTAATAACTTTGTGGCAGGGGGGAGCCCCCTCTCTCTCTCTCTCTCTCTCTCTCTGATTCTTGAGAATGGACCCTGTAAAATTAATGCTCCATTAGCGGGCAGCTCAAAACACTTTCGTTACCATGAATAATGCACGACTTTGCTTTTGTGGGCTTCTTTTTATCAGTTGTCATTTTGTTTTGAGAAAGTAGGAACTCTGGACAAGTGAAGATCCAGAGAGATTCTAAAAGCTTGGGAGACATGTCGGCTGCCTTCATGGACAAAGTTGTCATCTTTTGCTTTCATTACTGCAGATGCCAGTGAGGATACCCTGTGTCTTCTCTATCACAGGAACACACTTATCTTAAGAGTATCGCAAAGGCGTTCGATTAGAAAAATTCGAGTCAGTAGAGTTTAGGAGGGTCGATTAGATTGTTTCGGCGCGTGGCGTGGAGCTTTCGGGTGCGGGGAACTTGTCGTGGCCGAATTTGTTACATATTCAAATGAGGGGAAGAAACAGAGCAATATAATTCGGAGGGTCTAATCTAAAAGCAGAGCATGAAGCTAGCGCATGCAGAAAACAAGTGCATTGTCGCCCATTATCTTCCTTTTTGACCCAATCGCCAAAACCCCGTGGCGCTTGAACAGTGCCATTCACTACCCGGAAGAAGAGTCTGGTCCAATTGAACTTTGTCCAATCTTCCTCTTTTGACGTGAAGCCATTGGCCGAAAGACGTGGTGGGTGGTGCGTTCAATTAGTTCCGATGCAAATGGTTCCTGTCTTGTACTGAAATAGAACATCTCATCATTGTTCCCACTCAGTTGTTAGGGATGCTATTTTTCCAGTCCATCAAATCGGAGGTTACTTTGGCATGGGAAAAGAATCCAACTCGGATGAGAGCGACTGGCGCCCTGTCGACACACAAAACCAAAAAAAATCACAAAAATCTCAAACTTT
>BCNH02000009.1:12197350-12221436 GCA_001662345.2 Metrosideros polymorpha var. glaberrima
TGAATATTTTATTTAAGAAAAATGTAAAAGACAAAAATGCCCCTAAGTAAGATATTTTTTGGAACAAATGTGTCACGCGGATAGAAGTTTGGGATTTTTGGCGTCACAAAAAGAAGTTTGGTGTAAATTTGTCATATCGCATAAGTTTAGAATAAATGTGTTACAGAGTGTAAAGTTTGAGGTTTTTTTTTATGGCTTTTTTTTATAAAAAAATGGCAAACTTTTGGTTACAATTGACTAGTAACAGACTTAGTTAATAATAATAGAATTTAGTGACAACTGAAGTCATCAATGAAAAAGACAGTCACCAACTTGAAGAGCATCGACATCCTGCCAAGGAAGTCATTAGCAACGTCACTGTCGCAGCAAGCAATCGACACAAAAATGTAACTGCTGGTTAGTTATGTTTATTGTCGCTATTTGAGGATTCCATAACTTCTTGTGAATAAGTGTTATTGTAACTTCTTGTAACCACAAATAGGATTACGAAGTTATCTATTTTGAAGATAGGATCAAGAAGTTAATATTTTCAAATTCAATATCCACATGTAACCATCAATTGTAGGGCCATGATGTACTTTAAAAAAAAAAAACCCTAATCAATAAGAAGTTAGCATTCTTTGTAAATTTATCTTTATCTTTACTTTTTCACAATTTAAATGGCTGGCGGCAATTGCCTCTAGTGTTCGCATCTTTAAACTTCTTGTCATTTACTTTCTTGTCCAAAATTAACCAAGGACCTTCATAACTTTTGTCAATTCACTCATCGATTTAGCAATACTTCGAAAGATATTTTCATTAACATCTTTCGGCTAAATATCTCTTGGGCATGCCTGGTAGGGCGCATATTGTTGATTCGAGGAGACTACAATGGCAAGAACCAGAATTTAACAAGAGTTCAATAATGTCATTGGCAACAATAATCTAATGCCACAACTGGTGACGAAGTTGCTATGCACTCTGACTCCTTCGCCGTTAACCCAGCAGGAAATGAAGGACAATGCAAGGGGTAAAACCTTCCTTGACGTCTCATTGAAGAGTAGTCAAGAGAAGTTGCACCAAATTCTCATATGTTGGCTATCATGAAGAGGTTATCCGAAGAACAGCGATACGTAATGACCAACTACATTGTGAGTCACATGTAAGAGGTAATTAAGCCAATTGTTTTCGATGTTGTGAATGATGTTCTCTCGAGGTCAAGATTGTCCAATCAACCACCACTATTCAATCCAATGGAAGCAAATTATGTTCCTAATCCCTCTCCATTTATTAATGCTAATAGTGTTGGTCAAAACAATCAAATTGGTGACAATAGTTTAGCAAATCAAATTGGTCGACAGGGCTGATCAATTGCAAAATGTTGAAAATGTAAGGCCAATGGCTCCATTGATACCACCCAATGTAAATGTTCTCGTTAGGCATAACATGTCGATTAACGTTGATAATCCGGCAAGACCAACATCACTGCTTAATGGGCAAAATGGCCAACCAAATCCATAAAACAATTTGTGGAAGAAGTTCGATAACGATTAGGATTAGACATGGGTTTTATCATCCCTATTTATCCGAATGGATCGATTATCAACCTTTTTCAAGAGATTTTAAAATGCTTGACTTTGTCAATTTTTATTGGTGAACATGGACAATCGATCAATCAACTACATTGTTCAATTTCTAGCATACTATGGGGAAGTAGGGACAATGAGTTTTTAAAACTTAGGTTATTCGTTTGTCTTTGTCAAAAATTGCTTTTACCTAGCACACTAATTTACAACATAATTTGGTGTGTAATTGGGTGGAGATGGAAAGAAAGTTTCATTCTCAATTTTACAGAATGATACCTTAAGTATTGATTGCTGATTTGGTGAGGCCCTAGCAATATAATAATGAGTCGGTCAATCAATTTGTTGCTCGATTTAATAATGTTGGTAATAAATGCCTTGCTCCACTTCTAGAAAAAAGATTTCATGAGTTTGGCTTTCAATTGATTGAAATTCGATTTGAGAGAAAAATTTAAAGGTCAAGACTTTGTCGATTTATTTCAATTGGCACCGAGAGTGTCTAACTATGAGTAAGTTCTTAAAAACAGAGATAAAGGGCCACCCAAAATTTTTGCACAAAACATGGTTTTAATGGAAATTTATGAGTCAAAATATGAATATAACCTGAATAAAAACATTGAAATAAATGTGGTAGAAATGATATTCAATAAGTCTTACATTTATCGAACCTTAAAACCCGCCAGAATAAAAGAAAATAGAATGGCTAGAACTTGAATGTCTTCAAGTTTACTTGTTCGACATTAAGATGAAATTTTCAATTTACTGTTAAAAGATGGCATAATAAAATTAACGTAATGCCAAATTATCTTGAGCAAAGAAGACTTAGTAAGTAAAAAATATTGCAAGTGGCGCTATTCATGGAGCCATAACACGACTAATTATATTGTTTTAAAGAAAACAATTCAAGAGGCAATTCAGTAGGGAAAAATTAAATTTACTAATGATAAAAGGGCATATGATGACCCTTGATTATGTAATTTAAAAGAATCGGATGATCGATTAATCATTTAATTCTTTTTAAAGGTGGCATATGTTGACCCAAAAAAATGACCAACTTTTAGTATTAACAACAAGTGACAAATTTAGTCAATAATAGCAGAGTTTGGTGAACAATAGAAATCATCAATCCAAAAGATAGTCGACAACTTGAAGAGCATTGACAACTTACTAAGGAAGTCATCGATCGACGGGCAATCAACATAAAAACTTGGTAGTTTTGTTTGTTGCCACTATTTTAGGATTTTGTTAATTCCTACGGAGAAGTGTTGTTGTAACTTCTTGTAACCGTAAATAGGATTATGAAGTTATTTGTTATGAAGATAGGATTAATAAATTATCTTTTCAAATTCAATAACCACTTGTAACGATTGAGTTGATCACAAAAATCAAGATTTTTTTTGCAGATTCATTTTTATCTTTACTTTACCACAATGAAAATGGCTGGCCATGGATGCCTCCAATTTTTATATCCTTAAAATTTCTGGTTATTAACTTTCCTGTCTAAAATCAACAAACGACCCTTCATATCCTTTGCTGATTCACTTATTGATTTATCAATAATTTGAAAGATATTTCATCGACACCTTTTGTTGAAACACTCACGTAATTATCATCCTTGAATCATTAGAGGAACTCTACGGCCAACCGCAAAATGTTTGGCTCGCGGATCTGGCGAGTATGTTGTCGCATCCAACGGATTACTATGTATCAAAGTCGCACAATGACCTTCTAAGAACTACTTCGGAGATGGGTCCATCCCTCATCACCTATTATGTCTCAATGAATCAAAGAAATTGATTTATAATGTCATGAAAATGAGTAGTCAAATAATTGAAACATTTTCAGATACTCGCGTAAAAAGACTGTTACATCGTGCAGGCTTCAAAGGTCCTCTCGAGATGCTACCAATGCAATAAAAGTTACATAGTGTCTTGTTAACAATACGCACTTGGTCGCGATTTTTATACAAGATATCATCCACACAAATACTTAAAGAAGTTTTCGATGAATGGCTATGGACCATTTATTTGTTGTCCAATGGTCAATAATACCCCCTTGAACAGGTCCTCTATTAGATGTATGGATGATCGACTCCAGGGTGGATAAGTTTCAGACCTGGAACACGAAACTTGCCATGTTATTAGTGGTTACATGACTCGTTTTAGCCTTATGTTTTTAATTTTAGCCGGGTCATCGCCACATATGAGAGAGAAAATATTAAAAAAAATCACGTCAGTATTTTTCGTTAGTCTAAATTGACAGAGTTAATGAAAGGACTTGATCGTATCAATTTGACAAGTTTTAAGATCTGATTATAGTTTTTGTAAATTTTAGGACTTCATTGTACATTCGTGATAAGTTCAGGATTTTCGATATACTTATTTCTATTGGATAATACAAAACTGCTTTTCAAAAAAGTTTCCCACCTCAGCCCCCTCTCGAACCAGATTGCTCATGGGTGGGATCCATTCTCCCACCGAGATAGAAAGATTGTACAGATCCATCATCTCACCGCTTGCACCATCCATACTTTTCCCCCAAAAGATCCAATGTTGCTCGACACGTATAGGCCGAGGGATGACTGACGTTCTGACCATTTTGTTAGGGGATTTTCCTTTTATGTGTTGAGGCCTGAGGTGCGTGGGGGGGCCAGTTTGGGAGATGCATGAAGTGGCCATTTTTGTTTAACATGCATGATCGAGTGTGGAACCTTTGGTCCCCTAAGTTTGGACCTTGTTAGTGTCGTTCAGTGGACTTTGAAAAGACTATCCATCGTAGCTAATACCTATGTGAGCATGCTTGTCAAGAAAGAGGGTGGGATGTAGGAAGATAGAGTTTCACTTCCTAGGTGAGCGATTTGACACCTACCCGGTTCGACTTCAAGCCGGTAAAGTTGTCCATTTCTCCATATCCTAGATCTTTCTATTAAATTAGATCGTGAATGATAGGGTAAATTCAACGAGGGAAAACTGTCCAAAAAGTTCTAAACCTATTGTACTTTTATTAATTCAGTTCTAAACCTTTTAATTTTATCAGTTGAGTCGTAAATCTTTTCTTATTGTGCCAATTAAGTCACTCCAATCAATTTTGGCCGAATTTCGTTGATGTGGACATCAGCCGTCCTACGTGACGCAATCAACATTAATGTAGACAGTTTTTAATAATATTTTTTCAATTTTTTCAATTTCCCTTTTCTTTTCTTCTTTTCTTCTTCTAGCTAGTCGCCGGGTCTCGATGACGACCGACAACTAGCCAGAGACCAATGCTCACGAGCCTCGACCTTGTTGTCATTGGGCGAGGTCAATCTCGCCAGGGTTGAGCATCTGCGGTTGCCGAGGCCTAGGGATCGGCTGGAGGAAGAAGAGAAAGAAAAGAAAAGGAAAATAAATAAAAAATAAAAAAATATTATTAAAAATTATCTACATCAGTGTCGACCATGTCATGTTGCACCACGTAGGACGACCGATATCCACGTCAGTGAAATCCGATCAAAATTGATTGGATTGACTCAATTGGCACATCATAAAAATGTTTAGGACTCAATTGACAAAATTAAAAGGTTTATGACTGAATTGATAAAAGTGCAATAAGTTTATGATTTTTTGAACAATTTTATCGATTCGACGGTGATTTTAGTCAGCCTCTTAGTCGATTCGAGTCAAGGTAGAAACAGTATTACATGTATGCACTTTAGTAGCATCCCCGCATTTGTTATGCACGATAGGGTCGGAGAGGGATAGGCAGCGGTTGTTGCTTCCTTTGCGACGAGCACAAGGGCTAAGAACTATTATTTTGAAGGATTATGGAGACAGGTCTAATTGTCACATTCTTCTTTAATAAAAATACTAAGATGGCACGTCACTGTCGTAATAATCGTAGGAATTACTGGTTAAAGATAAATTATGATTGTATTTCTTATTATATGAATAAGTGGTGCACTAAAATCTCTCATTATCAATGAGAACTTATATTAAGTTTTTTGAATATTTTATATCGCTCCAACTGATTTATGTCTTGACAAAAAAAAGGTGCTCTTCTTTTTCAGTGACAAAAGAGGGCTCAAAGCCTTAAAACAGTTTATGCTGCTCCAGCTTACTCTCACTGGAGGGTGATATAGAGCATCAATAAAATCAACTATTTGAAATGCATTGTAAGTTCGCAAAATATCTCTCATTCGTTGTTGGTTAAAGGCAATCAACTTTGATGACTCGATCCAAAGAAGAGTAATGACACGATCCTTGTGTTAAGTTATGTCTGGATTCTTGTGTTAAACTATGTCTAGAGCTCAAGCCCGAATACGAACCTCCGATCGAATTGGAGGGTCTTATTCCGGATTTGCGGCGTGCACGAGAAGAAGTTTGAATCCACCCGAATCCTCGACCATCTCTGTCGGGAAAGGACATCGCAACACTCTCGTCGGGTCCGAATGTGACCACTTGTTTGGACATCGACTCGCCGTTTACCGCGTTCCTAAGATGCCTGTTTATAGACCCTTTTCAGCAGCACTGCTCCGGAGATTTTTCATTCGATCCTCCATCAGTGTGACTTGTATCTTATTTTATACAATCATGGTCACTCATTACGTAGACGAGGAGAGAGAGGTTACTGTGAATATCAAATGTTGCTTGTCGATATATAAATATAGGGAAAATGACACAAATAGTCCATGAACTTTAGTTCAATATGCAATGTGGTCCATAAACTTTCAATTTGACACTAGTTCCTAGATTATATAAAAATATTCAATGTGGTCATTCCATTAATTTAAGTTCAGGGATAACATTTAACATTTTCATATAGTCCAGGGATTAGTTTGAACATGTACAAAAAGTTCATCGACCATTTGTATCAAATTAAAAGTTCATGGACCATATTGAACATTAAGCTAAAGTTCATGGACCATTTGAGTCAAATTGAAAGTTCAGGGACCACATTACACATTGAGCTAAAGTTCATGGACCGTTTGTGTCATTATCCCATAAATATCTTCTACTTTATATGATGAGGTCCTAAATAAAGTTGATTTTTTTTTCTCCAAGATGTAATAGGAGAAAAAATGAGGGTGGGAATGGAACTAATGATGCTGGTTGAGTGTTGAGTGGACTTTGGAGATTTTGCAATGTCCACTGAAGGTTTAAAAAAGGAGGGGCGCCACACAAGGCAACGTATAAACAAGTATTTTGTACAGGGGAGAAGGCAGAACCGTTGAAGAGTTTTCTTCTATTTTTTTTTTTTATTAAAGAATAAAAATACATGACTGAACTTGACCAGTTGTGCACATCACTTGAGTTGTGCTTGTAATCTGATTAAAGGCTCTCCCTTTGGAACCCCTTCGATTTCCATGTTAAACAACTTTGGTGGGAAAATTGGTAAAAATTGAAAAGTTTAGGACCAAACTGACATATATATAATAGATTTATGACTAATTAGGTAATTTTTCCCAAGTGTAGACAAGGACGATTCTGTAGTGTAGTTAAAAAAAATATTTTTCTTTTTCGTGAAGATATAATTCTAAAAGAGTAAGTAAGTTCTCGACATCTTTTAGAATTTATAAACTCTTTGCTAATTTGCAAACTATCAAAAACTATTGGTAATTTCATGACCAGATTGGTATGTTATCAACAAGTTACTTGGAAAAAGTTAATACATACTTCTTCCAACACTTTACCAACACTTGTAAAGATGTACCAATATGGAATATAATTTCGTATTTTTGGACTTGAATGATAAAATTCTTCATGTAAACAACTTTTCTAAGAGGGTGTTAATGTGGCTTTTAGATTTTCTTTAAGCATGAAAATTTAAAAAGGAAACTTTCTGACAATATTGAACATCTCAAAATTGGAAAACAATAATTTCAACTATAATATTTCAAACCACCTCAAAATTTACAATTATTTGACGAAAATCCACATGAGGTGTTTTGGTTTGGCCAAAAGGCCAACAACCAAACGAGATGGCATTTTATGCCATTTATATTATGATATGGCAGTGGTACGTGAAGAAGAAATCCGACTAAAGAAAGAATATTAAATTTGCGTACATAAAATCAGTTGAGATGATATCGAGCGGACTTTGTGTTGATCTATTATATGCATAAAATATTTTCTCTGGCCACATAGAGGGAATGATTGCAGCAACTTATTGAGCAAGCTGAAAATCCATATGCAATTAAGGCTCTATTTGTTTCGCGAAAAACATTTTCCTCATTTTCCAGCATTTGAATTGCTTAGGAAAATGAGTCTACGGAAAATGTTTTCCCACCCAACGAAAAAAGTTTTCCTACCGAAACTTAATTTCAAGAAAATGATTTTCTCTTTAAAAATCGCAAATCATTTTTTGGGTCTTCGACACCCGTGCCCGGGCCCATTGAGGCCAAGCCCCATATCCTAGCGCCCATCTTAGGTTGCTGACTTTCAAGCCAGGGCTTGGGACTCTCGAAATTTTTTTGAAAAAAAATCAATTTTTTAAATATTTTTTACTTTCTTTCTTCCTTCGCCGGTCATCGGGCATCAGTGATGGCCGGCAACCAGCCATAGGCGTAGGCCGTCGAGGCCAGATCTTGGTGAGGTCGAGCTCGCTGGCCTCGGGCGAGGCTCCACCTCGCCAAATCCGGCGAGGTCAAGCTTGCTCGAGGCCAATGAGGTTGGTCCTTGCCTGGGGCCTGTCGTTGGCCGTCGCCAAGGTCTAGCGATCAATGGAGGTAGAAGGAAAAAGAAAGAAAAAGAAAAAGAATAAAAAATCCATTTTTTTAGAAAATTGCAAAAAATTGTTCACGTTAGCGCGGTTGTGCCATATCGGATGGTTGGCGTCCACGTCATCAATTTTTAACCAAATGAGATTTTCCTTAAGAAATGACGGAAAATATTTTCCAGTTTATTTTCAGGTCTCAACCAAACATCGAAACATATTGTCAAGACTTCTGGAAAATATTTTCGAACAATGTCATATTTTTCGTGAAACAAACGGAGCCTAAATCTTAGAGTTTCTTCATGGAGGAATACAAGGGATCTTTTCAGGTGCTTTGGTGACCATTTGATTATCTCATAATTGGGTGATGGTTGACTTGAATGTCCCAATCAGATTCTTCTCGTTGGCATTCGAACTTATACATAGCCAGCCATCATGATAACTAATTTAGGTGTGCTTTTGCCCTTATAAATTTGAAATGAGAGAGACAAAAACCATGTAAATTCCCTGATAACTGAAAATGTTGACATTCATTCCCTATTTGCTAGGGTTGGTGCAACTTCCATATCTTTATGGGGGTCGTTAGAAACTTACAATATAACTTGACACCAACTCCATTTAAAGAATTATTTCTACCCTAATTAGCATACGAAATCGCATGCGGTCCGGAACCATCGATCATCTGCGATCATGATCATGACTAATGAGCGATCAATGCATACATGATCAACGACCGCAAGTCACATGAGAATCTGTACACGGGGTCTTTGCGAACTCTTTGTTATTAAGCAGTACTTAACTCCAATTGAACAGGTGGTGAGTTCGTAATGGTGGTTGACCAGGTTGCCAATCGACCCAAGCACATAAATCCAACTTCACAACATTGGGGAAGATGTCGACATGGCGACCGGGGGGGGTGGTGCGTCGGCGGCTTTCATTGACATAAGATTTGCCACAATATGATTATAAAAAGACTGCATTCTATGACTATATGACAAAGGAGTTGAACCACTCTGAATTTTAGATCCTCAAACCCTAATGCCGGTCCTCAGATTCTCTTTAAAATCATCCCCAGCTGATGCCTAAGTTGAGAGCTCAAAGATTGAAATCAAAGAGAGAGAGAGAGAGAGAGAGAGAGAGAGAGGGAGAGAGTATTGTATCAATTCCTAATTATGGTGAAGAAGACGGTCTTGAAGGTTAGTATCCCATGCGAGAAGTGCAAGAAGAAGCTCCTCAAAGCAGTCTCTGCATTACAAGGTAAGTTACAATCTCCCCATCTAGTACATCTTCTTGCCCTAATTTTTTTTTGCCCTTTTTTCTGCCTATTTTACACGCGTTAGAGTCGAGAAAATGCTCGCTTTCCCTGTTAATTTTCGCGGCCCGTCTCCACATTGTTATATGGTGCTATGCTCCTGAGGCTGAAACGTGAAGGAACTGAATCTCTGAGTCTCTTATTGCTGTTTCATTTGGCAAATTTTGGTCTAGATGATGATTGATGGTCAAACCGAATGCTGATTTGTGAGCGCAGGGGTAGATAAAATCGAAGTGGACTCTTCCAAGGGAACGTTGACGGTGACGGGCGACGTGGACCCTTACGATGTCATACTCCGGGCGAGAAAAGCCGGCAAATACGCCGAGGTCGTGAGCATTGGGCCTCCTCCTCCGCCGCCTAAGCAAGATGGGCAGAAGAAGCCAGAAGAGAAGAAGAAGCCCGAGGCGAAGGCGGCCCAGATCCACTCGCCCTACGATTGCCCGGCCTGCTGGCAAATGGCAGTCGTCCACGTGCCGAGATGGGAAGAAGAGCCCAGGCCGTCCTGCTCCATCATGTGACATCCCATCTGCGTTAGGCAATCTGTCAAGATCTATGATTTGGTAGATGTGAGATGGGAGTCATTTAGCCACATTATTCTTAGCAACATGCGCTTTTCTTCTTTGTGATTATACAATTGGAATCTAATCGAGTTTAGTTTCAGATGACCCTCATGTCTTATTTCAAAAAGGAATAGATCGTAAAATAATGAAGTAAAGAATTAGGGTGTTGCAGCTCAGCTATGCTCCAGCTCCTAAGTCGGATAATATAAAGATGAATATGAGGTAGCGGTATATGAGATGAAATTCGTACTTCACGTCCAGTCTCGATTACATCTATTGACCCGACCAATATGAGATAGTCACATAAGATCGAGCTGGTCGTGTTGTGTCATCGTGTCAGATTTAGGTTTCTACTCGCCTGGGAGAGCTTGAGTAATGAATCTGCTCATTCACTAGGCATTTATATGTACCATTCTTTTTCCATGGACAAAAAAACAAGAGTGGTTTTTCAATTTCCTCTTGAACACGTGTTTGACAAGTGAAAATCAGCAAACATTTAGGAATATTTGACCATGCACCGCTAGTGTAAAGAAAATTTTACACAAAGAATTCCATCTGCCTTTGATTCGAGGATTATAACTACTCACTTTCTCAAATCAATGGCATGTAAAGCTACTTGTGTACAATTCTTATTCACACCATCATGGTAATTTATAATTCTTATTCACAAAAAAAGTTTATAGTAAAATTGGAACTGTACTTAAAGTTAGAGGTTTTTTATTGGAAAGAAAAAGTCTAAGGTTGAATTGAGATTGAAGTTAAAGTTGGGGTTTTTTTAGAGAGCATTAAGCCGTTATCTGCCAAACTTTTTTTTTGGAAGTGAGGGACACCAATTTTGTCCCAAATGGGAGAAAAAAAATCAAAAGAAAAGAAAAGAAAAGAAAAGGTAAGAAATAATCTTAAATCAAGAAGAGTCCCAACATTTGACCTTATCTTTGTTGTTTGAGTTGAACATGGTAAATTTGAAATTAAAGAAAAATATAAAAAACAATGGGAAAATTTAAATTAAAGGGCATGAAGTACTCTCATTTTCTTAATTAAGGGCTTGAAATTGACCTTATTTCAAATAATAACCTAAAGTGTCATCATTTTCTCAAACAATAATCTGATTCAATGACATTTTCGTCCTTTTGCTTTTTTTTTTTACTTTTTACTTTTTCTGTTTTCTTTCTTTCTTACTAAAAAAAATGTAAAATTTTAAAAAAGAAGATGAAGATGTAGGTGAGGGATGATTTGGGCGAAGGCCCCAGGCCGACCATTCCCCCACAGTCGCTAGCCCTTCTCGGCGATAGTGGAGTGGCCATAGCGGCGGCGAGGGCTGCGGCCCTTGCCTGCATCTTCTTCTTCTTTTTTAAAATTTTTTATTAAAAAGTAAAAACTCAAAAATGTCATTAAGGTCAGATCATTGTTTGAAGAAATGAGAGTTATTTGAAATAAAATCAACTTTAAATCTTTAATTGAGAAGATGAAGTTAGTTTGAAATTTTCTAAAAAAGAATCTTTTTAAATCAAGGGTGAACAATGAACTTTTTTGCCATAATTTAACGTTATCTGCCATCATTTGGCGAAGTGTGAAGATCGATCGTGCCCTTTTTATATCCTACCGATATTTAATTCTCATTCTCGGCTTCCATCCAGCTCCGGCTCTCTAGGATTCGCTTCCCCATCTCTTCAAGCCTTCCGCTTCTGCAACGCAGTCAACCGCCCGCCCATCGCCGACGACTGCTTCCTTCTCCACATCTCTCCTGGCTCCGCTGGTCAAGCTCAAGCTCAAGCTCGCTCCGGTCGCCAGCTCCGGCGGAGAAGGAAATGGCGGCTCCACAGCAAGCTCGGCGAGTCTTCTGCATCGGGACGGCCGACACGAAGCTCGACGAGCTCCGCTTCCTCGCCTACTCCGTCGGATCGCACGTCGCCGCCTTCGCCGCCGACTCTCGCTTTACGGTACGCTCGCTTGCCTCCGTTTCGTTGATCACGGCTTCCTGCGTGAGTTCAAAACGGCATTCGCATTGTTTAGAGAGCTGAGGTTGAGCTTTTGCTTCGGACGAGCGTGACTCGATCCAGCGAAACTTTGATATCTTCCTTTGAGACAGTGCTTTCGCATTCCGTTGTGAATAGCCTTCTGAGTTTGATTCTGGCTTTTGAGTATTGCGATCGTGTGAGACGACAGGTGGAAGTAGCTGTTGTCGATGTATCGGCCGGTCAGGATGAGATTCAAAGTGTTGAAGGCCTAATGTTTACCTCTCGAAAGGAACTGCTCTCTCAGTACTTCGAATTCAATAACCAAAAGCCGCAAAAACTTCCGGACGACAGAGGCGAGGCGGTCTCGTTAATGAGCAAAGCGCTGGAGATTTACCTGAAAAGAGCTAGCGAGGATCAGATTCTAGCTGGAGCTATTGGACTTGGAGGAAGCGGAGGCACCTCTCTGATATCATCTGCATTTAGAGCTCTTCCACTGGGTTTGCCCAAGGTAATTGTGTCGACCGTGGCTAGTGGACAAACGGAGCCTTATATTGGATATACAGATTTGGTGCTATTTCCTTCTGTAGTGGATGTGTGTGGGATTAATAGTGTGAGTAGGGTGGTGTTTTCCAATGCTGCGGCTGCTTTTGCCGGAATGGTGATCGGGAGGATTAATACGTGCAGGGAGAAAAATAAGGCGGATGCAAAGTCAACTGTGGGTATTACTATGTTTGGGGTTACGACTCCATGCGTGAATGCTGTGATAGAGAGGTTAAGTAAGAATGGTTATGAGACTTTGGTTTTCCATGCCACAGGCGTTGGAGGCAGGGCCATGGAGTCTTTGGTTAGAGAAGGATTCGTACAGGTATGTTCTGATTGCAACTTTCCTGCATTTAGTCTTTGAATGTTATTAATTTAACTAGTTATTATATCCTGTGTTTAATCGAAGAAACAACAGGACACATAGTTATGCTAAGGGGAGAAAAGACTATTGGTTCTAATGAGTATGTTTGTATGAACTAGATCTTATTTTTAGCTCCACTTTTTGTGTTATTCAGGGTGTTTTGGACATCACGACAACTGAGGTTGCTGATCATATTGTCGGAGGTGTTATGGCTTGTGACAGTTCCCGTTTTGATGCTATTATTGAAAAGAAGGTCCCTCTAGTCCTCAGTGTGGGTGCCCTAGACATGGTGAATTTTGGAGCTAGAGATGCCATACCTTCTAGTTTTCAGCAAAGAAAGATCCATGAACATAACAAACAGGTGATGAGACTTGAATCTTTTTTCCCCTTAATTAGTATCTGGCATCATGTCATTCTGCTCATCGTTTTTTTTTCTTTTCTTTTTTATGCCTTAGTTTGTACTTGATTTTTCAACACAATGTTATATGATTATTCTATGAGGGAGATGGACCTTTCTGTTCATTCAAATCACAATGGACAAGATGAAGTGCCTGTACCTATTATCGGAGCAGAGTGCAAGATCTCATAAAAGAATGAAATTTGGCAGGTTTCACTTATGCGAACTACAGTTGAGGAGAACAAGAAATTCGCTGACTTCATAGCGAACAAATTGAACAAGTCATCATCAAAAGTTTGCGTTTGTCTTCCAGAGAAGGGTGTTTCTGCTTTGGATGCACCAGGAAAGCCATTTCATGATCCTGATGCTACTGCTGCTCTTGTAAACGAACTACAGAAACTTATTAACACAAACAATGACAGAAAGGTATTTGTTTACTTACCAAATATCATCAATTGAAATGTGACGCAGTCCTATTTGCTCTCCTACTCCAAAGACACAGTGTATCTATAATCGAATTGACTTTATAGTACCGCATTGTTATTTAATACAGATCAAAGTGTATCCTTACCATATCAATGACGTGGAGTTTGCAAATGCAATTGTTGACTCCTTTTTGGAGATTGATAATAAGAATGGGAAAGAATTCAGTCCTCAAACTTCTGTAGCTGTATCTATTGAAGATTCCAATGTGGGAGCAGTACTGACGATGGGTTATTTAAGCTTCAAGGCTACTGTTTACTCTCCAAGTGATTTCCCAGATGCACATCCAGGTGATAATTTGAATCTCTTTACTGTTTTGTCAGATGAGAAGCGCGATTAGATTAACCTTAAAGTGTTGCTGGAAGTTGTTTTTGGGTGTATTAAATTTTATGCTAACTGGTCGATCTAGTGAGTAGTGACTGGCGAGAAGTGCAAAACTTGTCAGGTGCATTTACCATTTGTTCCATGAATACGTAAGGATGTGCAGCTACAGACGAAATAACTTTTGTGAACAACACTAACAACTTCAAGAAATCTAAAGAAGTTTGACAGGGATTGTTAAACCAGTTTGACATTGCAAATTGTTTCAGATGTTCAGTAAGTTTGAGTCAACAGCACATCTTGAAAAAAGATAGCATACAACAGAAAGAATGCGTGCTTGAGGTTTGTGACAGCCTTTATTGTAGTGTTCCAGATTTCAATTGTGGGTTTGGTTGCTGTAGCTTATTTATCAATACTTCACGTTCGTTTGAATTGATGGAACAGTGGAGGCAGAGTTTCACATTTCTTCCAAATAGTCATGTAGGCATGTAAAATATGGTGATTCTATATGTTATTTGGCCAACAATTAATACCATAGTTATCCACATCCTTTTTGGTCTTTTATTTCTGTTGTTCTAGTTTATTTATTACGGCTGCAAGGCAACTATGTATAACTGAGCATCGCTCATCTTTTTCCTGCTTTCCCTACAAGACTAAGAACTGCATGCGGTCCTAATCTCAAAGGCGGATGTGTGATCTCTAACTGTTTAAGTAGGTTTTATGTTGTTCAATGGCACTGGTACTTATGTAAGCAATTGATTGCAGAAACTTTGAAAAGAACACAAGCTATATTGCACCAGCTGCAAGATCAAATAAATAGAGGGATTCCAATAATAGGGGCTGGTGCAGGGACAGGCATCTCCGCAAAATTCGAAGAAGTAGGTGGTGTTGATCTAATAGTTTTGTACAACTCTGGACGCTTTCGCATGGCAGGAAGAGGTTCTTTGGCAGGGTTGTTGCCTTACGCTGATGCCAATGCAGTCGTGCTAGATATGGCTAATGAAGTGTTGCCTGTAAGTCTTCTTTCCACTGCCATTAATCAAATAGAATCATTTGGATTCTCAAATTCGTAATGAGCATACTTTAGTACCATGTAAGTTTTTCACTTTTCTATTATTGCCTTAAAAAATTGCACTAACCTTGAAGACATTTTCAAAGGCAAAATTTAAAAAATTAAATTGGAGAATGCAATTAAGATATGGCATTCGGTGTATTCTTTTACTGTAACCTTTCTTGTATTCACATTGCTAAACACAAAAGGATAGGAGACGAATGTGGTACCAAAGAGCGGATAATTCCATTTTCTTCACCCTATCTTGCAAAAGAATGGAGAAATTGATGAAGATCTCACTGGAAAACAAAATCATGTTGAATGAAGTAGATTAGCACATCTATTGTCTTGTGCGATCATAGAATGCCTTCTGTAAGATGGCAATGGGATGAGGATGCATGGCGCATGAGGTTGGATGGTTAAGTATAAATATACATACAAAATGAGCAGGGGAGATGAAAATTTTATGTTGTGTATGGCCACCCAGGGAAGATAGGATGCAAGATGAGTGTCTAGTTGGTGGATTTACAATGGAGAACAAGATGAGAGAAACTGTTTGAGGTGGTTTGTATATGTGTAACAATAGCCATTGGATGTTATGGTGAGAATATGTGACTCTCTCACCGAGATGCACATGAAAAGGAATGGGAAGATCTTAAAAAAATGTGAAAAGAGATTATGACGAAAATGTGACTCTCTAGTATCTGTATCTTTCTATAAACTCAATGTGAAGTGGAGTTCAACAGCGTAAGAGGATCTACCAAGTCGACCACATTTTGGGATAATCTTGGTGGTTGTTGTTGTTCCTCCTATTCACAACTTGTCTAATATCTTGTCTAAGCCACTGAGCAAGAAAGGGGGAATGCAGATATATTAAGGTGTTAGAGAACCTTGGCTGCACTGGTAGGCAAAGTGGAAAAGATGGACTCTTTGCATCTCACTATGGATATTTTCTTTCGGTTACAGGGATATTTGAAAAGATTGAGATGGATGAGTGGAATCTGTCAAGGTGGATTGGTTAGGATAAAACCTTCACATGCTCACAGAGTTCCTTGTGAAGCCACAACCTAGGACGGTGCTAGATTTGACTGACATAGTTGGAGAATTTTCAAAATTTTGCTTATTTGATATCTATCCATGCCTGTGCTATCTGAAAATATCCATTTTATCCCCTGTTACATCTATTCATATCAGAAAAGCATGTTCCTCCATGGTTATATTAGCTTTTCTTCCACATGATATGCTTGAATGAATAAATGGATGCTTCACCTTTAAATTTAGTTTTTTCATTACCTTCTTGAAATAGTTCTCATCATATATAGAGTATATACTTAGGTAGGTTGTGAAGGCAGTACCTGTTCTTGCTGGAGTATGTGGAACTGACCCTTTTCGTCGGATGGATTACTTCCTAAGGCAAGTGGAGTCCATCGGATTTTTCGGGGTGCAAAATTTTCCCACAGTGGGGCTTTTTGATGGCAATTTCAGACAGAATCTGGAAGAAACAGGAATGGGATACGGGTAGGTTTTCCTAGATAACATCTCTTAGTACTCCAACTTGATCCCTTATGGCTTTATGAGTAGCTTCTCTCTTTGCTCTTTGTAGCTTGGAAGTTGAGATGATAGCAAAAGCTCACAAGATGGGTCTATTAACAACTCCTTATGCTTTCAACGAAGATGAAGCTGCAGAAATGGCAAAAGCTGGTGCTGATATTATAGTGGCTCATATGGGCCTCACAACTTCTGGCTCAATAGGTGCAAAGACTGCTGTCACATTGGAGGAAAGTGTAGTTCGTGTACAAGCCATTGCAAATGCCGCACGAAGGATCAATGCCCATGCCATCGTCTTATGCCATGGAGGTATATCGTGAAAGTATCTTTTACGTCTTTTCTGTGTTGAGTTCCTTCATCACCTCTGATTGCATCTCTCTGGAGTATGATTATGACTGTCATTTTCTTTACTCTGCTACTGCCCACCTTGTTGTGGTTGAACCATTATCCAAATCATTCCAGGCACCTGAGTAATTTTCATGCAGAATGACTGGAGAGACGTGTGCTGTTAGTCCGTTCTGTTTTCTAGGTGTTCTTAATTCTTGCTGCATTGTCCTTGTTTCTTCCTTTGAGTTTTCTGGTTCTTCCACTCGTTTTGCTTGTGTTCTTTTTCAGCTCCTTTTTTCTTTGTCATAGATTGTAAAACGTCAAATGCTATTTACTGTTCTTGCTTTGGCCTTGGAACACTCTGTCCTTCTTTACTTATTTTGCCTCAAATAGTTTATGTTCTGATCTACTCCTTGGGTGAGTAGTCATATTAGTGGTTCTACTGTCCCTGATCATCCAATAGTTCTGGACATTGTGGAAGAGTGAATGAATTTTGGTGTGAATGTAGGTCCTATATCTGGTCCAAAAGAGGCAGAATTCGTACTGAAGAACACTGAGGGAGTTCATGGGTTTTATGGTGCATCAAGCATGGAGAGGCTACCCGTTGAACAAGCAATTAAAAGCACAGTTCAAGAATACAAATTGATATCCCTGAAGTGAGGTTCAGTGTATCACTCTGTATACTAAGATGTTAATTACAAGTTTGTACTTCCCTACATCTGAGTACTGTGATTTTAACAATAAAATTGGCAAATTTTTTGTGGCTGAATAATCAATAATATCCCTCTCTATCAAGATTGAGAGTATTTGAAAATAAGGATGCTGACTGCTACTTTACATTAGTCATCCATATCTGAAGGCTGGTGAGCGATTCTATGTTTTCTTCCATTGTGATTGAAAATGAAAATTTTTCTAGCATCTTTTTTTCCTGCTTTCCTCAAGTTCCTCTCTCTTTGAAATTGTCAAAATGGAGGAAACACTTTTAGCGGGACTTATCTCCTGTCACTTGCTGTCACGTCAGCATAATTCGTAGACTTTTCTCTTTTGACACAACAAGCAAGCACAGTTTTGTTCTTACTTCTAGTGAGCTGATATTCCTGAGAAGCACCAGCAGAAAAAGGGTAAGGGTGCCTGATTATGATTTGTTCTCTGAACTATATTAGATCTTTTGATTGACATGAAAGCCCTCGTCATGGGAATAAGCTTGCACTGATTTTTACGTACAAATATCACCAAATAGTTTTATTTCTTTTCAAATATGGAGCTTCAGCTTGCTCTATCTGCTGATAAAACATGGTGGGCACTTGTTGCTCCACATCTCCACTAGGATTTTCTGAGCCATCTTTCTTCTCCCTCTTTATCATATTGCCTTCAAGGTAATGGGGCAGCCGCTCCTCAGCCTTGGAATATGTGCCTTCTTTTCTAAGCTGGTATCTGGGTCATCAACCGTCCATCTGTAAGGAGAGCAAATCAAATTTTATGCAATGAGGAGGATGATTCTTCTAATATTCATAAATGTTTTTTTTGGCTATTTGAAGGGTCATAATGTTGCCAAGATCTCTTTTACGGACGATACGGTAGACAGAACCGATCATACTGAAGGATACGTGTGGAAACATTTTATTTTTATTGGGTGGACCCCATTGTTTATTGATTTGTGATGGGCTGAATCTTTTAGAATGAGTTTACACAATGAAATTTTGGAAGGATACATTGCTTAGCAGAGCTGCAGATAGACGTACCTGTATCCGCTTGTCAGCCGGTGCAAGAAGGCCAACATGGTAACTTTAGCCATGTTCATTCCCAAGCATGTCCTGGGTCCAGACCCAAAAGGTATGAAACTGTATGGCTTTTGCATTTCCTGAAGATTTGTAGCATGTAAAACTATGGTCAGAGCTTTGAAATGCTCATCAGTCGCATACGGATCAAGGAAATTACAGGAGATAGAAACGAGAGGCGTTGAAGATGGCATATTTACATCAAATCTCGAAGGGTTAAATTGAATGGGATCCTTGTATGTGCTGGGATCATGGTGAATGCAAGTCGCATCGACATTTACATGCCATCCTTTCTTGATGTTGTAACCTGCATGTTCCATGGACGATTTAGTACGTAGTTTTCAAGTAAAGCTTCTCCGCAGAAGATACGGTTGACTTGCCTTGGATAGTACAGTCTGTGAGTGCCACCCGAGGGTACCACAAGAGCACGTTTGACATTCTAAGCGTCTCTTTAACAACCTGGAATTTCGTAAGTTGTCAGCATTGCTCTGACCACGTATGCCGTGTTGTTGACAGACCCAAAGAGGACAAAATCTGCGCGCATGCGTGTGACGTGGAGATTCTCACCTTTAAGCCATACGACATGCTGTTGAGATCTTCAAGAGTGAGAGCAACCCCTTGTGGTTTCTTCCCCAAAATAGCCAACTGCTCTTCCTGAAATTTCCATCTTCATATCGGTTAAGTGTTCAGTTAGTTCATACCAGTCTCTCTCTCTCTCTCTAAAGTTAAAAAGTGAAATTTGGATGACCACATAGAAGGCATCCACTTGTATCCACGATGTCTCATCCGGATCAAACTGAAATATTCAGTTCATTTGGCTGTCTAATCTCTTCAATTTGGTTCGGCTTTTGGCTCGAAAAAAGATTTGCAAATTAACATATTTGATTCGGTTCAAAACTCACCCTGACCCTATCCTGAGCATCTGGGTTCTCATCCAGGAACTTGACACTCCACATCATGGCAGCTGCAGTGGTGGTTTGCCCAGCAATGATCAGGGTCAACAGATTGTCCATGATCTCCGAGTCATCCAGCTTCTCTTCAGGAGGCAATGAATCTCTCTCCAGCATCGACTGCAGGAAGTCCTCAGAAGCTCCCTTCCCTCTTCCTCTTCTCTCCTCTATCATTTCTCTGAATATTTCCATCAGCCTATTTCTTGCCTGCAATCAACCATTTCACCATATTCTATTTGCTTCTTTTATTTTTGTATCTTAATTGGAATTGTAAATACAATTTCGGGTTTCGAACGGCAGGCTACGATAACCGGATAGGACATTTTTTTAATTGTTTTAATAAAATTATTCCAAAATGCCAAAGTAGGAGAAAATTTTCTTACCAAGAAGACATGCTGGACAATATCGTGAAAACAAACGAATTTAGTGATATACAAGAGGTTTAGTGTGATTAAGTTAAACATAGAAAGCTTGATGAGTGAACTTAACGCAGTACTTTCCTAACTCTCTTTTGAATTTTTTTTTTTTTATATATATATTTTGAGAGGAAAAAATAACTGTTGACATGCTAATGTCAGACGATTGAATTGGGAACAGATTATCGACCAGTCCAATTTTAGGAACTTCTTTTCCCCCAAAGGCATTGGTCAATGGAGTTCAGAAAGTGTGACTTGAGTGCACTTGACTTCCCTCTTCTTCTTCTTCTCTAAATATATATATTTTTTAGAAGGATTTGAAATGTTTTCTTCCTTAAGGATGCTAATGATATAATTTAATGAAAGAAGTACTGATGTTCTTTTGGCCCCGAAAAAAAACAGAATGGCACTTGACTTGCCTCTCAACCTCTAAGGTCATTAAGAAGTTTCGAGTTCTAAATTCATTTCCTAGACAGATGAGTCTTACTCTCAGAGGGGTGGCTCTCCGCTGTTTAGTTGGTCCATCCATCCACGTTCGACAGTACCATATATTGCTTTCATGATTCAGCCTAGTTCCTCCTCTAGTCTTACTATGCGTGAAGGGCTAAAAAAACATGTGTTACCTTGATTCCTTTGTAGTATCGAGTGCCGGGTATCATGACGGGGAAGGACAACATAGCGTTGGACACATCTGTGCAGTCCCTCTCTATCTGTTGCAGCATCGACTCCTCCGTCACGCTCATCAGCATTTCGCACATTGCATCAAAAGCAATCTGTTCATCATAATTCGCAAGAACCGGTTGTGACAAGAAGTTGTGAACCTTTAACTAATGAATCTCGTCACTTGTTTGTCGCATTCATCTTTCTATCAGTTTATGGTACAAATACTCATTGGTAGATTGAAACGATCATATAATTCGAGAAAATATGACATTTAATCTCTGGTCACATCGATTCACCTTCATATTGAAATCCAGCACCACAAAGCTTTTGCCATGTTCTTCTAGCTTCTTCAATCTCTGGCACAGCATCTTGTCGAACTTGGTGACGAACTTGGACAAAGACGGCATGGAGAAAGGATCGGACAGAAGGCGCCTTATCCTTTTGTGGCTCTCATGAGGCACACAAAGCAAGCTCTTCTTCCCGACGGCATCAGCCATGGACTTCACATACCCCTTGTTGAAATGCGCAAAGTCGTTTGCAAACACCGTTTTCGCGCCCTCTGTGCTTGGAATAAACACGTGGATCTTCCCGAATATCCTCGTCTTGAACCATTTCCCGTACCTACACTTTCACCAACGAATCGATAGTAAATTTGTTATCGCTAAGCATGGTGGCATCGAATCATTAGCTAGTATTATTCCTACTCCATATGATACGAAATTAATACGGGTTTTTCTTGTTTCCTAATGATTTTCTTCATATCATGGAAGATGTGCATTTTACAGATCAAGAAACCTCAAATTTCATATTGAATGATTGTATCTACAATGTCAGCTATAAGCTAGGTTTGCAAGTTCCGATAGTATTAGGTATGATTTCATTGAAAGATCCCTCTTAGTCGACTTTGAGATCGATATACATACCGGACCAAGTAAGTATGAACCAAAATGATCAACATGAACTAAATTGGATGATTACGACAATATACGAACTACTTAGTGGTCAAAAACTACATGACAACACAGATGATATGAAAAAGAAAAATTGGAACAAAATGCGAAGAAGAAGAATCCCTGACCACAGTCTCCTGAGTCTCACAAACTCATAGCATCCCTTAGTGCTGTTGGTGGCTGAGAGAAAAGAGAAGGTCTCTCCTACGAATGGTATTCCCAACCTACCAGGAATTCGGTCTCTCTCACCTGATATTCTCTTGGCTTTTGCTGAGAAATATAACATGAACCCAACCGAAACCAGGACAGCAAAGATAATATCATAGTAGCTCCTCACAAAGAAGATCAACTCTTCCTTTGACCAAATCATCATGGTCCTGTGTTGACTTGTGCTTAACAAAAAGGAACTCTTTTGCAGATGAAGAACATAAAGTGATCTACAATGGGGATTTAAGGAGAATCAAATTGGTGAAATTTGCAATAAGAGGACAGATAGAGAATAAGGAGTTTCAAAAAGAGACAAGATGCTTTGGAGGCAAGGATTATAAAATGCAAAGGAATCTATGCGTTCGGTATTGACAAAAAAATCGGCAAGATTCATGCATGTGAAAGACAGATCCTCGTTCTTTACTCTAGTCGAACCTAAAATTTTAAATTTATAGGTGGAGTGAGGCCACATGTATATAAAAAGCGGGATAGTTATTAAAGAAGTCCTACACCTATTGCAATTGTGTAAATTCAAACCTAAATATTTTTTTTCCAATTTAATCATAAACCTTTTGCATTTGTGCTAATGCAGTCCATCCGGCCAATTTTGGCCGACTGACGTTGACGTGAACAATTTTTAATAATATTTTAATATCTTTTGAATTATTTATTATTTATTTTATTTTTCCTTTTCTTCCTTTTTCTTTTTTTCTTTCCTTCTTCCTCTGGCCAGAGAGGTCGTCACCAGCCTTTAGCAAAACTCGCCCTCGCCGGCCACTGGCAAGGGCGAGCCTTGCCCAACAAAGGAGAGGTCAAGCCTCGCCAGTGGTCAGCAAGGGCGAGCTTCACCAGAGGCTGGCAGGGGTGAGCTTCATTGGAGGCTGGCAAGGTCGACCTAGTTGGCCCTCATCTTTGGCTAGTCATAGAGGAAGAAGGAAAGAAAAAAAAAGAAAAAGAGAAAGAGAAAGAGAAAGAATAAAATAAAGAAAATAATCGAAAATATTATAATATTATTAAAAATTATTCATGTCAGCTCTAGCTGTACTGCATCAGTGCTGACAGGTTAAAATTGGCTTAATGGACTGAATTGGTACAAATATAAAATATTTAAGATTGAATTGACAAAAAAAAATGCTTATGACTGAATTGACACAATTGCAATAGATTTTTGATCTTTTTTTTGTAATTCTTCTTTTAAAGAGCATATTATCCGCCATCAACGATGTGCCATATTTTAACGATTCATTTTGGGACTCCAGGCAACTAAAACGTGGGACGAGTGACATTGCAAGCAGTGAAATATTGCACTAACACTGAAATCCTTTCAGTTTCTTGATTGCTATCCCGATGTGGACCTTGGATAATTCAGATAAATGCTCCTTAGTGATCCACAGATGCTTTGCCGAAGCGGATTGCATGCTGAGATATTGTCTCTCTCTCTCCCTCTCTCGAGACTTTGTGCGTATGTTGGGGGCACTATAACTGCACATGATGAGCCAAAAAGATCTACAGTGAATTAATGGTGACATGAGGTCTAGTCACAACGTCAGCCACCCTCATGATTAGCTCCATTCACCGTGTTGACCCTAACGAGTCAAGTAGTCAATTCATCCAACTTTTTCTCTCCTCAAATGCACCACCCACGAATAAATGGATTATATTCCTCACTTTATATCCCAAGAATAATCCTAGCAATGCAATAATTAGGTTTGCAAAGCTATGTGAGAGAACCTTTTTCTTGTTCCATTGTGGGCGCTCGGTGAAAGATTATGTATATTTTTCTTGGGGTGAAATATTTTCATTGGATATATGACTCGCCTTATTTTTTTTTTATTTCTTTAAGGCAGCCGCTGATAATTCGTCACGTTATGAACATCGTTGTCTTTCTAGGGTTATTATATTCGTTTGTTCCTCATGTTTGGAGATATTTGATGATTGGAAGTGGATAAAGAAACGACATGTTAGGCTTCGGTGGATGTTCTGTTGTGCTTCTGATACGCATGGGTATC
>BCNH02000009.1:12221528-12264151 GCA_001662345.2 Metrosideros polymorpha var. glaberrima
TTTTTTTTTTTTTTTTTTTTTCTTGGTCAGAAAATATTCATCGATCTTTAGGCATAATAATTGGCGCCTTAAATAGATGAACTTCATTTTTATAAAATGTACATCTGATTTTTGTGTGTGTGGGTGTGTGTGCGAGTTGAACATCCACAAAATAGGCATAATCAAGGAGTTCAAAAGTATGCATGACCAGATTTCAATGGAAGGTGCGCCTCCGGCTGTAATCCCTCCCTCCCTCTCAAAGATGTATACGTCCATCGACCTGACCATTTTAGCGGAGTTCACACGTGTGGAGAGAGACGGAGGTGATGATGGCGAGGGCGAGGAGAGCATGATGAAGCATGGTCCACGACTATGGTCGTGCACCATGCGAGACTGTGACAAGAGGGAGAGGAGAGCGAGAAGAAAGAGCAAGGAAAGAAAATGAAAAAGGATTCTTTTTTTTTTTGGGATTCTTTTTGGGGTTTTTATGGGCGTGGTTGTCACCAAGGTTCATTTATTTTGTTACTTATATAGCCTCTCAAACATAATTAAGCAGCAGCATCAATGGTAGAGATTAGTTGCTACCCGAATTAAACTTCTCACAAAGAGCTGCCTTTAATGTAATTGAGAATTTGAGATGAAGGTTTTCCCCAAGAGGGCAAAGTAGGATAGTTTTCTATACTTAGCACCGCCAGATGAACCTTTCATTGTAGAGCTTTCCGAGGTTGGAGATTGTTGCTTTTGGTGATATAACCTCGTTCAGAATCACGTTGTGTAAATTACTCAATAGGGCGAAACAGTAATTAGCCACACATTATGCAGATTTACTACTACATCCTCACGACCATTGGAGTCCCGACTCCCGCCACGTGGCAGTTTTAAATTGCTCAATAGCTGCTTAATATGACATCTCGCACATTATTACTCTTGATTAAGAAGAGATTAAGTTCTATCTATTTTTTGAGCTACTAAACAGTTCGGATGACTAGAAAGAAATATAGTGCCTCCGGAGACGGGGAGAGTGGCGGTGGCAAGTTAAGCCCAAATGGCCCATGCCATGTGATATACATCTTCAGCAGGCCCACGCACTCGGATATTACAAAGGTGACTTTCTAAGCAGCTATCAGTACAAGCTTTACCTAAATGCTTTTTGCAATTGGATCAAGCAGACATAACTTTTTTCCTCTCTCTCTCTCTCTCTCTCTCGGTCCTCTTTCTTTTCTTTCCCTTTTTCCCATAAGTCAGTTTGGAAAAAGTCTAGCAGACTTTGAGAACCTTGGAGAGGTTGATGACAAACTATTTGATATGCATGACTTTTGTATGGTTACTCGCATTTAGGTACCTGATTCATTTAGGACACTTTAGTTATTTATCTAAGGGAAATTTGAAGTATTAAAAGCGAAAAAGAACAAAAGATTGTCGTGAAAGATCGGGAGCTCAATCGGAGAAAACACACTCTTTTATTAGAGGTACTCTCTGTAATATTGGTTGGGAGAATTTCTTACACTAATACAAATGAGAGCACTAGGCTATTTATAATTTTCTTAGAAGGACAGTTCACTCCTCATAGATCATTCTAGAGATTGTGGTTCACCCCACAAAAGCATCTAGAATTTTTTTTTGGGAAAGAGAGGAGATGAATTATCTTTTCTTCAATACTCCCACTCACCGACTACTCTTCTCTCAATGAGGATCTAGCAACCATGCCAAGTTACTTTCGGAGCTCTTCAAACTTTGTAGTGCCAAGTCCTTTGGCGAAAATATCTGCAACTTGATCACTTGTCTATATGTACTCCATCTCTATCTCTCCCAACACACTTTTTCACGCAAGAAGTGATAGTGGACTTCTACATGTGCAGTCCTCGCATGGAAGATCGGGTTCTTTGCCAACCGTATGGCTCATTGATTATCGCAATGGAACTCTACGAGGTATTCGATAAGTTGACGTAGATCCTCCATAAACTGCATTAAACTCGTACTTTCTTGAGCCGCCATTATTACTTCTCTGTACTAAACTTCCGGGGTTGATAGTGACACTATTTATTGCCTCTTGCTGCATCATGACACTACTCTCGATCTAAGGGGAAACATATATCCAATAGTTGAAGGTCGTGATCGCAATATCCTTTTACTTCACATTGGAGAGAATTCCAAAACCAAAGCTCCCCTTCACATACCTTAGTATGCGTTTAACTACATCTAAGTGAGGCTTTCGTGGTTTGTTTATGAACCAACTTGCTACTCCCGCTGCAAAGGCGGTGTTAGGCCATGTTATTGTAAAGTAGATTAAGCTTCCCACCAATTGCCTATACATACTTATCTTACAATTCTCTTCTTTCAACCATGCGTAGTTTGTATTTCCATCCATAGGCGTAGAGATCGGCCTGCAATCAAGCATCCCAAACTTCTCTAGGAGATTTCATGCATAATTTTGTTTACATAGGAATAACCCTTCCTTGGTTTGGTCAATCTAGAGTCCTGGAAAGTATTTTAGTTCTCCAAGTTCCTTCATCTCAAACCGCACAAAGAGATTGGCTATAATTCGATATACCTTGTCTTCATCATCTCCAATAATGATTCGATCATTCACATAAATTAGTACAATTGCAAGCCTTCCGCCTCCTTCCTTCATAGACAGACTTGAATTTGCTAGTTCTACTAAGTAGCAACTTTGCACAAGAAATTCACTGATCTTCTCGTACCATGCTCTTGGAGCTTGTTTTAAACCATAAAGTGCTTTCTTTAATTTTCAATAATAATATGCATGAGTTTTAATTTTAAACCATTTGGTTGTTTCATGTATATGTCTCGATCTAACTCTCCACATAGCAAGGCATTCTTCACATCCATATGCCACAACTTCTACGGCTTGTTTGTGGCCAATGCTAGTAAGACTCGAACTATAGTAACCTTTGCCATTGGACTAAAGGTTTCATCATAATTTATCCTGCAATGCTGAGAGAATCCTTGAGCAACTAAATGTGCCTTTAGATTTACCTTAGACAGGTCTAGTCTTTAATCCCAAGCTTACGGGGTTCATGTTCCAAGGCTTAAGAATGAGGCCCTGTATATTCTTTGCTCGACTAGTATCAGATTTGTTCTTTCATGTTCACCTAGATGCTTTAAATATTTTGGTTGTTTCATTTACACACTTAAATAGACTTTTTCAATACTTGAGCGTTTACTTTTCGCACCACTTTTCAATAATTTGCGTTAATTTCTTTTCTAGATTAGGCTAGGATTAGTCTAGATATCAATGACAACAACTCCTCAAAAACAATTGCATGATCATTAGTGGCTTTGAGACCTTTTAGGATTAATGGTTAATCAAGATTGTAGGACTGCTTTAGGTAAACAACCAACTAGTTAGCAGTACTGAAAGGGCACTAATTAGACGATTAGCGTAAACAAGTCCCCAACCCTAGAATCTCTAGTTGCGTAGAAATCAAGACGATGCTCCCACGTCTCAATTGATTTCTAACCTACCCCAATAGGTTAGTAGCGAGTCCTAAAATACTTAGGTTGTTAAGAACTAAAAAACGAAATCCCAATATCGCGTGAGGTATGGATTTGGGAGAGTCCGAGTTCACCTTTTGGAGCAACACCTCTAAACCCATTCCCGAGGGTCCCGAAAGAAAATCTTTGGGATGGCCGCGACATATATACCGAGAACCGAAAGAAGTGAAAGAAAACATATTGTCCATTTTTGTCCAAGAGATTCTACCATTACATGTAATGGCAAGTTATTTGAAATGCAAGGATGGTTGTGCGGGCATACTTTATGTATCTTGACGCATGTTGTAAATGTTACAAGCATTCCATAACATTACATTTTGAAGAGGTGGACAAAAGTTGCAAAACAAAGTAGTCATTGCAATGATGTTGGAGAAAGCTCTCATGATGCGATAAAGTCAAAGACATTGAGCTTGAAGAGGTTGATGCAATTGGCTTTCAATATTATGAACATCAATGTGAATCATGATATTACAAAGAAGATTGCAACTACAACCTTGTTGCATCTTCGCTTCCGTATCACAAACAAAATGCAATCTCTCACATGTAAAAACGACGTTGATTTCTTGCTAAAACATGATGAATCTAAATAAGCAGAAAATTGTGGAATTCAAATACTTGATCCCCTTCGAAGAAAGCCAAAAGATGTACAAAATATTCGATTGAAGGGCGCTAGTGAGAAGCGAAAGAGAAAGGAATATTCATGCACATGAGGCACCTCACACCAAGTGCATGACATGAGAAAAGCTCTTTCTTTCCTTTTTGTGGCTCTAATCTGGTTGTATTTAAGTTGTACATGGCATGGATATGAGAAAGTACACCATTCTTTTCATCTTGTAGTTTTGACTAATCCTTGTCATTTGAAATTTGTCCTTTTTCGCAAATGAAGACAGCAGCAGGCGTTAATGG
The DNA here is from genome assembly GCA_001662345.2 of Metrosideros polymorpha var. glaberrima. Classification (NCBI taxonomy): domain Eukaryota; kingdom Viridiplantae; phylum Streptophyta; class Magnoliopsida; order Myrtales; family Myrtaceae; genus Metrosideros; species Metrosideros polymorpha. Next base: position 12,225,930 of record BCNH02000009.1, read on the forward strand.
TGTTTTATGACATCAACAAAAAGCTGGATTCTTAGCTCCTCTTTGCATGATGGGAGCAGCTTCCTACAGATTATGCTTGATCCGTGCTCAAGTTTGCCCATTAAAGAGCATATTTGTAACAACTATTTATCTTTATACTTCAGAAAGCTTTGGAAGCACAATTCACTCTTTGGCATAATATGTGCCTTTCTCTTGTGATCAATATCTTGCTAAGTGCTATTAACTTGACAACGTCAATTTTTATGAATACTGAGCTTACAAATTGCTTTCTTTTTGGAAGAGTATGCTATTTCCACTCCCTTTTGAGTGCTCTATATTTCATTATCCTTCAATTAGAAACAATTACAACCAGATAGAAGTGGTACAGATGCCACTGTCCCCATTCTTATGAGTATAGTCATCTTTTAATTGCCTGTGAACTTCCCTCTATCAAGCGTTTCATTGCTCGGCTCTCTTTTGTTTCAAGTCCTCTTCTGTTGTGCATAGTAGTAATAGGGTAGGGTAATCAAATTGAGTCGACCCGATATAGTACCAATTTTGAATGGGGACAGTGGCATTTAGTGCTTGGTGTTGCCCATTGTATGGTGCACTGCATGTTGTTATGACCTTGATTTTTTAGCTTCTTTTTTCCTAGGTGGCCTATGCAGAATCATCTTTAATGGCGGTTTTACTTGTGTTCGATAAGAGGTTAGTGTTTGTTCCAACGCACTATTATCAAATTATCCATTTCTGGGTGCATATCTTGTACTTGAAACTCGTCGCAAAAGCATAGGTTCTACTGGGGTTGCCTTGAGATGTATATGATCGTGCAAGAGCTACTTTGACATTCTTCCTCATTATTTCTTGACCAAGAAGATGAAAATGATAATAAGAACTTCAACTGAAGAAACACTAAACTGAAAATGATAGTTAGAATTTCAACTGAAGAGATACTAAACTGAGTTCTAGAACAACAGCAGGCTTAATCTCTACACATTCAAAATTGCAAACAATGCCACAATAGATGAAACAAAAGCAAAGCATATTAAGAGGGCAATTGTATATGCCAAAAGTTCCCTACGTCCATATATCAATAACATCCTTCAAAATAACATGATTATGCCCCCAAAACAATCATAACAATTAAGCAGAAGCTGGTGCTGCATGCTTCCTTGGCGCGGCTTTGGTACCCGCATCACCATCAGCTCCATAAATCGTCAAATAAGCCAAAAAAATTCCACCACCAAGCGCAAAATATGACATTGTCTCCAAAGACAATCAAATAAGTAAGAGTGAAGCTCATGACCTTACTCGTACAGACCCACAAACTATTGACAAAGAATTCAACTTTCACTCAGCTAGACCCACCAAATGATCCTCCACCCTTACATGCAAACCACAATAATCATGTACGCAAGAAGCGTCAGACACTACGTGAAACAGATCATCGACTCAATCACTGGACTGATTCTCTCATTGGTACCTTGCATTTGTACCTCCTTCCCTCCTTGTCTCACCGTACATCGATAAGCAACTAATCAAGATCATATACACCTCAAGTTCATGTACTAATGGATCTCAACATGAAGAACAGTAAGATGCGAAAAACCATCACAAGCGCACGCCATTTGCTCTGATCAATTATAAAGAGACAGAACCCAACATATACATACACTTCCTCTTGCAGGCTGAACCTTACCAGATGATCAAGAGAATTAAAGTGGTCGACATCGTGGAAAAAGGCATGACGCAGAAATTTAGTATGCGAGATGAAAGGGATATTGAAATCAATTGTCTAGGTATCATTAGAGTTAGAAAATTTTGGCCACACTCAACTACAAAAGATGTACACAACATGTGGCTTCTTCTCTATGGGAGTTTCCTGGCAACTTCGATCGAGCAAGGCGTGGATCTATTTGAGACCCCTTTCCAAAATTTCAAGCATTAAAGTTGGTTAATGGACCATGAATAGACCATATAAACTAGTCAAATTACCTCGATATATCATGTGATTTCTCTTTGTCTAAGTAAAATATACGTATAATCGTTGCTTTTGGGATGTTGCACGTCACATTATTAGGCTTCCTCAATTTCATCAACGGGTCTAGTCGAGCTGCGGAGACAAGCGGATCATAATCTTCACCACGAACCGCAAAGAAAATCTTGACCCAGCGCTTCTCCGGTCGGGTCATATAGACGCCCATGTTCACATGTCTTACTGCACCCGGAGTGGGTTTAGGCTCTTGGCTTCGAACTACCTCAGGGTCAAGGATCACGCGCTCTTTGAAGAGATCGAGGACTTGGTGCGCACCGCCGAAGTCGCTGAGCTGATGATGAAGAGGGAGAAGCCCGAAGATGCATTGAAGGACATGATTGAGTTCCTCAAGGTGAAGATTAAGGAAAATGAGGAGCTTAAAGCCAAGAAGGTTGAGCAAGAATTGATAGCAGAGAAAGAGGGGAAGATATCGGGGGTGGAACAAAGTACAGAACGTCAATGAGGAGGATTGAAACAGGCGATTATGATGAAAGTGATTATCATTATTAGCAGCCTTTTTTGTTATTATATAATCATCTTACAAATTTCTAGTACTAATGTCTGAATTCGAGCATGTAAAGGGGTTTCAAATCTTGTCCATTCTCCGGATCGCATTTTTTAAGCTTTCCAACATTTCTCGTTGATGTACTGACGGCGCAAAGAGATAATTAAGGCAATGACTCGTGCATTTTAATTACTGCATCAATTCCGTTATTCGATGAAAAATTCTATGGGTAAAAGGCACCAAAAACTTTAAATTATGCTCATTCTGATATATTTATTCTAAACTTTTTTTGTGACGCCAAAATCCCAAACTTGTACAATGCAACACATCATCAAAAACTCCAAACTTATACCAATGTGACACATTTACCTCAAAAAATTTGTGTTACATAAAAAAAGTTCGGAATTTTTGGTGTCACAAAAAAAATTTGTCGTAAAATGTGTCACACTGATATAAGTTTGGGGAATATGTTACACAGGTATAAGTTTGGAGTTTTTTGTGACTTTTTCTGAAATGTATTTAATGTTGTATTGTATAAAAAGTACTTTATGTAGAAGGTATATTTTTATAAAACAGATTATTTTACAACCCATAAAAACTTAAACTTCTGTCGGGATCGGTACCTTCTACCAACCGCTTGATTTGCACCACGCACTTTACCCATCATTGTTGCATCAACTTAGCTGCCACCCCCGACAGCGCCACCGCCAATAGCTCACCATTCTAACCATTTCCGGTGAACTTGCTGAATGTTCTCCCTCTAAATCTATTAAGCACTATTTCAATAATCTATCACCTCCAAGCTCCCTTGATTGAGAAAGGTTCCATCTTCTTAACTCGAATTGAGATTTTATGTTATAATCTGATCTGGGAGTATTTTATTATTTTTATCTAGTTTTTTTTTCTTTGATCGTTGTTGATACTCTTCTCTACTCGTTGGGCGTATATTTCGCTTCCATCATTAGGAATCAGCTTGCTGCTTCAGACCCTCCAAACCAAGAAGTTTGATAGTATCAAAGAGGAATACGGTGAGTTCATAATGCACCTGAAGCACTATAGGAATTTAGGAGCTCTTTCGATCCAGATCTAGATTTAAGAGCTCTTTTCTCTCGATTTATATTTATATTTAGATCTAAGAGTTTTTTAGAGTTGTTTCTGTGCTCGTTCAATCTCTCCCGATCTAGATCTAGATTTTTTGTATCTTGTTCAATCTATTTTTGGTGTCTCTATAAAGTGATGATGTTGAGAGCGTTAAACCTAATTGTGCACTGCCCATGGGAGAAGACCTAGGTATTGGAGAAGAAGATTACGGTGTATGCTCATCACTTATGATTATGCGATATTCTACTTTGATACTGAGATAGATTTGTTCTTGTGAGATGAGAATGTGTTTTTCATAGCAGTTTGTACTTTATTGTTCTACTTTACTATTTGGGATTTGCTTGGTTTTGAACCTCTCATATTTCATCATGAGATCTTAAGATATGAAGAAATATTTACTTTCGATTAAAAAAAATCATCTATCTAAAATGTCAAGTAGTTAATATCGACACTAACTTAAACGATTTGCTTTAGAATTCCTTTTTGGTTCGTGGTTTAACCGGTCTTGATTGATCTAGACTTCAGAGCAGACAAAAGGTTAAAACAAAAGGCGAGATGGACCCAAATTCAATTAAAATCCATCCTCTCCAATTTAGCATTTGTGAATGTACTGGCTGCCTCGCGATTAACAAAAGCTCTTCTTTAGAGGGTTCATTTTTCTTTTGAGTTTATCGTTCGTTGCCATGTTTCCCTACATAATTTGTAGAATTAAAAGAAGTTAACGGTAAGTAGAAAAAACATGAAAAGACAATTAGAAATAACAATTAGAATAGAAAGAGAGAAGAGAGTAGGGTGGGGAATATTATCGAAAAAGTCTTAGACCTATTGCACTTGCACCAATTCAGTCATAAACCTTTCAATTTAGCTAATTTAGTCCTAAACCTTTTGACGTTTAACCAATTCAATCCCAAACTTTTGACGATTTGCCAATTTAGGACTAAATCTTTTTTTCGATTTGTCAATTTTGTCCTTCCAGCCAAAATTTAGCCAGAAATCGTTAGCGTGGCGATCTAGTCAACGCCAGCCATCCTATGTGACACAATCGGCATTGATATGGATAATTTTTAAAATTTTTAAAGGCAACCCTTGCCCATTGGCTGATGCCCTCACCTGTGACCGATGAGGGTCACCGGCAACCTCATCGGCCTAGGGTTAGAGAAAAAAAAGGAAAAAAAGAAAAAGAAAAAATAATAATAACTAATTCATAAAAATTTTAAAAACTATTCACATCAGCACCAATCGTGCCACGTAAGACATCCAACGCTAGCTAAACCACCACGAGCGATTTTGGACTAAAATTGGCTAGAATGATTAAATTGGCAAATCGTAAAAAAGTTTAAGACTAAATTGGGACAATAGAAAGGTTTAGGACTAAATTGGTAAATGTCAAAAGGTTTAGAACTAAATTGGCCAAATTGAAATGTTTATGACTAAATTGACACAAATACAATAGGTTTATGACTTTTTTTTGCAATTTTCTCGAATAAGATGGGATCTGAGTGGCAGCGGCGATGATGGTTGCTAATCCTAGTGGTGAAGATTACTATCACTAATCATTCAAGTGTTCTTATTTGGGAGCACCCATGCATGCACGCCGAGAGAGAGAGAGTATGCATTTGTCCTTGGCAGATGAAGTATCGTAGGTCCATGTGGCATTACCTAGAAAAAGGTCCTCTTTTTTTTCGATAGAAAAGGTCAATTTAGCTAACTACATCTTAGGCGAAAAATTGACTCGTGCACCTAAGAAAGGTTGTTGTAGCCCAACATGCGGACACACACAGAGATGATATACTATTAAGATGCACGTGTGAGTGAGTTGTGTTAAAAAAATTTCACATCTGAGGATTGATATGGTATTGAGCAGTTAATATATCTTAGTTGGCTCATAACTCATTAGCTTAAACTTTTGAGTAGATGTGGATCCAACTGGATATGTTAACGGGTTCAGGTTTGGGTTTTCTCTTTATGATCTCTTCGGATGATCGTATTGGGTTTCTGCTGCGCACTCCCATCAAATGGTATAGATGTGAATTCAATTGAATATGTTAACGAGTTCAGGCTTGAGCTTGGGCTCCCTCTTTGCGATGTCCTCGAATGATGGTATTGAACTTCTGCTGCGCGCTCCCATTAATAGTATTAGAGCCGATGGTTGGTAACCTATGCGATTTCTAGGCAGTGGGCGCTGTGATGTAGCAACGCAGACCCAATGGTAGACTTCATGGTTATGAAGTTGAGTCTTGATGGAGATTCAAGATGAGATATCTTGAAGCAAAAGGATACATAGATTAAGGGGAATTGAACATAACACTGAGCTCACACGTGAGGAAGAGATTATTAAGATGTACGTGTGAGTGAGTTCCCACATCGAAGGATTAGTGTGGTGTTGAGCAGTTAATATATCTTAATTGGCCCATACTTATTAGCTTAAGTTTTTGAGTAGATGTGAATTTAACTGGATATGTTAACAAGCTCGGGCTCAAGCTCCCTCTTTGCAATATCTCTGGATGATGATATTGGACTTCTGTTGTGTGCTCCCATCAGATACCCACATCAATAAAAATACGAAAGGTCATGTGATACATTTTTTCGAAAGCACAAGAAATATTAATCAAAACAAGTCGGATGAACTAAAATAGTTCCAATACTCAGGATTAAGTAATTCTATCGGGTGGTCCTAGGCCACGTGCATGAGACGCATACCATAAATTGAATCTGGTGGGACATCGATTGGAATCCAACTGATCTTAAAGATTATAATCCGTCCAGGTTCAGTCCGGGGAATCGTCGGTTTGCTTGGTCGATGCCGATTGAGTTGACTTGGGAGTCTTGGGGAAAGAGTCTACACAAGCACCTAAAGTCTCGAACATGTCTCTGGCAAGCAGAAAAGTCCACATGTACTGAACGCTAAGTTGAACACCCCTTTTTTATTCTGGAGGTAAGTTTGAATCTGTTGAACTATCCGTGTTCTTCGCCACTACTCAATCAGGCTGGAATTAAATAAAAACGACCAAAGGAAGAGCTAGAAGTTTCATCACCAACAAAGAGGATTATTATATAGAAAAGGAATAAAAAAATTGGCTACATTGATGATACAACATCAGAAAATTATGAGATGCGTCCGCAGATGTGTGTACTGAGTACAGTGTCCTCGTTCATTTTAATAATTGGGATACGATAGGTTTGCATAAGTCGGATGCACTCGATAACGTCCTTGTTCGTTTTAATAATCAGCAGATGCCAACACTAACGTTAATAATTTTTAATAATATTTTTTTTTCCTTTTTTTTTTTTTTTTCCTTCCTTCTTCCTCCAGCCGATCACCACCAAAGGCTAAAGCTGGCGAGGTCAGCGTGGTAAGGACAAGCCTCGCCGTCGCTAAGCGAGGACAAGGCTCAACCTCACCCAACCATTGCAAGGCCGACCTTGCCCAACAATGGTAAGGTTGAGCCTCGCCGGGGGCAAGCGAGGCCCTCACATGTTGTCACTAGGTGCTCGCCTGGGCTGGCGAGGCCAGCCCTAGCCTTTGGCCGGTTGCCAAATTCTGATGACGATTGGAGGAAGAAGGAAGAAATAAAAGAAAAGGATAAAGAAAAGATAACAAAAAGAATAGAACAAAATTAAAATATGATTAAAAATAGTCCACATCAGCGTTGATAGTATCACGTCGATGCTAACCAACCAAAAGTGGCCAGATTGACTGAATTTGCACAAATTTTAAAAATTTATGATTCAATTAACAAAAAAAAAAGGTTTAGAACTAAATTGGCATAATTTTAATAGATTTATAACTTTTTTTTTTAATTCTCCCCCAATGAAATCTACACGATATCACACAAGAAATTAAACGATATAATGGAGATTGCAATTACACTTGAATTACTCAATGGCCCTCAATATTTCACAAGTGCCAATTACTCTTAATTTCTCGAAATAATTCTCAAATTAGACAACTTCAAAATACTTGTATTTTCTTTAGGATGTAACTCACGACCACGCCATTATTACGACCAAAAGCTCAGATTCTTATTGACTGACAGAAACCAACACTCACATCTCATGATATTTGTATCCAAAAAAGAAAACTACTCAAACTAAAAACCTTACTAAAACTAAAAAACATATTCGGGTTGAATTTCCTTCACAAATTCAAACTCAAGTTACTAAAAAATAAATCGACCTCATATTAGACAAGGCTCTTGATGAATTTTTTGAAGTTACTATCTAACTTGGAATTGAGAGGTAACCAGAGATAAAAATCAAGGGAAAATGATACAAATTGTCCATGAACTTTAACGCAATATGTAATATCATCCATATACTTTTAAATTGTTCAATGTGGTCCATAGACTTTTAGTACATATTCGATTGAGTCTCTAGATTTTATGAAAACATTCAATATTATCCCTGGACTTGAATTAATGAAAAAATAATATTAAACATTTTCATATAGATTATGGATTAAATTGAACATTTAAGAAATTAAAAGTTCAGAGTTTCACATTGCATATTAAAATAAAATTTAAAAATCACATTAAATAAATTAAAAGTGAAAAAATCACGTTACACTAAAACCACATTACACCTCGAGTGAAAGATCAACAACTTTCTATGTCATTATCCCAAAAGTCAACAACAAAACAAAGCCACGATGCTTCCTCAATTTCGAGGTTCATTCAAAAGCTATTCAAACTTGATGGCCAAGGAAACAGGACGTGTATATATATGGAGGATAATTTCAAATAAGGGCCTGAAGTGTCTTTATTTTTTCAAATAAGGGCCCGAAGTGGACTTTGTTTCAAATAAGGGCTTGAAGTGCCTTCATTTTTTCAAATAAGGGCCTGAAGTGACCTTTTTGTTTCAAATAAGGATCTGATCTGAAGGGTATTTTCGTCATTTTACAATTTAATTTTTTTTTCTATTTTTTCCTTTCTGTTTTCTCAAAAAATAAGGAAAATTTAAAAAAGATAAAAGATAAAGATGATGTGCAGGTGTCGGTGCCGGTGTCGGTGCTGGTGCAGGTGCTCGCCGCCGCCCCCACCATCGCCGGAAAGGGCCGGCGACGGGGGGAATGGTCGCCGAGGGTCGCCGGGCCCCGGCTAAGGGCCGGCGACCCTCGCCGACCGAAGGCGAGGGCACGCAACCTCGCCCAGATCTGGGCGAGGGTCGCGGCCCTCCGCCCAGAGTTGGGCGAGGGTCGCGGCCCTCCGCCCAGAGTTGGGCGAGGGTCGCTGGCCCTCACCCAGCGGCGGCGGCCCTCGGCGAGGCTCGCCAGGCCCCGCTCAAGCTTCGGCGAGGGCCGGCGAGCCTCGCCGAAGGGCCGGCGACCCTCGCCCAGCTTCGGGCGGAGGGCCGCGACCCTCGCCCAGATCTGGGCGAGGTCGCTGGGCCCTCGCCTTCGATCGGCAAGGGTCGCCGGCCCTTGGCCGGGGCCCGGCGACCCTCGGTGACCATTCCCCCCTGTCGCCGGCTCTTTCCGGCGACGGTGGGGCGGCGGCAGCAGCGGCCAGCGCCTGCTTCATCTTCTTCTTCATCTTTTTTTTTTTAATTTTCATTATTTTTTACAAAACAGAAAAAGGAAAAAATATTTAAAAAATGAAAAAAATATAAAAAGTGAAAAGTGAAAAGACGAAAATACCCTTAATATCATGCCCTTGTTTGAAACAAAGAGGACACTTCAGGCCCTTATTTGAAACAAGAATAGCACTTCAAGCCCTTATTTGACGTCCATTTCGGGCCCTTAATCGAGAAAACTAAGGGCACTTCAGGTCCTTATTTAAAATTTTCCCGAGAGAGAGAGAGAGAGAGAGAGTGAGTATTGCCAAGACACACTCGCACCAGAAAAAATAAAAGAAAATTTGTATCCTCCAGATTAACTCTAATAGAAAAAGATATTCGATGGAGTCAACTTCATCGTCCGAGTCCAAAATCGCCACGGCCAAGGCGGTGTTCTCGGCCGCCGCATCCGTCACGGCCACGGTGATGCTTGCCCGCTCCATTACCCAGGATCTGCTCCCTGACGACCTCCAGTACTACGTCTCCTCCACCGTCCGCGGCCTCCTCGCCCGCTTCTCCTCCCAGCTCACCCTCGTCATCGAGGAATACGACGGCCTCGTCAGCAACCAAATCTACGACGCTGCGCAGATCTATCTGTCCACCAAGATCTCGCCCACCACTCGCCGTCTGCGGGTTGCCAAGCCCGAAGGCGAGGACAACCTCAACATCTCAATGGAGCCACGCGAGGAGATCATAGACATGTTCGGCGGTGCCAAGCTCAGGTGGATCATGGCCTCGAAGATGGTCGAGACAGGTTTTGGAGCCAGCCGAGGGAGGTGGAGGACGATGGGCCCGGTCGCCACGCAGTCCGAGGCCCGCTTCTTCGAGCTCAGCTTCCACAAGAGGCACAAGGACATGGTAATGAGCACGTACCTGCCCCACGTGGCGGAGGAGGCCAAGTGGATGAGGCAGGACAAGAAGACGCTGAAGCTGTTCACGCCGTGCTGGGAGAACATCTACAGCGGCAGCCCCTCCGATGCGTGGACCCCAGTCAACCTCGACCACCCCGCGACGTTCGAGACGCTCGCGATGGAGGCGGCGACCAAGGAGTTCATCATGGAGGACTTGAAGAGGTTTGTCAAGAGGAGAGAGTTCTATCGGAAAGTGGGCAAGGCGTGGAAGAGGGGGTACTTGCTGTACGGTCCGCCGGGGACAGGGAAGTCGAGCCTGATCGCGGCCATGGCAAATTACTTGAAGTTCGACATATACGACCTCGAGCTGACGGAGCTGACCCGGAACTCGGAGCTGAGGAAGCTGCTGGTGGCTACGGCAAACCGGTCAATCCTGGTGGTGGAGGACATCGACTGCACCATCGAGTTCCATGACCGCATGGCTGAGGCCCGGGCGGCAAGCCCCTCGTCCGGCGGCGAACCGGACAACCAGGTTTGTCCCTTCATACTTTGATTATTTAGATTTTTTTCTCTATTATTAGGTGACTAAATAAATATACTCGCCTCCTGATCTCGAGGCCACTTTTCTTTTTAACCTAATTAACTGAAAATAGATTAGAACAAGAAGCACAAGCATAGAGCCTTGCTCGCACCACCCATGACTGTACCTATCAGGGTTGGTGGCGATAAAGAGAGATGCAAAGAGAACGATGTAATTTACTCTCATCGTATCAATTTGGTCATTTTATATTTAATTTAATGTCGCGTCCAGATATTAAAGGGTAACTAAGTTAAAGGATCCGAGTCTCTTTCTTAATTTGGTGAATTACAAATAAAAAAAATAGCAAGGAAATCGGAAAGGAACATGCATGATTTGGAGAAATTAAGGGATGTGAACATGAAAAGAGATGAAAATCAACCCCATCGCATGGGGTAGAAACTATGTATTTAGATTATATCCTACTTACAATGACACTTTGAAAATTTCCAATTGGTTGAATTAATCGGTCAAGATATACGACATTAGTCAATTGTGGCCAGAATAAACTATAAATTATTAGAGTATACGACATGTGACTTCTTCTCCTATGGGAGTTTCTTGGAAACTTCATTATTGGCCTTTGGGATGTACAGCATACGTACTCTTTCGCTTTGATTCATATGTTAATGATCATTGCCTTTGGGATACCACAGGTCACATTATCAGGCTTCCTCAATTTCATCGATGGGCTATGGTCGAGCTGCGGCGACGAGCGGATCATAATCTTCACCACAAACCACAAAGAAAAGCTCGACCCGGCACTTCTCCGGCCAGGTCGTATGGACGTGCATGTTCACATGTCTTACTGCACCCCGTGTGGCTTTAGGCTCTTGGCTTCAAACTACCTCGGGGTTGAGGATCACGCGCTCTTTGGAGTGATCGAGGATTTGGTCGGCACCGCCGAAGTCACTCCAGCCGAAGTCGCGGAGCAGATGATGAAGAGCGAGAAGCCCGAAGATGCATTGATGGACATGATTGAGTTCCTGAAGATGAAGATTAAGGAGAACGAGGAGCTCAAAGCCAAGAAGGCTGAGCAAGAACTGTTGGCAGAGAAAGAGGGGAAAAAGGACGTGCAAGAGGTACAAAATGTGATCGTGAAGGAAGACAAATAAGCGGATGATGACGACAATTTAGAATGATTTATTAAACTTTTTGTACTGTAATTGTCATATAAATTCAAGTACCAATCATTGCTCGGAGGATATAGAGGGGTTTACCGATAAATTTTACGCATCCCCCAGATTGTTTTCCAAATTTTTAAACATATTTGATTTATGGAAAAACTTCACATCTATTATAATGAAAGTATATTCACAAATTACCTCGTCTATTATTAATATCGTGGCTGTAATTATACATTTTTTTCCGGCCACCACATCAATGACGGGTAAAGCCATATGTGAAGAGTCTTTACCTAGATGGCGTATGCTATAAAAATCCATAATTCATACCCACTAATTTGTTTGCACACCATGGCCATTGCAATTGACTCATTTCACCTAACTTTATTCGCACCGCTACTGTCGCTCTTTGCCATCATCATGGCATCGCATCAACTACCACCACCGGCCGTAATTCGCCGTTTTACCATTACCAATCCCGATCGAACCATTGCGATCCCATCGATGCGATATCATATCACGTCCCCCTTGTCATGTACCCGGAAAACAAATAGAAAGTTAAACTGTCTAAATCCATAACGTGCAGATTCACAAAGACGTGAACCGTTTATTGGGCCCTCACCAAGAACCACTCATTGGGCCTGGCCCATTTATGTTCCAAAGCCTGCAAACGGCGTGGCGTGACTTTAAATTCAGGCCTGGAAAACGGGCCGGGCCGAGCCGTTCCGGTCCGGTCCGAACCGCCCCGCCCTTTCTCCCGTCCTCCGTTTCTCGACAAACAGTTCGCTGTGGTTTTCGAAATTCGCAGTTCTCTCTCGCTCCGCCTCCGATCTCAAAGCCTGTCGCAGAGGCGAGCCGTCCTGATCCGACCGATCCAGCTCGCGGGTCGGTGAACGCAATCTACCTCCATTTTCGAGGCTTCGGATGATCTTGCACTCGATTTTGTTCCTGCTTTCCTGTAATTTCTCTTTGCCGTTCCCTTAATTAGTGTTGATCGATTCAGGTTTCAGGGAGACGAGAGGCCAGAAAGATACGAGATGGATCCAGATTCAGTCAAATCCACTCTCACCAATTTAGCATATGGGAATGTAATGGCTGCCGCCGCTCGCGATTATCAAAAGGTGCGTCCTTTTTTAAATTCTTCTAGCATTTGGGTTCATCTCCCCTTGTTCTTCTATTCGTTTAATCATCTGGGATGTCGAGATTTTCAGCTCTGTGTTTCGAAATTGTCGAAAGGTGGGAAATTTCAATGGCTATATATCTTGCTGTTGCTGGGTGGGATTGCTCCTTTTGATATAGTGACTGTAGAGATTGGATTCGATTGTAGCAACTCATATTATCAGCTAGATTTGATCGATTTCTCTCTCTCTCTCTCTCAAATTCTTACTGTTTTTGTGAAAGGGCTGAAAGTTCAAGTGCGAGCTCTATCCTTTTGTACGTTCTCTTTTTCTCCGTGTTGGGCTTGACCGTCTACTGATTTTCACAGGAGGTACTAGCCCAACAAAAAGCTCAAACTTCCACTTCTGCCAACCTGGAGGTTGATCTTGATGAGTTGATGGATGTAAGTCGGGTTATGATCCTTTACACGTAAATTCGTAAGCATATGCTTGTGCCATTGTTTCTTACTATGTAATTTAGCGTCGCTTTGTGATGACAGGATCCTGAACTGGAAAAATTGCATGCTGATCGGATTGCGGCCCTCAAGGTGAGAACATTTTCCCACTTGCGGCATGTCAATATGAAATATCGGTGGTAGATTTGTCAGTTTCATTGTCCTTTTTTCTGTTCTGGTTGAGCAGAAAGAAGCTGAGAAGCGTCAAGCGTTGAAGCAGCAGGGACATGGCGAATACAGGGAGATAACTGAGGGCGATTTCTTGGGCGAAGTCACCGGGAGTGAAAAAGTGATCTGTCACTTTTATCACCGAGAATTTTACCGTTGCAAGTAATGTCACTAGAATATTATTCCTGATTTGCAAGTTTTTTTCGTCCTGGTGTTTGCTTGGTGCTCAATTGTGTACGTGTTTATACTTGGGTAATGCCTTCACAGAATAATGGATAAGCATCTGAAGACACTTGCTTCAAAGCATTTGGATACCAAGTTCATCAAGCTCGATGCGGAGGTTAGTTGAACATTTGCCCTTCAGATTGCTTGGCTGAAACTTTGGCGTGGAAGTTTAAAATAAAGCAATGAAATGAGAGTGCTAATTGCTGCTGTTAGCTGTGATGCAGAATGCGCCCTTTTTCGTGGCGAAACTAGGAGTCAAAACATTGCCCTGCGTAATAATTTTCAGGTCAGGGCTTAGCAATATATCTCTGCAATGTATGTATTCAGTTATTCATCTGTTTGTGCAACTTGTTTGCCTCAATTTTGGAAATGTACTGTTCATCAGTCTGTCAGAGTCCGGTGACATTGAAGCTTGAGGTGATCCAGAGTCACTCTGTTCATGAAGAACTTCCCCTTAAGATGAAATGTTAAACTCGAGATTTTCTTTCATTCTCATTTCAGGAAAGGGATCGCCGTAGATAGACTAGTGGGATTTCAAGATCTTGGAGGGAAAGATGATTTTTCTACAAGGGCGCTGGAGGCTATTCTGATAAAGAAAGGTCTCTCTCTCTCTCTCTCTCTCTCTCTCGTGAGCGTGCAAGCACACGCATGAGTTTGATAATTAAATGCTCATTGACATACAGGCATAGTAAGTGAGAAGAAGGATGATGAAGACAATGAAGATAGCGAATATCTGGAAAATAAGCACAGAAGTGTGAGATCTTCTGTGGATCCAGATTCCGATTCCGACTAAATATGGAAAGCAAATGCCAGCTCTTTTCTCAAAGATTTTGTAGCTTTCACGGGCGCATGTTGTATAATCGTCCTCATATTTTTGTTTGCTATCGTGTTCTCACCATTCAAATGCAGTCGACATGCATCTCCTGGAAGTTTCAAGCTTGATTCTGTATCTCGACCGAAAAACAAGAAAAACCAAATGCAGCTTTTTCTTAAATCTTTGTAGCTTCCATTTCACATGTTTGTATGACTATGTCACATATGTTTATGTTTTCACCATTCGAATGCAGTCAACTGCAAATGTTGCTCTAGTTTTTGGACCACATACCTTACGTGCCTGGGGCACCTTCAATCAAGAGATCGTGAATATTTGAATGAGACTAGAACAAATTTGGCATCTCTAACTTAGCTGAGAACTGTACTAATATGTATAAGTTGAATTGCTGTTGGTGTGTGCTTTGCTTGTTTACGTTCCCACCATAATTCGAGACATCGCTCGATTTGAGAACGAAAGACGGGATTAGCAAAAACGAACTCCTTTTTTCCAAAGAGAAAGAGTCCGAAGAAAGAAAAACTCTTCTCACTTCTGTTAGCGCAAGAGAAAAGATTATCAAAGAATGCACTATGAATAGAATGAAGAACGATAGATCCTCGACCAAGAAGAATTTGTCTTCTTACCAAGTTGGGTTCTTTGATAAGGATATTGCAAGGTAAAGGTGCTAGTCCTTTCCTATCAGCAACTTCCGATTCTTTTGTTTGAAATTTCTTCATTCGTATTGAACCGCTAGCGGTATCGAATCCCGTTCCACGAGTTCCTATATCAGTTATACATCTGCCTTGCATTTATGCCGGAGACGTCACCAGTGCTATGCGCTTTGGCTTATGCGGATAAAAAAAAAATATTTGTAAATTTACATGCCAAAGCAATGTCTTTGCAAGAAATATTGAAAAAGTTGCAGAGCAATTTGAATCCGAGTGGAGTCAAAGTCAACACTCAAGAGAGATGGAGGGAAAGAAATTTCCCGGTATAAAAAATTGGAAGAGACTGTTGATGGGAGTCGTTCAGGCTTTCGCATGATATCAGACGTGTTGAGCGGATTGGCCTTGGAATTCGCAGGACACTGCGTGAACTCGGAGAGTCTCCATGTTTCCGTCTGTTGAACACACACGTCATGTCCGAAAACCGCTCTGCTCCAATGGAAAATCGTGAGGTCATGCTCTCTCTTCTTCCTCAAAACCCTCTGCCTCTCCAAGGGCACCACCCCCCCCACCAAAAAAAAAACAGAAAAAGAAAAAATTATAACACATTCTTCACCAGCTTTCTATCCTTACCCTTTTCGATCAGGTACGCCTTCTTTAGCTTTGAGTTTCATTCGATCCGTTTGTTTCTAGCTTAGACATTCGATTCGGGTTTCGAATTGCCATTCGTTTCGGGGTGGCTTCGAGCTAGGATTCTTGTTTGCACGTAGAGCTGACCATTCTTGTTGCCGGCGACGTGCGTTTGCGAATATTATCTGACGCAAAAATCCCAATTGGTATCCGAATCCTGCATTAACCGTGGCATGTCTTGTTATGGTGGTGGAAGTTGATTGTGCGATTTCGTGTCCCGGGTAGTCGTCGAGCTTTTGCAGATTTGTATTCCCTTCCTAACTTGTTTCTTCGGGACGTATGCAGATAAATTGATTAGGCATTCAGGTCCTGGCATCGGCATTCATCGAGGCGAAATAGAAACAAGCGGTACCATGTCGGGACCATTATCTCCCAAACCGGGTAATGCTTTCCTCTATGATTCGCGAAATTATTAATTTGCGGTTGCATCAATGCATCGGCATTCATGATTCAAGAGATTAGTGTGGCTAGAAGAACTGCTAGGATGTTGATCCATACAAAAACCAGAAGAAAAGAAAGAACTGAAAGCTAATTGAAGTACTGTTGCGGTCGTAACTCGTCGCATGAAATCTTGGTGAACTTTTGGGCGGCTAATATTGCGAGAAATATTCCGACCCTTGTTGCGGACTCAGAATAGGATTTCTGATGGTTTTCTGCTCCTATCGTTATCAATATGCAGCTGATGAGAGACATGATGTCGAACATCATGAGAAGAACAAGATTGCATCTTTCAAGAAGAAAGCTATCAATGCCTCCAACAAGTTCAGGCATTCTTTGACCAAGAAGGGTAGGAGGAGCAGCAAAGTCATGTCTGTTGACATCGAGGATGAGCACGATGCTGAAGAGTTGCAAGCCGTCGATGCTTTCCGTCAAGCTCTGATACTGGAGGAACTCCTGCCGTCGAAGCATGACGATTACCACATGATGCTCCGGTACCTGATTTTTCAGTTCGGCTTGTGAATACATAAGTTGCTGACTTAGCCGTGACACGAGGAGCAAAAACATGAGTTTGTTTTAACAAATATTTTTTTGTTGTATTGTGAATGTGCAACAAAGATATAATACATATTTACCTTATTAGGAAAATCTTATTTGTTTTTTCAAATTTTCCTATGCCAAAAGTACATATGATTGTGCTGACCTGTCACCGCATCTGGTGTGCTAAGATATCACAAATATGGTTCAGTAAATCTTTTTGTTAGTTAATTGACAAAGGTCCCTATTAGCAATTAGTACTGAGTCATCAGCAAGCAAACTCTCGTAGATTCATGTAGAAAAAATCGACGAGCAGAAGTGATTTTCCTAAATTACACATAGAACATGGCTAAATATAAGGAGAAATGTATTTTACCTGACAATTTAGACCCTGATACTGTAGGTTCTTGAAGGCCAGGAAGTTTGACATCGAGAAATCAAAGCAAATGTGGGCCAATATGATCCAGTGGAGGGAAGAATTCGGCGCTGACAGCATCATGGAGGTAATTGTCACAGGAACTGTTGTTGAGGTTAAAGAGTCTCTCTAAGAGTGATGCCTCAAGACGTCGACACACTCATTTTTTGTCACGAGTCTGGTTTCCTGTCATAAGAGTATGCATATCCTTGAGTTGCAATATATTTGTGCTAATTCCTGTTTGTTTGTCAGGAATTGGAATTCGAAGAGATTAATGAAGTCCTCAAGTACTATCCCCAAGGGCATCATGGTGTAGATAAGGAAGGTCGACCTGTGTATATCGAGAGACTCGGTCAAGTGGATGCCACGAAGCTGATGCAAGTCACGACCATGGACCGTTATGTGAAATACCATGTTCGGGAGTTTGAGAGGATCTTTGCCGTGAAATTCCCAGCTTGTTCCATAGCAGCAAAGAAGCACATCGATCAAAGCACTACAATCTTGGATGTGCAGGGAGTGGTAAGCCAAAAAGCGATGATAAACAAAGGTTTTCGTGCTGCTGATATGGAAAGAAAATTAGTTGCTTGTCACAAGTACAAGATGTACAAGATCAAACAAAATTAGGGCCTTCTCTTAAAATTTGTTAACTCTGCAGGGGCTCAAAAATTTCAATAAAGCCGCCAGGGATCTTGTCACTCGCCTTCAGAAGATTGACGGTGACAATTACCCCGAGGTACTACATCACTCTTACCTTATCTCAAGGCAGCTCGCTATCGAGTGTCAGTTGTTAGTCTTTACTAGCTATCAGTTCTTTTAACTTCACATGATGCGGAAACATGTTTTGTCTCCACTGCAGACCCTGAACCGGATGTTCATCATCAATGCGGGTTCCGGCTTTAGAATGTTGTGGAACACTGTTAAGTCTTTCCTTGATCCGAAGACCACGGCTAAGATTCATGTAAGCCCATGCAATGTGCACCATATATGTTTGAACTATTAGACTTACATGGAAGACTCGAATTAACAAGAATACACACTAATGCCAGGTCCTCGGTAACAAGTACCAGAGCAAGTTGCTTGAAATAATCGATGCAAGGTAAGCCTATAATTGTTCTTTCTCTTTTTGTTTTGCCACACATTATCCTATTTTTTAGGGTCCTGATCATTTTTCTTCGATCGTTCGGCAGCGAGCTGCCAGAATTCTTGGGAGGCACCTGTACTTGTTCTGACCAGGGCGGTTGTATGCTTTCTGATAAAGGCCCATGGAAGGATCAAGAGATAATGAAGGTCCCCCAGAACAACTCGCTTTTCAAGTCTTTGTTGTTCATTAGTGTCAGTTTGTTGATTCTTTTAGCTTCGATCTTCTCACTTAGCCGCACGCTTTGCAGATGGTTCAAAATGGCGATCACATGTGCCGAAAGAAATCAAAGACTGGTTCTGATGAGAAGACAATTTCTGAGGATGAGATGGCAAATGCCAAGGTTTGCCTTCTTTCTTGATCTCATTTTTTTGCTTTGCCTAACCATGTATGTGCTTTTTGTCTTTTGGCATGTTGGGTACCGTAGAAACTTCTTTCTAATTATCAGGTCAGTTTTTGCAGTTTTCCTTTATTTCATTTGTTTCCTTGCTGAGATTTGTTCCTAACTTCTATAGGGATGTGATCACCCCAATTCCGATGCTTCAGACATGCGACCTCAACCTCCCCATCTTTCTCCTATCGTTGAAGAAGTACGTACAACTAGCTTCTTAACCTTTCGAAAGAACAGATTAGCAAGCAGAAGGCGCAAGAGAGTGTAATCATAGCTTGGCAACCACTTTCTTGCTTACAGCTGTGTTCTTGTCTCAGTCAGTTCATAAAATTAAGAAGCAAAGCAAGAAACTACGGTGCCCTGCATGATGTTTCAAAGTCTTTTTCGACTCAACATGATTCGTTTGTTCAGATAAAAAGCCTTAGGGAAGCATGCACTGTTTCTATATCTTTTCGCTCCCCTTATGTAGACAAATTAGCCTAGCAAGGCTCTGTGTACTCACTTCCTTGCCTCCAAATAGTTCTTCCACTGGTCTCTTTTAGCTGGAAAATTGCTCGTTCTATTCCTTTTCATTTTCCTCGTGTATCCATGTTTATCAGATTTTGCTATTTCCTGCGTTCTTAAACACGGGATTTTGCAGGTCTACAATGGCCAAAATTGCAAGAAATCTTTCAGGTGTGAGGATTTTGTCCCGGTGGTTGATAAAAGCGTCGTCACGACTTGGGAAAAGTTTGCACGTGATGATAAATTGGCACTTCCAAAAGGTACATTTATATCCTCTTTTTTCACCTGCCACCTGACACGCCTTGTTCTTTATTAAGTTAGTTACTTAACTGCCTCTTGATCAAAGACAAGTCTTCAATAGTTCGTGCAAAGATCCCCCCAATTTCTGTCCTACCTGTTACGCATAGTATGTCGCACCAATGAATCTTGCCAGCTATTCGAGAAATGAAGTGACCGGTATACTATTCTTTTTATTTGTTCTTGTCGCCCTGATCTAAGTTTTCTTCATGCTGCATCAGGAAATCACTTTGCCATGGCTGATCCTCACAAGGCCCCCGAATCTGAAGGCTTTAGCTCTCATCTTTTTTCCGGCCTTATGACATTGGTCATGGGCGTCGCCACCGTCATTAGAATGACGCGCAACATGCCCAAGAAGGTCACTGATGCTACCTTGTACTCTGGCCCTGATTACTATACCGACAACATGGTTAAGAGCCAGCTGCACTACTCTGAGTTCGCTCCGGCCCCTATCTCTTCTTCCGATTACTTCACAATGCTGAAGCGCATGGCTGAGTTGGAGGAGAAGGTCACTGTCCTGAACATGAAGCCCGCTGCCATGCCAGTGGAGAAGCAGGAGATGTTGGATGCTGCGATAAGCAGGGTCGGCAACTTGGAGCAAGAGCTTACGGCCACCAAGAAGGTTAGTACATTGGACACATTTATCGGTCAATACAACACTTTATCAGAACAGTTTTAACATGCCATCTTCCATGCACAATTTTTGGAAGCGCGAATGGTTTGAACTTGAAAATGAATGAAGTTTTTTCAATTTGATATATTAACATCCATCCAAATGTATCACTGTCTAAGCATCCTGTCCTTGCCCCTAAGTAAGAGTTCAAAAAACAGATTCTTTTGAAAATTTCACGGTCGTAATGAGCTGCAAGGATTCAAATGGCCATGTAAATTCTTGAAATCAGTTCACGGATTTATATCTCTCTAGCTGGATGGACAATTTCAATTGTAAGTTGTCAAAGAAACCGCATGTTTTGTTGCTTGTCCAGGCTCTGGACAATGCGATTAGCCGACAGCACGAGCTCCTGGACTACATCGAGAAAAAGAAAAAGAAGAAGTCACTGGTAAGACCAACTGCTTCTTGTTCTCTTCCTCCAATTTTTGTGTAATTGAGTCCCGCAATTTCATCTGTTTTGAGCTAAGATGCTGCACAATCTGAATTCTTTTGCTATGTTTTCGTTTCTGATGCAGTTTGGCTGGTAAGGGAGAGACACTGAATGCCCCCCAAGGGAGATTGCTGGTGATCCCAAAAGTGGTGGTTGGGTTATGTTCAGAATTTTCAAGGCCATCCTGAAATTCCCAGTCTTTTTCCTAATACAGTTTCCTATGAAATTGTTCTACAAACTATTAAACATTGCAAGGGCTTTCACCATCTGGTGTATATATGATGTGGAAGATCTGTTTGTGCTTGTTTTTCCCGGCAACGGACCGCTCCAACTCCGCGGTTATTTTAATGGATACTAAACAATCTCCGCCTTCATCATGTGAGGGACAGATTCGAGAGAGCAAGAGTTGTGAATCGAACTACTAACTTTTTCATTGCCACGATGAGATCATACATCTTAAGGCTGTGTTTCCGTGGATATAAGTGAAGTGACAGAGGAAATAAACAGGTTGCAAATCAGGAGAAATGAAGGGAAACGGTTTCCCCTAAATCCACAGAGCTGACTACTCGTTGAAGGAAACTTTTTGTATAGCCATGATCTCCCTTAGTTTTGTTTTAAATGCGAATTACAAGACACAGGATATGTCGGTCCGCCGGCTAACGTACATTGGCAATATATATATGCTCGATTTTTCTACGGGTCAAGTCAAGAAACCAAGAAGTTGCGGGCACCATGTCTTCTTGTTTCCCATGCCAATGGTTTGGGAAACTCTCCTGTCGGGTTTGCCGGCATCGCCCAGTAATTTCACTAATCACACCCCGATCTCACCGGAAAAACTTCAAACTTGTCGCAAAATGACATTATCGACAAGGAACTAACGATACGTTCTATCTGGCCTGAAACATTACCTCGTGCAAGAACATTGTTGAGAAAGTCTCTCGCTTTCTGTTAGAGAAAACTAAGAAAACAAAACTGCATCAGTAACTTCCAACTTTGAAGGGAAATGAATCATATGATGGTTTTATGGTTAAATAAAATTCTAATAAACTTTGAGCACAAACAGTGGCTGTAGTTTAGTGGTTAGAATTCCACGTTGTGGCCGTGGAGACCTGGGCTCGAATCCCAGCAGCCACACTTCCTTTTATTTTATTTTTTTCGTTTTATCATATCCATTTTTGCTTTTATCAACAATTCCTCTCTTTTTTTTAATCAAATCCATTTTTGCTTTTATTAATCACTGTTTTTTTTTTTGTGAATGGGTATTTCAGAAGATATTCAGAGAGGAAAGTGTTGTTGAGTTTATGGAGATTATGTAGTAGCCGATCTATTTCAATTTGTACATGTATCGGTTCCTTTCTTTAGTATTTTTCTACCTAGCTTGGGGGTATGCACTTCACACGATATTAGATTCTTTGATTTAAATTTTCAGCACCCACTCAATGAATATTCTACTCTATTGACACATGTCGACCTTAATCTTATATCCTTCTACTTTACATGCGGCAATAGCCTTGTCTTATCATCTCTTAGAGTTTACGAGTCCCACATCGCTCCAAAAGTGGGTTTTCGATTTTGTTAAACTCCGGATTAAATCCTTATCGACCTTGTTTCACGACCGGGTCATTTATTCTCCAAAGATTGCGACGTACTATTAATGATATTGCTTTTCAGTGATGTCCCGTGATTTTGGAAAGGAGGCGAATTGAGTAAATTTGATCTCATATTTGCAATAGGAGGGACAACATCCTCCCATCGAATATTTCATTTGCATTGCATGGATGGTTTTGTCCTATACACAATATCGGACATGATCATGCAAGTGGTGCCCTCTTGTCCTTTATTTTTTGCGAGTGATGAAAGATGGAAAGTGGCTCGAGCACTCGAGAAATTTGTCCTCTATAGTTAGTGGCCGACCCACCGCCGCCGAGAAAATATCCAAATTAAAACGGATGGTGACTCGAGTGAAATGGCTGCGTCAAGCATTTGCCAATTGCATATACGTGTGCTTGTTTGTGAAAAGTCAAAGAAGGCGGGTTCCTAATTTGCTTTTGGATTCATCCGAATCTCGAGCGTTATCACATTGCAAACGTAATAACATGTTATGAAGATAGTAACTACGGTCTCCTCAAAGACGTATGAGGAAAGAATAAGCGATGTTAGCGACCGCTTACTCAAGTTATCGCCAAGTTCAGACCGTAAACTTGGGATTTGTTA
Organism: Metrosideros polymorpha var. glaberrima; assembly: GCA_001662345.2. Taxonomy (NCBI): domain Eukaryota; kingdom Viridiplantae; phylum Streptophyta; class Magnoliopsida; order Myrtales; family Myrtaceae; genus Metrosideros; species Metrosideros polymorpha. The sequence goes on from BCNH02000009.1 coordinate 12,248,863, forward strand.
GACAGCTAGCCACACGAAAAGGGTTCGAAACAGAACTTGCGAAAAACCTTCGTTCGAGGAAACATCGACCCGAATTCTCCATGTCCGATCACGGTAACATATAAATTAGTAACCTCGGAACTTAGTTGATGATACCTACGCTCCCAACTTTTGTTGGGTATGATTTAAAAAGGTGGGAAGATAATATTTCGAGGGTTTTAGATTGCTTATCGGCTGAGTCCATTGATTTTGAAGACCCACTTTGATTTAATTGCGTGTTTTAGTAGCTTTCTTCCTATTAATAAATCCGCTAAGCTGGCCCTCTTCTGTCTGTATGGTCATAGTCATTTTATTTTTCATATTTTCCTAATAAATAATGAATAGAAATTTGTCTTTTCTTCAGTTAATAGGATATAGAAGATAATTAGAAGGAAGAAAGAAAGAGAGTCTTCTCTTAGGGGCGGCTGGCATTTTCCGCATTCTTCTGTGAACAACAATCAGTGGGCTTCAATCATCATCCTAGAGCCGACATCTTGTAGATAAAGCATGGCGTTCTATATGAATTTATTAAAGATGATATCCGTGCATGCACCTTCTCAAGACCCACCAAAAGTTATCTATCTATATATAATGGGTATTTTGACCCGACAATTATAGTGATAAGATATGATTTTTTTTTTCCCTTTTGTGTTTAATAATTAATTTTCTATCCTAAAATTAGCCTTTCCTGGCAATATGCACAACTGCCGGTTTGGCCTTTCCAATTATTTTGAAATGAGATTATCGTGATATGTGCAGTTAATAGCGAATGAACGGTGAAACATCCCTCGTTAATTGTTATTCGGACGAGTGATAATCGCTTATATCATGTATCATGTAAGAATCGAAACTCTGCGTATCACCCGTCATTGTCGACAGTTATGATCACATCGATCTGTCGAGATTTGAACAGAAATTGTACGAAAGAAATGAGAGTTGGGACTTCATAGAAGCTCCCTAAAACTACTCCTATTCAATTTTGCCAAAAGGAAAAAAGAAGGCTATTCAACATAGGCATAGATTAGACAATCAGGGCAGCAGTCAAGTATTAGACAACTGATAAAAGATTGTAGCATATATAGGAAAGTACTGACTATAAGCACATGCTCATATCAATCACCCACCACTTTAGCTATTACTTTAGTTCTTCATTGCCCATGGCATTTGTGGCCGAGGTTATTGAATGAGCCATTTTATGTTCATTGGGGAATATATTCAAGAACTTTGACCCCTCTTAGTCTATCTGAATAATATATATTTATTTTATAGAATGAAACTTACCAACTTTAACTCTTTGGCCAGTAAAAGGGGGGAAAAGGAAATTAAAAAGCTTAAATTTCAATAGAGCACGTGCTAGTGATTTCACTTTCTATCCTTTAAATTTGCACCTTTTAGGCAAGAAAGGGGTCCATGCGAAGGAACAAGACTGTAAAGTTGAGGAAAGGATTCAATTCAATTCAATTCAACCCCAGTGGGCTGCTTTCCAATCGCTTTTGCAATGACTGAACGAATGAGATCGGATTCAACCCAAAGTCATTTTCTTTATGGCAGGTGGATCTCATTACCCGATATGGTTTGCAACCGAGGTAAGGCACTGCGAGAAAGTGCCCTAGGCACCACGATCTTGACATCACGTGTCACGTTTGAGGTGGAGATATCCTTTTGTACCTGCGTAAGGTCCATTATCGAATACCTGCTCCATCACATTCTGATATCTGCATGACCAATTAACAATAATTGCGATGGACCCGTCCATGATAGACTAATGCTAGACATGCAATGTTTCTTCTAGTTCTCTTCTCTTTTTTTTTTAAAGGACAAGTGAGATAGAAGAAGGTGGTCACACCTAATTAATTAGTTGTATCAACTTAGTGTCTATACGTAATAAGGTCTTTATTTAATGCTGTTCTTACTTTATAATCAAGCTACCCCTTCACACAAATAGAGTTACGGCGCATTCTCATTCTCGCTTTATTCATCCATTTACGACTGAACATCGAGTTAACATACGTTAGGAGAGTTTCATATGATGTATCTACGATGCCCTTGCCCTTAACATGTCTTTTGTCTGAGCAAAAAAAAAAAAAAAATCTAGCATCAATGGACATGGCATAAGGAATCAGAAGCAAGGGTTTGTATAGTATATTCTCTCCAATCTATTGTTAGGTTGGACATGGGAAAAATCATAATTTGATTTGCTCACATAAAGAAAAGATGACGAGAAAAGGGAGAGAGCACGAAACCGTGCACCGATTATCTTCTTTCTCATTTGTTTTGTAAAGTAAGCAAGTGGTTTTCTTGATGGACTTTCCATCATCCACTTATTATTGCCAATGGAATACGGGTTTATACTTTTTAGGTGTGCATCTCTTACCCTGGTTCTGAAACCCTAAAATGGGTCTCTTTTTAGGAGTCGTGCTGCACTTTGCATCCCTTATGTGCTTCTTCTTCTACCTAATTTCGACTTGATTATATAAAAATAGGTCGAATAATCTTGTTAACCATAGTCACTAGCGAGATTGCTCAACCTCGGGGTTGGCGTACTTGGTTAGTGTCGTTGGAGGATTTTTAGCTCATGAATTGAAGTCACCTGATTGAATTCCATCAATTACGATCACACAGGTTTGAATTAGGCCACCTATACAAGCCAAAGATCTGGATTTAACCGCTTGATGTGGCTTGGAGGATATTCCATGAATTTCCCAATAGCCAAATCTCGACACTCATGATCTCGGATTATAAAAAAAAATTATAAAAAAAATTATAGTGAAATTGCTCTACAAGGCCTAGACAACTTGACCTTAAAAGATGTTTATAGTCTATACTCATAATGCCCTACGTAAGCCACAAAAACAAAAGGGGTAGGGAGTTTTAAAATGTGCTTGTCAACGTAAATTGGTTGTCTTTCTAAATCTTTTCATTGTGCATTGGTGGGAGGTGATATTTCTTTTCAAGCTTTTGATAATTACAACATAATTCATTTTTTAATCAATAATATACATCGTAATTGGTGTAAGCTTATATTCATCCTCGATAATAAATATGACAGAAAAATTATCAAAAAAGTCCAAAATCGATTGCAGTTGTGCCAATTCATCCATAAATCTTTTAATTATGTTAATTTAGTCTTAAACATCTTCACGTTTTGCCAATGTAGTTCATCCGGTCAATTTTAGTTAGAAATTACTGACGTAGATGCGGACTGTCATAAGTGGCACGGCTGGCACTAATGTGGATAAAATTTATTAATTTTTTCTTTTCTTTTCTTTTCTTTTCTTTTTTCATTCTTCCTCCATTAGTCGTTGGGTCTCGACGTCACCAGCCATAGGCTACGACCGGCGACGGTCGCCCTAGCCGACCCTCACTAGATCCAAAGAAGCAAGCCTTGCTTGAGGCCACCCCTCGTGGGCCTTCAACAAGGGCCACCCTCTCCGATAGTTGCCTTTGGCCGGTCACCAGCCATCACGAAGGCCTAGCGATCGGCGAAGGAAGAAGGAAAAAAATGAAAATATAAATAAATTAGAGTTTCAAAAAATATTTAAAAATTCACAAATTTTGTCCCCATTAGCGCCAGTTGTACCACATCAAACGGTTGGCGTCCACATAAGCAATTCCTAGCCAAAGTTAATCGGATAGATTATATTGGCAAAGTATGAAAAAGTTTGGACTAAATTGATGCAATTAAAAGGTTTATGACTGAATTGGCACAAATACAATATATGTATGAATTTTTTTATAATTTTCTCTAGATATGACTTGTGATTTCCTTTTGAGGTGTGATATGAGTTTTTATAAGTGGGCATACTTTACTCATCTGTAATGGAGTGTTCACAGCAAAATTTAATTTCTTCCGCATCCAAACCTTAATTTAATGAAAGTAAAATCCAGTTAAAAGACATCTATATGGGATCCGACATCCTAGTCACTTTCAATTGAAGAAAATGGCAAAAAGAAGAAACAAAAAGAAATGATTCCACTTTTATAAAAACCCAATTTCTTAGAAAGAAAAAGAAAACGAGGAAGGTGTATATTTAATTCGTGACACCTTCATGTGGAAAGATGACCAAAGGCCACTTTAACAAGCACATCGAAATGCTTGGAGCACTATGGCACTCAACACGTCCCTTTCCTGATGTTGGGACTCCAGGAAGGAAGTGGTAGAATTCATAATCTGCAACTTGTGTCCACGGAAATACGTACACAAGAGTTTTAACATGGTGTTAAAGTATTTCACATCGCTTGTTTGCAGTGTTTTAACGGGCCTTATATTCGTTTAGCACGTCTTCATTCTTCACTTTAAACTTTCGAGTTGAACTTTTCAATATCAATTGGACAAGGGTTGGCACGCACAAAGCAATCAGTTCATTAATTTATTTGGAAATTTTGAGACAATTGGACCGGGATCGGTATTGAGTTCATGTTCTCCTTTCTTAGAAATCCATGTTGTTGTAGTGCATGTACAGCTAAAAAATGTGAACCGGAATTAGAAGGAAGTATATTAAAGTGTCACCCTGATATTCTTCATCATGCTAGAGGGTTGGTAAGATGATTGAAGAAAGTCTTGAGAGTGCAAACTCAATACATAGGGTGGAAGAATGATTAAGATCCAAGATGTACATAAAAGGAAATCTCGTAACTTGATCAAAAAGGAAAATATAATCATTTTGAAATCGTAAAACTACTTTACATATTCCTTTCCTTTGTGAAAAAATATGTGTTGCATGCATCGATGACATGACACGCAACGTGGATGTGGTACGTCAATAATTACATTAACTGCTATCATCCATTCTACTAACATATAATTGACGTGATAAACATTTGTCGCCATTATATATATGATGCAGACATAATCTATTTTGAAGTATCATTCCGTAAATAGAGCGCATGCGCCATTGGCTTATCTGTGCCATTGGATTTTATGGATCATAAGCCTACGGATGCAACAACTTATATGGTCACATGATACATGCACCCAAACATAATATTGTCCATGTTCCAAACACGATGTTTTAATTTATTATTTTTTTTGCATAAGTTCAAGATCGAAGTGACCGCACATTATAGCCGTTAAATCATACAACAACCATACTGTGACCATGATTGTGATCAATTGCGATTCATGTGATGCCCAACATAATCATGCTTAAAGAAGTAATAATTACCATCATATGAGTAACTCTCTCATGGAAAATGGAATAAACAATAGAAAAAAAGCAAAAATCGTGAAAACCTCAATTCGAAACTCACATAATGAACGGCTTGGATCGAATCCGGACAACATTTCCTGACCGGGGCCCACTGCCCAGTAGACCCGACCGCACGCACGTTCTCCTCTACGGTGAAAGATTGTACTGTAAGATTTCATACGGGCGTTTCAATAACTTTCATTGGTCCTCACTCCCACGTGAGCCAACTGGCTTCGGCCACGTGGAACCGCGCCTTCTTTATTTCCAGTTTTGGCCCCCGGTAAAGCGCCCGGTTAACTGCCAAACGGTAACTCCACTCAGGCTCATCTGGCAGTTAAAATTATAGAGAAAGAGAGGTGCCCCTCGTGCCGTGTGCACCGGCACGCAAAAATGAACTGTAAAAGTAAAGATTCTCATTGGCATACACCCTTTTTTTTAATAAAAATTATTTTGTCAACACTTTCCAATTTTCATCCAAAAAATTTGAAGAAGGGAAAAGTATTTTGAATTTCTGAAAACTATGAAACAATTAAATATAACTTCGAACTTCAATAATGATAGATTTAAAAAGTTTTAAAGTTGTTCGCAATCTTTAATAAAGAATCAAGTGAATCGCATGATTTCGCAAAATGATAAAAGAAACACTCCAAATAAACTTATAGTGCCGGACCAATCATATAAAGTCCCATCTTGTTGGCTTAAATTTGGACTAAACACATCCCGTCACGACCAATGATTATAGTCCCTAAATCACGAATAGCTAGTTTGCTGAAATTTTTTACTCATAATGTTACTTTTGCTCAAATGGAGAGGTACAATTTTCCAACGTGAATTCATCTGAGAATAACATTATTTCCCTAAGTACAGAGATGACTCATCGTCGCAGCACCAATTTAATGGGGGAAAATTTTGGGGGCATGATCTTTCACTTTCCTTGTGCTTCATGGCTTTGTAAGTCTATTGGGAAATTGTTTAACAATGGCGAAAATGAAATGAAGAAGAAAGCAATTTCTGCAGCAAACGAAGCCCTCTCTCTCAAATCAAATCAATAATATATGGGCGCCCAACTTCTTCCTCAGCCCTCCCCTTAAACAATTATTTTCCTTTTTATTAAATATGAAAAGATTCCTCCCAGAGCTTTCAGCTTTTTCATTTGTTTATTATTCCTCAATTCAGCAGCCAACAGAACTTCTCCCTCATTTTTCCACCATCTCCTCTTATAAATTCCACCCCCCATTCCTTCAGAAAACCTCTTCTCCTTCTCCGTCTATCTTCTTCCCTGGTTTTGGCTTCTCCTTCCTTCCTTCCTTCCTTCTTCTTCCTCTGCTCCTTCCCGTTGCTCTGTTTCTGTGGCTTTCTCGCCTTCTTCCTCTCCTCCGTTCCTCCTTTGCCCGCCCCGAGAACCGAAACGTTCTTCAAGAACTCCGGTCCTCCATCCTGTATTCATGCTTTCCCACGAGACGCTGCGGTTGTTGATGCTCCGAGACTCATGACGTCTCCAGTGCTCAGCGAGATCCTGCTCCTGGGTTTTATGGTCAACTCCACCCTCCGCCGCAGGACCCACCTCGTTCAGTCCTTCTCCGTCGTCTTCCTCTACTGGTTCTACGTTTTCTCATGAACACCCTCCTCCGCTCCTCTACCAACCCTAGCGTTCGATAAAATTTCCCCCTTGTAGTCTTTCCCTGCGTGGTTTTTCCTAGTTTCCGGGCTGTAGCTTTTTCCTTTTCTTTTTTCTGATCGCCAGTGTCGTGCTGTTTGGGTTGTAGTCATGGCTTCTTCTAGTACGGGAGCATCTTCCGGGTCGTCCTCCTTCGCGCTCCAGAACTCGGGCTCCGAGGAGAGTCCGCAGGAGCAGAACCAGATCACCGACCAGCGGAAGCGGAAGCGGATGATATCGAACCGCGAGTCCGCCCGCCGCTCGCGGATGCGGAAGCAGAAGCACCTGGACGACCTGATGGCCCAGGCGGGGCAGCTCAGGGGCGAGAACGCCCAGATCCTGCAGAGCATGAACGTAACGACCCAGCTCTACCTGAGCATCGAGGCCGAGAACTCCGTCCTCAGCGCCCAGGCGGCGGAGCTGAGCAACAGGCTGCAGTCGCTCAACGAGATCGTCAGCTACCTCAATTCCACGAGCTTGCTCTTCGAGAGCGACGAGCACGCGCAGGCGCTCGGTGGGGACGACGGATTCATGAGCTCGTGGAACGTCTCGGCGTGGATGAATCCACCCGCCATGGTTGCGGCTGATATTTTAATGTACTGATTGGAAAATGGGTGCGCCGCCGGCTGGAGTCAAAGATTGTGGTCCGAGAGAGACGAAGATTAAAAGAGATTTTAGCTGCTGGATGGTTCCTTTTCTTACCCTTTTTGCTCTTGTTCTTTTTCTTTTTTCTTTTTTTTTTCTTTCTGATGGTCATAAAAATTTGGCTCCTGGGAATATTTTAGGCCTGTAAGATGGCTCGTTATTAGGTTGATGATGTGTCATTAGCGCGATGCGAGTGGTCCCCGCTGTAATTCCGTGTTAATTAAATAAAAAGCAAGTTTTATTATATTAGCAGGGCTTTCTCTCATTCTCTTGCCAAGTTGATAATTCACTGAATAATCGTCATTACGAAAAATAGACTAATATCAAATTTACTCTCTGTACATAAGAATCTATATTCGAGACATTAAAAGAATTTGCTCATGAGATGTTTTGTGTTGTTTAAAGAGGGACGCTTTCATGATTGTCTTTACTGTATTGTGAGAATGATAGTCTATTTTGGATCACAAAAAAATAATTAATAAATTATTATGAAATCCATTCTTTTAAAAATTTATAGCTCAGTACATGTTGTTACTCTCACAATAGCTCAAAGACTGTTGTGCTAGCAAATTCCTCTAATTCCTAACAAACTGAAGAGTACTGTCCTATTTAAGCATTATACCAAGATGAAATTTGTTAAATAGAAACATGCGTTGTTGTGCTCCTCTTGATGGACTAACTCATTAATATAAAAGATTTATGCAAGTAGGGTTGAATTGAGTCAAGCGACTCGTGGGTCACTCGAGCTCGCATCAATGATTACTCGAGATTAACTTGTTTGAATTCTACTAAGCTCAAGCTACTCGACATCTGGTCGAGTCGGGTTTGGACTCACTAAATCTTAGCTTGATCACTCACAAGCATAATCTCGCCCTATCTGATTGGGAAATAAATTTCAGCCCACTTAGATAAAAATATCAGTTGTTGAGCAAATAGATGGCCTGAATATGATGTTCCTTTTTTTTTCTTGTTCCCTTTCGCCATTTCTCACTAAAACCAGCGGGTTAATACCATGAAAAAAAAATAATTCATGTCTCTCCCGCTTCCCTCTCTCTCTCCTCTATCCATCTTCTTCTTCAACCTTCAGCCATGGGGAAGGTTTGAGCTAATGTCACCTTCCCTTGCCTCTCTTGTTGATTTTGTTTGTGTTTTTTTAAAATTTCTCTTGTTTCTTCTTCTCTCCCGATCTATATTTGGGAGTTCTCTTTTTTCAATCTAGTTCTAGATTTGAGAGTTTGAACTATCCCGATCTAGTTCTAGTTTTAAGAGCTATCCTCTCCTGATATAAATCTAAGAGTTTAATAAATATGCTTTTGGGGTTCGATGCCCTAATGCTTTATCTATGTACAAGTCTTCTATCTTCAATTTTAATGGTGATCACATGATCTCTAGCGTCTCACTGAACCACGAAGATTTGCTCTCCCAAATATTAAATCTGTGTTTGCTCAACCTATTTTGATTGTCTTCGTAGGTTGATAGTGCAGAGGAAGTTGAACCTTGGCGCACACCGCCAACTGTCAACGTTGTAGTTACTAGAGAAGAAATCTTCGGCTCATGCTCATTACTGACGAATATACGAGATCCAATGATTAGCCGCCGTTAAGTTTGCTTGATAGACCCATTTTTGTGGAACGAGTATGTGCTTAACCCCACCAATACTCTCTTGATCCTCCTTATTTTCTGGATTTTGCTTTGTTTTGTAGTATTCAGGGTTTTGCTTTACTTCGATTTGCTTTGCTAGGTTCTCATATATCCTTTTGAGCAATGACTATAATTTTCTTTCGACAAAAAAAATATCATAAAAAATTCCAAACCAGTATTCCCATGAAACATCTATGCCAAACCTATTTTCGTCTCACAAAAAATTCCAAACTCGTACCTCATGACACATCCCCAAACTAGTCCAATAGAAAATCCAAACCTGACTTAAATCTACAATCTATTAAAATGCATAGTGCCAAGACATGTATGCCTCGTGTGTTGGAAAGTATATGTTTCTACGAGATATTGTATAGACAACTATCAGAGAGTAGATTTGGGTCAAGGATGGTTTTAGTTTTTTGGTAAGACGAATTTTAGTTCGGGATAAATGTGTCATGAGGTACTAATTTAAGATTCAAAATGGTATTAACCCAAGACAAGTGGCCTCTATTTGAAGACGGAGCAGACCTTATCCTCGACCTCTGCCACTCGCCGATGCCAAAGATTCTCCTGTGCTCACCGTCAGCTAGTCCACAAGCCCCTAACCCGAATCCCTCTCTTGATCCCCCTTCTCATCTCCATCCAGCCCGCCGCAGGTCGAGTTAGGGCTCGCAACCCCCTATCCTACCTCGCTGAGCCTAATCCCATCCTCGCTAAGCTCCAGCGACACCAAATTTGGCTTAGCTCGGCCACAGGCAACCAACCCTCCTCCCGTGACATTGATGTAGAGGATGGGAGATCGAACTTGGACCGGCCTGGCGAGCAAAACAGTAACAACAGGGAGGCGCGGAGGCGAAGGGACGGCATTCGATCAAGTTGCACCGGCATTGCAGACACGGCAGGGGCTCTCGATGGTGCCAACCAGCAAAGGCTCAACTAAGAGAGGGAGAGAAGGAAGGAGGAGGGGAAAGTTTTCTTGGGACGTGTGGTTTGTTGTATAAGTACCCCAACGGATGAGGATATTTTGGTCGGGGACGTAACTTTATCAGGCAAATTAGGATCCCAATCCCTAATCAAAATAGGGCCAACAACATTCTCACACAAGCATAGCACCATGTTTCATTTAATAGTGGGATAAGTATACTAAAAGTCCTAAAACTTGTTACGAAAGTGCAGTCAAGTTCTAAAACTTATCACAAAAGTGCAATCGAATTCTGAAACTTTCAAAATATGCAATCAACGGAAGGACTTGATTTCACCAATTTGACAAGTCTTAGGACTTAATTACACTTTTTGAAAGTTTTAAGACTCAATTGCGCTTTCTAATAAATTTTAAGACTTAATTGCTATTTTGAAAGTGTTAGGACTCAATTGTACTTTGGTAACAAGTTTTAGGATTTTCAATTCACTTATCCCTTTAATAATTATCGAGACTTTTCTTTTTTTCGGAATAATTATCGAGACTTAAATTGTTTGAAAGTAGAGCTGACGTCGGATTCAATAAAACCCAAAAGCAATCACTCGCTCTTCGAAATGACTTTGGCCGTGTGGAAAACCCTTCGAGAGAAGAAACAAAGGAAGGTACATATGAGATCACTAACCATGTTCTCTAACCTTTTTCTTAAACTTCAATCGCATGTCATTAGATCGAGATTAGATGCGAATTGGAACAAGATTATGAAAGCATGTGGCCAGCAATCAACACCAAGGTTTGAGCAAATATAAAATCGATGTGGGGGGTCCAAATTTCAAAGCAATGCATTGGTCCATAGTGGAATCGTGAGGCTTTTCTTCTTCATGTGGGATAGAACAGAGCCGTGCCTATGATGTCAGCAATGAAGAATATATATATTAGGCATATGCAATACCCACTTGACATTTCTAATGACATATCTAAAGGAAATTTAATTACTTAATTGCTTCTTCATGTGGGATAGAACAAAGCTGTGCCTATGATGTCAGCAATGGAGTGTGTGCGTGTGTGTGTATATATATTAGGCATATGCAATGCCCACTTGACATTTCTAATGACCTATCTTAAGGAAATTTAATTACTTAATTAGCTTTGTGTTAGGCAATCGAACCCCATTGATCGCGTCATCTCAACACCCATTATTAAGTGAACATTATTTGACGTGCCCATTGTGTGGAGAGGAAGGACTGATCGCCACAGAAACGTGATTATTTCATTTTTTTTCCTCTCATTTTAATTCGTTTTGCCGTATCAAATGTTTATATTTTTTTTCGTGAAAATTAGAAAGAAATACATCGGGGTTATTTTTAATTTATCACCTAACGGATCCAAGAAAATCATGGACGCTAATGTGATCAAACGTCGATAAAAAGTCCGAACACGATGCGATTAGCAGCATCCCGATCTAGAGATTTACACATCGATTATAATTAAACTGATTAATTAAATAAGGTTATGCTTTCCATATGCTGGCCTCACGGACGCAATTCGTTTTTTTTTAAATGGGTAAGATAATCGGCATTCTTTACTTGAATTCAATAATCGAGCGCAATCGTGCATTATAGGATTCTAGACTGACCCTAAGTGGCCTACTTTAACTTTCTTTTCCCCTGTTTTTTCTCCCCCTTATTATTTAACGAAGAAAAGATTGGAGATCGAAGGCATTTTCTTCGGTCATAAAAACTTTTTTTATTTTTTTATTTTTAAAATCTAAAGACGCAGCTGTGCCTACGAATCAAAGAAATGCCGTGACTGGTTTGATATATGTGTCATGCACCTTTGTTAACGCTTTTTATTTTTTTTAAATTTCCCCCCTTTAGGAGAAAATAATAGCTTTATTTTGCTCTTTGCTCTACCGTATTTTATGATATATAAAGCTTAAAAAAAAAAAAACTGAGAATCTCCAATAGAAGCGGCGTTGCATCATATGAATTATAAACTAGTGGTAAGGCTTTTGACAAAGACGTTCTTAATTAAATCCCCTCCCCTTTCATCTTGTCACTCTTGGTGGCATCATCAAAATTCGCCCATCGATTGATTATCATATGCTACGATAAAGCGATTCGAACAGCATGAAATTCGGGGTCGGATTCCGCTCGGATCATTATATGTTTATAGGGCGGGAGAGACTACCTAATGATATCGAATTTTTCCTGGGTCCTAAAGATACCCTCCAAGAATCGGACGTGAGGTTCGATAGCACGAGGCTGAGTATTAATTAGTCTAGTATGGATAACATTCCCGCAAAACACAGATGAAGAAATCCCTCGGTTGTTTTTTTGGATGATACCCTCCGACACTCAGATCAGGTTGTGCTTATATGGATACGTGAAACTGACAGAATTTTGACTTCACGAATGAGATCACCTTTACCTGACAAGAATGGGAAGAGCTCTACTAATGACTGACCTTCGGAACGTCGCACTAGTAAGGAATTCAATGTCTTGGGCACTGAGTATTAGCCAACATTACCTACGGTACTCGGCCGGATGTTCTGGGAGTTCAATCGTGCTCCGAGTTCCCGGCGGGCACGGCCGGACAAGACGATGGCTCTGGGCCTTCGAATGAGGCCGGACTTTTAGGATGGGCTTGGGCCTTATATGGTTTGGAAGATGGATTGTTATCTTCATCTTGTTGGGCTCATTTGTGTGCGATTGTTGTGTTACACCATGCATAACCCTAGGCCCGGTCCACATGACTACCGCAACATGGGATTAATCGAGTACTGTAAGAGACGTAAGTACCTAGTCATAATTAAGGGGAAAAGAATGTAGATTTCGACCCCCAGAAAAAAAAGGACTAGATGTAGATGTTGATTTTGGACAAATTGCGTGGTGGGGTTTTTTCCCCAATACCTCACTAAATGAATGGAGAAAAGCAACTAGTGTGGATCAACCAACCAGACCAATCTAATATCGATGCGGCAATCGCTGAATTTACTAAGACCGGTTTACAAAAATTGGTTAACCGAGTGATGTGTCGGGGTTGTTATTGATTCCGGAATATGGCCCACTTGTTTAAAGGCTCACTCACGGTCTGACTCATCACTCGGTAGACCGAATTTGCTAATCCGTTTCAGTAAGTCTGGCATTGCTCAATCGATATAAAACAATCCTTATCGAAAGCAAAGTTTCCTCGGGCTTTACTTAAATCCCTAGCCCGAGCATAGCTCAGTCCTGATCGGATCTAACTCTGAAATTGGGTCTTCAAGTGGCTAAGATGAACCTTTTGGACCGGATCAGTCAACACCCGAGTTCGAATTTGAAGTTTGAAACCCAAGAGGAAATAAATTTCAATTTCGATTGTAGGCCAGCTATTGAAAAATTAAAAAGGAATTTATACTGAGTTCAAAACGTGAGAGGAGTTAAAACTCCCATAAGCTTCTTTCTATCAGTTGGATAAACCCTGGGAATGCCCTTTAAAATGCTCATTGTTAGAGATAATTAAAGATGTTAGAGATATTTTCATATAATAAGAAATATTTGAGATATTTGATAATTACGTTAATTCCCCATATCTCTTAAAATTATGCGTATATCTTGATTGCTAAATTATCTTATATAGTTACCTCTAAAGCCTATATATAAACTCATATTTTCTTCTTTAACATATATCGAAATATACATAATATCTTCCAATTTCCTTCCGCATTATTCTCAAACTTGTGTTTGAATCCGTCAAAAGAAAAGAGAGAGAGAAGTGGATCGTGATCTCCACAAAATACGAGCGACTGGTTCGCTTGATACTCTCCTTCACCAAGATCAAGATGGTTACGGACCAGGACCAGGACTAGGTCAAATGAATCTTATCCTCTTCCTCGGACATCCATCCACGTACCTCAACCGTTCCTTTTCTTTCTGTCGGTGGAGCCGGGTCTTATCTCGATTTGTTCGGACGATCCTTACATCTGTCCATTACATTCATGATTTTATTCAAATACATATTGGTTCACGTGAATTTCATATCGGTCCTACGTCATTCAATTATGTCGGTATGAACATGAACTGGGATCATCCCATAATTTTTTTTTTCCTTTTTACGTCCCAAGAAATGAAATTAATCTGGATCTAACGAGATCGATAAGCAAAATTAATGTATTAGCCGATCCCGCATGTGAATGAGTAAGCTGTATTTGTCGAAATAAGGAATCATGATCATCAATTAGTACATCGTCTCCAACATGCTGAGAAGATTTACCATACATTAGATAAGAAAATGCACTCTATTGAGGCATTAATTTCATCAATTATGTAAGTTCTGTGATTCACCAACATGTCCTCTTCATTGCCGACACAAACTCCCAAAAAAAACTCTGATCGCGCGGTGAAGTGTCGCCGTGGCCGTTAAAGCGCTTCCGGCGGAGCTCAACGACAACCCAGCCGGCCTTATCCACACGCAGCCGACACTATCGGGACACGTCCCCCTCCCTCCCGCCACGGGACACCTGTCCTCCTCCTGTACGTGGGGCACGGCGCGCACGTGTCCCGTCGCCCAGCCATGCACGTGGCGGCTCGCGCGGTCTCCCACCACCTTGCAGCTCCCCTATAAGACCCCACTCGGATTCAGAGGAATCGATCATCAATCTCCAAACGGGAAAGAGACATTCAAGTGTGAAGAGCGCGATCCTTGGTTATCTGCACGGTTTCACTTTGCGTAGAGACGTTTGAGAGGAAGAGAGGAAATGGCAGGATACGGAGGGCAGTACGGTGACTCCGACGTTCGTCGCCAGAACGACGAGTACGGCAACACAATCCGCCAGACGGACGAGTTCGGAAACCCAGTCCAGCAGACCGGATACGGAACCGGTGGTTATGGCGCTGGAACAGGTGGTTACGGTGCTGGAACCGGTGGTTATGGCGCCAGAACCGGCGCTGCAGCTGGGGAGACCGGTGGCCTCGGTTACGGCGGAGACCAGCAGCAGCAGCAGCTGAGAGGCGAACGCCGTGGAGGCGGCGGCGGCGGCGGAGGAGTGCTCCAGCGCTCCGGAAGCTCCGGTTCTAGCTCCGTAAGTCTTTAACCCTACATACAGTTCCTTTTTTTCCTCGCCATCACGAATGCACGTAAATTGCTCGTCACTTGTCAGTTGTCCACGCATTCTGTTTGAGCATGTCACTGCACAAGCTTCGATTCGTAAAATAGCTACGCAGAGTGAATTTTAACTCCAAA
>BCNH02000009.1:12268736-12306189 GCA_001662345.2 Metrosideros polymorpha var. glaberrima
CCCCCCTACACCCTAGTTTCCTCAAATCAAGCACCCAACATTTTCTCTTCACATTTCAGAGGCTCTTCTGCAGAGACCATTCCTAAAAGAAAAGAAGCAAGAATGAGTCAATCCAAGAACTTCCTCATCATTTTCTGTGTTCTTGCTCTGGCTCCACTTGGCCTCTGTGCCAAGGCAGGTAATGGGGGTTCCCTTTATCCGCAGTTCTATGACCAATCTTGCCCCAAGGCTCAAGAAATAGTGAAGTCAGTCGTGGCCAAGGCCGTTGCGAAAGAGCCGCGCATGGCGGCTTCGCTCCTCCGCCTACATTTCCATGATTGCTTCGTTAAGGTCAGCGGCTGAGCAATTACTTGGAGTAAAAGAAACTTCCATGTCTAAACTTTGGTTTCAAATGCATCGCATGCTAGTACAGTCGCAGTGCCACACTCCATATGTATAAAAATAGTTTCTTCTTATACATGTACTCTAAGTCAGCACTCTATGCGAAAAGTAAACATTCTCATCGATCTTTTTTCCTGGTTTAGAAGCTCCTCGATGCTGTTGGTGCATCGAGGGCTCATCATAGTAATAACCGAGCATTTCTTATCGCCACAGTCGGGAGTAATCTATACTTACATTTTGCTGCCTATTCCAACACGTGAATAATATGCTAAGTACCAATGATGTCGATATTGTGACAGGGCTGCGACGCGTCGTTATTGCTGGACAGCAGTGGGACTATAACCAGTGAGAAGAGGTCCGTCCCTAACAGGAACTCAGCCAGGGGCTTTGAAGTACTTGATGAGGTCAAATCTGCACTGGAGAAGGAGTGCCCTCTCACAGTGTCTTGTGCTGATATGTTGGCCTTAGCTGCCAGAGACTCCACTGTTCTTGTAAGCATATGCAGAAATAATCCACTTCTTCTCTCAAAAAGAATTACAAATTTTCACCCAAGAAAAAACCCAGAAAAAAGAAAAACAAAATGCCTTCTTTTTATAATTTGAAATGCCAAACGAGTATAAATTAATGCTTGAATGTGTAAACAGACTGGTGGACCTAGCTGGGTAGTGCCACTCGGAAGGAGGGACTCGACAGGGGCAAGCCTGAGTGGCTCTAACAACAACATTCCTGCTCCAAACAACACTTTCCAGACCATTCTCACCAAGTTCAAGCTTAAAGGACTGGACATTGTTGATCTTGTTGCCCTCTCTGGTAAAGTTTCTGAAGTGTCTTAACTTTGGTTTGGAATATAAAGTTAAAGAGTCCATATCTCTGCTTTATTTCTCTTTATTCAGGGAAAGGAAAAGACTAAATTGGACCCCTGTTACGATCGACAATCCATGTCTTAGGTGAACTTGTTTCTTGAATGTATTCTGAAATCAAATCATTTTTGGCATGACCTGTTAAACAGGAAGCCACACAATTGGAAATGCAAGATGCACCACCTTCAGGCAGAGGCTCTACAACCAGACCGGCAACGGGCTGCCTGACTTCACGCTCGACCAATCCTATGCCGCTCAACTCCGCACCCGCTGCCCACAGTCCGGGGGTGACCAGATCCTCTTTTTCTTGGACTTCGTCAGCCCAATAAAGTTCGACAACAGCTACTTCAAGAACCTGCTGGCTAACAAGGGGCTCCTAAGCTCCGACGAAGTCCTCGTGACGAAGAGCCAGGCCTCGCAGCAGTTGGTGAAGCAGTATGCGGCTAACCAAGAGCTCTTCTTTGTGCAGTTCGCCAAGTCCATGGTCAAGATGGGCAACATCTCGCCCTTGACAGGGTCCAGGGGAGAGATCAGGAAGCATTGTAGGAAGATCAATAAATAAATTCTAGGGAGGAGAAGAAATTTCCAATCTAGTAATTTGATTTACTTCCTCCAGTTCGGGAATAAATCACCTTTGAGTGTTTGTTTTCTTTGTCCTCCTCTGTTATGTCTGTTGTGTACTGGCCTTGCTGGGTCGCAATTTGATGTTTTGGTTAAAGGTTAATTCCACGAAAAACTCAAAACCGGTATATCTGTGATAAATTTACTTCAAACTATTTTTTGGACCACGAAAAATCCCAAACTAATACATATGTGATAAATTTACTCCAAACTATCTTTTTGACCATGAAAAACACCAAACTGGTACATTTGTAACAAATTTACTCCAAACTGGTACACTTGTGACAAATTTACTCTCTTTTAATTTCCATTAAATTGGGTTAATATCACGAAAAAATCTCAAATTGGCACACTTGAAACAAACGGAGAGTAAAATCCCAAATCGGTATATTCTGCCAACTGTTCGTGTCATCAAACTCGACAATTTGACAGTAAATTTGACGAAAACTGATGGAGACTAAATTTGTTACAGATGTACCAATTTGAAGTAAATTTGTCATAAATGTACTAGTTTATGATTTTTTATAGTCAAAAAAACAGTTTTAAGTAAATTTATCACAAATATACCAGTTTAAGATTTTTCTTAGTATTAACCCTTGATAAATGAAAGTCCAAACTATTCATTCATGATGTCTTGTTTTCCTCTCTTTTCATGAATCAATTCTATTTAAAATCGGGCCGGGCTTGGATTTATCAAATTTTAAGAATGTATTTGCATAAACAGATAGAAGGGTAGAGTACTTCTTCAAATTGATGTCTCTCATTTCTCCAAGGCCATAACTCCACCTCGAGCATGATTTTTTTCCCAAATAACCATTAATTCAATTGAAGAACGGAAATGGAATCTGAATCGAGTTCTGTAAACCCAAATAGATTGATTGTAAATCACAAGCTGTGCACGAATCAATGCGAAAAATATGAAAATTCAAACGAAATCGAGCATTAAAATTTACTTATTTCTCTCTGTATCTTCTCATTCTAATGCAAAGACAAACACCAAATAGGAACAACGATTTGTTGCAGTAACAAAACCTCTGGAAAAATGGCATATGAAGTAGCACCAGAACTGCTGAAAAATCCATTAGACGCTCCTAACATCAACCTCGCAATGATTGTTTCGAAGAATGCCGCAGTGTTACAGAGGATACACCTCACAAACAGTGGAAACAAGCCACCGAGTTCGTGATTAAGCAACAGGGTCGGTAAGCTAGATCCCTCATCTGCTTTGTCCTACAGCAGGCTACAGATGTATAAGCACAAAACAAACTTGAGGTTGATGGGCATGAAAAAACTCTAACAGAGGCTGAATATCTGCTTTTCCAAGTCTCATAAGAAATTAAGCAGTTTGAACTAGGAATGCTCCATTTTATGAGGAAATCACAGCAGTCTCCATGCTTGGCAATAAAATTGCCCCAGATGGTATCGTTCAGCATCACTTACGCCAAATATCTCCCGCGGTTCCACTGCTATTGCTTTTTCACTTGCTTCGATAAATCTGAAGAAGAACAAAAATATGGAAAAGCGAGTCCCAGAAGAAAGAGCAGATATATGGTGAAAGCATATAAAAGAGCATATTTGTCCTGTCAGCTGTTAAATTCGCTCACAAAATTCGAGTGGTGTGCTCTATGACTTGACAAATAAAGCTGCAATTGCTAATAAGCATGCAAAGGGAACATAGATATAAGGCCTGAATACATCTTCCTGTGAATGATACATGAGATGCTCCTAACCAAAAACATACTTTTCACCCACAAATAAGCCAGCCCTCTTACCAAATGAATTATATCACAGAACAAGCAAAGAGCTAAACTCAGCAGCCCAAATACTAATCAAACACAATTGAAGATCTCAGATTGCTTCAAAGCCTGTAGTACATGCAGATATTAGCTGGTTGGCCTCATCCCTACTAACCTAAGTAACCTTTTACCATAAACTCTTTGGCTGCCTTTGGTCGTTTGGATTTTTGGTCAAGATAGGATTGGATATGTTAGGATAAGAAATTCTTGGATTTTGTCATATCTTATTTACTATTTGATGAATGGTAGATTTAAAGTTGAATATACAACTGGACATCTCGGGGATGAACAAGTTAAGGCTACTTTTCTAGTTTTCCTTTCCTCAGAATAGCTGGCAATGAGGCTTTAGTAGTGGAGGCTCGACAACAAGCAGTTGGCAGCGATGGCGGGCAGTGGCCAAGGGCAAAGGGCAGCGGCGGCAGGTGGTAGCGTGGAGGTTGGGGGGAGAATTCTAGTCAAAGGAAGGGAAGTGAAATCCGATCTCACCTTATCCCACCCTCTCCCCTACAATAATTTTATCCCCCCTATATCCTCTTTATATCCCCATTTATCCTAACCTAGACACATATCTTATCCTGACTTTTATCCTGACAACAAAAAACGCAGCCTTTCAGCTTTTGTACCATCTCTCACACAAACAAAAAATGCAAGGTCCATGTGCTCCAGAAGGACATAACCTTACGATCTCAGTTGGCTCTTCTTGCCTCAACATATTGAATCCGGCATACTCCAGAAGGACACAACCTTACAGTCTTAGTTGGCTAAGTCTTCTTGCCTTAACATATTGAATCTTAGGAGCAACCATAACTTTAAGTATCGGATGTCACTAAAAGCATCATCCTTGGTCTTGGTCTTGGTCTTGGTCTTGGTCTATTGCCCAGGATAATCATCATGCATAACCTTACTTTCCCTAAATTGTAAAAAATAACAAAATATGTTCATGCAAAGTAGAAGAAAAGCTCGTATTTTGTAGAAAAAGTGATCATTTCAAGATTTCTTCACTTATTCCCGCTACAATTAAATCAACAAAATTCACTGGACAACATTCTTTTCAATCAATAAAAAGAGGATATAATCAACAAGCTAACCTGTAGGTTTCAAAGTAAATCATTTTTTAGTCCACATAAAAGCTTTAAACTGAAGCCCCATCGCACTTGCTCTATGTTACACTCCTATAAGAGTCCCCAAAGTGAAAACAAAAAATGAAGATAGGAAGACGATAAGGTCAATTACAAGTAGTTATAATGAAAGAAGTGCGCCCTTCTTCCAATCCGTATGCACCTTGCAATCTGTAAACAAGGTGCAACACAACAACAACTGCCCCACCTCCCTTCTTGCAATGAACAGATAGATCCATTCCTGTATCACTGCATTTTTAAGATCCTTGAAATTGTTGGGCTCAGACAGGTTGATCCTAGAGAACCCAGCTGGAGGGGTAAAGACAAGAAATTAAAAGGGAAAAGCAGAAACGAGCTGTGGTTATGATAATTGATTGTTAAGATTATGGAGCAAGATATGCTACGTAGGTTATGATTTGGAATAAAGAGGAAAGCTAGCCTCTTGACCGCGGCGATGAACTTGCAGCCAGTAGAAAGGAAAGAACTTGTGGTCATGCCCGTTCATCCGCACGCATTTCGCCAAGTCTCCAAACACACCATCCACTAAAACCTCCATAATTTTCCCTAGCACTTGTCTTAGATCAAATCGCGCCAAACAATCCATGCACATAATCTATCCACTGCAACTTCGGAGACCTTACCACCAATGATTCAATAAGTAAATGTTT
Organism: Metrosideros polymorpha var. glaberrima; assembly: GCA_001662345.2. Classification (NCBI taxonomy): domain Eukaryota; kingdom Viridiplantae; phylum Streptophyta; class Magnoliopsida; order Myrtales; family Myrtaceae; genus Metrosideros; species Metrosideros polymorpha. Next base: position 12,274,181 of record BCNH02000009.1, read on the forward strand.
GGACTTGATGTTGAAGCAAGAATTATATCCAACACAAGATATCAAGCAAACCACTTGCTTCAATACTCGGCCAAAAAAATTCATTTGCATCAATGGAGACCCGAAATTTGCGCATGGAATGCAACAAGGAGAAATTTTTAGGAAAGCAAATGAAGGCTGATCCATTTACCTCACTCCATTGTGACTTTGGCGCCAACTTCCTTCATCTTCTCCACGATCTTCTCCGCCTCCTCCTTCGCCACGCCCTTCTTCAACAGCGTCGGGGCCTTCTCCACCAAGTCCTTGGCCTCCTTCAGCCCCAAGTCCGTGCACGCCCGCACTTCCTTGATCACCTTGATCTTCGCGGCGGCTTCGAAGCCCTCCAGCTTCAGGTCGAACGCCGTCTTCTCCGCCTTCTTCTCGTCCGCGACGGCCTTCCCCCCGGCGGCCCCGGCTCCCGCCCTCCCGGGGCCTCGCACCGCGAACCCCATCCCGGGCATCATGACCGCCATGGCCGGCATCTCCTCGACGCCCATCCTCTTGCGCAGCTCCTCGGTTAGGTCCGAGACCTCGAGGAGCGTGAGGGCGGAGATCTCGCCGACGAGGGCGGAGACGCGGTCGGAGGGAGGGGGGCGCCGCGGCTGCTCCGGCGAGGCCGAACAGAACTGGCGGTCAAGGGAGTGGGCGGAGGGGAGGGGTCGGAGAGAGCGGTGGATGTGGGTCAAGTGTGGGGAGATCGATCGGAGGAACCTCATTCTTCTTGAATGCTATGCGAGCAAGAACGACATCAGATCGAAGAGAGGGAGAGAGGGAGAGAGAGTGACTCTTCAATGGAGACTGGAGTGAGAGTGACGATGGATCTGCATCGTCGTCTTCTTTGTTTTCGTTGCCACTGGCACTGGGCATAAACCCTACGACGAGGAAGGAGGCTTTGGCGAGCAATGCGGGTCGAGTTCGGGTTCAAGTAATCCGGATTCTGGTTCATACAGAGTCCGAATCATCGTAAAACCGTTTGCGAGATAAGTGCCATCTAAAAAGTCATTAACCTTATGAAAATACAATTAAGTTTCAAAACTTTTAAAAAATAAATTTAAGTCAAAAAATTTGTCATTAAGATACAATTGTATTCTAAAACTTTCAAAAGATGCGATCAACTTTTAAAACTTGTTGCGAAAGTACAATCGAGTTCTAAATTTTCAAAAAGTATAATTAACGGAAGAATTTGATTAAACCAATTTAATAAGTTTTATGACTTGATTGTATTTTTAAAAAGTTATAGAGCTCAATTGCCCTTTGTAATAAGTTTTAGGACTTAATCGCATTTTTCAAAAATTTAAGATTAAATTATACTTTTATAATAAGTTTTAGAATTTTTAACACACTTATTTCAACCTGTTTGCATCCATGATTACCAATAGAAATCTTAGACAAATTCGAGTTGAAGTAATCCAGATTCTGGTTCATACAGAGTCCGAATCATCATAAAAATGTTTGCAAGATAAGTGTGTGCTAAAAAGTTATAAAACTTATGAAAATGCAATTGAGTCTCAAAATTTTTAAAAAGTACAATCAAGTCAAAAAACTTGTCACGAAGATGCAATCGTGTTCTAAAACTTTCAAAATGTGTGATCAACTCTGAAAACTTATTGCGAAGGTGCAATCAAATCATAAAATTTTCAAAAAGTACAATTAACTGAAGGACTTTATTGCATTTTAAAAAAATATTTAGAACTCAATTACACTTTGTGACAGATTTTAAGTATTAATCGCATTTTCTGAAAGTTTAAGACTAAATTGCACTTTCGTGATAAGTTTTAGAATTTCCAACATGCTTGTCTCAACCTGTATGCATCCACAATGACTAATAGAAATTCTAGACAAATTCGAAATTAAGGATTGAAGTAATTGTTTCAAATGGGCCGAGATTTTCTCGATATGTATTTCAAGCCATTGAAATTGGGTTGACCCGTTTTCTTCAATAAGTCAAAGATTTAGGTGCATTGATTACTACGATTCCTTAAGGGTGTGCATGGCAACACTTCTGCTCTAGAAATTAACTTCTGGACAAAAGTTGATTTTTCAATTTCTACTCTAGAAGTAGATTTCTGGATGAGAAATACGTTTGATAAAACAATAAAAAATTTATACTTCCAAAAGAGAAATAATAATATTTTTATATTTTTTTAAAATTTTAGAATTAATTTTTATTTTATTTCCTTCCTTCTTACATCCTATACAATAAGAAGTGTGGCCAGCGAGGGCTTCGTAGCCCTTGCTAGCCACACTTCTAAGAAAAAAGGAAAAAAATTTTAAAATATTAAAATATTATTATTTTGGTCGGTCGACGCACCATGTCACGTTAACGCTGGCTGACCAAATAGACTGAATTGGTATAAATGCAAAAGATTTAGGATTGAATTGGCCAAAAAAAAATGCTTCAAAAGTAGAAAAGTAAAAAATATATATACTTCTGATTTTGGGCCCAAAACTACTTTTGGAGAGCAAAATCACTTAGAAAGTAGAAAAAATGAGTTATTTTACCAAACACATTTCTACTCTAGAAATAAAAAAAAATTGAAATTATTTTAACAAAAGAATTTCTGCTCCAATTCTGGAGGGTTACCATGCGCACTCTAAGTAATCTCAAAATCAGAGGTTAAACATGTACAAAAAGATTAAGAACCACATTAAATAAATTTAAAAATCATGAATCACATTGTACATTAATTCAGGGTTCATTGACCATTTATGTCATTATCCCATAAATCAAAGATTTGGGAGCATTGATTACAACAATTCCTTAAATAATCTCAAAATTAATTTGGCCGATACATCATAATAACAAAAACTTAGGAGCTAAGAACTTTGACCATTCTTGTGATTAGAGATGATCTTTTTAGATAAATCTCGATATATTTGGTAATTGTATATTTCGCCCATTTCAACCTGGGACATTGCATAAACTATGTCTTGTCCAATAATCCTAACGAATTACATGAATATCGAATAGTAATACAAGAGAAGAAAAGAAACAAAAAAGATCTTGCACTTTTTGCAAGTCAAATCGGGTCGAACTTGGTTATCCCAACCAACCGAATCTATTATATCGAAATTGACTACACTCATATTTGTGGGCTCTTTTAACTCAATGAATCTATTATATCGAAATTGACTACACTCATATTTGTGGGCTCTTTTAACTCAATGACGAAGTCGTTACACGACATCTCAACTTGATACCTACGTGACACTAACACAAGATTCATTAAATTCAAATTTATGGGGGCTCGTGTTTGTCGCGATGGAACGCTAACAAAGGCATGACAACATTGTCTAATCCTATAAGAAGATTAAAAAAAAATGTCTTCTATTAGAATCATGACTTAATCCAAAATATAGTTCCCTAAAATTAAGTACCTCTCAAATGTCGTGATTCACAAATGATTTATAATCGGGTTCAGCCTATGTAACTCAAAATTCGCCTATGCATACAGGACTTGACCTCTTCCAAAATTTTAGCCCCTTGTGCTTGACGCACACGGACCATAACTCTATGTTTGAAAACTACCTTACCCTTGCCCCCGATACATACAAACCGATCATCAATCCGTCACTTCGCCTGCGTGGCACATGGAAAAACACTGCAACCGACTCGCGAGCATGGCGAATACCTCTCTCATCCATGCAACGCAGAAGCCTAAGGATGCAAATGTACGCTACCTACGCAGGCTTGATGAGCTTGACAAGCCATTGACAAGCCAAATACTGTTCCAAGTAATTCTAGTTCTTTGTCCACCCCCAACTCATTCCCAAAAAATGGCGAGGGCAATCTCCTTGACCAACTCGCAGGTCCTGGGCAGTCGACATTAAGAATGGTACGATTTTACCAATACAGTCACCTATTCTGTTGTCTTGTTGGCCTCGCACTTGGACTGACTTGATTGTGATAATCAAGCTTTAGCTGTACCGATCTCAAAACAGAGCACTCATTCCGGCACGATTGAATGTAAAAACCTCAAGTTATCAGTGGCATCGAGTTTTAAACAGCACATTAAGTTGGCTCAATCATATTTCATGCGACAAAGATAGCTAGAGGAAGCAACGGTGCCTGAATTAAGAAAGCATGGCCTTTGTATTACGAGCTCAAACTCAAGCTATGATCATATGACAGGGTCGCAGCAAAGGTTTATAAAATCAGAATGACATAAAAATAGAGATAACATTAAGCTAAATACAGGAGTATAGAATTGGCAATTGGCACCAGGAACACAATGCACTGCAAAGAGTTAAACCAGTTAAACCTGAAGAAAGCATCCCAGCATTTTTCAAGCAGCTATGATTCATTAATATCACTGGTTCAAATTTGTGCATGGAAACTGCACCGACCGTTCCTTCGGATAAATTGCAAAGACCTCAGTTTGTTCTGCACACAGTTAAACAAGAAATCTTCCTCTTCCTTTACAAATGCCAGACATTGCCACTTTACAGGAGGGTTATTAAGCATTTGACCCAATCACCAGTTTTTTTCCCAGGATTCTCTCTCTCTCTCTTTTTCCCCTTTCATTTTTCTTTTGAAGAGATGCCTTCTACCCTAGTACTTTGGCAACTACTAGAGGAAGATACCTTCGTTGTTATACTTTATCATCATGAAACCACCACCTGGTCTCTTTAGGAGACCTCCCATTCCGACAGTTCTTCACATAACGATCGTTATCTTCCGGGCGTTGCTGCAAAGGATGTCAACAGACTGTCAGATCAATTAAGCACAAAATGAAAGAAGTACTCCCTCCAAATTAACAAAAGGGAGACACAAATAATTTAATCTTATGACTAGTTTGAACTTCACCATTCAACCAAAAGTACAGTCTAATCAAGATAAATTAAAGTAACTTAGTATGGCAACAATTGGTGATCATACTGAGTGCTGCAGTGAGTGCACTAACAAACATTAGGTAACCGCAGTAGAACTCAAAAGATATAAAGACAAACCTTGACAGTTGAGCTAGAAAGCATGGACAGAATGCTGATACAGACAGAACTGACAGTCATAGCGGGCGACCAAGAATCGTACAATATGTCTAGCAATAATAAAACAGAGATACGTGTCAGCCCATCTGTCAATGTAGCAAAGCCAAGTCAAATAGACATTGATATTCACTTAAGGCACGTATTGGAAATGAGAAGCAAAACGATGATCTACTAAATGCTAAATATAATATCTAATGTATCTCCAAAAAAAGAATACAAATAGATAGCTGTGTGTGTGTGTGTGTGAGAGAGAGAGAGAGAGAGAGAGTCTTAGCACCTCTTCTACACAACTTGACAAATTCTACAAATTTCAAATTGTAAGTACCATTCTATATCGAACTCCATGACTTAGAAGAATTTATAACTTTGCCTTTCTTGGCATTTTAGCAATGCATGCAATGTTCCATTGTGATTATTATCTAGCTGGGACTAACATCCAAATAACAAACAGAAACCATCTTAACCATGTGTGGCAAGACTATCTGTTATAAACAAGAATCTTCTTGCTGATATGAATTGTGGAAGGAGGATTTAAAGGGCAGGCCAGTGTAATGGTTCACCTTCATGATCTGTCTACACAAGCAGCAGATCACAGAAAGGATAGACCTATAACAAATAATGACATCACCTTTCTCAATTTGCAGTGGCAAAGCCACTTAGAAAGCGGAATCGTTTGAGAGCTTCAAGATAAGTAGAGACCATAGTATCAATTAATTTAATGTTAAAATATTGCATGAGAAGAAGAATGGCAGATATTTCACCCACGATTTAGGGCTGCTTTAATGGTAGTCTTTACATTTTCTCTTTCGCTCATAGTATCGGGTAAAGAAACAGTAAAGACGAGTATCAAAGTTACTTAAAAGAAACAGTTGGGTTACATAGCTATGGATCCAACACATTGGCTACATTGACCTCATCCTGCATAGAGATGGACAAGAGACAATATCGCTATTTTAAAAAATTATGCCGAGGAAGCATACTAACTTTGATTAATTGAAAGTGAAGTAGTTTGTCAAATAGATATGATGCTTATTTCGACAAGGTGCAGTACATGCTTATTGATTGAACCAGCAAGCCCTTGTTAATGTAAACCGCTACATAGAAGAAGACTTTCCAGCGAAATTAACATCGCTTTTCAGGTTAGACTTTGGATCGAAGCTGGTATCATCCGTAACTTTATAACTTATTTACAAATCAAACCTCATGATGAGCTCAAAAATGTGTTAATGTTAAAGATACAGACATAAAAATGTGGTTTGTGCATAATCTGCTTAATAGTGCTCTGAACCTACTTAGTATGGGGAGATTAAACTTGTCCAAAACAGTTGCACTTGTGCTACATTCTGATGCGGATGGATCTTTTGGAAAATGTTTCATTCATTAATCCCAGAAGGTTAGACTAGTGTTCGCAGAATTTATCTAAAGCAATAACTTTAAAGAAAGGCAACTCTATTAATATGAATAGAAGAGAGAAACTTCTCAAGAGGGATGGCCCACTATGGGAGCTGTTGCATGGATTATTCTATATGCAAGCTCACTACATAAAAGGAAAGCAGCAATTGCAAGCTTTGTCATTTGGAGCTGGTTGTCTAATGTAGACTCCAAAGACAGCTTATGAAACACGGTTCAATATCAAATTTGGTAAATACAGAGTGTAATTATAGAGTTCCCACAACAAAGACTTCTTGGAAGATATGATTCTCCAGATAGAAAATCAATTACAAGCAATTTCATTGAGAAAACCATGAGAAGAACATTGAGAGCCAAAGACACAGACATGGAGTTGGAAACCAGCAGAAACAAACTGGTAAGCTGAAGCCAAAGACATAAGCAAGCAGGAGGGACTCTAGTTATAGCTGAACTCATGGCATGTTGCGAGTCAGATATTAATAGTTTACTCCATCTCAATAGGACGACTTAGACAATTTAGCCTTATAAAGTTGCCAATAGACACAATAATGTACGGAAACAAAAGTCCCAGAAAAATACATCTTAATGTCACGATCCTCGACAAGATGGACACAGGTGTCACGAAAATCCAATTTAAGACTCGGATGATAATGCGCTTCCTGAGGTAGCATGAGATAAAATCATCTCCTATGGGTTGAACAAAGCTTTTTATGCAGCTGATTCTCACAGAAGAGAAAGACAAAACAAGCTTCTAATATCCATTCTCCGATGCCATAGTTTGAAGCAACCAAGTAAAGCATAGATGCATTTCCCAAGAAAAGACGCACGATGCCTTCAAACCTTCAATACTAACCACGCAGGACATATTATCTTCTCAAGAATATAATCAACTTCTACGACAAAGCAACCGAAGCAAAAACAGCAGAAGCAAAGGAGCACAAAAAAAAATGATGCCCAGATACAACTTTGAAGCAATCCGCTTAAATTTACCTAAACAAATATGGCCGTTGCTGTATATATGAGGATGAAGAGGAGCCGGATGCAGAAAAATGACCTATCAGCGGAAAACCCATGTTGAACAAAGAATCAGAATCATATATTAAACCCTAACCACAAGGCCAACACCATATACAAAAAAGTACTTTGACAGAACAACGATACGAAAAAGACATCAGCTTTAATCAAATTACCTGGGGGGCTTCCATGGGGTAATGCTCAGGGAAGTCCACCTGAAGCTGGTAAGTCTCATTAGCGTACAGAGTTCCTGGAGCTCCGTTCACTTCAATGACCCACCTATTTTTTACCCCCAATCATCATAGAATGAAAACAAAAATCATACTTCACACAACCAACACTTCTTTACAGCCCCCAAAAAAAAAAAAAATTGGAAAATTTTCAGAACCCTAGGGAGGAATCAACGGTACCTCTGGAGATTGTCGGTGACTTTGTGCTTGAACCCCGCCGGAGGATTGACCTGCCACTCCACCAGCTCCTTCTGGAGGCGGTTCGAAGCAATCTTGCTCAGGGCCTGAACCGATTGGGACAAAAAATTACAGACAGATGAAGAAAATCGATCGGCTTTCGAATCTTCCCAGAAACGACGAACAATCAAATGAACAAAAAGATGTCACAAAATCCTTCACAGCGTCAGCGAGTGCGCGTTGCTTGGGGCAAATCAGAGACAGAGACAGACAGAGACGAAGAGGCGGAGAAGAGACCTTGCGAGAGGTGGCGGAGGAGCTGGTCATAGTTGTTCGCCCTGCAATTGGCGGAGAGTTTTAGAGAGAGAGAGAGAGAGAGATGGATTGATGGCGTTGACGAAAAGAGAGAGAGAGTGGAGAGAGGAGCTCGCGGGAGTTTATGACCCACCTGTACCTCCACCACCACCACATCTCTTCGCTTTATATTTCTCTCTCTCTCTCTAAACTTCGAATTGGTTGTCTTTTCTTGCTTGGGCCATGTCTATTGAGTAAATTGGGGGAAATTGAAAATTGGTTAGAAAGATTTTGATCATTTCGGAACTATGGATTATACGAGGACTGGGGTTTCTAAGGGAAGCCGTTTTAGAAAGTGCTTGGATAAAATTTCGTCCAATGTCGCATATCAATTACCCTCCCCGGCAGCCAAGAAAGAGACTTATTAAAATCGATTTCCTTTGGTGCACAGTTTTGTTCGGTGTTCCGCAACAAACCAAGCCAGTACGGTTGATTGCATTAATGTCCCGATACGATTGAAAGAAGCGTCGTTCCTGTGACAACCAGGTGAATTTGTGAGTTATCGGCACCTCTTTTTCTAGCATTGCTTTGTACCGCGACTATACTATCAACCAAACCAGCTCCTTGATTTCTTACTCTTTTAGGGGATGAGGAGAGGAGATAAACCATGGCCCTCGTGACCTGAGTTAAAATTGAACTCAGTCTTCCTCTTTGCAACGTGCAAAGGCAATCACTGACCATAAATCAAAGGTGAACCCTCTTGGGATAGGAGTTGCATATGGTCAATGTCGAAGTTGGTCGAGTTTATTTCAATGGCAACTTTTCCCCCTTTTGGATGCACTTTGAATTGGTAGTTGCTTCATGCATAAAAGCAACTAACTAAGGCTCTCAAAGGGTTAAAAAAATCAAAGAAAAAAGTGCATTAAAAGTCCTAAAAATTGTCGCCAAAATGCAATTGAGTCCTAAAAACTTTCAAAAAATGTAATCGAGTCCTAAAACTTATTGCAAATGTGCAATTTGAGTCTTAAAACTTTTAAAAAGTGCAATTATAGGAAAGATTTGATTTGACCAATTTGATACATTTTAAGACTTATTTGCACTTTTTAAAATTTTTAGAACTTAATTACACTTTTGTGACAAGTTTTAGGACTTAATTGCACATTTTGAAATTTTTAGGACTTAATTGCACTTTCGTGATAAATTTTAAAACTTAATTGCATTTTTTTTTTAAATTCAATTGCACTTTCATGATAGGTTTTAGGACTTTCATCACTTATCTCAAAAAGAAAAAAATAATGAGTATGATTCATTTGCTCCAAAGAAGAATAAGAAGAAGAAGAGTCCATGCGAGCACGACGGGTTATCCATTTTCGGTCTGCGAGTCCTCACAAGATTTGAGTAATCGAGGCCCGGAGAACACTCAGATATTCCCGAAGCTCAAAGGGGTTTCCAAATGCATTCCAAATTGAGAGAGAAAAAGAAAAAAAAAAGTCAGAGAATCGCTCAAGCCTACTAAAAATAAATAAAGAATATATGGAGAGAAAATTTAACATTTGGTCGGCCAGCAAAATTCGCATCTCCCCCTCTTAATTTAAAGAATATTTAGTTCAATCTCTTGGCCATGTAAAATTAAAGAATATTTCACAAGTGGGACAAGCACAAGACAAGCCCATTGGTCAAACTTTGGAGGCAGCATATGGGGGGGATTCATGTGGAAAGGGAGAGGGGAGAGGGGGAGGAACCTTCCCCATTGGCCTTTGCTTTGATCTCTCAAATGTTCTAATTCCTTCTTATCTAGCATAGAAAAAAGACAAAGGTGGAAATACACAATGGGAAAAAAAGAAAAGAAAAGAGAGAGAGAGAGGGTTTAATGAGGAAGGTATATGCCTCTCTTTGACTAATGTCCTAACGCGTATTCTCTCACTCGTTTGAAATGACGAACAAGATAGAAGGGAGAAATTGCCAAAAAACAAGATGATAAGGGCTGGCGGCCCGAGGAGGGAGGAAGAAACAAAAAGGAAAAAAATCAAATATTATTAAAAATTATCCACGTCAGTGCCGGTGACGCCATGTCAGCGCCGGCCGACCAAAAGGACTGAATTGGCAAACTTAAAAAGTTTAGAACTGAATTGATAAAAATGCAATAAGTTTAGATTTTTTTTACAATTTTTTCAAGATAAAAAGAAAGGGCCGCAGTAAATGCGCGTGGGTATGGACTCCATTCGCACCCGAAGAAATTACGATGGCGCAACTATCGGAACCCGCGGGGTCCCCACTCTCCCTTATTTTCCCATGTCTGCTCATCCTGCGGAGACCTCGCGTGTCTATATTTGTTGGTGAACATCGACCCAAGATGAGGATAGCTCCGCCCTAAGTGAAGGGTGCTTATCGAATGTGCCTGTCTGAAATTCTTGTCCGTGTCTCTCTTCTTGCTCACATCTCTCTCTCGCTGTCATTTCTTGGACCCTATACACCACCAGTTTGGTTGACTTCTTCCCTAGGGACATCCTTGTCCTCTCCCCGTCTTTGAAACTTCCTCCGGTGAAAGAACGTCCAACCCATCCTCATCCACGATCGGCCCCTCGATATATTCCCTCTAGATCGCGTAAAGTCGCGACGAGGCGTTGGCGCGACACCTCTTGCCGCCGACGAGCAGTGATCTTGAGTCTTGACACTTTTCGAATTATTCGCCTTTGGGCTGCAAAGAAGAACAATCTGGTGACGCCAGTGAGCTTGCCACGGCCTTGATGACGGTCTTGTGTGAGGATGATCGATACGTCGGCAGCGGACACTGCGGCCGTGGTTGGTGCGACCCTGGATCTAGGACTTTGGATTGATGGAAAATACACTTTATCTATCTCCAGCTGGACCGGCCCTCAAACTCATCACAGCTCCGCTGCATCTCCCCCCTCACGGCGCTCGGGCAACTCTACCTCATGGCGCCACTCCTCCGTGTTTCGAGCTCCAAGCCTATGCCACCATGATCGGCAGATAATTTAACTCATCCACATTTGAAAGATCTAGGAACCTCTCGTCCCCAATTTGGATTGTTTCATCATTTTTATTTCATGGAGAAAATCATCAAAAAATCCTAAAATAATTATGCGGCTGCCAATTCAGACCTAAACATTTCAATTATGATAATGTAGTTCTTTCGACCAATTTTGACAGAAAATTGTTGACGTAGCGCCGTCTTACACAGCACGGCCAAACGATTAGTGTTGATGTGGATAATTTTTATATTATTTTCTATTTCTTTTTTCTTTTCTTTTTTCCATATCTAGGTCAGCGAGAAAAAAAAAGAAATGAAGAAGATAAAATAAAAATAATTGAAAATTGAAAAAATTGTCCACATCACCGATCATACCACATAAAACGGCCAACGTCCACTTTAACGATTTCCGATCAATTTTGATTGGAATGACTACGTTGATAAAAGGTCAAAAAATTTAAGATTAAATTGACACAATTAAAAAATAAGAGCTGAATTAGTCACCGTATAATTTTTTCTAGTTTCGTGAGATGTGCAATGAAGCCATTTTGGGAGGAATGAATTCAGGATTCGAATATGCCCAGCCTTCATTACTGGAATTGTGTTCTGTAGAATCTTGGAGAGGGAACAGCCGAGACAAACGCCCAAGTTGGGGGCAAAATCTTAGCTGGATTCGGTCCACGTGGACGGGGTCTGGATCCAATCGATTACTGTCATTGACCTTGGAATTTCTATGTACATTCATCAAATCTAGCCACTTCCTTTCACTATTTGTCCCCCCCTATGCACCATCCGACCTCGCATGTTCCGAGAAACGCGGGTGTAGGTCAAAAATCAATCCTAGAAATTGCCCCACGTCTTGTCTTCTAGCTCCTGCATGCATCTGATCTCTCAAGTCTTCAGATGAAAATTGGGTAGTTACTTTGTTTTGGGTTTCTATAGCTTCTGTGATGCTAGTTGTGACTTCCACACAAACCCTCACAAATAGCTGTATCTACAAGCAGAGAATTCTCCTCCTTGCTTAAGAATGTTTGCCGCCACAGCAACCAGTACATCTTTTTCCATTTCAATAGCAACAGCAAGCAGCAATCTTCTTTGTTTATCCCTTTGTTGCATTTACCTTTCGAACGGCGAAATTCAACAGGAAATTAGGGAAAATGTTCGCGTTGGAAACCATCCGGTGTAACAAACTAGTTCGTATCGACGAAGCAAAAGCTGGTAGTCATCAAATTAAGTTCTTGAAATCGGTCCAGAGTCTCTGTTTACCTTACAGATATAGAGATGTTAGACACTGTCAGAAGAAGCGATACAACGGCACAACAAGAAAATTTTACAAGATTATCCTGTCACAGAGATGAACGCGACATTATTATTGCAAACAGCATTTATATTGCAGAGATAAGATACTCTATTACATCTCCCAAAGCTCAGAGCCAATGTTCTGATTGATATCTACACAGAGAACTCCTCCATTTTCCCACAACAGCGTTACTCTTCACCATGAGATAATGCTAGATTAGTTCCTGCAGTTGCTGAAACAACGTATTAGTTACAACGAAAAGCCTTAATTAAGAACCGAAAAGCAGACAAAGCATTAAGTGTATAGAACTTCCAACCTCATCACGGAGAAGTTAAAGACTGGGGAAGAACTTTGTACGGGTTGAGTATGTGATTGGGGTCCAGCAAGTTCTTGACAGAAGCCATCAATTGCACCTATACAGGCAGATTATTATTCAGCAACTTGTACAGTTAGAGAAAAGAAGCATACACCCTCAACTAGAGGTGATCATAAAATTAATAAGGGAATTTTTTGCCAAGGCACGGCCAAAGATGGGAGGGCTGGGCTTTCTCATGTGTGGCCTTTGTCCAAGCCCGCCCATTTACTCTCGGGCCCGGGTGGGCGAGCGGGGTTGATCACTTCTACCCTTGAGACATCTAAAGAGCATGCTTTCTCAAGAATTTTTAGATTGCCTAATAGGTTAGAAGATCTTTCAGCTATAGAATTGAGTGAAATAATGTCTATATTGCTACCAAGAAAAATGTCTATCTAATATGATTATGCTACAAGAATGTTATGAACTGCAAGGAAAAATGGTGAATATACATCATGGGCACAACTCCAGACAACCTAAACTGTGGGGAATAATGGTTGTTCAACACATTCTGGAGCACAGGTCAAGGTCCAACACTGGTTATGTCCAGGTATTGCGTTTCACATGTCTCACTTCCCCAAGAGAGGGAACTCTAACATATATGCTGGATTAAATTGGACCCATTTCTAGACAGCTTAAACTTTTGGGGCGGAAACTGGCTGTTCAACACAAGCAATAAACCAGAAAACTATTTTTAGGCAGACCTTAAACCATGTGAAACGCAACACCTCCAAGCAACTAAGTTTCGAGGGAAGTTATAAACATCCCACGGTCCCAGCTCTGGGCCATTTCCTATCAATAGTCTCTGCCACATCCACTTTGTGTGGGATAGAGTTCTAGTGCTATACACAAGTATTGCCCACGCCACCTTTCTTTCACGAAAGGCCACACCTAGACACGGTACAGTTCTTATCATCTGCTTATAAGTTAAGCTTTGGATGGACCTTAAAATTCTCAACTAGATCTCCCCATTTCTTAAACGGTAGACCATGTCCAACCAAGGATCACCATTTTTACTCCTTGCCCTAATATGCTGCAAAGAAGCTTCTGAGTTTTACCTGATCTCAACTATCTAATCTAGCTGCCTCGTCTTCGCCCTAATATATCACGTCGAACTTTACTCCCTATCCAGAATACCTTTCTGGTCATTGCTTTCCAACAGTTTTAATTTGCAATCATCGAAATATTCAGTAATGGAATGTCACAAGTACTTAAGTGTGCACTTCCAGGTAATAAACCCCCACAATTTATGCACCAGCACCATTGCACGAAGCTCAACTTACAGCTGCAGGTGACTTGCTGTAGAAAATCTTATCAGCTTTCATCAGTCCCAAGCCATGCTCCGCACTAATACTTCCACGATTCTTAGAAGTCCATTCGTAGACAAAAGGTTCAATCTGTGCTAATACCTGCAACGCACCCTTTCTTATGAGATTGTATCCAAACACATAGAAGCTTTCTAAAGAAAGACCAAGGAGATTACAGCATCATCGTATTGAGGACATGAAATATTAAGATGCAGGTTTCCATCTCCGAGGTGCCCATATGCCACAACCCTTGCCAAGTGACCTAGAAATTTGAAAACCAATAAAAAGTTTATTATTAATTAATTATTCATGCTCTGGCGTCCTTGGAAGATTATGATAAGTGACAAATGCCGGTAACATTCATGGAAGAAGCAACTCAAACCTATGTTCCTAATTGTCTATCACACTATACGTGTCAATCTCAAAAAATTAAAAACTATAAATATCCTATAACGATTTATACAAGTAGCTTGTTTTCACTCTTAAAAGTTCACCTTCAGGTTCATAGTCCATGACCTTCTAAACATTTAACCCACACCAGGAATTCCAGCTACATGTTACGATGTGCGACGGAGGTGAAGTTAGACAATGGACCAGCTTAGGATTATAAAGGATTTTAGAAAGGAATATATTTTAGCCAACAGAACGCTTGCTGAGACACTAAAACCCCGAGCTTCACATTAGGTAACGTAATCACTCTTTTCATCCCACATCAAGATTATAGACCTGAAAAAGAATATCATGGCATACAAGTATTGGATAAGTAACAGCAATAAGTTCTCTCACCAAGTTTATTTCGCATTTCCTCCACAATATCATAAATCTTTTCAACAGGTATTGATAAATCATATTTGTAGACAGCCCCTGCTTTCATCAATGCTTCTGGTATACCCTGCAATGCACCATAGAGAGGTGGCAATTTGAGCATGCAAAATCAGTTACAAGTACAAACAATCATCTTCTTGCACTCATAATTATATCCACCGTCGCAGACTCTTCTTTTTAGTAATTACATGAATTTTCTGCCCAGACTTCTTCAACATAATTCTCGATCTAACTGTAAGTTCACTCCTATTCTAAACAAGTCTTGACACAGATTATCGTTCATGAAACCTGGAAATTCATCTTAATCTACAAAAGGTGAGACAGTGTTTAGCCTGTTATAAGCTTTAACTACAAGCCATATAAGCTTTTCTCGCATTAATAAGTCCATTATTGAATACTTTTATGCATCTTCAAAAAAGAGAGAACAACAGAGAAGACAGCATTCCAACAGGGTTTGTTGTATTTAAGCAGCAACCAATGCACTCTTTATAGTTATATCCTGCAATTTTCCAATTACCAGATATCGCAGTTTCAGATGCAAACACAAGAAAGAGAGCTGTCAATTCAGAAAGAGGGAAAGAAGAGCCAGTTGGTCGACCAAAAGAACATCTGGGACTATAAAAAATGCTTCTCATAGAGTTGACAAGAGACAGACAGAAAGCAAAAGCCTCCATAGAGGGGAAAATCTAAGAGTGTATATATATGATATAACATAGCCCAAAGGCCTATTTTCCTAGTTTAAAATCAAGAAACAATCTGTGAATTATGTCTCGAATTCATAAAATGGAAACCAAATCAAATCAAAAGATTCAGTGAAGTGATCAAGATTAGTTTTCTTACATAGTACCACAAGTACGTGTCATGATTTGTACACATTCATAAGTATCACTTTTAAGGATAAAGACATAAAGTTTGTGTACCATTTGTTCAATAAACGGATGAAAAAATAATAAATTTAGTTCATATTGTTGTGAGATTATTAAAAATATAAGATATGCCATGGTATATACCCAAAAAAACTATACTATGTGATGCATAAATTAACAAATTGTGAATTGATGGAATCATTGAACTTATATCATGTTGGTAAACTCGCTGATGATACAATGGACATGCGTGTGATTCAAATATATATATGGATTCATCTGATAAACTCAAATTTGTTAGGCCTTAACTCTACTTGTATTGAAGTAAAATATGAATCTACAATTGATGGATTGTGAAAATATGGCTATTGCTACTACCAATGTATGGAAGCAGGAATTTGACAATGATAAGAAATCACAGAGAACTGGAAACCTCACGAATATTCCAAACTGATGATGCCTGCTGTATGTCCTGTGCAACAACACCATCTGAAATCAAGCCTCCTTCCATGGATTGAACAAGGAAAGCTTCAAGCTTTTCTCTGAAATTATCCAAATTGAATATTATGTACCAAGGTCATTAAAGAACAGTAACCTATTCTTTCGCTATAGCAGGACCAAACTGTTCATGGCACTCCACCAAATTGCATACGGAAAGCCTTTTAGCATACATATGCTATTGCCATCTCATATGCTTAGTTGACAACAAAATGTCAATAACACGAAAAGCCAAATTGGAAAAGGTGAACTGGTTTGCTTCTTGACAGTGAGCTTCCATAGTAATTGCAAGTTCAAGAATTACATTTGAAAGTAGGTCAGGCACTATATTCTAGATTTATTGTCAATCTCAAAGGAAATTAAACCTGAGCAGCATAATAACAAAGCGATAAACTTTTATCCTAAGTTTGAGAGATCTGATTGCCTGCAACTTTAAATTCCAGGAATAAATACCTATACTCTGTTTTGATAAGTGCAGCAAGGATTTGGTTTGTCTTAAGCTTAGAATCACAGATTCTCTTTTCTTTTTTCCTCATCGAATTCAGACTAACAATGAAGAATACTTGAAGGTAAACTTGCCATCTTGGCCTGTTAAAATATATAATAGTGAAAATTGTGCAGTGACCAAGGAGAAAAGTGTAATTTTCCAGTAGATGCAGGTTATAGTGCATCAGAGCTTCATGTGGACTCAAATGTAACACCTCAATTTGAGCGGTAAAATGAAGAGATTTACTTGTCAGATTGTTCGTTGCTGCCTGTCGTCTCTATCAGAACATAAAACTTGTGCAGTGCAGGAGGTAATGGATTCCGGACTCCTTCTAAATGGTTTAGTGCCTGCCACGAATAGTGAAATAACTTGACTTAAAAGTACCATAAAAATCTACTTTTGTTTGTACTTTCATGACTTGCTTCACAGTAATAAATAGAATGTCAAGCAAAAAGACGTTAATTTAGACACAGTACATCTATAACAGTCAAGCCCTGTGCTTCACAGTTATACAATAGAATGCCAAGAAGAAGAAAAAAATTGAGGAAGGTTGAGAAGCACACGACATATAATGGGTAATGAAGAGATGGTCATAAACCTAACATCTTCTAGACCTAGCAATGGAACAAACTACTGAAAATTACTTTGGTGGCATGCAGTGCACTGTAATGGAAAATGGATGAGCTAAAAGTGAAAAGTATTTTGTATGGAAAGTGGAAGCAAGAGAAGAAAACTGTAAGACACAAATGGCATATAGATGGCAGCTCTAGCAGCCACATTCGATCTTGTTGCAGCTTACAACTCTATTCCAAATTACTCGATATATCCAAATTCAAAGGATAAGATGTTACTTATGTACAAAATGCCTGATGTAAAAGTTAAAATTGCAGAAAGCTTACAAGATCCATTGCCTGTTCATCAATAAACTCAAAAGCAGAGAGAACTTCTCCAAGTTTGCTCCTCGCTTCCAACAAAAGTTTCTGATGCACAAGATAAAAAAAATGGTAATGGCTTGTGCTCAATATAAAAGAGGCTTTAAGACCATAGGACATAGTATGCCCGGAATATAAGGTTAAGGTCTAGATTGAAATGTTGTCATTCTGGAATATGTAAGTCAATCTGGAGAAGAAACTAATTGTACCTGGCAGCTTAAATAGTCTGTACAAGCAAGAAAAGCAACATTGACGGATGATAGCTTTGGAGGAGTCAGAATTGACACCTTTGTAACAATTCCCAGGGACCCCTCACTTCCTACAACATCAAATAGAATCATTGTTTGGTGGCATCCTAAGCTTTTAGTCATATGGGTTGTACCAAAAGTTTATCAATTGAAATGGTCCATCATATTGATAATACCTATAAACAAATGCTTCAGATCATACCCAGTGTTGTCTTTGCGTAAAGTACCGAGCATGTCGAGCACATCTCCATTAGCTAAAACTGCTTCAAGACCTGTAACACAGACTTAAACATATAGTCCAGAAACAAGCAAAAACCTCGCGATGTCTTCAAATAAGTAAAAATCAGATACTATATAGCAGCATATGAACTTGGGGATAAAAGCAATACGAGTCCTAAACTTTTCGGCAGTAGGTCGGTGAAGTCCTAAACATTCTATTGTAGGCAATTGAGTCCTAAACCTTTTGAAGGGTGGGCAACCGTTTGTTTTTCTTCACAATTCAATCATGATTTCAACCATAATCAAGGAAAAAAAAAACAATGGGTTTTATCAATAACTGAGCAAAGAAATTGAACTTATGAATCAATTGAAAAATAAAACCAGAATGTCATATGAATCAAGGAAATTCACAATAATGAAAGTTGGGTTTGCCTCCCATTTACATAAAATTTTAATTTTATTTCAATTGATTCAGTAATCGAGTTCGCCACTCTATGATTCAGAAAGCTCGAGTTTTATTCCTTGAATATAGTCAAAATTATACATAATTTCATATAAAGCTCGTGTTTTATTCCTTGAATATAGTCAAAATCTCTCTCTCTCTCTCTCTCTCTCTCTCTCTCTCTCTCTCTCTCCCTCCATCCATCTATCTATCTACATGTTGAAGATCTACTTACCGAGTACATTAGCATGAAGTGAGCCATATCGGAGAAGGCGCAGCCCACCAGCATTTGTCGAAACATTTCCTCCAATTTGGCAGCTTCCCTTTGCACCTAAGTCCAGTGGCATAATAAATCTGAATGGAAGCATAATGTACTTAAAGTTGATGAAGGTCTGCCATTTTCATAACCTTTATCTTCTTTGCTTGCAGTGAATAAATCATATGCAGGATTCCTAATTTACAACCTGGAGCACGATTATCAGGAAATCGATTTCCATTAAGACAAATTTAGCATATCAAGATACATTAAGCATGCATTTGGTTTGGGGAAGATAGCAGAGTTCAAGATCTGCACATACACAGTCTGCCGTTCCCTTCCACGAAAATTATGTCTATGCAAATACATATGATCTGTCTTTTGTTTCTATTATGGCATCATAAACAAAACCTCTCATTCCCTGGGATACACCATCCTCTGTGAACTCTGCAGAAATAAAGTTATGCTAATAGGCACATACCCTTTGTTGTCTAGAAAATTCACCAAGCTTTCCAGTATGCACCCTGCTTCAGAAACCAGTATACCGCTAACCTGTATAGCAATAATATAAGATTTTAAATAAGTTGAGGCAAATATCTTCTGAACATTTTATCAACGACATCAGCATATTAAACTGCTGAATAACCAAGCTCGCAGAGCTATCAAAACCCAAAGCAGAAGATGAAGTATCAGGTGAAAAAAAAAAGTGTGCCTGATAGGATAATTTTAGGGGAAGGACAATTTTAGGAGAAAACACTTTTTGAACTATGAAGGTTGATGCGAAAAAGATTTATTAATGAAGTCTCACAAGCATATAGAGAGAATTCAGATCCTGCACAAAAATAGAAATGTCTTATTTGAAGGAGAACCAGCATAACTTACCTCATCAAAAGATATAACTTTATTCATTGAACCTAAGTTCACAATCACCTGCGGAATAAAGAACCCAAAGCCATTCAGATTGCAGGCAATCAAGCTAAACACCAGGCATACTTTCAAAAGACCATACTGATTAAATTTAGTGTTTAAGACACTTATGATTTCTAATCGAGATTGTCCACTTTAAGTGCTCAAACTACACTTTGCAACATTTACCATATTTATAATTCTATGAGTAATGCAGTTGTACAACAATTGCCCAATTTTTCGCCAACAACACATGGTAAGGGCATTGTCAGGATCAATAGTGGTTCACCTTCAGGATCAACAATAGGCAACACAAACCATTTTCTGCAAAATCTATATGAGAAAATCAGAATCCAACTTGGATTCCACTAGCTAAATTTCTCTCTCAGCTTTCCCAAATTCAAACACTCCTCCCATCCACAATCACTCTAGAGAGAGATTCGGCTAATATGCACTTCAGTTTGGTAAACAACTGTCGATTGTGTGATTTTGATTTTCTTTCGTCACATAACTCTAGAAGTTGTCCTACATCCAACAACTTATAAAAATTTAAGGATCATAAATACTATCAAGTAAAATTCAATCACAACAAAGAACCCTAAGAAGTCAGGGGTCGTGAGTGTATTTAACCGCCACATTTTTCCATCAGCACACTCTCGAAGGCCATCTGGCTATATGGTGTTTTCTATCTGCCAGTCATTCATGTAAAACACATCAACATGACAGCACAAGTAGAAGTTCCTAGCAATTTCTAAAACAGATTTTCTATGGTAAGATGTAACCATATAAAAATAGAAAATAACATTTCATCCGTACGTTAAAAACATTTGTCTACTCTCTAGGACCACTGAAAAACATTAATATCCTCTCAAGTTTCAATAGTCAATATCTTCAGCTACAAACAGATATTCAGAATGGAGATACATGTAAAGCAATGAGAAAAGGAAATCATTAACACTCTCACATGCTTTTTGCAGTAGGAAAGGAAAGAAATATGAGGTGGTTTGATGTGGGAAAATTTCAATTTTTGCAAATTACAAATATTGGTTCTTAATGCTTATCCTTTAGGTACAGGAAGGACATTTTAATGGACAAAACTGACGTTTGGTAAAAGAAGAAAATAGGTGAGGATGATGTGATGGTGTCATATAACTTCATCATGCGCCCTCTCTTCCTAGTGCCATCTGCCATTTTGACTAACTGGTATTTCTCACTGATTAAGGAAAAGTCTCTGTTCATAACAGAACAGGCATTCATAATTAGATGGCAGTAAGTTGAAATATTATAAAGAGACCAAAAGGAGACTGGTGAGTGCATGCACAAGCACGCATGCAATAAATTCCACCAAAATAAGAGAGAATCATATCAATAAAAGGTGTACCTCATCAAAAACGGGCACACTTCCTCCAACAAGACCAGTGTTCCCACCCTGAGGAACAACACCCAAGCATCTGGAGTTACAATATTTGAGAATTTGAGAGACCTGGAACAGATTTTCATAAGCATTCAATGAGTCAACTATATGACAGCATGAACAAAGCAGAAGACTGAATGAGAGGTGTATGTAAGGCAGAGCGGACCTCATGCATGTGAGCAACGTGCATGATGAGATGTACAGCAAACCTATTAAGAACTTAAGACTGTGATAGTGTGCCTACATGTGTGCAGGTGAACAAGCAGGACACACGGACGCGCATGCACAAACACTCACAGAGAGAGAGAGAGAGAGAGAGAGAGAGCAACTGTCTTATACTTGAGATTCATATAAACCAATGTAAACAAGCACAAGGTAATATGCAATACAGAATATTTCGAAGCAAAAAAAAATTAATATAGCATTGAAATTTTGGAGGTCGAATGCAGAATCTTTCATCATCTAGAGAAAACCAAGTATATCGAGAAGAAGAAAGAAAGGGACCTCTTCAGTGCTCCGAGGCAGAAGCAGAAGCTTACTTGAACCTTTGTACTTCCGCATCCAATCCATATTTGCGGCCAGGAGAGCATCTTCATCCTGTACAACATTCTTCTCCCCCAACAAGTCCCTAAAATACCTTATGTCGTCTGAATTTATCGTAGCAAACTTGGGATTCCTCTGAATTTTCGTGGCCATGGAGCCAAAGCATCTACTTCGGATTAAGCTTGCTCCCAAAGCAAACTCTCTCTCTTGTAAATGGACGGGAAGAGGCTGCTTGGATCCCAAATAACATCGAATTCCTCTGCAAGATCCAGCAGACCAATGCAGCGAGCCTGTATTCAGGACAATGTTGTCAGGATTTGTCTATGATCCACAAACTCCATCTAACCCGATAGACGGTCAAATCGCAAGCAAACTCAAGCAGTAATGGAGTTCTTCAGTAATCTTATGTGAGAACAGCTTGAGACTTCAGTGAATGGACAGCAAATGATTTGTCTACCGTCTCATCTTGCTTCTAATATGCCACCCGGATTGCTCTCAAATTAGCTCGTCCAATCTCCATCCCCGGAATAACATAACAACCGAGACCGAGACGAACGACAACATATTAACGTGCTATTAGGTGATTGACACACGCCATGTCATCATGTGATCGAGTATCGGACAGAAAGACACGACGACCCCAACGTTTTCTCATGATGCAGATGATACATAGGAGCACAAACAACACCATGCTCTGCAACAAAATCTACGACTCAATGTCCAGAACAACAGAATCGGAGCGAGCAACGGCACGATGCTCCAGTAGTATGATGTTCGAGACGAATGAGCTCTGAAAGCCCGATCTCGCTAAGAAGCTTCCCATCGGAACACGAAACAACGCTCGAAGCAACGGAAAGATCAGCCGAGTTTTGGAGATGCTCACTCGAAGCGACGATGCCGTGACGAACTGGATTCCGGCGATCGGGGGTGAACCGAGGAGCGGGGTCGGGATGCGAAGAGAGCTTGAGGATGCGACGGGCCGAAGCTCTCCACCTGTCCATCTTCATCGTCTTCCCCTGCGCTTCCCGTCGCGACTCGCAGAGCGCGAGCTTTTTGGGCGAGCAAAAGTGACGGAATGGAAATGACCGCAACGCCCTTACCCTTTCTATTTTGATTTTACCCGAAACAGAAAAAATGATAATTTCATTTTCAGGCATTTCATGCTCGATTTCTTATTTTCATAATATAGAGAAAAACGGACGTGGAAATCTAATTATTTGAAATTTGATGCCGATTTTCGCTATGCCAAGAATTCGATGTTAAATTGGTTTGGCAAAAAAGAGTATTGCCATATTGATAATTTATAGTTAATTTTATAGGTTAAAATACCAAACTTTATCGAAACGTATTCGGTTCTTAAAATTTAAGTATATAAGATGAAAATGATTTTTTCATTTTTTTTAAAAGGGAAATAAGTATGGCAACCTTGTAAATAGATCACCAATTTAAACTCCAACTGGTTAGAGTTTTATGGGAATGGAAATTTTTATGTGGTGAGTGTATTTCACCAAATTAATGAATTTCCTCATATTTATAGTTGTTATCCAAGGTGCCATCAAACCCGAGACTAATAACAATTTCAAATTCCTTTTTTAAATACTTTCATTCATTTATTATTTTATTGCTATTGTTCAATGCTAGTTAACCAAATTCTCGCTATATAAATAAAATGGATCGTTCTCCAATTGACTTTATTACCCCTACTACCAATTGCTCATCTCCAAGCTCGCCGCAGGTCTGCCACAATCCCTGTCCATCCTCTCTCTCTCTCTCTCTCTCTCTCTCTCTCTGTGACTGCAATGGCGTCTTCCCTGACGTCGCTCTCCTCCATCAAAATCCCTAGGCGCTGTTGCCGCTTCGCCCTCAGGCATCTCTCCTCGACGTCGCCACCGACACGCGCCTCGCGCTATTCGCCTTCGGGCCGCTGCTTAGCTCCGCGGCCGTGCGGGGCTTCTTTTTCTATCAGTCTCTCGAGAGAACTGTCCCGGTCTTCCTTCACCAGCAGCAGCAGCAAGAGCTCCGAGATCCCGAGCCTGAAGGACTTCATGGTCGCGCAGTCCGCGGCGTCTCTCTCCGCCTCCGAAATCCAGCCCGAGTGAGTTCCACTGAACCTACTTATGCTTGCCTCCAGATGCATATTCAGACATTCAGATGTAGTGTGGAGTTGTGTAGTGTATGGTGTCTGACTTGAGTGTCCGGCTAGATTGTTCGTGCTTTCGATTGCTGGTGTTCTCGGTAACGGCGCTACACTGTGAAATCCTGGTTGTGTGCCTCCAAGTGTTTAGCTTTTTATGTGTAGGAACGGTTCGGATGGTACGGTGTTGTGAAGTGCAGTAGTTATGTTTCGCGCTAAGCGCCTGGTGATGTGAATCCGTGACTTGATGTCTAACTGGATGTCATGAATGATGTGCTTCAGCAGAACTGGAATGGGGTCTCTTCTAATGACTCGCAAGTACTAGAAAAATTGGAATTCTTACACGTTCCTTCGACAGTGGCTCTCATCGCATTTACTTGATATTTTTCTCTTTCTGGTTGTGCAATGCTACTTTCACTAAATTTTGCTCATGGAAACTTGATTGTTGACTTCGGCCCTTTAGTAATTGTCCAAAACAAACTTCCACACCTGTCAATAAACCATATGAGTACTGGTAGCATACACCTTTCAGTTTATTTGAGTCTGGGTCAGTGTAGTACTTTGCAAGCTGTACCTCAGTGTGGCGTTGACATCAAAAGTAAAACACAATAAAACTAGAAGCTTTGCTGACAGATCAACTGAAAAGTATGAAAGTTCACACTCATTTTAGTCAGAACGTCATAGGCAGGATTATAGGTATATGCAGTGATTCAGTAATTCATAATAAACATCATATCAGTAGAATGTCGGCATTAGCTCTAGAAAACCATTTAACATCTTATTGCTTTCTGCAAACAGAAGTCCCCTCTTTTTTCCTTGCGAAATATGTAGAAAGTCATTTTCAAGAAGAAATTGGAAAAGCTCAGCCTCTTTTCTTTTCTCCTTTTCTTCAATATGACTAATTCTCAAACTTATAGATGCTTTCTTACTTTTCTTAAATCCGCTAGTCTTGTACCAGCTGCTGAAGGTCTTTCAAAAGGTCGAATTTATCAAGAGACTTATGGTTGTCAGATGAACATCAACGATATGGAGATTGTCCTTTCGATCATGAAGAATGCAGGATATAGTGAAGTTGTGGATGTCCCTGAAAGTGCTGAGATCATCTTTATCAACACCTGTGCTATAAGGGACAATGCGGAGCAGAAGGTCTGGCAAAGACTTAACTACTTTTGGTTCCTCAAGAGACATTGGAAGAGCAATGTCAAAATTGGTAGGTCACAGTCATTGCGCCCTCCAAAGGTAGTTGTGTTGGGATGTATGGCAGAGAGGTTAAAAGAGAAGATACTAGATGCTGATAAGATGGTTGATGTGGTTTGCGGACCAGATGCTTACAGAGATTTGCCTCGATTGTTGGAAGAGGTTGACTATGGTCAGAAAGGAATTAATACTCTCCTCTCACTCGAAGAAACTTATGCCGATATCAGTCCAGTTAGAATCTCTAAGAACTCTGTTACTGCTTTTGTCTCGATAATGAGGGGTTGCAACAACATGTGCTCATTTTGCATTGTTCCTTTTACCAGAGGTAGAGAACGGTCACGCCCTGTCGAATCAATTGTAAGGGAGGTGGAAGAGTTGTCAAAAGAAGGTGTGAAGGAGGTGACACTACTTGGCCAGAATGTTAATAGCTACAATGACACGTCTGGGCTTGAAAAGGTCGTGGAATCTGGCACAAATTGGAAAATGAGTGAAGGATTTTCCAGCATGTGCAAGGTGAAAAAAATGGGTCTGCGTTTTGCAGATCTTCTAGACAGACTCTCCACAGAATTTCCTGAAATGCGATTCAGATACACGTCCCCTCACCCTAAGGACTTTCCTGATGAGTTGCTGTACCTGATGCGAGACAGGCATAACATCTGCAAATACATTCATTTACCAGCACAAACAGGGAGCACAACAGTGCTTGAGAGAATGCGTCGTGGCTATACACGTGAGGCATACCTAGAACTTGTGCATAAGATAAAGAAAATTGTTCCTCAAATGGGGATAAGCAGCGACTTCATTTGTGGTAAGAGATGTCATAACACTCCGATCTGTTTATGTTGATCTGAAATGTACAGTTCTTTGCCCGTTCCTTATTGTCTTGGAGTCTTATGACTATGAGGTTTTTAGGGAAAATTCCAAATAAGGGCCTAAAGTGCCCTCGTCTTCTCAAAGGGCCTGAAGTAGACCTTGTTTCAAAGAAAGGCCTGAAGTGCCCTCATTGTTTCAAAGAAGGGCCTGACCAAGGGCATTTTGGTCATTTACATTTTCTGATTTTTTCCTTTTTTTCCTTTTTTCTTTCCCACCTCTTCACCGGTGGCCGGCGAGGGCCCGGCGACCCTCGCCAACCACTGGGCAAGGAACGGTGAGACCTCACCGAGCAAGGCCATCCCTCGCCTCGACGGCCAAAGGCAAGGGTTGGCCTCACCCAAAGAGGAGGGACCCTTGCCGTGCCCAAGGGAGGCGGTCCCTCGCCTCGACGGCTGCGAGCGAGGGTCGCTGGGCCCTTGCCGGCCACCGGCGAAGAGGTAGGAAAGGAAAAAAAGGAAAAAAAATCAGAAAATGTAAATGACCAAAATGCCCTTGGTCATGCCCTTCTTTGAAACAAAATCCACTTCAAGCCCTTATTTGAGAAAATGAGATTTGGAATTTACCCAAGGTTTTCATGAAGCTGTTATTGGAATTGCAAGGGACTAATATTTAACTTAGGTTCACATTCCTTGCCTCAATCCTCCCTTAAGAGGATGGTTTAAATTGGAGTATCATCTGGCAGAAATTACCTCCTTCCTTCGCACTGCACATGGAAATTGATTGACAACGGGTATTCCCCGCCAGTTTTCGCATTTGTTCTAGTTTTAAGTGCGATCCTCCAACTTTATATGTGTTGCTCTAATTGCTCATTTTCTTTTGCCTGTCTCTTTAAGAATGTGGTAGGTTAATCTCCTCATGTTGACTTAATGTTATTTGTTCTGTTTGCTGTCTGCTGATGCAAATTTAGTTTTCGTTGTTTATTGTTCCACGTCATGTTCTGTCACTCTGCAACTGAGGATCTTCTATATGGGTGCATGTAGCTCAAACATAATTTAACCTGACATGAAAGAACAGAAATAACACAAAAAAGGTAGGAACAAACCACAGTTGCAAT
This sequence comes from Metrosideros polymorpha var. glaberrima, assembly GCA_001662345.2. Classification (NCBI taxonomy): domain Eukaryota; kingdom Viridiplantae; phylum Streptophyta; class Magnoliopsida; order Myrtales; family Myrtaceae; genus Metrosideros; species Metrosideros polymorpha. The sequence continues at coordinate 12,301,158 of BCNH02000009.1, forward strand.
TATTTCAAGTATATCGTGTGTTATAAATTTTGTGCTACTTTCACCTAAAAATTGAGACAGTTTAACAATGACACCAAATGACATGGTACAGAGATAACTTAGAACAAGCCGTTGGTGGTTTGGGAATCAGTCTCTATGCTTAATTCTGGCATCATGGATGACTAATGTACCCATTCCAATGCTAAAACCTAACATTTTTTGTTTTCCTCCTTAAATTTCTTTTCTAAGAAGCTATTAGGCTTTCTAATTCTTTTCTTTTACACTTTGGCTCACAGGTTTTTGTGGTGAAACTGAAGAGGAGCATGAAGACACACTTAGTCTTATAAGAGCAGTTGTTTATGATATGGCATACATGTTTGCTTATAGCATGAGAGAGAAAACACATGCTAATAGAAGTTATGATGACGATGTTCCTGAAGAAGTCAAGCAAAGGAGGCTGAATGAACTTATTGAGGCCTTCCGTGAGAGTACAGGTCAGTGTTATGATTCCCAAATTGGAAGCATCCAACTTGTATTGGTTGAAGGGCCCAACAAGAGAGCTCCAGACACTGAACTCATTGGCAAGAGTGACAGAGGCCACCGAGTGTCTTTTGCAAAACTCCCAGTCATTAATCATGCTGATAATTCTACAAGCAAGAGAAATCCTTCTGTTGGTGACTACGTAGAAGTCCACATAATGAAATCTACACGAGCTTCGCTATTTGGTGAAGCTCTTGCCATTACCAAATTGAGTTTATTCCATAGAGCCCACGATGAGGAACTGGTTGCCTATGAAAGCAGTGCTTAGAGATTGCTAATGTACTAATGTGCATATTGAGTTTAATAATGTCTCTGAAATGTCATAAGCTGCTTGAGGATGGCTCGGCTGTTTTCTGTTGTCAATTGGGAACACGCCAGCCAATGGAAAAAATGAGATGATGTGCGGTGGGAAACTCTTTGATCACAGATGCTAAGCAGATCAGAGTAACGTAAAGAGGAGAGCCGAATGACATCTGCGTTCATCTGCACTCTAATCTTGGAACTAATTTTGCACCAAGAGAGCAATTCTTTTGAGCAAGTATTACCCGCCCCGCTTGCACGTGAGTCAACCTCGCATGTTGTTAGATCAAGTGGGGCCCACGTGTGGACCCTGTCATACAACGGGCACATGCACCCGGAGCAGGTAGGTTTTTTCAATCTTTTCAGGTTATGTTTGCAATGATGAGTACTTGATTCAAATGTCCCTTTGTGCTCTTGCCTCTGAACAGTTGGGCAAAGATCTATTTTGTTGAAAACCATTCAATTATAATAAGATGTCAGCTCAGAATTTGATACGTGCTGGGGGTGGTGATTAGATTGAATATTTGGAGTTATTAGATATTCGGTAGTTTTAAAGTATTTGAATATTAAATCACGTCTTCATGTAATAGTTTTAAGTTTTTAGAAGCTAGCAGTAATTCCACAAGATTTTACATGGTATTATAGCATGAGGTTCCTGAGTTTAAATCGTTCCAAGCCCCTATTTGTCTCACTTATTATACATGTCCATGCTTTAGTCTCCAGCTAAAGTTCTTCCTATGCACAAGAGAGAGTGCCTTCATCTAATAGTTTAAGTTTTAGAACAGTTGGCAATGATGTCTACCGGTTGGTTAGGAATGATATGTTTCATTGAAGAATGCAAGGATGCTTACATAGGTGGGCCGAGTCCTCGTTTCCAGCCATCAGAGCCAGACCGCTTTAAGTGGAGCAAACCTGAACCAGCGCATTGATACTTGCTCTAAAATGATGTTCCAAGAATTTAAAGCCCAAATAACATGGGGCTTTAAGCTAAACTCATAAGCCAGCTACCCTCCCTCTGCACTCTCGATTATGAGTATTAGGCTGCATTTGGGAACCACATTCGGCACATTTGCATTTGGGAAATGCCCCTTTGGCTAAAAATGGGTGTTTGGGAACCCATTTAGAGACTTGCATTTGGGAAATGCAAGTCTCCAAAATGCTGAAAGCCCAAGGCAGCTTTGGGCTTTCTGCTTTCTCGGCATGCATTTGGGGGGTAAGTGATTTTTTTTTCTTTCTTTTTTGCCCTCACAACTTCATCAAAATTCTAAGTAACGCCCTTCTCTTCAATGAAAACCCTAGAATGGAGGCAGGCAATCGGGCGAAGAGGGGGACGAGCCGGCGAGGCCGGAGAGGCGGAGGCGACGATTGCCGAGGTTGCACCTACCCCGACGACCGTCACCGGGGCATCATGCGACCCCAAGCGGAGCGGCCTGAGGTCACGAGACCCAGGCTGATGGTCATCAGGGTCGCACGACCTTAGGCGACGCTGGCAGCGGCTGGTCGGAGATCTCACCGATGGCCTGAGGTCACAAGGGCTTTGACAAAAACAAAAAACAAAAGGGCTTTGCAAAGTTGCATTCCAAAGTATAATTTTCTCAAATACCATTTATCCAAAGTTGCATTTCAAAATGTGATTTTACCAAACACTATTTGCATTTCGAAAAACTCTTTTAACCCAAAGGTATTTGTATTTTCCCAAATGGCATTCCCCCAAAAGCTTTCGAAACGCAGCCTTAGTTGCAGGTACTTAAGGTGGGTTTGGTTCAACTTTGTAAATATTGAAATCTCAATGCTAGTCCCTTTAGCATTAGGCTTTTAGCATTTTCAAGGCTAGAATTTAGCCGAAAGCTCCTTGCCAAACACCCTAGCATTTTCTCAAGGAGTTTTGAAGGCCGAAAGCTTCTTGAGAATACCGAATCAAACCCAACCTTATTCCTACACTCGTTCTATCTTACCAATTATCATTGCAGATTGAGGTTTATGTGATCTTGCTAAAGAGACACAGGCATTCTCTTATAGTTTTCTATATGATGGCCAACCTCTCTTCATCACATCGCCCATAAATACGTTCTTCGCAATATCGTTTTCGAGTGCAAAAACCGGGTGGACCATCCGTCAGATCATGCAGGACCATCTCGTCTCCGATCCAAAACAGGTGGAAAGAGAGTAGACAGAGCCTTTGCTTGATTCAAACTCAAGAGAGTCCAAAGAAGGACCCAATGGACCACGAATGCTTGTTCAACATGCTCAACTCACATGAGCATGCTTTGTCCAGCCACATGCGCAAGCCCGCCATGAGAGTCCCCCATTGCTCACTGCTAATAACGTTGGTACGCATGAAGCAAAGCAGTTCCACCATGATTCGAAACCATGGACTCCCCCAACGATTGCCTCTCTTTGCTTAGGTTTCGGGACTTCATCCGGATACGTACACGGCCGTATATATACGTATTCGGTCGCCCATCATCATGGACGATGATTGAACTGGTCCTGCTTCATTAAGTTCTTGCTGCTGATCTAATCATAATGTCCGTCGCGCCACCTTTTCTCATGTTCCTCCCAACCACTTCGATAATTGCCTGTGAACCTTCGTTGTCTGAATACCGACAGACATGTCATCTCGGCCTGCATGCCATTAAGAAATTGGAGGAGCATGTACTGCGAAAAGCGCAGCATCGAGATTAAATACTGTACATAGTCTTCTCGATTCTCTCCACTGTGAAATATAAGTAAGTCTCTTTCGAAGTATATGTCTTTTTAGATAATTAAGGCTCTTCTGGACTTTAAACGTGCGCTGTGACGTCATAATCGCGTCACCCCCACATCATGAGGCCACAGCGTTTGCATGTGCCTTTGGCGCCAAAAAGCGCAAAAGTCTGATGAAGGGTGGTTCTTGAGAAGTTCATTGACCCGACAAGGAGACACAAGATGGGGGAAACCCTTTGTGCATACTTTAACTTTCTTTCTCGTTTCCATTTTCTATTTCGAAATCGAACTTATTTTAGTCTAGACTAAGCACGCATGTATAGACCGTTAAGTATATCGGATCCACGTCGTACGGCGATGAGCCTCAACCACCTTACTTGTTTGTTGGGCTTGACTTCTATAGACCAGAGTCTAGATAAATGGTTTTTGAGGCGTACGAAAAGGACCTAGAATTTCATACTTTATGACCACGCCAAAGCAAAGAGAAAAGAGAAAAAAAGGCGTAGGAGAATCCAATCCGCTTTTCTCGGGTACCCACAGTCATGCTGAAGGAACATAAAGAGAAGAAATCTCATGGAAAAAGGCATGGGATTGTGCCATGAAGGAACCCTAGGAACCCAAAAGTTAGAAACACTCAGCCCCCAAAAAGAGAAAAGGAGAGAGAGGGAGAGGGAGAGAGAGACATTAGTGTCGTATGGATAATGATTTGGCCCGAAAGGAGTGAATCTTGCAAACGAAGGAAACAAAGCCCTAATCGAGAGCGTGCGAGACCCTAATGAATTGCAATATTTCCCTCCCTTCTGTAGAGATCCTTGATGGAGTTAGGTGACACTCTATCTCTCTCTCTCTCTCGTTTCTGTTTGCCCCAATCAAGGAATTGCTTTGCCCGCTTTCGCGACTCGCGGTTGTAACAGGGGTGCAATCAAGTCGAGCCGAGCTGGTACATTGGCGCACTTGAGCTCGAGTCGACGTGCTTACTCAGTTGTAGAAACTCGACTTCGGTTTGATTAAATTTCTTATCGATTTTAACTTGAATAGAAAATTGATATTCAACTCAATTGAAATCAATTTATAGAGCTCGATCATAAGAAGTTCGAAAAGAACGTGGATACAATAGGGAATTTTAAAGATTTTTGTTTATTTTTCCACTACTATTATATATTTTATATAAGAATGGGGGCAGTTAGAGGTGAGCATGGTCCGGGTGGGCGGTTCCTGCCCTAGAACCAAGAACCACCCACTAAGAATTGGTTCCGAAAAATTGGACCGGGAACCACCCGTTGATTCCATGGACCCACCCGATAACCGGACCACCGGTCCGGTCCGGTTCCCAGGTGGGTCCATAGAACCGACGAGGTTGGAGGGGATCGAGAGCAAGGGTGAGAGAGCGACGACGACAAGGCTATGATGTTGAGACTAGAGAGATTTCTGAGCGATTTTGAGTGGAAAAAGAAATGATTCTTATTTTTAGCCTTAGGGTTTTATTTTTAAAAAACTAAATATATAT
>BCNH02000009.1:12307472-12320468 GCA_001662345.2 Metrosideros polymorpha var. glaberrima
TGTTAATCCCGTGGAGGTCCTCGCATTAAGTTATGTCAATCCCGTCCTAAAAGCAGACACGAAGACGGACACGAGCCGAACCCCCACTGTCGGCGCACGCCGGAAACCCGGCTCCTTGCCCGAATGGATGGCGCCCGCGCCACAACATCAGGAGGAAAGAAGGAATCGCGCGTCGGGGGCAAAATGGTCAATGAACGTTAAGGCAGAGCCGTCGCCGTTTCCACCGACGTTAACGGGGGAGTGGGGGCAGAGAGAATCGCGAGGAGATAGTGAGATGACGGCGGTCAACGGCGTCCTTCGCGTGAGGTGGGGGCTAGGGTAGGGGGATCATGCGGGGCACGTGCACCGACGCCTTCTTCTTTTGAGGGTGTGGGCCCCGTTCTCCCCTCCGCCGCTGATCCGGATGCGGGGACAATGATAAAGTACGACACATGACACCGTAGCCTCACGTGTACCATCACCCTCTCCGGCCCATCACATGCCCGCCAGTGACCCGTGTTGCTTTCAATGTCTCGCAGAAGTGGACAACTACATCATAATTTTGGTGCCTAATTCCCTAAAAAAATCCCCCCATTTTGTGTGTAGTTTCAATTCTATTTTTATTTTTTTTATCTAAGAAAAGTTTCAAATTTTAGGTACTGTCCCAAATTTTTCCCGAACTTTCTTTTTGTCTCGAATCAAATTCCAAACTTTAGATTTAATCCCAAATTTACCCCAAGTTTTGTTTTGTCTAAAATAAATCACAAATTTCAATCTATTCTAAAAAATACTCATGTGGTCTAGTCTCAACTTGACGTGGTATTTCCACATTGATAACAAATCTACATCATTAATAGGGACAACTAACGACGATTTTGAACAAATGGCTAATGGGGGCGGATTTGAGACTAGAGTAAAAATTGGTAATTTTTCTCTGAGACAAAAAAATAGTTTAGGGTAGATTTGGGATTATACCTAAAGTTGGGGATTTTTTTAGACAAAGAAAAATTTGGGGTGGATTTGAGACTGAACCTAAAGTTTAGAGTTTTTTTTTAAACAAAAAAAGTTTGGGGCAAAATTGGGACTAAACATAAAGTTATGTTTTTTTAGGGAATTTGGCCCAATTTAGGATGCCTTTTTGTTTAGCTACCGAAAACTTCATAATAAATGAAATTATTTTTCATAAAAATCATTTAAAAAAATATAATTAGTTTTCATTTATTTAGCAAATTAGAGAAAGTGATTTTCTCATTGCTAGAAGGGAAAATCGTCCCCCCCATCTAAGTTCGTTGTTTTTAGTCCATGAAAAACTTTATTTGCAGGTTGATTGGTGTTTCGCCATCCAAATACTAGAAAGTCGGCAAACTAATTTCTCGAAAATATTTTTCCTCCAAACAAACGGACCTCAAGGTGTTAAAGATATTTAAAATGTTTCATCGATTCTTCATATCTCTCAAGATTATACATGTATCTTTTTTTACTGCGCACATCCCTAATTGATTATTACTGATATTGTATTATCTTATATCGTCATCGGTTCATGTGCTCTTCATTACGAGATACATAAAATATATATATACACATAGAAATTGCTCGATTCGCTTTTCCGCTATATTAGTTTACAAATCGATTTTCGAATTGCATTTTCAGAATATTTCTAAAACTCGAACCTTAGTGCGGGTGGGGTAGTTGGGTAGCGTGGAGAGAGAGGTAAAGAAAGAGCAAAGGCACTTGTACGGTGCCAACTGCCCAAGTGGAGATGCACCAAAGAGCGAAGACCAAAGGTCCCCCATAATCCCAATCCGTATCTCTATAAGTTAAAGTGCGAAAGGAGAACATTCAGGTGGAACACAGCATTAAAAACACTCTTACCTTTATCGGATTTTTGTGCAATGTTGTTCCTGAACCGGACGTATGTTTGTTTTGTTCGCCGAGCTACCTGTCCCCATAATGCTTGTGCTACCGTCGGGATTCCGCCCCCTCTCTCTCCCTGATTTTTGAAAATTTCCTTTTCTCGCTCGTCAGCATTTTTTTACATAGACTTATTTTATGGATGATGGAGTGAATACAGTTAACCATAGTGCAAAAACTATAAGAGAACTTGTAGCTAATGAGCCTCGGTGTGGGTTGCACTGTTTCTTTTTTATATGATTGGCATGATCTAATAGACTAAATCACCATTAACTTCTTAAAAGTCCAATTTCGAGAACTTCATTTGACATTTTAACTCATTGATTTCAGTTTTCACGGATCTTGATTGTTCATTCCTGCTTAAAAGTGACTAGATAATGTAAAGTGTTTGTCCAATCTACCGCTCAATATGCAACTTCATTCAACATTTCAACTGGTCAATTTCGATTTTGTCATCGCCATTGACCAAAGCCGGCCTATAGAGCTCGATTCATTCATGCTTAAAAGTAATTAGACGTAATACCTTAAAGTGTCAATCCACTTCGTTCAATTTCTAGATCGAATCAACACACCAGTGCCTGTATCCTTTCGAGGCCACCTCGGAAGCACAGTTGTTATGCGTATCTCTAGGAGTTTTCTAATGTGTCTGGAATGAAAAACTAATCGATAGGAATTATTTGGACATTGAAAGAGTCCTAGACACTCCACTTATGTGAAGAAAAAAAAAATAGAGGTACGTGTGACACAATTTCCTAATCGACTTCGATGATTTTGACCTCAATTGGGTCAATTTTCGATTCTTCTTCTGTCTCGATGATGATGGCGTGTTCATGTGCAAGGACAAACATGTAAGATGATAAGACCCGTGTACCAATGGTATTAAATGATACTTTTATAGGTATGAGATATCTGCTCTAACGCAATAAATTCTCAAGGGACTAAAGTCAAGCAATGAATTTGTGAGAACTCTCTTGTTGGAGAAGATGGTACTTAAATTTGGCAACAAACCTCGGCCAGCCACGACATCTCCGATCGCCGTCGCGTCGTTTTCTCCATAGAATTTGTGGTGGTGGCGGTAGGATCCGAGCATTAATTCACGACGGATACGTTTTCCCAATACACAGGCCCTTCCTCTGCGTCTCTTTAACCAACCCTAGGAAAATTGTCAACAAAGTCACAAATCTATTACACTTTTGCCGATTTAGTTCTAAAACTTTCAATTTTGCCAATTCAATCCTAAACCTTTCAACTTTGCCGATTCAGTCCTAAATTTTTTTTATGATTTGACGATTCGATCCTAAATCGACAAATCATAAAAAGATTTAGAACTGAATTGATAAAAGTGCAATGAGTTTAGTATTTAATTAGCAAAATTGAAAGATTTAGGATTGAATCGGTAAAAGTGCAATAGATTTATGACTTTTTTGACAATTTTTCCACTAGCCCTCGATTCCGTTTTCGGCTAAGTTTCTCGGTATCGTTCGCTTCTATTTTACATGGATGATGCGATTCCATTTTCATTAGGACTAGAGCTGGAGACATATGAATCAAGATCGACTGAATTTACTTTGATCTATTTTGACAACATATTTAAAGATTTCGTGATTTGAATAGACGGTCGTAAAAGAATCTTAATGTTGTCTCCTCTTGTGATGTAAGAAGCTTTTTGCACATGGGAAACCTAGAAGCTAAACATGGCCACGGTGGTACAACATCGTTCATTTGCATCGGTTTTTCTTATTGCAATTATCAATTCGGTAGATGTAATTATGAATATAAATAAGACCATGCAACCTCAACATGGCTACCGTTGTAATAAATTCTAAATGCTAGACTTGGGCCATGTCCTGAATTTATTTTCCGTTTTTCATCATATGCACGGTCGAATGCACTTCACGTGTCAAGATAAATATGGCCGTAGTCCTTTTATTGTTATCTTTTTCTCCGAAAAATAAAATAAAATTGTAGACCGAAGAAAAAGTCATCCATTCTTTAGCAGGAGAGAAAACTTACTCAATTAGTCATATACTTATTGTACGAAAATAATCGTAAACTTTTTAATATTATCAATTTAGTGTTAGCAATTTTAGGATATTTAGTTGATTATGCATATCTAATCTCTCTAATAGTGCATATCTTTCATTGATTATATTTGGTATTATGTTCATCTCATTACCTTAGATAGTCATCTATTAAAGCCTCTATAAATAGGCTCTCCATGTACTCTTTTCTTTAGAGCAATTACCACAAGACCACTATAAGTACCACCAACCATCCATTAGTAACCCCCACACAAATTACCAAATTTATTACTTTTCAATATTTTTACTTACTTGCACTGCACTTTACTTTCCTTTCCTTAGTTGTAACTTTCAGTTTCGTGTCATCGATTAAATTCCGATGTGTTTCTCATATCCTTGGGGTTGTGTCGTTGATTAAATTCCGGCATAGTTCTTTTGTGTATTCAAGTTGTGTTATCGATCAAATTCCAACACGGTTTGGTTATATTTGGTTATTGTATAGATTGGTCTCGTCATTGATTAAATTCCAACGAGATTTGTGTTTGTACGGCCTTATCAGTCTTATCCTATCTACTCTCAAGTTACTCCTCGTATTAGGTTTATATTTTTCATGTCCGGAATCGACGCAAAATCCTATCTTCTTAATAAAAATCGAATATCAACTCGGTGAAAGATATTTCGACGTGAGAAAATTTTTCGGCGAAACACTCCCTGAAAATTCGAGCTCAGCGATAGTGCCGCCTTTGCCATCCACGGAGCTGGACGTTGTCTCAAGCTACATGCACGAGATTCCTCTTGGACACACAAGCTCACAGTGCATCTCGTTCGCAAAGTTCGTGCGACGATGGGTCCTGCGTCGTGCGAGCTCGCAGCCAGGAACTAGGCAAGTTAATAGCATCGTAGTCCTAGACCCGATCAACAGCGCGAGACACGTGCAGCTGAGCTACACTGTTTTGTTCCTGTTCTTTTTAATATTATGCGACACGTGACACGAATCCAACGGCTCAATAATCAATAACAAAGACACGAATACTCAAACATGGTAACCCCCCGACCCTCTAAACTCTTTTACGATGCTAGAATCAAGATTGTATACTCATGATCAATAACGATAGAAAGTCTCGAGCATCAGATCCGAGCATTACTTGGAACCGCGATGACAAAAAGCGAGCCACATGTATCATAATGTCGTTGCACCACGTGCTTAACGGACCCGTAGCTGCACATCATAACTTTCGAGGGCTAAAAAGGGTTGGATTCTCTTCCATTCGTTGATGGGTTAAAAAGCTCAACACAAGGTGCAAAATGATGGCGCTTTCCACGCTAAATCAACTGTTATCGACCGTTAAATCGAATCATGAGATGGAATGTGATTATGCCGGAGGAATCCCATAATCATGGTTCATAACGTTACTCATGATAACGGGAAAATAGACTGGAAAAAAGAGCTCCGGCTGACCCATAATGGAGGCGACCGTTCTAAGCAAACTATCGCTTTGGAAAGTAATATAATATTGTTAATTAATTAATAGTAAATACGAATGACATTATGGTGTTAATTATTAGTGTTACTAAGTGGTTGAGCTCGAGTAGGGGCGACTGCACCGACAACTGGGGCCAACTTGGAGAGAAGTTCGCATCGCTTCGCTAGAAATCCGGTTTAAAAAAAGATCACAAAAAAAAAAAAATGATATTTAACAAACCCAGAAAAAAGAAAATTAGTTTAGCTTTCGTGGGAATTCGTCTCTTCTTCTGTGGTTTTTTATTTATTTATTTTATCCGAGGCCTCGTCCCGATTTTTTTAGTGGCCAATATAATTCATATTAACTCGATCGATAATGAATTAGAACTTCCACAAATGTCGTATTCATTCAACGCTGCCAATATTTAGTGGATCGATTTCCATAACCTAGTCTCTATATGTACAAAACCATATTTTCAATATTAAGTTGGATTGTGTAAATACCCACATTATGAGAAGAAAATCATCAAAAATCATACAATATATCTATCGTGACACCGATATCGCAATTTTTTTTAATTACCAAAACTCCTAAACTTTACTCAACATAACATTGATACCCCAGACTTTTTGTCATACTCCTACAAGTTTGGGATATCGATGACACACTGAGCAAAGTGTATGGTTTTTGGTGATAGACGGAAGGTATCTTTATCACATTGGTCGAAGTTCGATGCATTAGTATCGCAATAAAAACAATTTAATATTTTTTATGGTATTGTCGCAAAAAAAAAAAAAAAAACCGCTGCATGGCCGTATATACCGCATGCACTACAATTTAGAAAGTGGGGGAGGGGAAGAACACAAAATTAAATTAACTCAAGTGAGTACGAAAAATGATAAATACTTTTATTTAATTTATTTTGAGCGAAAAAAAAAAATCCTCAATCAGCGGTGAGGAGTGGGTGGTGGTCAGTGGCCAGATTAGGCGGAGGCCCCACCGTCCTTTGGGGTTTCCACAATCACTCCCTCCGCCCTTCTCGCCGCTAAAACCTAATTAAAAAATAAAAATAGAATATACCGAATAAAGGAAAAAAAGAAAAGAGAGAGAGAGTTAAGGCGGGGGACAACGACCAAGACAAAACTCGACCTAACTTCACTCGCTCGCACCAACTCACTGAGCTGCCTCGGTGGCTCGGTAGCGGAGTTCGGCAATGGGGCGTGGGGACACCCGAGTCAAACATGTTGACCGTTCCTTTTCTGATTCGCCCAGGGATTTCATCACGCCATGTGCGTGGTTCTTTATGCCTTGACCTGTGAAAATGGGTAGTAAATTCATTTTTTAATCAATATTTAATAAATTGAGTTATTATATAGGTTAGTTATATTTATTAAATGGGTCATAAATTGATTTAGAATGTTAAATCTCAAAATAATATGGGTGTTGAATGGGTTCGCAACTTATTTAGACTCAATCTATCTCTATAACTCTCTTTTCGCTTTCTCTCACCCTCACTTGATCTTTTTGGTATACATTTTCTTAGATTAGGTTAAAAATTGAAGTGTTTTAATAATATGGATCGGATATGTGTCACTTTATTTTGTATTGCATTGAACTGTATCACTTTGGGTCATATCATTTTTTACTCGACCCAAATCAAGCTCATATCATTGAACTGTATCACTTAGGGGTGACAGATTCCATATTCCGTACAAGTTTCACCCGGAACTTAAAACTTACCCGTCGGAACAAGTTCCTTGTTTTTTAGAACCTATAATCTACCATGCATACCTTGGAACCTACCTCGTCATAGGTTTCAGGGTCTGAACCTAGAATTTATATGGAACCTATCCTATCACAGTTTTCACCTGTATTCTTAATTGAATGATTGTACTAAATCATCACCCATCACTTGCTGCTATAATCTATTGACCACAACTTATATTTAGACATATAAAGAATATGAAACATCAACAAAGTAAAAGTCTTAATTATAAATATCGTTGGAAATGAAAATTCAGATTAATAGTTCTAAATTATACACTCATCATCGGATGTCATGAAATATCGCAGGATTGCACAAAAATATAGATCAAGAAAAACACAAAAACTTGTTCTAGATCTAGGTTATAAGTTCCACTTACCTAAAACCTGGAACCTACTCGTTTACACATGTTCCTCAATTTTTTGAACCTATAACCTACCCCGCATATTTTGAAACTTGGCACCGACAGGTTTCCATCGGTATGGTTATCAGGTTCAAGATTCTTACCCTGGAACCATGTTCACCCCTAGGTCTAGTCGCACCCCATCTTTGGACCGGCCGAAAATAGGGTATGCTTGTGGTTTCAGATTGTAGAAAGAGCACATCTTGATCTTTCCCAACTCATTTCGTCTTTTCAGATCCGCGTGCTCCTCCAATCCGTGACTCGCCCGAATCGAATCCTCAAACTTAACAAGGACCTTCCTTTCCGATCAAGTCGGCCGGTTTCCAATTTCACCGACTCCGGAGCCGATGAAACGGTCGGCGATAAGCCAAAAATCACCTGCTTAATCGCATCTCGAGATCTCCATTGTCGTTGGATCGTGCGGTTCGGTTGTTCGCGGCTGCCCCGGATTTATCCCGCGTCGTGTTTTTTGTCCCGCATCCCTATTTCATTTTCTATAATATATATATTAGGAAAACTCATTCCAAGTGACCCCCCCAAAAAAAGAGAAAATAATAATAGAAAAAAAGAATTAATCGAAATGAAAAAATAATTAATGCCCATAATGATGAAAAAGTCAGAACGAGGTTCAGGTCGCAAAGCATCTTCACAATCCCCGGGGAAAGAAAAAAGGAAGAAGGGAATATGCGAAATTAAGAACAGTTTTCATGAGGGTATTTTTTAAATATTATTTTCTGGACTGCCCGCAATAAAGGAAAAATAATTATTTTCCTGCTGCTTTTTTTTTTTTTTTACTTTCGAGAAAAGAGAGGATTCTGCGAAAAACTGCCTGCTTTGCTCAGGGTCTCACTTTGACCGGATTCTCCGGTTCTCTTGCCCTTTATTATAAACCTGCCACGATTCTCGGATTGCACATTACCTAAAGAGCCAAATGAATGAACCGAATGTATGAAGAGACAAAGAGAAAAGGCCAGTGTCTAATGCATCAGTCCTTGATGAATTTGCTTTGATCAAGTGTCTCGAATTGCTTGCTAGTTGCCCCACTGGAATAAGGTTTATATCTGGAGCACGATGCGGAAATATGTTTTATGTGCTCTCTTTTACACGAACATCGATCTATCGATAGAGGTCTTGAATGTCGGTTTTCATATGCGAGGAAGATTGCCAAAGTCCTTAGCATTTGAAGAAGGGAGGAACTGGATTACTAAAGCGGTGCGAAGAAGCGAAGTCGAGATTGCCAGCTCCGATCCCATGTTGAGATTGAATGTGTGCCCATTCTATTCCAAATGCTTCAGTTAACTGGCATATGGTGTGGAATGTTTTCGGTATTTTCTTGCTTGATGTGAAAGTCTATCTTACGTCTCTATTGACTCAACCAAATATACATGATCAACATGCACGTATAGACTGATCAGATCTTTAAGTGTCCTTGCAAGCCCTCCCATGCTTAAATAATTCTTAGATTTTCTGTCTAAAATTGGTTAGATTATGCGAGGGTCGCCCACGCTCAATAAGAGAATTGCTTGCCCGATTTGCCCATTTTGCCCTTTAGCTTGATCTGGCATAGGTAGGTCTAAGCAGGGCGCTGAGGCATTTTTTGTCCGTTGATCAAGTCTACATACCAAGTAATGTAAAAGAGCACAAAAAGTCGTGATTCTGAGGTTGCCCGAAAAGAATGCGCAAATATCGTGATTCAAATCCATATTGCAAACAAACACATTCAACACCCGAGCGACCACGCAGTGTTGTAGTTGTCACGATTGTCAATGTCAATACATGTAATGCCCGGATCGGATTCTCGAATCTTCTGGTGGTCACGTTGTCTAAAATGGGTGGGGCTTGGAGTTTTACTCACTTTTTATCACTTTGATGTTCGAATCTTACTTGATCGCTGCTTCACTCCCACTATCATCGCACCAGATCAATTACCTTCCCTTTTCTTTTGTCGAGTGTAAAGTCTTGAGATGTAATGTATGTAACACAATTGGTACTTTAATCAGGTTTGAGAAGGATGATGTGATTGCAATCGGAATCAGTTTTCCTTAGGGGAAAATGATAGAAATAGTTACTGAATTTTTGTCCAATATGTAATGTGGTATATAAATTTTTAATTTGTTCAATATGGTTTTTGAACTTCGGTCCAATTTTCACATTGAACATTTATTAATAGTTCAAGGGTCACATCAAACACATCAAAAGTCTAGAAACGATATTGCATTTTGGGCAAAACCGCATTGCACAGATCAAAAGTTTAAATACGACATTGAGCATTAGACTAAAGTTCAAAAACTATTTGTACCGTTATCCCTTTTTGAAGTTACCTAGTGATTCGAGATCCGGTGTCGCTTTCAAGCGAGTTATTGAATACAACTATACAATAATATATGCGCAGCCCTAGATGTTGAATTCAATAATTGAATCTGAGGTTGGACAATTGAATTTCGTCTACATAGAGCTTCAATCAACGAGGGAAGAGCGAGAGAGACAGCCAGACGGACAGAAAAAGATAAGATGTGTTTTGTGTTAATCGGCAGCAACTCGTGACAAAATTAACGAAGGGAGGGCAAAGCGACGAAATGACGCAATTGCCCTTCTGCTTCTCCACCACCTCGATAGATCACGGTCAACGGGTCAAAGGCTGGAGCCCTCAATCTTTGCGCTGGACATGGGATTGCTGCCTGTCGTTTGAGTAAAAATAAATAAATAAAAAGAAGGGCAAATGGAAGAAGGCGACAACTTCGTACATCACAGTCACAGTCAATGCCCCAACATTTTCTCAAGTTCAGTTGGTTCGTGGGACAGATGTTGCAGTTGGGGAAATTTCCACTTTCCCATTTTAAATAGAAAACGCAATTAATTAGAAACAAAAAGAAAGTCAAATGAAAACAAATTGCCCGTTCTTATTAATCACATTATGTGAGGACCATTTTTTTTTATTTTAATTAAAATGTATCAAAAGTCCTACAATTTCTCACGAAAGTGCAATGAGGTCCTATAATTTTTGGAAAGTGCGATTAATTTCTAAAACTCTCCCGTTGATTGCCCATTACAATTCTTGAAAGTTTGAAGACTCAATTGTATTTTTGTAACAAGTTTTAAGACTTAATTACACTTTTGGATAATTTTAATACTTAATTATATTTTCGTGACAAGTTTTAAGATTTTTGGTGCGCTTATCCCTTTTTTGTTTTCTTCTTCCCCAATCTATTGCATCATTCTTAGTTTTCCTTATCATCAAGGTACCCATTTCCCCATATAATGACCCGAGAGAAGAATTTATCGCTCCTCAGAAATCGGAACGATGCTAAGTATATATGTCTAAATTGAGTGTCTATACATAAGCGGATCGTATTTGACGCTTAGTACAAGTCGATTGAATTGACGAAAAACATTTTTTTTAGCATTATTGAGAGACAAAAAGATATATATGTGACAATGCAATCATTTCGCCATGTGAACAATACTATGGCAGCTGGAAAAATAAGTGGAAAACGTGCGTGCTTGAAGGACAAAGGAGAAAGAAAAATGGGGAACATCCCGAAGATTCTGTTAGCCGCCGCTGAACACCTGCCAGCCAACGCTAATCTCCCTCCACGACGGTAAAAAAGCTGGCCTAAATCCATAAATAACCCCAAACTTAAGATTTAGTCTCAATTCTCTTTCGAATTTTTTTTTATCTCAGAAAAAATCCCAAATTTAGGCCTAATCTCAAATTTATCTCGAATTTTTTTTTGTCTTAAAAAAATTTTTAAACTTTAAATGTAGTCCCAAATCTACCCGACTTTTTTTTTATCTCAGAAAAAATTTCAAGCTTTAAGTTCAATCACAAATCTATCCCAAACCTTTTTTTTTTCTTATTTAAGAGAAAAATCACCAATTTTTACTCTATTCCAAAATTAGTCACATTAACTGCTTATCAAAAAATCGACATTAGTCGTTCATAATTTTCGTATCCTAGAACGATTTCATTTTAGAGGTATTTTTTCATGTCACCTTGTTGATGTAGATTTGTTATCAATATAAAAATGCCACATCAAGCAGAACTGGACCACGGAAGTAGATTTGAGAATAAATTAAAATTTGATTGTTTTTTTAAGAAAAAACAAATTTTGAGATAGATTTGTGACTGGATCTAATATTTGGGGTTTTTTTTTCTAAAATAAAAAAAAGTTCATGGAAAATTTGAAATTGAACCTAAAGTTTGGGATATTTTTCGAGACAAAAAAAAGTTTATGGCAGAATTGTGACTAGACCTAAAGTTTAGAGTTTTTTTTAGGGAATTTGACCTTAAAAAGATTCCTCTTTTTTTTTTTGGCCGGATAAGAGAAAAGAAAAAAAGCTTCCTTGATTTTGCTGTTTCTTTTTCCCCTGTTTCTTGTTTTTTTTTCCTTTTCTTTTTTTGGTTAGCTGTCCCAGTTTTGCAGGTGCGTGTTACTTTCGTTCGCTCATCTTTTTGCTTTGCTATTCCTCGGCCACGCATACGGGTAATGCTCCCGACACTAGTGATCCCGACACCTGTGTGTATATATATTCACACTCTCTTCTTGACTCGCATTGCTCATGCTCAGTCACCCATCATCGCTCTTCCCCTGCTTTTCACACCTGCGAAACCCCGTGTCGGTGTGCCGAGGAGGCCAAATGGGCTCTGCTCCTCCACCTCCTCAGCGCCACTAAGCAAAGCCGAGCGCCAAGCATTGAGTTCCTTGGCCTTTTCTTTCTTCTCAAGACCCAACAAAGATCTATCCTTTTTTCGCTTTCTCTCCCTTTCTTGTTTCTCTCCCGGCATTGGGTGACTGAAAGAGGAGAGAGCTTGCGGGAGGAAGGAGATGGCAATGGCGAGTGACTCAGTGTCCAGGGTGGTTTGGGTCGTTGGGCTCGTTTGGGTGCTGGGTCTTGAGCTGATCCACTGCAGTGTGAGCTATGACAGGAAGGCGCTAGTGATTGATGGGCAGAGGAGGATTCTCTTCTCTGGTTCTATGCATTACCCCAGAAGCACTCCTGACGTACGGAGTTTTTGCTTCCGCCTTTCTCTGATTTATTGTCTCTCGAGTAAAAAGTTTTGTGCTTTTTTCTTAAAATTTTTTTTGGGCCTTCTTTTATGCTGGGTGCAGATGTGGGAAGATCTTATACAGAAGGCTAAAGATGGAGGCTTAGATGTGGTCGAAACATATGTCTTCTGGAATGTCCATGAGCCCTCTCCTGGCAATGTATGTTGTCCTGACCACTCTCTTTCTCTCATCTTTTGCCATTCAATTGTTTTGCATCCTTTAATTTGTTGTTCGTATTGATGTAGTTTTTTCTTCTAATTGTCGGTGCATGTGTGTGTTACAGTATAACTTTGAAGGAAGATACGATCTGGTGAGGTTCATAAAGACTATTCAGAAAGCAGGGCTCTATGCTCATCTGAGGATTGGGCCTTATGTTTGTGCAGAATGGAATTTCGGGTATTTGCCT